>JACAXG010000002.1:16466076-17066076 GCA_018881555.1 Amblyornis subalaris | reverse complement strand
GGAGTCTGTGAGTAAATGGTATATGGGTATTTTTCAACCAGAAGGGAATTCATGTGAATTACCTAACAATAATTGTTTCACCTTTGAAAGTGGAAAAGCTATCTGTTCAAACCAATAACTACAGAACAAAAACACACTGTCTTCTAGTGATGGCATCATCTTTTCCTTTCCCATTTTACAGCACCTTAATCCACATCCAGGTTTATAGTTCATATGTTCTAATGAATGACTACAAATTATACCAGGTCATCTGAGCATGTAACTCTGGCTGAAGAAACGGTGTGGTGCTGTGCAGTGACAGCTATCAGATGCATCAGGAACCTTGCAGGCAACACAGCAGTCCCCACCCAGGGCTAAAGTTCCTACAGCAGCAGATAAGGCCAAGACACATTGTCACACCCCACACAAAATCAGATGAAATAGAACAGGCTATTCATTCATTAGAATTAAGTCTTTCAGAAAAGATACTTGTCTGTTACTTTATGAGTACAGTAAAAGATAAGTCACTGTACAGCAAGCCCAGGAGATAAACTGAAAAGCTAAATCCAGCTATATGCAAGCATTTATAACTTCATCATCACTAATGATAATGACACAGAGAAAAAAAAAAATATGAAAGCTACCTTTCCTTTGAACCTGTGGAGATACAAACTTCAGAGTTTAAGATTTGTGATCTATACTGCCAGCATCACGAAGAACAAAACTGCCAGAGTTTACCTTTCAGTACTAGGCTTTTTAAATTTAAGTTACAAATTAACAAATCAGATGCAGAGTATTACAAATTGTGCAAAGGAAATTGCTCCCGTGCTTCTCAGATGTGGGAAGCATAATTGGAAACCGATGTTTCTCTTAAACCATCATGTTGAACCTTCACATCCCTCTAACACAACAACAATTATAAACACGCAGTGTACCTTGAGCGGGCCTACAGGATTCAGTGTACTCTGACACCTGTAAGTGACCATACCAGAACGAGGAGTGCAATAGCACACAGTGCACAGTCGTGACAACCAAACAACAGAAATTAATAACTCAATAAAATCATTCCCTGTGGGTGAGAATGTAATAGAATCCAGGAAATCAACCACTGGCATCACACTAGTGATAACAGTGAACTTTATAAATGCATCCATTTCTTTATAATCCTAAGGACAGCACTGATCACCTGTTTGGCAGATGACAATTTCTTCAACTGTAACACTAAAACCTGCAAACTAATATATGCATAATTCTGAAAACACCTGATATTATTCACACACATCAAAATTTACATGATTTATCCTGCACATATTTAAGAAAGCAACCATATGTGTTCAAACTTCTAGAGTGTGATTTATCATATCATTTGAACAATGAAGTTCTACCTTGCATCCTACATTTCTTCATAAAATAATAGCAGAACTTAGGCTGTCTTGAAGAAACCTTGAACACATTTCTTATTCAAAGATTTTTACATACAGAATCTTCAACCACATCCTGATTTGGCTACAGATAGCAAAATTACCTTAAGGTCAATGATAGATGAGCTAATCTGATCCACAATGATGATGACTGAGCAGCTTTTGTATGTGTTAAATTATTCCATATAATGGAATTGACAAAGACATTCCCTATCCATTTAAAAAATGAAAAAATTAATTCTTTTTCTGATACATGTAAACTACAGCACTTGTTAAGTGGTAGCTGTAATTATGGTTTTTTTTTTAAAAGGCAGTTCTTAACTGAAAACAATTTAGATAGATAACAGATAAATGGCTAATGTTTCTATCGAATTCTAAACACAGGGACAAGGTAAACTAAGTTGTTACTTACAGGCTAATCTTCGTTGTGACTGTTCTGGAAGCATCCAAACTCTTCAGCTTCACAGTGTCTAAATCAGAATTTGTCTGTCTCTCAGCTGACAGACACAGGTCTCCATTTTTAATCCCATCAGTATGCAAGAAAGCTCTTCCATCTGGACCATTACCATGCTTTACTGCCTTGGTATCATTTCTGCCTTCAGCAAACACCAAGGCATTGTCTTCTGTCTTAGCAGCCGAAGAAGCTTTGGGAGATTCCAAGCTGTCTTCTCCAAAAGCCACAGGTATAGCTCCCTTTTCCACTGAAGTTCTTTTTGTCACTGGGTTACTCTCTGGCGATGCTAAAGGCTGCCTTTTTGAAGAGTAATCTTTCACCTGACCCTTCAAACCAGTCGGGGAAATGGGTACAGAATCCGACTGATTCTTTTTATATGATCTTCTCCTTGCAGAGGTTGTGTTTGAGATCTGCTGCTTGCCTTTTTCAGCTTCAGCTTTAGATGCCCCTTTGTGAGCAGATCCAACTTTTAGGTCCTGATTATTACCTGAGGATGAGGAATTCCTTTCAGGAGTCTGTTGAGGAGACCTCACTTTTCGTTCAGAGTTTATTATCTTGTCTGAAAACACCTCAGAATGGGCATCATCCTCAAAAACAGATTCTTCTCTTGCAGTAGTCTCAGTTTGGTTTCTCTCTCCATTTGGAATGTCACTAGACGACTGGGACTTTCTCCTTTTTCCAGATCTTTTACTAGCAGATTTTTTATCCATTGTGTCCAAATCACTACAATTTTCTTCTGATTTAAGAGTCACAGGTTCATTAAGGAGTTCGTCTGTTTTTCTTAGATAGATATCGACTGTTAACACTCTAGCAGAATATGCGTGTTCACTCGCTGCAGATTCCAGCTCATATGGCAAATCCTTTGGTTTTGCATGCCCAGGCTCCTCAGACACCCACGTGTTCACAAGCTGCTTGTGGCTTAAGATACTCTTTTCTAAATCTTCACTAGACAAATTTCTCAAGCTCTGTATGAAATCTGGAGTTGTGGAATTACTTATATCTGTGACAGATTCTTTCTCCAGTCCCAGTGTTTCCACATTCAGGCTACTCTCACAGAAAGAGTTTTTAATGGTTTCACTGCTGCCGCTCCAATCCGCTGACCACTCACTGTCAGAAGAGACTCCCCTACTGCTCCATTCTGAAATGGTATCGTGATACAGCGGCCTTACTTCCCCACTGAAATTATATTCCTGTGCCTCAGAAACGGCACTTATGTTTCTCACTTGCTGCTGTACTTGAGGAGCTTCATGTCCTTCTCTGAAGTGCCTACAGTATATTGGCTGCGCTCCGTGAGGAGAAACCGACCTCTCACCCTTATGATGCGAAGTGTGTTCTAGTGAACTTTTGACATTTTTCCTTTTCCCTGTACCAAACAAATTGCCAAGTCTTTCCAAAACTGGTTTCTTTTTATTTTCTTCTCTGGAAGAATCTGGAAGGTGTGAGGTGGACTACAAAAACAAACAAACATTTGGTTAATGTCAAAATTGTTTCTATAATGCATTTGTTTGTGTTAGCACCACCTATAAATTAAAAGGACACAGTGAATGGAAACAAAAGAGCTTACTGAACAATACCAGCTCTCAAAAAAAAAAAAAAAAAAAAACAAGAAAAACAAAACCCTTGAAAACCAATTAAAATTCCAAGATGCTTGTGTATGTTTTTGCCCGTGTTTGTTTACAAGTATGCTCATCTTGCCTTATGATGGCAGCATTATACATCCCAAATCTCAAAGTTTTGCACAATTAGTTAACGTCACCCAAAATAATACAGGAAAGCATCCTGGTGCCTGCAAGACCGGGAACAAACTGCGTGGTCAAAATTTTCCTTACAAAAACAAGAGTGAGGAGTTTAACTTTCCTATCCATACTGGCTGAGGCAGTTTTCACACTTGTGCTGGTAGAGAATAGTTTCAAAGGTGTAAGTTGTATTACAATTCATGCATTTCTCATTAATGAAGTTCAGTAAATATTTGGCTTGTGTTTTGGGCTAGAAAACCCAGAACTACAAAAGCCACTGCATCATTCAAGGAGCATTACTGGGTCAAATATTGCCCTGGATTACTCTCAGTGAAGTTCTGCCTTACAACTTCTAATTAACATGGTAAACAGGAAACACGCAACAGCATCGCCGAGTACACATGCATATTTGCATTTTAATACATTAGCCCTTTTTACATGCCGGTACGATGAATACTTGTTTTGAGACGTCTATTTCAAAACACCGCGAGTATTTTCTACTCCGGCGGACCAGACCTCCCGAGGAGAGCGGGTTCCCTCGGAAGCACAGACCCTGCTTCGGCAGTTTCCAACTTGTTTCTTGCTGCAGACGCCGATACCCGCCTGCCAGTGCCCGGCGTCCCTGCCCAGTGCCCGGCGTTCCCCCAGCGCCCAGGGCGGGCGGGCCGGCGATGAAACCGCCGCGCCCCCCGCCTCCTTCCCCGCACGTACGGCTGCGGAGAACCGGCCCAGCACCACCTCACCAGAGGAGTCACGGGCCTCGGACCGCGCGTTACCAGGAGGACGAAGCCGCCCGAGGCTGCCGCTGTCCTCCGCCGTCCCAAAACGGGATAAGCGGGAGGAAGGTGCCGCGGCGGACTTTACCCGCCGCCGGCCGCGCCGCATCCTCGCCCAGCTCCGCAGGTGCGCTCGTCTCGCCTCTCCTCCCTGCCCCGCCGAGCGCCCGACACTCACCGCCCAGCCCGGCTCGACGCGGCTCGGCGGCCCCCGCGCGAAGCTGCCCCACGCACTCCACCACTACCCGCGCGGCCGCCCGGCGCCGGCTGTCTGTGCGCTCCGCCTCGGCCCGCCCCCGCGTCCCGCCCCGCCGCGGGCAGCGGCTCTACCTGGTCGGGCCGCCTCTCCCGACCGCGGAGGGAGGGGCGGCGGCGGCGCTGGACCGGCCTCCGGCGAGCGCTGCGGGGCAGCGGGAAGCGCGGGCGCCCCCGGCCACGGGCGAGGCCGTCGAGGGGGTGGCGGGGCGCGAGTGGGCGCTGCGCCCCGTACGTGCCCCGGCAGCCCGCGCTGCGGCTGCCGCCTTGTTATTGAGGGCAAAACGCCGCCCCGGGCAAAACCGACGCTCTTTGATGCTGAGGGAAAAGCACCGAAGGTTGGAGGCGGGCGGTTCGCGCCGCCGCCGCCCCGGCGGGCGGCAGTGCGGGCTGCCCGGCGTGAGCCAGCGCCCGGGCCGGGAGAGGGGCAGCGCGGCCCGGGGGCACCCGTTTGACCCCGCCCGCCACGACGGCTGCGGGGTGAGGGAGCGTGTGGGACGGCGGTGACCCGGCCGCCCCCCGACCCCGGCCGCTGGGAGGTGCCGGCAGCAGGCGTAGCTCCCCCCAGCCCCGGGTAGGTATGCTGGGGCCGGCACCGCCCGGCCGCCGGGGCCCTTGTGGGAGATTTAGGTTCAAAGCCCTGCGGGGAGATGAACCCGCGTTTTCCACCTCGCCGCGGCGGAGCCGGCGGGCGCGGCTGGTTGCTGTCTGTGCCTGCCGTCTGTGCCTGCCCTGCCTGCCCCGGGCACACCGCCCGGGGGCCGGGGACACGGCTGCAGCCGGCCGGGGCTCCCCTCGCCTGGCCCCGGCCGGGCCGGCGTGAGAATGACTCCGCGGCCGAATGGTGCCGGCGCTCTCCTCGGGCGCTCAATTAGTATTTAATGTTTAATGAATGCTCAACTAGTCCTCTTCTAATTAACGCTTAATTACTTATATGAAGTGGAACAGCTTCAACAGGAAGGACCACGCAAGTCTCACTTCGGAGCGTCTGAGAGCCCAGCGCGGAGGCGGGGGAGACACCAGGTCAACCCGCCCGCAGCCGGCCGGGGTGTCCGGCCTGCGGTGTGTTTGGCCCTCCGGCTACTGAAGAAAATAAGGACCTTTTTTCTGTGGAGTCACTTCCTCCTCCGGCTGAAAAAGTGTTAACTTCGTTATTTTTTCTTCATCGACAGCCTACATAGTCTTGGCTCAGGAGAGCCACACGGAACCTACTTAATGCCAGTCCATGTGCAGCAGAGAGGCTTGACCAAGCACATGAAAAGTAGTAAAAAACATGAAAAACACAGAAAGCCTAAACTGGAGAAGAGGTAGAGTTGGCTTATCATACTGCAACCAAACAGAAATCCATGGAACCCCTTGTCTTTGCCCACCTCTCTTAACCAATGTCACTAGTTCAGCTGATAAGGAGCTGTACCACCAATCAAGTCCTGTGTCCTTGCACCTAGTGATCTTCCACAGCAGCCTTCAAATAGGCAAGTCTGGGATCATGACCTTAAGCTTAAGTTTTTGGGGTGTTGGGGTTTGGTTTTTATTAGTGATAGTGAAATAATCTGCAAATGAGAAAACTGACATGTCTTTTTCCCCTCGCTTTGATGACTTTTTCAACCAGTAGAACCAAAACAATTAAGTAAAGGGCAACATTAAGGGCTGCATTAAGTTCATACAGCTCAGACAGGTAAACTACTTTAGTGATAACAAAACCAACTATAAATTTCCCTATCAGATGCAACAATCATGAGTAATGCAGTCCAGTGACTAATTTCTTATTCTATGTATGTATTGGCAGTACTAACTACTAATAGGGAAAGGATAAGAATATAATAATGAACACTGCTAGCTAAAATGAGCAAAATTACAAAATTTTTACAGTTAATGCAAGCTAATAGGAATGACATTAATTTCCCCAAAAATTCATAATAACTACAAGTGTGAGGAGGATTACTATATTGTTCATATTAAAAACTGTTAGAACACCAAAATAGGGGAAATTTAACTTTGTTATGGTGTGAACCTGCACATTAATATTTGGATTGAAATAGCTGTCAGTCTTCTAAAGTAGTTGGGACTACATTATCAACCTGACAGTCATTATTACACTTGCTGTCAAGTTCTGAGTTTGCAAGATTACACTTGGAAAAATAAGGTATTTGAACTGTGGATCTGGATTTCTCTCTTCCCAGCCAGTGATTTTCATAAAGTCCATGGGAACTTAATTATCTTTGAGACGTTTCCCCCTTTCAAATGTAGTTTAAACTACAACCAACAAGTTCAAAAGGTGTTGAATGGAAGTGAGGAGGGACAGCCAGCCAGTCCAGTCACATAAGCCTTGTTTCCTCAGGGAACAAGGCTAAACATTTTTTCTTGATCTTGAAATAGCTGCCCTATGTAAACTGTTTTGAAGTAATTTCTTCATACAAAGTACCTTAATTATATACAGCTCTTTCAAAACACATAAAAGGCCAGGTACTTGCCCTGAAGAGCTTATATTTTAACTCAGATAAATGTAGGTGAGCCAGTATTGCCAGTGCAAGAGGACACAGAGACCGAGCTTCTCAAGGGACTCCAAAGAGGGATCCAGGCTGCCAGAGCACAGCACAAGAATGCTTGACTTTCAGAGCACTGCACGGAAGTGTTTGATTTCAGAAGGCAAGAAGTACCCTTGTTCTGCAGACCAGGCTTCTTCAACATGTTTATGCTCAAGCATTCTTACTCTTGAGATACCAGCTGTTTGAGAAATACCCGATCAAAGGCATTGGCAACTGAAAAAACTAGAGGGCAGAGGACCTGCCTATCCATGCCTCCTCGGACAGCGTGGAGGAAGTCATTTCAAGCACACTGCATCAATTTTTAAAGCTGTGTTCTAATCTGAAAGCAAAATGCCGCCGCCTTCTTAACCAAGAAATGTAAATCTTGTTTGTATTTATATTCATACCTGTTTATGTTAGCATTAAAATATTTCCTCTGTTTTTGGCTGTTTTTTTTTCTCATTAGCTAATGTAAGTTGCCACAGCCAAACCCCTAATTTAACAGTGTAATTAAACATGTGCTGTGCTGGTCTCCAGTGGGAAGAGAGCATAAGCTACTATGATTTGTTGAATCAAAACTTCAGGATGTGTCTTGAGGGATCAATTGGATGTTATTTTCTTAGATGAGTTCATCTGAGTCAGCTGAACATAAATGAAGACATTTCTTAGTGCACACATTAGAGAAAAAAGCAGTATTTTCACTAGTCATTAGCAACTTTGTGGTAACTAATAGATGGTAATATCTAGTGTGGACAGTTCTTTAATTTAAACGTTTATTTTGTAGCATATGTTCACCTTCAGAGGGGATAAAAGCAACAAACCACTTAGTGAAGAGTAAGTTTGAGCTTTATCATTCACTAGAAGGTAATAAATAACTGGATTTCAAGTAACATGAAAACACCTGAGACCCTTCAATCTTCACAATTCTGATAGTGTAGGACCCTTACAAATTCATGCTGGAAAGCCAGTAACTTTGAGTTATCTTAAAATACTTTGAGTATCTTTGAATCACAGTATCATAATTCACCCAACCATGAGAAACAGAAAGCCTTGGAGTTCTAGCAGTCACATGACATCCCAAAAAGTGCACTAGCCAAAAACATTTAAATAAATAAACTATTCCTCTTCAGGCTTTGGCATTCTGCAGAGACTGAGACTCAAATATCCCATACTAGCAGTGCCAGGCTTTGTTGGGCTGAAAATTCATCTGGAGTATTGCTGGCTCAATGTGCTGTAAAAGTATTAGTAGAAAAACTGGAAGGAACAATGTACAAATCAAAGCTAAGAGAGAGAAAAGTATGAGAAGCACAAGACCCACCCGAGTCCCTGTTTCAAGTCCTACAGAGAGAAGATTTCATACTGCTCTCCTACAGGTGAGTGCCATAGCTACTGGCAGAGAGAGAGAGGAGTGAGTTGCAGGTGGAAATATAGGCTTGGTGCTTATGTTCTTCTTTTAAAAGCATGGGGGGAAAATATACTTAACAAAACATTTGACCTGAATCAATTCTTTTTGTGATTCATTGAGGGGAAAAATGCAAGTTATATTTTAAGTTAACCTAAATTATTTCTAAGCTTAACCAGTTACCTTGCTGTCAGTCAAATAGGTTTGAATTACTTCAATTCACCATACTAATTGTTCCTTGTTTATGCTGATCCTTCACAAAGCCACAAAAGGGGGGGTTACTATTAGGAAAAGTATGACTTAAGTTATTTTAACTCTCACACTGCCTTCTTCCAAATACCAAGAGTCTGGCAAATACTCTTTAAACTTTTTTTATCATTTATTTTAAGTATCTCATATTCCAGGTTAACAGTCTCCTCTTCAGAGTTAGAGAAAGAAATACGCTTTAAATTTAACAAGTCCACTCTAGCATGGAATTCACTCCCTGCCTCTTCCAGCTCTTTGTCTGCTATGCATATAGAGGATATAAACAGCAATAACTGCATTTTAAACAATTTCAGCTTTACCCAAGCAAACTGTGCAAGGAATGCATTTATATAGATTGGGGAACTTACCTGAATAACCAAGGGGCTATAAATGTGAGACTTGAGCAGAGTGAAGTGAAACAAACATAAGTTTTCTTAATAGTCATATTTTTCCACATACTATATTTTCTATTAAGTCAGGATATTTTAGCAAAGCATTTCATATCTTCAAGAGAACAGGACCTGTCTGCTTGCAATTTATTTTTTCACTGTAAAACTAAATTTTTAGTTCAAATGTACACTAAAAATTGACCATTTTGCAACAGCATATAGATTAATGATACTACTGAGCCTGCATGTTTAATGGATTTCTGTGAAAGGAAATAATCAGCTTAAGAAGCATACATGTAAATATAAATCCCATATTATTTCTTAGGTGACAAACAGATATCGGATGTATTAAAAGAGAACAGCAAAATTGAAAGGAGCAAATCATGCAGAATCAAATAAATGGAATTCTTTCAAAAAAGCTCAGGAAAGACAAAGAAGCGTTAATAAAATGGAACAGATCCTTATATGAGTATTTAGGAGAGGAGGGAGATAAATAAGAACAGACATGTCAGAAAAGGCATGTCTGCTCCCATCTCCTCTTCCCCAGAGCTAGTTATTTCCATATACTAAAATCTTTCCCCCCTCCCCTTCTGTCAACAGGAGCATCTGTCCGTTAAAGAAACTCTCTATAAAACTAATGGAGATCAGTTGATTTTATGATTTTAAAAAAATAACCGTGTATTAACCTGAAGATTTCTGGTGGGGTTTAAAAAGGGAAAAAAAGAGAGTGTTGTTTGCCTTACCATGATGATGATAATTCTTTCTGCTGTTTACAGAAGAATAAACAAACTATCGTGTGTGAGATGCAGTCCTGTGTGTCACTAACCAAACCCTTTTTCTTAGCAATCCTCCCACACTTTAACCCCTTCTTTCTTCTGGCAGCACTCAGGTAAAAACAAGCAAAAAAGGAAGTAGTATCTGACTTGAGCGTTTCCAACTGATAAGTCATTTGGCAGACAAATTATAACTATGAAACGGACTCAATTAGAGGATAGGAGAAAGAACTGCAGAAGGGTGGCAGCAAGTCCTTCAGTAAGCAGCTGAAYATGTTGCAAAGAACTGTGAAGTTAGTGTTGGGCAAACGCCTTACGTGTATTAATTAACATGCAATACTTGAGTGAGATACGCAATAGTAGCAAAAAATATACCACACACGTTGGTTCTCACAGATCTGGTTACTGTTTTCTGATCCACATTCAAGATGGCTAAAGAAAAAAGAAAATCACCTGTGCCTTTATGCAGAAAGAGACTGATTTATACAGGTATCCTTGGTTCTTCACCTTCCCGGGTTGGTATATTAAGTCTGTATTTTTTGAGCAGCTCGTGGTAAAATGGTACTAAAAAGGGACTTGAAAAAGCAGAAAAGAACTAGCACCAAAAGTAGGAGCAGGGATTATTCAACACTGAAGAACTGAGAGAATATTTAAACTCTCCTGAACTTGAAAGTCTTCCAGAAATAAAATTATATGCAGAAAAAATAGTATTAACATAAATTATTGCACTTGTAACTCTTTGTGTTTTAGTACAAGAGAAAGGGAGGGAGTTTGATATGAGTTAGCCTCACATCTTCGCTCCCAGGATTTTGAATCTGGCTGCTGGGTCAGAGCTGTATCATTAGATAATCTACTCAGTGTAAAGATTCATCAACACTACCTCTTTCAAAGTAAAGAGTGAAAATAAACATATATGTATTTTGTTCTAAGAGACAGGAACTTGAAAGTACTTTTTCTGTTGTGCAATAAAGGATAAAAGGCAAAAGCACTTCGGAGGGGAAAGGAGTGGCTTGGAAGTTTTTTAGGTCTCCCCTAACTACAAGCTACAACTAACAAATGTAACCCCTTCCCTTTTTTCATTTCTGAATGCAATTTAGAATGATAAAGAATCTGTTATGTAAGTGATTTTACCAGGTCTCTTTCTTCTAGGCTTGTAGGTCTCTCTTCTGTTTTGTGAGAATGTACAGTGTGCTGTCACTAACTTCTAAATGGTGTATACTGGTTAGTATAGGTTTAACATAAATTGTCTAATTTAGATCTATAGCTTACTGCAACACTTACTCCTTTTAGATGAAGTATTTGTGTATAATTACCAGATATAGGAAATAAGATTTTTTTTCTGCAAATCTAAGAGTGTCTGTACAATAGACTAAGCAATCAATCTCTGGAAATCAGCTCTTTCTTAAGCACCATCAATCTTGATCTCTTCCCCATGCTTTCACAAAAAATTGTTGCTGTCAATAGGAGCCCAACAGTCTTGAAAGTATATGACACTTGAAAAAGTCTTGCAGCATTACATTAAACGATTATAGGGCAAAAAGGAAATAATCCTATGGAGCCACATACGTTATCAGTCTTTGCCAAACACGGCACTGCTCTGTGCTGGCTAAATGAGCTGGCTTTTCCTGGGCATCTCTACATGATGCTGCATGTGGCCTCACTTTGAATCCTGTGTGCATTTTTGGGTGYCACAACATAAGAAGGATATTAAGCCACTAGAAAGCTTCCAGAGGAAGGTTACAAAGATGGTGAAGGGCCTTGAGGACAAGCCATATGAGCAATGGCTGAGGTCACTTGGCTTGTTCAGACTGAAGAAGGGGACACTGAGAGGACACCTCATTGCAGTCTACAACTTCCTCGTGAGGGAAAGAGGAGAGGGCACTGATCTCTTCTCTGTGGTGACCAGTGACAGGACCTGAGGGAATGGCCTGGAGCTGTGTCAGGGTCGGTTTAGGTTGGATATTAGAAAAAGGTTCTTCACCCAGAGGGTGGCTGGGCACTGGAACAGGTTCCCCAGGGAAGTGTTCACAGCACCAAGCCTGACAGAGTTCAAAGAAGAATTTGGGCAATGCTCTCAGGCACGTGGTGTGACTCTTGGAGTGTCCTGTGCAGGGCCAGGAGCTGGACTTCGATCATCCTTGTGAGTCCCTTCCAGCTCAGGATATTCTATGATTCTATGTAGCTCAAGAGTAAGGCAGAATTTCTAACACACTCCTGTGCCCAATGTTTCTTGCTAGCAGTCTCTAAGTGCTCAGCAGATGAAGGTTATAGATTGTCTCGCTGTACTAGGTAGGAAATCTAGGTCTCACCTGCAGTTTTAATTCAGTCTAGGGGACATATGCCTAGGAGTCAGTTTAACTAACTAAAGCTCAAAAGTGTCCTTCAGCAGCTCTAACTCTGGATACATAAAAGTAACTTGTTATGTAATTTGAAATATATAAAGCCAGAGATCTTTTCCTTGGGTAAAGCAGATAGTCTGAAATTATAAATGGAAAACTAAAAGCCTTTTGCTAGCAACACAAGGATTTTCCCCAGATCAGGCATAGTAGAATATAGACTGTCACAGGGCAAGAGGCAGAAAGCCATCCTTCTGAGCACTGAGGGGAGGCTGTAAAGGTGTGAAAGAATATAGACAGTAAACAAACTGCAAACTGGACTGCTAATTTGATCACAGCCAAATTTCATAGACAACAAAGTAAACTACATGTTTAACATGTTTGCTTTGGAAACTTGATGTGAGGGTCCTGTAACAAAAAAAAAATTACTGTATGGTTATTGACTCTGAAAACCATTTAGCAGGATGAAAAATGACAATATTTAATCAAAGTGTATTTAAATGTGAAATTAATATAATCTCTCTTCTCCACAGAAGCTCTCATTAAACAGATTAAAACCATGCAATGTAAATCCTATCACGCATTATCCCAGCGTACCATTTGGTACCTTTAAAAAAACTGAACCTTTCAACCGAAATGTGTCTCAAGTCAGTCCCCCAGTATAAAGATGCCCAACATAGCAGCTGTTTTGGAAACTTTGGGTTTGATAATCTGTGTGCTTCAAAGAGCCCTTTTATGAAATGTATAAAGTGTTTACACTCCTTGATAACTTCTTTGATGGACAGATTTTTCATCATGTACAGATGAAGAGTTTTAAGTACAAGGAACTATTATTGCTAAAATACCTTATCCTGATTTCATAAAAATTGGCGGGACACCTCATTTTACATATGAATTACAGTATTATAATTTAGCATTTATTCTAAGTAACAGTGTTCACCTAAGGCTTCCGGAATTAACTAAAATTATTTCTTATATTAATTATTATTATAACTGCCTTAATATTGGTTAGAACAGACTTTATAAAACCAGTATGAAGAAAATAGGCATGACTCCAAACCCACTGGTTCCCTACAGTGCTGTGGGCAAAAACGTAAATCGAGTGGAAGAATCCTTCAAACTCTTTGCTTATAATTATTACATCCATATCGCAATAGCCTCCATTAAGCAGGAGAAATTTTTAAGAGGAAATGTTCTCATAAAATGCATTTATATTCTTAGGTGTGTTTATTTTAGACTCCAAACAGAACTAATTAATATAGAAAACATTAAAATAAACAATACATCTGTCTAGAAAACAGATAACTCTGAACAAAAAAGGAGATATATGTTTTCCTACTATTACAGACTTATTATTACAGAGGTTGCATTATGCTACTGTTCACTCAAACTACTAAATGTTAGATGCTAAAAAGATACAACTACAACAGCATTTAAATCTCACTACTATTATTTGTGGATAATCAGATGAAAGTTTTAATTCCTATCTGGTATTAAAAAAAGCCATATCATGTCTTACCTCTAAAAATATATTTTGTTGATTAACAATAATGCAAGAGGGAATTAGATCAAATTGGATGAAACTGTACAGTTCAGAAACACCTGGATTTCCAGGAAATGGCAAGAAATACACAGAATTACTGATTCTGCACTTGAATTTCTGAAGATGTTAGTTTGGACATAGGCCAATCCAACATACTCTACGATTGGCTTTGGTGTCTGTGGCTTAGAACAAGAGACTTGACAAAGGTACTTTTAAAGCTAACCATTAAAAGCATCATGATTAACCAAACACAGTTTCAGCTCCAGCAGTTCTAGTGTTGGACTCGAACTATTTTAGATACTTTCTAAAAAAATTATGGTAAAGCCACTACATTATCAACTCTTGAAGTCCCCTTTGCATAAGCTTACTCCATTATTTGTTGGTGCTTTGGAATGCAGGAGGGAGGTGGTTGTCGACCATTAAAACCTGGTAGACAACAAGTGTTTCCTGTACATAGAAGGCAGGCATGAGTCTTCTCTCCTGTTCCTAATCTACTGCTTCCCTCCCACGCCTTCTTGGCACCTGTTGGGAAAGGGTGGGAATGCAGATCTCTCCTGCTCTGTATGGTTCTTCTCTAGCTACCTACCCTTTTCCTCTGCAGGTGACTCCATCTTTTTTGTCTCTTCTGCAACTCAAGCTTTCCCAGCCGGCCACATGGTGAACCTGACAAGCCTCTTCACTTTCCCAGCTATGCACGAGGCTCTGAACAGCAGCCAGCAACAAGCAGGGTGAGCTTCCGTTTTGCTGGGCAGCCACTTAGAAAAAAACCCTCACAAACTGTCTACACATTTTCCGTGGTTGGAAAGTGGGTTTCTTTCTCAGGTCCAAGAGTCAGAAATTTATCTGACAAAAACTAAGTCTGACGCACCAAACAAAAAACATACCCTCGGTGCTTCCAGAAGCAAAACCATCGAAACTTCCCTGGTGAAGACAGAAGGAGAATATCCAGAATTACCTCTGATGAGCCATTCAAAATCACAAGTTTCCCCAGATGAAACACAAAAAAACCTAAACAGATCTTGATGTTCTTTTTGTCTAAAGTCTGGTTGCTAAACATTTATGGTGTTTGTCAGATTTTTCAGACTTTTCAAAAGCTACTACTATTTTCCTCTGAGGCAGTTATTCTCATTTCTTTTTTCAGAAAATATACCCTAGAAAGCAAATTGGTAAAAGGAAAAGAAAAAAAAAAGGGAGGGGAATTGTAAAGATAGGAGAGGGAAAAAGGATATATTTCATTTGCATGTCATAAGGTATGATTCAGAGGAAATTATGATGTCAAAGTTCCATTATACAAAAGCAATGTTTGTAGTAGAAAACATTACATTCTATTTAAATCTTTAGGTATTGTTTGCTACCACAACAAACTCAAAACTTATCTGGTGAAACGTTACCTACTGTGATTTTGAAAATTATACGAACAGTACTAGTTTGTAGGAATGGTAGATTTCTTTTACAACCTCTAAATCTTACTCAAACAGTAGTTTAGGCAGGCTTTTTTTGTTTTTTTTTTTTAAGTGGATCATTCTTTGCTTTTGCAGATCTTGAGCCATGGCAGGTCGAGTGCTTGTTTTAAAGAGGTAAGTGAAGGAGCATTCAAGCTAATTCACTATAATTCAGTTCTTGAGACAATAAAACAAGAAAGATGAAGTTTTTCATGACTACTCTCTTCAAACCCATTATTACACTGCAGCTGGAACTACAGAGCAATAAATTACACCTATATGTATGCATATACACATTCCTAATTGTCATATGCATTATATAGCTTAAAAAGCGGCAAAAGCCTGGTCAGGAGGAATGAACTATTAGTAAAAGCTTTGTGTTGCAACCTCCTCAGATCTGAGAGTGCTCAGGTGTACTGTGCTTAGCCACCTGGTCACGTAGCATGGCAAAATGGAAAGAGGGCCACACCCAAGGAGAGAGCAGAGCTAGCTGCCAAGGTCCTGAAAACCATTCCAACACATTGCACAAGTGTGAAAATGGTACAAGAAAAGCATGATGCAGAACAAGTCCTCAGCTCTCCACACAGATCACTGCTCAGCAGCCCAGCGTAGAGGCCAGAAACAAACCCCTGGTGATTCAAAGAGCAACTTCACAGGACTGTACTCACCAAGGGAAAAAGAAGGGAGCAGTATACTCTTTGGGAAGAAAGCAGCAAAGTGAGTGTCATCCCAAGGAAAAGTTACACGCTAGCATAAGTAACACCTGTGAAATGTTGAAATGCTATGTAGCTAGGTGTTTGGCATGATGATACAGAGAGGTGGGGCAGATAAAGGATGGTCACTGATAATATTAGACTGCCTAGTGCACACTCCCATGTCACCATTACCAGAGTCATTATGTACTGTCAATGCTTGATCATTGATGACAGACCTCCTAAATAATTTGCAATGCATGAATGATTCATTGCCTTCCCTGGGCAATGCCACAGTGAGTATGTGGCTGTCCACATTATCTCACTGGTGCAAAGCGCAGAAGTGTGCTGGTTTGATAGACCTTTTATTTTGTCCCTCCTTGGGAGACTGTAGTTTGTTCAGCAATCCAGCCCCGAAGACCTCAGCTCTATCACATTCCGGGACCACTGCTCATGACTTATGACTGTAAGCCATCACTAATCCTCTCAAACAGAAACACATTTTCATCCATTGCTTCCACTAAATTTGTTCACAGTATTACATGGAGCATGCAATAACTGAGATGAAATTTGATTCCAAACACAGCTCAACATGAAGACTACTCAGGATTCAGGTCCAATGTAAAGTTGAACATAACCTTTTTATACTTCATCTGCATCAAGGTGAATGTATTGAATTGCTTGGAAGGAGAGTTGTCCAAGTGACATCTGTCTTAAGCTGCCAGCCAAGAATAAGTACACATAAGTTGTCTGATACAAGTTAAAGTTTGTTTGGGTCTTTTTAACTGCACAAAAGATGTCTATCGGAGTAAGAATTTACTGGTATCTCTATTCTGCCTTCAAATATATTCTAAAGGGGTGATGGGAGCCTTCTTGACTCAGTACATCCACTGCCATCTTGAATGCCAAAGTATTAGACTACAAGACAGATTCCTCTTGCACCAATATTCCAGGACCTATGTTCCTTCTATGAAAATGATAAGTAACTCCATGACATCTTCCTTCCTGTGTTTTACCCTTCTCTAAGGCCCATGTTTGTTGTCAGCTGTGATCCTGTACACCTACAATCAACCACAGCTTAAATGCTCTTCTATTAAACTCACCAAAAAGAAGCAGAAACACAAGAGAAAAGGATGTTTTCAAGGTTTCTCTGAACCAGCCATAAAATTTGGACATAACCTAACCTAAATGTTATTTTTAGGAAATAAGAGAGTTGGTGTCTTAAGCTATGTTGGAAACAACAAAATGAAAACCTTTGTAAGTTAATACTGAAATAGTTTGTGGTTCATTTGGGGATAAGAGGAATAATGAGCTTGGAATATGGAGAAAAAGTGGACCGACAAGGAAATTGCTATGATGCCATCAGTCTAGTCAGCAGCATGGTATTTTATTAAGCAGAAAAGTAATTTTGTTGAGCAATACTCAGAGAGGTTTTGTCATGGATAGTTGAGAACCTCTCTTGTGCTGTAATTAGCCACAAATTTCCAGACTTTTTCGAAGACAAAAGGATGAGCATTTCTTTAGTGAGCTGTGTTACAAAGCCAAATCATAATAATCAGATAGCTTTATAGTGGACCTGATGCCCGAGCTTTTTGACATTGAGACTTCTCAGAATTTTGGTCTCTGCCTGCACAGTAAGTATGACACCACATGTATAACTAGTGGCTTGATTCTTCTGTCTCCACTATTAACAAATACAGCTGAATTGAGTATACCTGTCATTTTCTTCTATTAAAGAATCATATCTTTGTATCCAGAGCATCTCTGCTGCAGTGTTATGAATGCTTGCTGTGTTGTGGGAAACCTCGGCAGAATGATGCTTATCCAAAGGTACATATCATTATGTACCTATTCTCTTAACTAAGAAATCCTTAATTCTGTTGTATGTCTCAGACAGATCAATCATGTTAGAAAGGTAATTCTACTACAAAGCACTTACTCTTTTAGGGATGATATCAGCAGAATTGTGGTTCTTTAAGAAGAGACATAAAATAAAACTGACTTACAGCAGGATCCTAGAAAAGCACAAACCTTTTATCATGTAACTGAAAACATTTCAATGACAGAAACTGCTTATTCAGTCTTCTGAACACTCCTACATCCATTTTTGGGTTAGCTTTCTTTCCTATCTGCTGTAAATTTAATCTATAAATAATTAATTGTTCCTGCTTTGGGGTTTTGTCTTGCTTTGGTGCAATCTTTTTGGTCTCTCCTTTCTGGTATCCCTCTTGTCCCTTCTCCCTCCTCCTACTGAGTCCTTAATAAAGAACAGACACAGATAAAGAAATCGACATGCAATTATCACAGCCCAAAAGCTAATAGGCTTGATGTACACAAATTCATATCATATTCATCTTTATTTTTTTCTTTAAAACAGACATGATATCTACGTTCTATCAGCCTGAGAAGCCTCACCAATGGTGACTTACAACTACAGCTGTCTGTCCAAGTGTCCTGATTCAGCATTCCTACAGGTACAACAGCACTCATGCACTGTAAATTGCTTGTATAAGGGCTCTGCTACTTCTATACTTTTTAGTGTTAATGTTGAGAAAGGTTTATGTTAAAAGACAGTACTATATGTTATTAAAACCAAAGGAATTAACAAAAGCATAGTTCAGTCCTCCACTCTTCTTTAGGAAGAGCTCGCCTATATGTGGGTTCTTGCTAGCATGTGGTGCTACACAAAGACCATCTGTACATGCTAGGGGTCAATTTTGCTATGTTTCCATGATTCTGAGCACTCCTTTCTGTTAAATAGACTCATGGTAGTCAACACTGCCATTACGTGTCTGTAGACCATGCTTTTAAATATTCTCTCAATGGAAAGAGCTTTGATAGAAACTATATTCAAATTAGTCCCCCTATACTTTGTGGGTTTTAACATTTGCCATGTTATTTTGGTTTACTGGTTTATGACACTACACACCAAACACTGGGGAGAAGTAATTTAAGATGCAGTGGCTTCTTGGAGCACGAGTGTTTGTGGGAAACATCACTGTGACTTAAATTGTCAGCATTTAAATTCTGTCCCAGTTCTGCATTTCCTGGCTTCCATAATGATTTCAGTACTATCTAAATACGGTTTGTTTCTTAATGGTTGCGGTGGTGTTGTGTTTTTAATTATGAATTGCAAATTTATCAACTAAATAATTTTGAAAAAACACTTCTGTATTAGTTATCTCATACTATTGCAAAACAGAGCATGACTCAGAGCTAAACATCTTAAAAAACTCTAAAAGTTTAAAGGACAGAGCAAATTAAATATTTGTTAAGAGTATAAATGATTTGTCAACCCTATAAGAAATGCTGGCATGGCCAGGGCAAAACGAAGCATTCTTCTTCCCTTCCCACATTTCTCCACCCTACTCGACAGGTTTGGTTTGAGAATTTGATTACTTCCCCCCCATGAATTTCAAAGTAAAGACTTCAGCGTTCTTCTCCTATTAACATCACTTTCTTGCCCAAATCACATCATGGTTGCAGCCCAAGAATAGGAATAAATTGTGTAGAAAGGATAAAAGGAAAAAAAAACCTGATTTAGATAAACTATTATAGCATTCTCATGTTTTCCTAGACCTTTTAAACCATAATAAGGAATTACTGTGCTGGTCAGCACAATAACATCCTATTAAAAGCCATACAGACAATGAATAATGTAGCTGTTCTGAGCATTGTCAAAGAACTCTCATGTGATCCATGCTTCACCACATCTGTTCTTTTTCCATTCTCTCTATATACTGTTTTCTTCAACTTGCACAAATACATCAGGACAGCAAGTGAGCACAAACATGAGTAACCGAAAAGGGAGTAAGTGAATGCCAGCCTTTTGTGGGGATTATCAAGGGATTTTGAATCTATGTGTCTAGTAGCAAGGGGGAATTCCTAGTAGAAAAAGAAAAAAAAAAAGAAAAAAGGGAAGGAAAGGAAAATTATTCACCTGGTTAAGCCTGGGAGGGAGGTGTAAAGTGTGACACTTATTTCAGGGAAACAAGTTACACTTAGGGAAGGATGGTGACTGGAATCACCATAAGGTAAAAAATTATCTCTCTGCTCTGAACATGTGCTCTCAGTGAGGTCTACAACCATGCTGGGTGACCCTTGCTATAATTCCCACACAAGGAATAACAGTAGTTTTTCCAGGTAAGGAATACAATAGTTATCCTGAAGAAGAGAAAAAAAAAATTACAACATACCATAGTGCATTATTTTATACAAAAGCTGAGCATAAGTGTAGTTAAGCAGACAGAAACTCTAGCAAGAATCCAGATATCCAGCACAGCATTGAGCAGGTTTTTTCCTGGTTTTTTCCCAGGTAATATAATAAAACTTTGTCGTGCTGCAACATTCAATTAGCTGGAATGATATAACCTATTCCAAACAGCTGAGGGAGGATCTATCCAGATTGTAAAAGAAAACGGAACAAAACCAAGAAGTCCAGCCCCCTGCCTCACCTAGGCCTCTCTTAGGTGACTGCCTTGCTATACCTGCCCTTCACCTCAAAAGAAAAAAATGCTTTAGTGTCATAGAATTTCCCCTCCCTTTACCCCTTCAACCTTTGCACAAGGCAGGTTTGTGATCTCCTGAAACAGTGGGGGTTTTTTCTCCTTTGAGAAAACCAGCACCAGAAAATATTCTCAGCCCCTGCATGAGCCATTTCGTAGGATCTTGGCTATAAGGTTTTGTTTAGCTTTCTGATTCCAAGCTGGAGAAGGATGCCTTCTCTTCTTTCGGTCTCAAATTCTGGGAGAGATTGGTTAACCACTGAAAGGCCTTATCTATGAAAAATTGGGGTGAACCTTAAGGCAACAACTTGTTCTCCTCCGGACAGGTTCCTCTCACCTATCCATGAACTGATAATTTTGTTGTCTGTTACTTTGGAAAGTGACTCACCTGCTTTCTCACTTACTTGGTATGGAAGTTTATCACATGACGGTATAAAATACTTTGTTTCTACCATTTAAACATCACTCTGGGAGGTAATTTAGTAACCCCATGGATCCCAAATAGACTTTCGGTTTTGTTATTTCTTGAGAAAATAAACCACTGTAAGAAGAAGCAGTATGAGGACTTGGGCTGGATGTTTTGCTAACACTTCTCTGAGCAAGGCAGACAGAAATTAAAGAAGCAGATGAGGAATCCTAACATGAAAACATCTTAGACCTTGATGAACTATCATCTTGAAAGATGAGTTAAAAGAGCAGGAGGAATTAGGGATTTGCATATCTGCTGTCTCAGGAATACGGCAAAGGCACTGATAGAATAAACTCATTTAATCCAGTAATTTGACACAGAATCAAAATGGGCTTCCATAGCCACACCTGGGTGTTAGAAGTACTCCACCCGGTTTCCTTCGATGAATATTCATGTCATAGAACTGAATCTTTGTGTGAAAGGCAGTGGCTGTGTTCAGGTAGCAAGTAGGTGTGAGAACTCTTATCTAGATGGAGAATCCTGAGAAACCTTTAGACTGGTACCTGGTTATAAGTCTGAAAATATGACTAATCAACACCTGAATATAAGAGGAGAGACAGCACTAGAGCACACAGATGGGACTTAGGAAAAAAATGTTGAAGCTTAAGTATCTCGCATGGAATTTTAAAGTCTAGATATTTGCGATCGTTTTTCCGAATGCACAGGAAATGTATAAATACTGGAGCATTAAGAACTCTATTTTCATTCACTCATTTTACTATCAGCAGAAGCCAATCTAAATTTGAAATTGTTCTCTAGGGGAATAAATGCCTTTCAGCTTAACTATACAGAAACCTGTCAGCTGTTTGTCTTTAACTATGTAATTTAAGGTTATTTGAGTTTGCTTTATCACGGGTAGGACTACTTCTCCATCAATATTAGTATTAGTATTAGTATTTTGTCACTATTGAAACTGTATGATTGAAAAAGATACATTTTACTTGTGATTTGGTTCTCAGATCAAAGTATTATTTATCCAAGGAGAATGCAATGAATCAAACATTCAGGAAGTTGTTTCTTCATTCCTAGTGAGAACTCTGAAAACATTGTTTTATTAATTAAACAGCCTAAAAGATATTAAAAAAGATAATAAAATCATGGTCACAGCTATCTACTTCATGCAATACAGGTTATATGACAGGTCAAACAATCCTCAGTGTGAATCCCCACAGACATTCTAAATGTAAACAGGAATCTAATCAAGCTATTTTCCCTTCATTTGCAAACAAACTCAAGGACACCAAATACTCCTATTTAACTTCACTGAGCACAACTGGATTGTGAGTGATTATTCCCAAATAATGCAAATGTAATGCATTATTTGGGCAAAGAAAAAGGAATAAACTGGGTTTTAGAAAGCTAGAAATAGCGTATTTTGCGGATCTGACATCTAGAAATTATTTCAGGGGTCTTTTTAGTATTTAATAATGTGTTAGCAAACATCTATTTGCCAAAATACCAAAAGAGAAACTGGTAATCATTTTCATAAAACAAATGTTTTGCACATTAAGTAGTACAGAACTAGGAAAGTCAAGAATCACACAGTCACAGAATATTCTGAATTGGAAGGGACCCACAAGGATCATCGAGTGCAACTTTTAAGTGAATGGCCTATATGGGGATCGAACCCAAAAATGAAACATATACTCAAATTTGTATGATTTTTAATTTCTGATAGATCCAGTTACCTCCAGTGACTTAATAAACATATGATATTTATATTTTGATAAGAGCACTCTGAAATCTCTCTTTCATTGTTATATAGCTGACATTTTTTGTTTTTCAAATCAGAAGCTTACAATAAATAAAATTATAAATTCCAGACAGCCTTGCAAAGAGAAGTTGAAATCTTCGTACAGAACTAGAAGTACATCTGAGTCAACATCAGAAGTATTTGATGAGAAAGGAATATCGTTATAGAAGGATGTCACTCTTTTCCGAAGAAAATGATGTAGTGAAAGGAAGTATTTTTGCCTTATAATTTGGGCAACACAACATTTACTCACTGAGTAATACTATCGAGCAAGTGATCTTAAATATTTTTTAATTTCCTGCTATTTTACTATCACTATTTATGGAAGTCAAACAAAAAGAAAGAGAAAAAAAGTTGTACTGTACATCAAGAACAGTTGCTCTCAAGTACAGGAATAGGTAAGATGAAGATTTGTTAAGCAATCTGGAAGAAGATGAAAAGGGAAAAACAGGGTATATTATGATAGAAGTTTATTATAGAGTAGCTTTTTGGGTGGAGAGAAGTCTGTTTTTTGATCAAGCAAGGGAAGCATCCAAAAGGACATAATTACTTCTTGAAATTAGTTTGGTTTTTTTCTGTTGGAAAATAAACACAAGAAAGAGACAGTCCAACAAGTTCTCGGAATATGCTGGGGACAGCTTTTTCTTCAGAAGGTGAAGAAAACCATTAAGGGAGTGGCTATTTTAGATCTTCTGCTGACTAGCAGGGCATGAACTGGCTGAGGGTGGAAGACAATCTAGGTGAAAGTGAACTCCATAATTTAATAATCACTAGTACAAAAAGAAAAGGGAAAGGGGCAAAATAAAATTACCTTTTTTCCCCCCAGAAAACAAAACCAAATATTAGGAGTGCCGGAGACTGATAAGCAAGGTTTCCTAGGAAGACTGTTTAATTAATAAAAGAATGTAGGAGAGCTTGTCTGTTTTAGTCATTGCTGGAGTCAGTTCTTAATTACCCAAGGTAAAGGGAATAATATGAATTAGACAAAAACAGAGGATAAAACAAATTAGTTTGTGTACATTATTCTGCAAGACTCTACCTAGTATATTTACCTTTGAAAGGCTTATGAACAGATTTCCATAGAAAGAGCAGCAGCAGAGAGGAGCCTGATGCAAACAGCTTATGTTTTGTAATGCACCATTTTCTACCACTCTCCCACAAGAAATGCTGAGGGAAGGCAGGGCTTCGTTCAATCCCAATGCCCATAAACCATCTGTCATCAGCAGGTGACTATGTTATTACACACATTAGGTGATTATCCCAATACAAAAGAAACTGCTGAATTCACATACACACCCCCACAGGCAATTTCCTTGATTTTTATGATTTATCTAACAATCAGACCTTTGCGTTATACATCAAAGTATAAAATTATGTGGCCAGGTCTCACACACTTTCAGAAGCTTCATTTAAAAGGTTGTAAATGTTCTTAGTACAAATGGATTGGTTCCAGATTAGAGAAATGACACCCCAACAGTTTAATTTAGCTGTAAGTATGAACAAATTATTCCAAAAGAAGAACTAAATGCCAGCTCAGAGCTCACTAAGTAACAGCTGAATCCTGCTATTCTTTTCCACTGAAAAATACTAAGTATCTACTTGCTTTTCTAGAAGTCCTTGCAAGGAGCTAATATACAAGTCCATCCAAGACAGCAATAGGGTGAACAGCAACTTTTTCTGTCAGAAAGCTAATTCCCCAGCTAGCTCTACTACAATGGAATGTCATCCCATCGCAGCAATGTGCCACTTTGCTGTTTTGTGAAGAACTGAGAGCTTTTTGTAGGATGTTTCAACACTATCTATAGAACTAAGATGCTGAATGAGAGCAAAAGGGATATTTGGGGTTTGTGTTATTTGTGTATTCAACTAAAGACCAATGAGCTTTTTCCAAATGCAGAAATTAGTAGATGAGATTTGCTGCCTTGAGAAGACTAGACAATAAATGTATTTGTTTTAAAGACTGAATATTTTAAGCCTTCATCAAACACATTCAGATGAATATTAGTTCCACAACCAAGAAGAAAGCAGCTTTTTCAATTACTAGCCTGCTGAGTACTTTTGTTAATGTGGAAAAACAGTATTTCTCTCTCCATGGAAAGATTACAATAAAGACAAGAATGGCATTGCACAACTTTGTCTGCAATCTGAAATTAAGTTCTCACATTAGAACAGGAGTAATTAGCATTTTCCGTAGCTTGCTTCCATGCAGTAATACCGCTGCCAAGCAAATGAGTAACACTACATGAGCTAAATGAACACTAGAAACAAATGTGTAGCCATTTCTCCTTCTCTGGGAAAAAAACTTACACGAAAACAGTAAGGGTTAAGTGAGAAACTGTAAAAGTGTAGGTGCTGTTCCTTTATTATTTTGACTTATATATTTTTTATGAACAAAAGGAAAAAGCCATATGGTTTGTGGGAGCATGTGGAAGATCTCCTCAAGCCATTTTCTTTGTTGGCTCTTCGTGCCAGCTATAGTCATTACGTACCTTCCTTATTTCCGTACATTATATTAATTTGAAAATTTTCCAGTACTTCAAACACAGGTCTTTTAAAGGAAGATTACAATTATCCCTTGTGTTAAATTCTGTTTTCAGAATAGTCATCTTTATGACATATGTAAGTGTTTGTGTATATATATGTTTATATAAACACACATTTAGTTTTCTCTTACCTTTCTAAGTGCTGCTGGCAATGAGGCAGTAGACATTGATATTGCTGGAAGAACGTAAGAGTGGGGACAGATTACTGATGGTGCTTGGTTTTCTTGGACAGTGTAGCGTCTGCCCGGTACATCATAGTACCTGAAAGGAGAGGAAACATTGTTCAATTAATGCACCCTAGCAAAATAAAGTCTGAGTTAGTACCTGCTGTATTCCTGACAAAACACTAAGATGTTTTCTCCTGTTGTAGTGGTTCCAGGCCTCTGGTACTTTTAAAGTTTACTGCTTTATTTTAGCCAAACTACTTGCTCCTCTTATTAGACATTAATTCATCCCACCTGCTTTAGCTCTCTGAAACTAGCCTGTCAGCTTTTTCCTGATAATGAAACTACCAAAATCCAAATACCATACTCAGCGGGATAACCACATCAGAGCCATAAGGCAGAAAAATTAGTTGTCTTATCTCCTGTCACTCCACCTGTTCAGAGACAGCAGATTACAACATTTGGGGTTTATAGTTCCACACTACATCACATGTTCCGTTCACTTTCCTTCTGGAAGCTGTCTCAGTAAAGAATCAGTTGGATTTTCAAAACAGGTCATTTATTGGGAAGATTTTGTCACAATAAGAGTGTACACAATCTTTAGAACAATACATTGATTTTTAGCAAGTTAGTCCTAAAACTTAAGGAACCTAATTTTTCTTATGTTTATTCTGCAGTGTCAATTTTCAAATTCTGAATCCAAAGGATGTGAAAAAGTTCACTTAGTCTCCTCCTAAGAGAGGAATAAAATAGTAAAAACTGACCAATTTATATAATCTCTTTCATTTCAATGTCTGAAAAATAGAAGTAGCAAGAATACAGAATTCCCTGAAGACATGGTTTCATTAAAAGGCTGATAAATACAAGTTTATATATTTTGTCCTTTAGATGATACAACAATAAGTTAAAATTCAGCTTTTAAAAAATGTACATATTTTGACATTTTTCTTTCAAAATTCGACTGTATTTTTCATAGGATCATAAGACAATTCAGTTTGGAAGAGACCACAGGAGGTCTCTGGTCCAATGTTCTGCCTGAAGAAGGGTCAGCTACGGGATCACACCACCTTGCTCAGGGCTTTACCCAACCTACTCTTGAAAACATGCAAGGACAGAAACATCACAACCTCTCTGTGCAGTGAAAATGCTTTCTCTTACATCCAGTCTGAATCCTTCCTTTATCAACTTTTCGCTGTTGTCTCTTTTCCCACCATGCACCCATGCAAAAAGTCTGGGTTCGTCTTCATCACCCCCCAAAGCTGCCTCCTCACCAAAACTAAACAAGCCCCAATTCTCAACTTTCTCACAGGGCAAGTGGAGCCTTACAGGCAACCATCATAGCTGGCCACCCAAGGAACCCACTCCAGTTTGAAACACTGAGAGATCTTTAGGCAGAAAACACCCTCACCGAATATTTTGCTTTCAGGAAAAAAAAAGTCTCAAAATGTTCTTGTTTTGTTTTGTGCTTAAAATATGCATATTTTCCATTTTGGTTGAAACAAAACTCGCTTTTCCCACAGGCTTCTTTTCCAGACTCATCACATTGTCCCAAATCCAGCTCTGTTTGTACAGCTTTAGTTGCAAATTCAATTTTATAACTGACTTTCATATAGAGTTTTCAAAGAGTAAATAAGTGAGCAGAAAAGCCTCAGGCATATTTATAAAGTTGCTCGGTTTATTGCATAATTGTGGTGAAAATGTTTTGACATTTTAACACATATCCCAATAAATATGTGCAATTATTTTGTTTATTTACCTATTTCTAAGGAAGAAACTGCATCACTCTTAATAGCTGGTTACCTCCCTCAGGACATAGCTGGCTTTGAGCTGTCCATCTTGATTTTCATGTTCTGCCTCCACTGATAGAGCTTGCTTTTGGGGTAGTTCCACACGCATTGCACATGAGAGAACTCAAAAGTCCCATTAAAAAGCTGCTCAGGTAGTGCTGAAAGATCCTGTGGCACCCTACCCTGCCTAAGGTTGATACTGCTCAAGGGAGTAACAGTAGGCTGAGGACTATCAACTCTGTGACTCAAGAGTTGTGGAACAAGTGACATGGTGTGGGCAGGAGACCAGGAAGGTACTTGGTTGAAGTCAGGGTAAGGAGGAGGAAAATAGTGGCACACCATGGGAAGTGGATGGAAGAGCTGTCTACTGCTGAGGTGACACTAGAACTCTGCAGTGGTGCTGCTGGGCTGGTGCCAAGCATCTGCACCCCAAGTGATATACAATGAACATGTGTCAGAAAATAGCATGCCACCAATCCCAAACGCCAAAAGGAGGAATCTCTGGAAGCAAACACTTACTAGGTAGGAAGTCATGATGTTTTGCCAGGATACCCGATGTCCTGCTGCAGAGGGGGGCTGTGCTGGTCCCCAGACAAGCCAGCAACATCCACCTGGGAGACACCTGCTGGCTCCCTTCCAGCAATGAAGGCAGGGCCTCCCCAGTAGCATCCTCACACCTTGCCCCGCTGTGCCCGCTCCCGATGGCCATCAGTCCCTGAGACACCATTAGACCTCAGGGTTCTGACAGGTCCACAGTGTGGTAGCCAGGAAGCTGCTGCTTTCAGAATACAGTGAAGCAGCACTGATTCTTTCAGGCACCTTTCCTTAAAGGACACAATTTCACACCAAAACCTGAAGCCGGCAGAAGCAGACTGGAAGGTTTCAACCCAAAGACGCTGCACTGGAAAACAGCCAACTCCAGATTTCCAAACAGGTGAAAAAAGGCACTCTTTGAATTTCTTCATGGTTTGAGGTCTATCCTCCCAACAATCTGCTGACGAGCTGAGCTCACCAGAGCCTCCTAGAAGTTTTACTTTATGGCACCGGGCAGTTTTCCAGGGAAACGCTGCAGTACGCTTCCCGCCTGAAGGCATGGGCACGCACACAAGGTCCTGAGGGCAAGACAGGGTGTGAAAGCACAGGGCTGCACCTCCTCTGCCCCAGCTGCCCAGCCAAATTCTCTCCTTCCAGCCCAAATGCAGAGCAGCTGATCCCAACACATGGCAGAGAAACTCACTGTGGGGCAAGGGCAGGTGGGGGGACAGTCACCATAGAGAAACTGAGGCACTCTCAACCCACACCCTTGCTTTTCTCACCCAGGCGTGTCTGTGTAACCATACCCACTTGCTCAGAGCCCTGAGGCCTGGGGGGGAGAAGGGAGCTTGCAACATGCTAAGGATGTTATGAAACCCTCCCAGACATTTTGTAAGGCCCATCAATTGTCAAAGGCAATTGGAGAGGAGCTTTGTCTGCAGCGGTTAAGAATTATTAAATCAGGAAAAATGGTGGGGTAAATATTTACGACAAACTACATGCTTGGCTACTAAACAGTTCAACTGATTCTGCCAAAAATGCTCGGAGTATGTTCACCTGGTCTCCAGCAATGTAGTGCTGCTCAGCAGTAACTAAAACATCTGCATGTTACCTACACTGTTTCCAGCACAAATCCAAGCCATACCCCTCTACCAGCTATCATGAAGAAAATCAATTCTATGCCAGCCAAAACCAGCACACATGTTTTCATAGAGCTATTAGTTAAAATAATAGCTAATTTTACAGTGAAGCCAAGGAAGAGCAGGTAGGAGGCCTTGGAAATTACCAAGCTTTTGGAGAGAGCAAGAGGCATTAAAAGGAGGAAGAAGTTCAGTAGGTACATACATCTTCTCTTTACCTGTATGGAGATGCTGATTTACAGTAGAATTACTGACTGGAAAAGAAAACTATCAGTTGGGAACTGAACTGGGCAGCACTCTCTTTGTGCTGTAGACCACACAGATTGGCCCCATGCCTCTTACCTGTCCATGCCTAAGTCCTTAGTAGCAACACAATGTTATCCTTCTAACTGTCTTAATATATTGACTTAAAATATGACAATTACAAATAATTTTGAAGAGAACTAACCTGCAAACAAAAATATTTAAAATCAAGGATAGGACCAATGAGCAAACAACTCACAAACAGAAAGAAGAGTAGATTGCCATACATTTTAAACTAACAATGGTTACTAAACTAGCATCTTTATAAATTTTACAGACATGGCTTCCCCATAATCCATCATATTCAGCCCTGAGATCCATCTGCAATCTGCTATTCTTCAGAACAGTCTGCAGTCTGTATCTGGTAGACGGTTCTTGCCTATTAATTCCCACTTTTCAATCAACACAGTATGATATCATTTTTTAAGAGAGAGCATGTATGAGCAAGAGAAACTTGATTAAAATGGAAAGACATTTTGTTTGTTTATTCAGATCCTCTGCCTCAGTCTTCCCCCTCCCACACCATATCAGCGCTTGAATTTTTCCCTGGGAGCAGCAAATATCAATTCGATCAGCAAAATGCCTGACTAAAGATTTACTGCAAAACACAGAGCAATATGAAGAACAGTAAGGGGCGTTTCCCTGGTTCATCCACCACCTCACCGCTTGTGACTATGATAGGTGCACCTATGCTGTCAAATAATTTACCTCCCTGGTCCACTCCCTGGTCCTGGTCCCCTTGCCAGCCGTACTGCACATGCGTCACTGTCTGCTTGGACTCTCTTCTGAAGGAGACCAACTTCTTCCCTCCGAGGAGAAGTCAAGGCACAGCTCTGTGGATGGACTGCCCTAAGGATGTCACAGCAAGGATGGGACTAGACCAATAGTGGCTTCTCCTGCCCTCCACCATCCCAACCAGCCTCCTGCCCTCAGACAGCCTCTGTATGCCCCACACCCCACAGCATGCAGCATAGCTTTGGCATAATGCTATAAAAACACCAGTCTTGCAGGCAGCAAAGCAGCCTTCACATTACTTCAGACACTTTGAAGTAAAGCCACAAAAATATAATTATGATCTTAGAGCCATGGGGGCATCGGACCCAGGTCAAATGTTAGGCGGTACAAACACAAACAGCTCACTCCAGAGGCAAAAAAGGTGTGGATACGTATATAAGGATCACTCCCTGGGGCAGATCCTTTACAGTGTAGACTATTTTAAACAAGGGTTTTTTAATTGTGTGTTATTTGAGTTGCTGTCGTTATAGTCTTAATATATTTCGAGCATTTCAAACAGCCTGCTCTGGGCTGAAGTTTTCCATACAAAGCTACTGCTCGTTATTCCTTCTGTCATCTTTTCCACAAAACCAGTATGTGGACTTCCTGAACAGTCTGCAGCAAGGTACTTACCACATTTATATCACCTCTTCCCACTGCCTCGGCAGTGCCAGTTCTGTATCCCCGGTTATAGAAGAGAAGAGCTGACTTTAGCTCCCATACAAAGTGATTGCTGCACTGGGGCACCTCTTGCACAAACTACCTACTCACGCAGAGTTTCAAGGAGTGAAAATCCAGAGCAGACACACACATCTTTGAGAGGACATGTGCTTGGGGAACATGTACTACATGACCTTCTGTTGTGGGAGTGACAGGATGTGTGTGTGTGATTTTTATAGGGAAACCGAGCATTTCAAACTTCTCCCAGGCCTTGGGACCGATGAATGGCTCTGAACTCCTCCTCAGGCATGGCACTAAGAAGTGGCGGGGAGGCACGCACCCTCTTGTGCCAGCACCCTGCCATCTAATGGCCAGGCTTCAGACTCACAGATGAATCAAGTCTTACTTTTCTGCCTCCACCTTTCTAGATCCTAGAGACAGAAAAGTCTGTTTAAAATACCTTAGGTCACATCTTGTCAGCACAGAAGTATTCCTACTGGCTTACTTCGAGGTGTTTTGTCATACGTCTTAATAACAGGGTTAATACATCACCTAAAAGTACCCTTTGTTATAGTTACTCCAGTCTGTCTTACTAATTCAGCCTAAATAATTCCTTCTTTTGTTTGGCAAATTCACACCATTTAAATACCTGCAGGCTTCAGCTGTATCTCTCTCTCAGCCATTATTTAGCATCATCTTCCCTTTTGTAAATGAATTCCCATGTTCTCCTTTCTGTTTACTTTTGACAAGATGTCTCCAGCAAAGATGTGTCCAGAGCTGGACACAATGTCCCTGCTCCACTCACACAAAAAACCAGGAAGAGCAGGTCTGGTGCCTCGTTGCTTTGTTCCACGATACATTTGCTCACACAAAAACTGCACAGAGCTTTTCTGAGCCACTCTAATACCACAAACTTGTCATACTTGTTGTCCACTTCCATTCCTAAATGTATTTGTTTTTTCTTTCTACTGCCTTCCCGGTACAATATATTAATTTCAGGTTATTAAATGTATTTGTTTGCATTTGGCAGTTTGTTGAAGCTCTGAGCAACTGCTCATGAGATGAAACGGCTTCAAGCTTCTGGCTTTCCTGTACTTCAAACAGCATGCAGCTGGAAATATTACAGTCATTAGGCCTTCAAAACATGTTTTCCTGAGTCCTTACACAGACACACAGTGCTGCTCTGTAGCCAGATCTTTAATACAGTGAATCCAAGTAGCTTCTGGTTTCTTATTCCAAGTGACCCTTTTCCATTTCCAACAAAATCAGAAAGCCCCTTTGTCATAGAAATTACTGCCGTTACTAATTATATTTAAAGTTAACTTCTTTAGCACCTCTACTAATTAGGAAAAAAAACACCAATAAAGACACTTCAAAAAGATGGAGTTGAATTATAAGGTTATCCCCTAGATAATCTGGAAATTTAGTGAATAATGGCGTTAGCTTCCCCAGAAACCCTTCCATTATATAGACAGTTAAAATATCCATGAATAGTAGCATAGAGCTTGATCTACATCAGGCTTGTGCCAGATGCTTGTCACCCTTTCATTCTTTTGCCTCCTGATATCCTCAACTAAGGAATTAACTGTAATAGATTTAATTTTGTATCTTGCTGTCATCATAAATATCTTCACAGCAAGTCCACTTTTCCCCTCTTTACATCTTCAAACCAGATGATTATCATTCTGTATTAATGTTACTATGAAGAGATGCATCATAAATTTCCGTTAATGCCTACCACAGACAATCACTTCTCTCTAGTTGTCCTTCTAGCCCTCACTTGCATAGGAAAAAAACACAATCTAACAACAAACAATAATTTGGTTTGGTACAAAATAACTGGAACATGTACTGATCCGCTTTCTAAAATGTAGTTTCAAAGGAGGAACACATTTTGTCATTTCGTCACCTGGAGACTATGCAAATTACTGAAGCTCTTTTTTATTCTGTAATTTGAAAACCATTAACAAATTTTGTCAGTTACTACTTTTTGTGAAACTGAACTCCATGTGCTGATCATGAAATTTAAAAATAAAAATCCCCAAACTTAGTAAAACATTAATGTAAAATGTACTCCTTTAAGCATTTTTTTTTTCTTTTTTTTGGCCTTTTTTAAATTCATCAGAAAAGCTCATTATTACCATCTAGCCACTGGGTGGCACCTCTACATAGATGCCAGGTGTGCTCCAACAAACCCAGGATGCCTTTGATAATCACTCCATTCCTCCCAGAGCCAAGTGTTGACATTATATCGGCTTCGTGTACACAGCCATGTTTGGGAGACAGCTAAGCTGGTTACTAAAAATTGGCTTTGTATACTATTCCTGAAATTTGCCACCGTAGTTTTTTAACTCCTAATTTTTGGGAAAAATGAACCTGTATAGAGAAACCTGTCAGGGGAAAGCCGATTCTCTGAATATGTGTAAGTATTGGCAACCTTTGAGAGCATATGAAATTGTTTTGACAAATGTGCCAGAGCAAATACATAATGAACTTTGTTGCTTCGTAGTAATATAAAATAAATCATGTCTAATATTGCAGTAGCATCCAGCAAACCCAAGCAAAGTTAAATTCGAGTTTTGGTGGGCAATCAACAAGTACACATTAATAACATCCTTGCCCCCTGAGGTCAATTGTAACTATGCTGCACCGGACTATCTCACTGAGTGAAAAGCTCATCTTGATATTTATACTCTGGCCTAGCTTTAAAGCATTGTATAAACAATAATCATCACACTGAGTTACCTAACACAGGTAATATCTCATTTTATATAGTAAGAAGCTCAAAGAACCAGATGAAGCTGTTTGACTGAGGAGACAGAAAGCCAGCATCACTCATTTCTTTAAACACATGATGCTTGTCTTCCTTTGTTCATATTGACTCACCATGACTTGAGGAACAGAAACATCATGTTACTGCATAATTTTCCTACTTTCTGTAGCTACACTGAGAGATACAGAAGGGTGTTTATAGATCCAGGGACAGGAAAATGCTTTTGAACATACGGACTCACGCTTGCAGCATTTCTCCCCCTGCTCCTTTGTGAGTTTTAGCATCTTGGTTCAAAGTGATAGTTGAAAAAAAATTAGCAAAGTTTGTGCTCTTTACTCTTTAAAGTTTGTTGTGAGCATCTAGTAATCTGCCTTGGACTAAAGTTCCACTTTGAATTAAGTCCAATTCATCTGGACATTTCTAAACACAGTGCAATTCCTGCAACAAGTAGGAAAGTCTTTCATTCCTAGGAAAAAAATTTCTGCCCACAAGAAGGGATGAAACAGGTTTGCATACACCCAAACAAACCTCTCAAATTCCCGCTGTCCAAAGGCAGGAAAGCCTGTGCAGGATGGGTACAGAGGCAGCAGAGAGGGAGGGATGCACTGTTACACACGCCTCAGTGCCAGGTCTTGTGGCAAGGACACAGCCTGTCATAGAGAAATGAATGACCACAGCGCCAGGCTGCGGCTGGGCACTGCAGCTTACAGGAAGGTCCCTTTCAGCATGTGATCTCAGAAGACTACATGGCATTTTAGCAGTCTAACGCTCTCCCCTGCTCCAGCCTCTCCTGCACCCACTGGGCCAGGGAGGAGATCCCTGTGCAGGTCCCTGAGCCCAGCATGAGGGTGAACCCCCAGCAGCACAGCCCAAGAGTGAAGAAAGGGCCAAACGAATGAGGTGCAACCAGGACTTGAGAGGTTTGGCTGGTGCTGCATAAACTCATCCATTTATCTATTCATCAAAATCTTCATAAACCACGCCCTGCAATTTCAGCAAAGGAACTCACCTAAAATGAGTTGATTTCAGGAGCTAAATTAGCCCACTGTCTAGAACAAAGACAACCAACTAGTGTGGTACCAGCCATTCCACATTTGCATCAATTATACTGAGCCCAATTGAAACTCAGACTTTTGGCAACAAGGCGCTGAGCCACCTTTCACTTGGAAAATAACACAGTGGCTTATAGTCAATGGAGATTCGTGATTACAAATTGCATTAATGTAAGTTTATTATGTCAGTTCTGAATATCTAAACACCTAGATAACATACAGTTACAAACATGCTGCAGAAAAAAGAAATTATATTTTTTTTTAGAAGTGACACTACAGAGGCACCAATTAAGAATGTAGACTTGGATATTTAGCTTTGAAAACCAGCCATTAAAATTTTACTGAGCTTTAAGAAGAAAGGAAGAACAATTTACTACAATGATTAAACAACTTCTTTTTGATGTCAGGAATGGAAAATTGAAATGAAACGATATAATCAGTAAGAAGTAGTAGGAAAACAGAGTTATAGTTAGATAAGTCAGCTCGTGTAATATGAGACATTTTGTTGCTTCCAGACTTAAAAATGGACTTTATAATTTAAGGTTTCAAGTAATTATAACTTTATTGCAAAAAATCTCTCTATAGATTTTTCTCATTTGCCTGAAAACATGCATCTGCAGAGATTTTAATATGAATCCTAGAGTTTTACTATTTTGGTTTAAGAAGCCACTAATTACTTTCATTCAAATTCCCTGCATATTTCAATATGGAGCACCTGAGTGAAGCATCATCTCTTAAAAGATGACAATACTCCATCACAATTTATGAGAGGGTTTAACGGGCCAGGTCCATGACTCTCATGTCTTAGAGCAAACAAGCTCCATCTTATATGTGTATATACAGTTATATTTATGAAAACAACTTAAACATACTTTAACTCAGACATCTTTTTAGATACAACTTGTAAAAATCTGTTCTCATACTTTGTATGGCTTTTCAAGTCACGTGTCCAGCAGAAGAGGTAGTTCAGGGAAGTCTCAAAAATTATTAGACCTTTCAACAGGATAACAAAGGAGAAGGTGAAAAGGTGACTCAAAAACATGTATCAATTGCAGTCACAGATGCATCATAGAAAGTGATTTTTTCACAAATTCTAGCACAGCACCAACATAAGATACCATTTCGCAGTACATTCCAAAACCCTACAGATTATCATCAGTCTTCATTCTCACGTTCCTTTAAAAGCCATTAATACAGTTATTCAAATTGTCAAAAGTTACACGTCTAAATAAATACATGGATGTGGATGGGTTTTCTACATACCTCCACAGAGGTCAGGCTTTCTGCCAGCTCAAACAGACATCATAACATGGATTTACACTATGAAGTGCTTCTTTGAAGTCATATTGGCTTCTTCAGAACGACTATCTTACCGAGTAAATAGCAGCAGAACTCAGGATTCCTTCTGGATACAAGCTCACTGAAGGCAGCCTACCTGCATCTCTGCATCTTTACAGAGCCAGAAGACCACGGGCTTCACTTTCAGAGTTTGTTTTGCTTCACCTTTTGAGGAATGAGTTGTCTCCTGACAGTATTTTTGCCTCTTGTCAAATCCATTTATCACTCCCCTCTTTCACCTCCTTCTCTTTTCCACAGCTACCAAAAGTGATCTTGCAAGCAGTGAGAGCAGATAAAAGAAAGGATGTAAAAACTAGAAGAGAGGGGGAAATGAAAAATGAAAATGGGAGGCTCCTGGGAAAGGAGGTGCAAACTAGAGAGAATATTTTTTTAACTGGGACACTGACAGCCCAGTTAATTTTGTGTAAGGCTTTGTTATTTAAAATGATGAGCATTTTGTTAAAATTCAGTACACTTACTTAATGTTTCTTCCACTCTGCTCATTAACTTCTCTCTTCTGGATTACTAATCTACAAGGCCTTCAACTATTGGTTATGAACAGCTCATCTTCCAGCCTCAATGCTTGATCATCCTAGAATGCTTAAATACCTCCTGAGCAGGAAACACCTTCATGTTAATTATATTAAATGTCTGAGCTGGAGCCTGCCAAGCAGTTTTGAACACAGTAAAGCAGGCAGACTCTTCATGATGAGTAAAAACAATGTGCTCCTATAATGGAATCATTCCATGTAAAGAAAAATCCTCAGAAAACACTAAATAAGTTTTTAACTTTGAGGAAGCTGGTTAAAACAAACTATTTCTATCTCTAGCACTGATCTGTGACCACACCTCTGTAAAAGAAATAAGTTTATCTTGTCTTGTAGATTTAACAAACAGTCAGAGCAGAGGTAGATAATCTCAATGTACATGCACTTCTGCATGAAAACAAGTTTGATTTGTCCACCACAAGCATGGACTTTCAGCCACACCTACTCTTCTGTTTAGGTCAAGTCTATAATTAATGAAAGCTCCCTCTCCATGTGAGAAGCGAATTTTGATATTGTCCCCCTCATCTTTGTTTAAAGACATCATCTATAAAACTCTAAGATTACTATGGTCGTGTTCAAAGCTGATTTAAGAAGAAAAACCTAAGGGAGTGGACTTGCTCTTACTAGCCTACAGCTATAGCATTGCATATTCTTATGTGTACCTGACCTGGCCTGCACCTAGCAGGAGGAACCTCCACGGTGTTTGCCAAAGGTAGGAATTTTCATTGCAGTAAGTGTCATGCTTCGGCTCTTTGTCATCAAGAGATGAATTGTTTCGGTAGGGCGCTCAGTGACAAGCACATTGTTCAAGTGCGCACGAATACCATCCCAGGGATTCTGACACTTCACGTGCTTTCAGTGGGGCAAGCTGCTGAGAGCTTCAAGTCTTAAAGTGTTCACGTGACCATTTAAAAACAAACGAATGAACAAAAGCACCGCATACAAAGTTTGCTGGTGTTCTTTTGGAGCCAAAGGCGTTTGCACCATCCCAAAGTCTCAGTAGGTTAAGTAGCTCAGTGTGGCTCTGGGTCTTACGCAAGACGTCTAATTGACAGTTGAGTACAAAGAGCAATTAAGTAAACACCTCGAATCACAAAAAGTAATTCTACTACCATTTCAATCGCATTTTAATTTTAAAATAGTTCACACAGTAAACTTTATCCTAAAGCATCATGTGATACAAATGTATTATGAGCCTTGGACTTTACACATGAAATGCAAGTCGTTCTGGAGTCAGTTCAAAGACTGACTTAAGTCATCTAGGATGTCCTATTTACAATAGCTGACTACAGAGTCATCTGCCAGCAACTCTGTAGTTACCTGCTAAAACCTTCTATTTTAATTTCTGCATTTGCCTACTTTCAACCCTCTGAGGGCTAGAACCAGTTTAACATGGCATTTATCTCATCATTTGTGACCCAGATGGGGCAACTCATTCACAAGGGACAAGAAATCAGAATCCCGTACAGATAAATCCTCAGGATTTGAGGGCAAAACATTTTTGATACTCGGTTTTAGGGAGCAGAGTATTTTGTCTTGGTGATTTTTCAAAGTATAACATAAACCCCTCCTTTATTAAAAACATTCTTCAAGCTAGAGGAGTCAGATTCCTTTCCAAAACCCTAAGTAATCTCCAAAAGAGAGCATGAGTGAACAACCAAAGTAATCAACACTCTCTTACTAGAATCAGTTATGCAAGGGAAAAGAAAGCAAGCCGTCGTGTTTTTGTTGTATTACAGACCCAGTGAAACAAGTGACAATTTCAAAATTTGGGTCTCCAAACCCAGACCTTCAAGCATTCTAAAAGCCTCCTCTAGGCTGCTGTGTGCAGTAAATGTACACGTGAAGATACAGTCAACCTGGCAGCAGACCTTTAGGACTGCAAAGTTTCTTCCTGCAAAGATACAGACTCTGAAATCTCTGTCAGGAGATATTCATTAACCATAATGCAGAACTGTATTTTTTTCTGTCTTCAAATGCGATAATACCAACTTCAAAGAAGTCGAGGATCAGGGAGAGGTAACTCAGGATGACAAATAATTCCTAAATATTTGAAGTTTATTTTTGAGAGGGGTCATTTTATTAGTTTAAATGTTATAAAACTGTAAATTCTAGACGTAAAAATAAAATGGCATGATTTTGCCGAAGAATCATAAAGAAATGGCCTTACTGAAAGACTTCAGATGATCTGTTTCCATCAGAAGGCAGCACTGTAGCCTGGTCTGCAAGTCTGTTCATTAGAAATCTTTAACATAAAAAAAGTAAATTAAACATACCATTTTCTATTACTGTTTCTATTAATTAACAGGAAAAAAACCCCAGGAGCTACAGAAACAAAAGGACACCGAAGTCTTCGTTTCCCTAATGAAAGCTAGTTCAACATAATTTTAATCACTCGGGTCTCACTAATTAACACAGGCAATAACATTTTTAGGAACTTCAGAACAATAGTGGCTGTACCTGCAAGCAAGACTCTCTATCATTCTCAGGCAATGATCTCTGAGGTAACTTCAGTTCTACAAAATAACTTACACAAGTATCCCCAAAACTCCTCCTCTTTAAGGACATGTCAGAAGACCAGCGAAAATGGAGGCAATAAACACGAGTCAAGCTTTACAAATTTCAGCACAAAAAATCTAGAATCAGCAACCTGTGTTTTACACACTCATCTCATTATGGGTGTGAAACCAGCTCACTCATTAAAAGTTTATTTTCTTACCACATAAGTCTGTGTAATTTAAGTATTACCCAAAATCCATTTTTATCCTCCCAGTATAGACCAGAAGTCAGAAAATAGGTTAAAATGAAATGTCAGTCTCCTAACAAAATTTCCAGCCAAGGTATAGCTGGTATAGCCGAACAACTCCCTGTGTTAACTGGCATAAAACAAATTAATAAAAGCAGTTGTGATGCAGAAGAAAAGATTGAAATCCTCTAGAAGATAAATACAAGAAGGTGTAAATCAAACTGATTATGTTATACTGTGCTTTTTTTTTGCTTGATTCTATGTCCTTAGTTATTCTTTTTTAATGCTCTACTAGGCAAATATTCAAAGCGTTGGCTCAAAAGTCAGTTTTGCTATTGAAACTTTGGCAGGCGCTTAGTAAATTATTTCTGTTAAAAGGCTCTTCTCATCCCTAGTAAAAAGGCATAGAGTTTTCATTAAAGAAAAGCCTCAGTTCCCCTTTGGTTTTGTAAGCCACTTGCAGCAGCAGTTCTGCACTTCACTCTGTACACAGGTACAAGAAAACAAAGAAGTGCCCTCAAAAACCTGGGCAAACTGAGCTGTGGACCGCAACACCAGAAGATGCAAGGTGACTGAAGGGTTTTGTTTTACAGCTAACTTTTTGAATTAGAACTGTCTCTCCTCCTCAACCCTCACCTTCATTATTAAATTGTAATTTGGGCTAGATTAAAGGACAGTGGAGCAGCATAAAAGGAAGGGTGCAAAACTAACCAAAATAAACACATTTGTAAAGGGACAGATTATTGAGCAGATGAAAATAATGGGACTGTTCCAGCATATGAGACATAAAGAAATCAGAGTGGAAGAAGTAAAACACTTGGGAAAGTATGAGAAATGAAGGAGTGTGAGGACTTCTTCCACAATTAACAGAAGAGCTCCCCAAGCCATTTTTTTAATAATGTATTTCTTCTTCTTGGAGGAAATGGAAAGAAGTTTTAAGAAAAATTAATTTGTATGAACATTAAAAAAATGTCTGCAGTGATTCAAGCTTTTGCAATTTGTTGTTTTCTGTTGCATATGTTCTATGTAGGTCCCATGTAAAAACTCAGACTCAAATACTAAGCAATATAATGTAATCAACAGGGAAACTATTAAAGCCAAAACCCCACTATTTGCACTGCCATTACCCTGAGAATCTTTTGAGTCTCACTGTGGTAAGTCCTGTCCCAAAAACTGGGTATGTCCAGTGGGAAGGAAGGAGACACAATTACACTTAAACATCTGCAATTATCCTAACAGTTTCAGACCAGCAGTTGCTTCATCAGATTTATCACCACCAAGACCCAACATCTGCCAAGGAAGACTTGTGGCAGGAGGCACCAGCACCAAGTAACAGCTGGAGTGAACATCAAAGCCACTGAGAGGATGTGAGCAAACTCCTGGAAGTCATCCAAGACATACACAACATATGTACCTATATGGTCTTTCAAATCAAGATCATGGGACAATAGTGACAGTCACACAAACTTGAGGGCATTTCCAGTAACCTCCAGGGTAACAGATACATCGATGATAACACTTCACCCCTACCTAAGTGATGCAGGACAGCCAGGGAATGTCACACTGCAGTTGCAAATACGTGCAAATAACATGTTCAGTTATTTGCTTGGATATGGATTTGTTTCAAATTCATGCTGAGATGGATTAAGAAATACAAACAGGTAAGTTCAGCAAAAAGTATTCAAAAAAAGACTACAGAGTCTACAAGGAAGAAAGAAAAATTACACAATAAAATGTTAAAGAGAGTGAAATAATGTTAGATGTACAAACCTGTATTTCATTAAAGCATTAAAAAAATATTTAATTTATTTTATAAACAAAGCGGGGCAAATTTTTCTCTAATATTGTGATAAAGCATACTGGGCAAAACCAGCTTTCCTGTCTTTCCTAGGCAATCTTATTAAGCTCTGATACCTAGGACTTATTTTTCCTTGCTCTAAGCTTATTAACTACAAATGTTCTAATTTGTAAAAATTATCAAGGACTTTTCTAAACCTAAGCTGCAGCTCTGACCTCATGTGCACCCCAGGCAGTTAATTTCAAGAGCTTTCAAAACACAACATCATTTTTTTCTTCCTTTAAAAGAAAATTTAATAATTTGGTGATTACTACATTAAAGATTCTGTGTGGGTTTCAAACATACATAAAACAATATTGTTCATCAGCTTGGTATTATGAGATATTAATAAGTTTTCACCCTTTTTTTCGGCAACCTGGGTTATTTCATAGTGACTTTTCTGATCTTTCAAGTCACAGCTCTCTTTTTTCCCTCAGTCTTACAGAGTATGTGTGTGCATAAAACTCAACACGTTTAACTATCAAGTGTCTCCCACCAATTTTTCAGACCACAAACCCATATAATAAATATTTCAGTGAAGAACAAATCATTCACTATGGATAAGCACCTAAGGGCGTGCACTGGATCTGGAGTTAATTATCTGGGAACAAAACAGAAAACATATGAAATTTTCAGCTATTGCTAAACGGTGCTTGTACAGCACCAAGGCTTTATTGATTTCTTATACATTCTCCCCAGGGTGGTGAGGGAGGCAACAGCTGACCCAAACTGATCAAAGGGATGGATATTCCACAGCATGTAACCAAACTCTGATTTTGTGCTGGGGGGTGTCTTTCCAAAGTAGCAGCTGCTCAGACACTGGCTGGGCACTGGTCTGCTGGTGAAAATTATTGAGTGAGTGACTGTGCATCACTTGAGATTTTTTTCCTTCTCCTTTGCTTATTAAGCTATCCTTGTCTTGACCCGTAAGTTTTTTCTTGCTTTTGCTCTTCCAGTTCTCTACCCTATCCCACTGACAGGGAGGAATGAGCAAAGTGAGTGGGTGCTTAATTGCTGGCCAGGGTCAACCCATCACGAAGTGGAATCCTTCTCATGGGGCTGGGATTAGGATTCCTTCATAATAAGATGTCTTCAGCAGATTACATATGTTCCAAGGCCTATTTGTGAAATGCATACCATTTTTTGGTTATCATGCAAAAATGTACATTGATCTGTTTTTACTTTACCATGCCACCATGTTGCACTATTTCTTTCACTTAAAGCAAAAATGTTGTTTTAATTCAATCCTGTGCGACTGTTCCAAACAGAAAAAAGAGAAGATACCTGAGTTAAATCAGTATACTCCAATAGAAGCATACATACATGATGAACTTTTTGTAGCAGTACCTATGCATTTCATATTCTTCATATGTAGCTTAATGTTCTTTGTACTAATGTCATAAAGGACAAAACACACTCAAAATTTCAGTTTCCTCATGAGCATGTGATCCCAGTCTGCCTTATGTGTAGAGCAAGGGGTTGCAGAAAGTGCCTATGGACAACATATCTTCAGGAAAGCTAAGTAACAAGTTCAAAAAATTCCATTCTTCTATTTGTAGTTGTCCAGAGGCACACACATGAATAATAACAAAGGAATAATCAGTTAACTCAGAAGTGGGAAGTGAAAAGAAGTGAGAGGAAGTGAGAGGACTGTTTTGCTGAATACACCATTAAATTTGGATGCCCTCAGAAAACATGTAGTATTTTATGAATGTGGAACTGTAGACCTGTCCTTTGGACCTTCTAAACAAGACAGACACAGTTCCTGACCATGCTGGAGATACTGCTTCCCCAGCAGTCTGGGTCAGTTCAGCAAATCCATCACCCAGAGGACACTCATTTATAGGCACAGACACTGTTCCCAAGGCTGTCTGCTGAACTACCAACAATACTGACAGCCTGTTTGATGTGGTGATACGTTGCCAATCCATCACATCTTAGACCTTAACTCTGAGTGCTCATCTAAAATCACTTCATCTTGAGAGAATGAGCTGGAAACAGGATCTCCAACACCTGTGAACTCAATTACTGTCTTCCAAACATTTTCTTGCCATGGGGACTGCTCCTGGGTAGATGTGGGGCTGAAGAGTCTTTAATTGGGCCACCCTTTCCACCACAAATGCCTTGTATCCCTAGACTGTCTCAGAAACCATCTTTTCTTTCCAGGACCTACTCACATTGCCAAAGACTGAGAATATTTACACCCATCACATCCTCCTAAATTCCTGCAAATGGTGAGGAGTCATAGAGAAAGGCAACACCCTTCCTCCTCAGAGGTAACTTTGGTGCCAAAGACAGCAGGGTCATGACAGGATCTGAATGCCATCAGCAACACTGTTTCAAGTCCTGGAGCATTAGTCAGTGTTACCCTGGCTCCTCTGTCAAATATAGCCTGGCATCCTGGTTTGGGCCAGCAATGGCACTGGACACCACAGTGCTAACAAGGGTTACGTAACAAGATACCATACGGAGGCGAGTGCCCGAATTGTTTCCTTATTGTCCCTTGATTGTGATTCGACCCTGGGAGAGATGCAGAAGGCATTGGCAGTGCCACAGCACCTGTTCCTCACGCAGGCACTTTGGAAGCAGGTCACCAACATCAGAAGCTGCATGAGCACCAGTGGAAAATATTCATGTTCCCAGTTTTGGGAGGTGCTCACTACTCCTCCAGATGCCCCTGATCAGTGCCTTGTTTGTTCATGCATCCTTCTTCAGCTTTCTGAACTCCGTGACAAAGGACCTAAACCAATGAACCCTGGCTTATAAAAAATATTGGAAACTGAAGTTAAAAACTCTGCAAGAACAAGAAAGTTGCACTCAGGCTGGAGGAGTGTTTGAAACACAGGAAGAAGTCTCRCCCTTTTTTCCTCTGATAGGTAGCACAAGTGGCAGCAGCAAATCTGTGGATACTTGTGGATATTGCTAGATTAGAAAGTTCCTATGTTTGAGCACAGTAACCACACACACATGCATACCTGAACACAGATGAGGACCACTGCTCAAAAGCAAAACAGACTATTTAGAATACATGTGCAGAGAAAAATGTTCTGTCAAACCCTTTTTCTGAGGAGCTGTTCATGGTAATAATTTCTCTATTTTCAACCAATTTCTAACATCTCCTGTAAGAACCCGACCCTAAAGTTCAGAAAATGGCATACTCAAAATACTCTCCAAGTTTTGGTGTTCACATGCTAAAATTAGAAGGAAAGGCGAGGCAAGCAAGGGCAACCCAGGGAAGACAAAAGAAATGCTAAATCATGTTAGTCCATCCACGTTTCAGTATCCAGTTAGACAGTATTTATTTTTATGACCTTAACTCTCAATATCCTTTATTTCACAGCTGTTTCCCCTGAAACTCTTAACGTGATTAGAGAGGTAAAGGCAACTGCATGTGTTCTTCCCACAAACTGAGTAAGAGGCCACTTGGAAGAGGGTTCAGAACTCTTTTCAAAAGTAAAAATAACTCAACCACTACATGCAATATTACAGACACTGAGAAAAAAAAAAAAAACAAAAGCATCAAGTAACAAAATCTACCCTTGGAGAAGCACCCTGACTGCTTTTGAAAGTAAAAAAAAAGGAAGCACATGTATCTCACACACATCATGGCCTGGTGCTGCCAACACCTGGCTGCTGCCAACACCTGGCTAGTCACACTTGTTTCATTAGATGACACAAACACTTAATTTGTCATCAGCAGCAAAATTTATTTATAATCATCTTCACATGTAATGGACATCCTGCTAGTAAGAAAACTTAGTAACCAAAATGCACACGTTAGAATGAAAACAATTATTATGTCTTATATATAAAATTAATTTATATTTTTAAAATTTATATCAAATCTACTCTGCACACCTATGCTGCAATACAGGATGTATATCAGTGAGTCCTGTGGAAGTGAATAAAAATATATTTCAGGATTATGAGAGAAACAGATCAGATGGTGGACAGTCTGGGTAATATTATGTGCAGAAAAAGAATGGAGAGAATTGCGTTTTGGTAAAAAATACGTAGTATTACTAACGACAGAGAAATCCGTCTGTCTTGGTTTCAGAATCTCGACCAGGAAATTAATGGTAAACTTTTATCAACTCCTACCCTATGTGAAACAAAGTAAAAATTGATACATCTCACTGTGGGGAAAAAATGAATACATAATAGCACATTGCTTTGGCAGCTGTCCCACAGTAAGGACCAGAGAGTTCAACTTCAACTGGAAAAGCCTATCCAGTCCATTGCTGGGTGAGAAAGAACTCCATGGAACATAATGAAGACCAGTGGGAACAGAATATTTCTGGACTTTGACAAACCCCAACCAATTATCAAAATGTGGAGTCTTTAGAGCATAAAGGACTTGCTTTAAGGTGGATGCAGGAGAAGCACCACTGCAGAAAACAGCAGGGAGGGGGAAAGCACTGTTTAGAAGAATTACACAAGGAAATATGCCAAAGGTTGTCAAGTAACTCAGATCTAACTTAGAAGAGATTAGACATGTCCAAACAAGTATACGGAGGTTTCTTTTTCTTGTAAAACCAAACAAAACCAATCAAAACTAAATTGTAGAGTGTGGCAAGTTAATCACAACTGCAGTGATATTAAGGAATCACCCTGATCATATTTAGGAAAATCACTAAAAAAAAAAAAATTTAAACAATTCCAAAGAAAACAACGGACAAATAAGTCTTTGAAGACAAATCAGGTAAAGAAAACAAGCATCCAACAGTGAGAAGTGATTCAAATACCTTTCTAACAGTAATGAAACACGTCTCATGGCCTAATTTTATTTTGTACTTTTAGAAGAAACTTGACAGAATATTAAAACATAAATATTCAACACAAAAATCTGCTTACATCAGGCAACACTACAATGCCATCAAAAATACTGTTGTGCTCAATATTTGAACTTGCTAGAGCACATGTAGACACAGAAATTGAGAATTTAAAGTTGCCAAGTTTTTGTTGGACACTTCCTGTTCAGTTCCTGCCCGGCAGCCAGAGCAAGCACCCCTGTAACTTGCAATCCTCCCTCGAATACCTCCGGGTAAGCCCTGAACTATTATTACTGCCTCCAATGCTGCCCCACTGGTTTGGCAGCTAGTGGGATATTCTTCCAGCACCAGCAGCCCGCCAGCAGCTCCTGCCAGGCTCACACACAGCTCCTGAGCACTGTACTCTACACTAGGGAGAAAAGACAGATAGCCCATTAAATCTAGGTTCATTTACAATGCAGAGGATTCATAAAAATACTCAGGACTAAATTACTACACTGTTTCACAACATTTATACTTTATGTCACTTTTTGATCATGTTTTCCTATTAAAGTCTCACTACCACACTGTGGTTAGCATTTACAGGGGAAAAAAGGGACTTTTCACATAACAAAACAGACTAGTTTATCACCTGACTAGATTTACTTTTAGCAAAAACTTACATTATGAAGTATATGCTGATTTTCTAATTCTTTATTTCTTTAAAAGATATTCTTAGCACACTGGCACATATGTAGAAGTTGCTTGGGATAAGACTGCTATTTGTTTTGAACTTCAGTTCATCAAATTTAAAACATTTTCTAAACTATCCTTTGATCCAAACATAGTACGTCTAACAAATAGCTCTTGAAAGTCAAAATGAGAAGTATCTTAACAAAAAAGCTGCATTTAGGCTTAAGAAATTTTTTTGTTCATTTTAAATTTTTTGTTTGTTTTATTAACTATAATGAATGAGTAGACAGTACTGTTATAACTCTACTAATTTTTGTCCTTTTGTAGTGAATTATAGTGAAAACATAAACTCTCTCCCACAGAATTTAGCTGCCCCACAAATCTATCTCATACAGAACACTGAAAATCCTTTGTTAAAATTATTAGCTCTGCCTTAGGTCAAAGCCTGTGTACAGTAAAGCCTTCTACTTGTCCCAAGCAAGGAAGATATCATCTAGATCTTATTAAAGAACTGGTTAGTTCAATTACCAGTCACTCCAAGCCACAGATACGTGGCCTAAGATAGTGCTAACAGAGACAGACTCACCTGAGTAATAGTACAGCTCTGGTTGCCTTTGGAGTTCCACTCTAGCAACAGAGAGGACAGAAACCCCCTTAATTCAGGTTTGTTAGAACTTTAAAGATGAGCATTTTCCTGAAAACATCAGCAGGTTTCAACCCAAATACAGAAGAGCCCTGGCTATGCTCCGTTTCTGACAGGAAACGTGACAGGAATGGGCATTGAGCCATTCGCCAGGAACCAGGCAGCCCATTTCACGTGAATACACTTTTACCTGCAGGACTGTCACCTACATTGTATTTAAAATACTCCCCTGTGGAATGTTCATAGGCCTCTCAGCCTCTTTTTTAATTCTTCACCTCATACACACCCTTTAAATTACACAAGGGCTAAAAAGCCTGATAAGTTCCGCTCTGAAATTGCAAATGATATGTACTCATTCAGAGCTTTTGAAAGATGCCAACATTTTTTTTGTCTTTTGTGCTGTTATTTACTATTTGCATAGTCAAAAATCAGACTCCATTATTCTAGACATTTGATAAACACACAACCCAAGCCTCCACACCTTGGGAGAGATTACTCAGCAAACTAACAACACAGACAAAAGATGTGAGAAAAAGATTTCTTACTGCCTAAACTGAAAACAAACAAGGTTGCCTCCCATTGAATAATTAAGGAATCCAGCCACAAATCAGAGGAATCTCACAAAGTTAACCCAGAATATGTCTACGAGGTGGGGTGAGGCAGACGTCTGTGTTCAGTGTGTCCAAGTTGAAACCAGCCAGGTAAAAAGCAGTTCTGGCTTGCAAGCCGTGTCACTATGTCAGTCGAGTGCTGTGTCTGCACATTTGTCCTTCCAAGCTGAATATGTGGGCTTATTCTCAGCGCTGTAAAAAACCAATTAGTCAGCCCAATCAATCAATCTGTCTCTCTACAGAACGTGATGGTGTTAATTTTGCTATTTCCGTTTATGGCAGCTATACAAGCCCAGCTATGTTGCTTCCAAACAGAAGACGCCTTGCTCCTAGACAGCTTCTAACCCAGGGAGGTGAGACCCCACCTGGAGCGCTGCATTCGGGGTCTCCAGCACAAGAAGGACATAGACCTGTTGGAGCAAGTCCAGAGGAGGGATACCAAGTTGATTAGAGGATGGAGCACATCTTCTACGATGAAAGGCTGAGAAAATTGGGATTGTTCAGCCTGGAAAAGAGAAGGCTTCAGGGTGACTTAATTGCAGCCTTCCAGACTTGACAATTTCTTCCTCTTCACCAAGTGCACCAATCTTCAAAGAGAAAGAACATAAGGTAGATATCTCTTCATTTCCAATAGAAAGAACATAAGATAGATACTTTATCATTTCCATCCTTATTTTCTCCCCTACTCCTTCAGCTTCTGCACATAGCTAAGGGAGGTCACAAAGATGCTTCAACAGGGGACAGCAGGGAAGTTCCAGCATGCATTTACAACTGTCCTCCCTATACCAGGGGAGTATGAATTATTTGTAATTTATCTGCAAAGCAGTATAACCATGGGTGAATTATCAAAACACTCTCCTTGAAGATAAAGATGGCACTATAATGTTATAGAATCTTATTAATAATCACATGGTTTGATTTTATGCCAAATGTGTTTATACTGTCCCAAAATTCTAAATACATATTTTGTCACAAAAATTACAGGTTACTCACTAAATATTTCATAAATGGCACAGGACTCCCAGGCAAGGGTAGGAAAATGTGCCAGGACTGCTAATCACACAGCACCTCCCTGGCTGTTGTGGAATGTCCACCATAAAATCCCAGCTGGTGGTTTCAAGGAATTAAAATTATGGAAACCAAATCAAACAGATCAGTAAAACCTTCTGAAAGTCAAAGAACAAGAAACTACAGGCACTCCCTCAGAAATCCACAGGTTCACAATGACACTTGGAATTACCAGTACCAAGTCTCCACAAGTCCTTAGTCTTCATATTATTCTACCATCAAACATTATCAGCAGCATGCCCTTGTGACAATGTGGGCTACCTGTGCATCTTCCATACAAGGAAAGTGCACAAAATAATGTGAGTACAGAGAAGGGCCACCAAGATGCTTAGGTGCTGGGGTATGAGGTACAAGGAGTACCTGGAAGAGTAGAAACCGGCTGCTTGAAAAGAGCCAATCTCTCCTTGGAGGTGCACAGGGATGGACTGAGATGAAAGGGGTACAAGATGCAGCATGAGAAATTCTGCTAGCCTTCTGCCAGGAAAAAACATACAACGTCCTCACTTCCTAAAAAGCAGCCTCTCCTCACAAGTCTACTGATTTTAGAGGTTCTCTCCCGCTTTCTTAGCATTAATTAGAAGTCATCTACATGACTCTACATGAGCCCTGAGAGACTGTGTTGTGGCACCTGCTCCTGGCCATAAAGAAGGGACAAATGGAAAATGATGGTTTCCACTGGGCCATGCAACTTAAACATTTTCCACTTGGCTGTTTGTAGTCTGATCAAGCCCTGTGAGCTTGGGCACTGATCCTCCTGGATTTGAATGGCATCAGACAGTATTCCTGACCTACAGCCTTGTGTCAACAGCAGCACCACAGCTGTTGCATCAGCGACAGTTCAAAATACTCTGGAGACAATAAAGAAGTAGCTTAAAAAGAAGAAAGAGCAACTATAAAAAAAGCTGCTTAAAGGATGCACAGGGGTCCCACTGTCTGCCTGTATTTCTTAGAGTACTTATGGAGTGACTAAACTGTACAACGAGTGCTGTAATCAACATAAGGTATCCTTACTGAGGAAAACCAGATTTTTATATTTTCTTTTTCAAAATGTTGCAAAATGTGGAATATGTAAAAACTTTCTTAGGAAAGGAGGTTTTTTTATATTTGATCTTTGTATACTTTCAAGCCAAATCAACAAGAAGGGAGATTTAATCCCTGAAACAGAGAGAAACTGACAAGCTCTAAGTGATGTCCAGGTGTTAGAAAGACAAATTACTTGTTGGTAGAATTGTTTTGTTAAGGTGTAGGGCCTGACGTGTTTCAGTGATCCCAAACCTAGGCAGAGGTTAACAAAGCTTGGGGAGAAGGATGTGCCACTGAAAGTGGACACAAAGAACGGAGAATTTATGGGCCACAAGGGCATTTGGCAGAACCCCCAAGATAAGAAAGAAACTAACAAACCCAGCCCAGAAACTGTGCTGAATCAGCTCTGACTGAGTAAAAGATAATTCCAGCTGGGGGAGATCCCGAACACTGCCTCATGGACCACCGACCCAAGAAACCCACAGGCCCAAAAGAAGACAGACTGAGCATAGGACTAATTAGCATGAGAAGCAAGAGAATCATTAACCAGTAGAAGATAGAATACTAATTAATATGAGAACTAGGTAACCGATTAATTAATTGTAGCCAATTAATGCTTTTGTTTACTAAAATGTACAGTGAAAAGTTTTGGTAGTGCTGGCTTTGTGGATTTGACACCCAGCACTCCTTTCTGACCAGAACTGTAAATAAACTAAATACCTTGAGTCTGTGTATGGATTGGCCTCTTGCTCACAGAGTGAAAGAACCTATTCTGGGACAACAAAAGTAGCAATTGTGCTTCTGGTGTCAGGCTCTACCTGAAACTTGGGATTTTGGGGCATTCATCAAACATGCCTGTTTTACAGATTTTCATAGCTCAGGACATTCTTTTAAATTTTGGTTTGGTTGACTTCATAACTGTGCATTCTAAATGAATAAGGGATTCATGTACCAAAAAGAGATATTTTATCCAACTAATATTTTTTTCATTTTTATTTCAGAATTTCCAAGTACAGGTCCAGAGCAATGCAGAAGATGGTATCTTATTTTCTTTAAACAAATACTACGGGTTTTTTTTTTTAAGAGAGCACTAAAGGAGACCATTAATCTCTTATATTGATCAGTCTTTGCCTATCTTTCCCTTCTTGTCTCGAGGGAGCACCAAATGATGAAATATTTGACGACAGATTGTGTTAGATCACAGTATGTGGCTGCATGAATAAACGCGTGTGTGGAGATACACTGTACAGCAGAACGTTTGCAGGTGTGACTAATGTAAGAACAGCGTATACAAAGATACACTGCTATCAGATACATTACACACACGCGAACCATTGTTGACTTCTTTCCATCTGTTTTGAAAGCCGAAGAAGGAATTTTCTTTTCCCTTGCCCAGGGATCTCTGATGACAGAACAGGTCCTCATGTTTTGATTCTATTTTAAAATGCAAGCTGCTAAAAGGACTGCCTGGTCCTAACAGTTCCTCATCTTTCCTAGCATAAGATTCCATTTCCAGCAGAATTTAACTTTCCTCAGCATTACTATTTTGGCTAAACTTCTGCAAACCAGACAATAGGTCTAGTAGCATCCTCTCTCCTTTTCTCCTGCTTCTCCTGCTCTCTTTCTCTAGCCATCTGGGAAAGGTTTGTTTCCCATGACTTTCCCAGCCTTCCCACAAGAATGCAGAAGTAGGGATCAATCCCAGTTCCCTAAAGAAACTTGGAAAGTCTTAACCACAATCAAATAAATAACAGAATATACTGAATAACAGAAATTATGCGAAAATTAGTCTCTAAACCCAGACCGCTTGTGAACAAAGAAGGTGCTTTAAAGTTGCACCAGAACACAGTTTTTGAAGCTCATGACTGTTTGACTTTGTCCTGTAGCATCTCCTACATAGAAGTACCAGCCTGTGGAGTCCCCCTTATCAGGTAACATGGATGGAATTCAGATGCCCAAATTTAGATGTTGGAGGTGTCACATTCAGGCAGCTTTTAAAGTAATGAGGAAAAACTTGCACTTCTAAGATGCAATTCATTTAGCCTGGTTTAGACACTCACCTTAGGGTGGGATGTTTTGCACACCAGACATGCCTATTTGCCCTTCTTGATTATAAAGTCAGTAACTATTTCAGATGTAGATATCCAGAATTAGAGGATATGGATCCCATCTTGTACATGAAGTAAGTCAAACTAATTATATTGACCCTTTCAATAACATATTAATTTCTATCTACAAATGTTGTCCTGCCTATGCCTTGAGACCACCACAGGTACAATAAAGCACCTTTCTTCTGATTGTTCCATGCAAGCAGGAACCCACTGGAATATGCAGCATAAACTGCTTGATGTAAATCTTGATAGGATGAAAAGAGAGGGAAAAATGAGTAGAGATTGAAAACTGCTGTCTTCTCTTCCAGACAAACTGTACTCACTAAATTGGTATGCATTCAGTATTTAATATTGTTTTTAGCACTCCATGCATTACTAAGTGCCAACTGTATGTACCTGCATTCAACATGAACTTTTTGTCTGTGCACCTTCCTGGGTGGTTTCTACAGTGGTGTTTTATAACAGCAATTTCTCAAAACACCTTTCTATTTTTATTTGTCACTATATCCAAGTGTGGATCTGACAAAATTAAGTGTGGATCTCCAAGTGTGGATTTCCAAGTGTGGATCTGACACCAAAACCAGAGGTGTCAAAACTGGCGCCTACTGGTAGAACCCGCTTTTTCATAACAGTCCTTGTTTTAACTATTCAGTATAAAACTCCTATCGCCTGAACGGAACTCAGCACTACTAGGGATCAGATTCATCAGAATACAGTAGAGTACACCATCTCTTCAAATAAACATCCAACAAAGACAGAAGCACCCAAAAAATTAAGGAAAAGATCTTTGACTGTGAATGGCATGAGTCCATTAACTCACTCTTTTTTTTTTTTAAGATTTTTCTTTTTTAATTTTAAGGGAAAAAACACAAAGAAAGAAAGTCAGCAACTCTCGTGCGCTACAGTAGTCAGGAATGAGATGCCACTCTTCTCTACCAGGATCTACCTTTCCCCTGACATCCAAGCAGGCTACCCAGGAAAGCACCAGCAGTCTTACTGGTATAGATTTTTTAGACTGTCATTTGATTTTGAAGAGGACAAAATGAAAAAGAGAGTGTTCTTCACACTGGTGTTTACACAGCCACCAAACCTTCAAAATCAGCAATACAGAAGCAGCAGCTGATGTTAAACTCTTGCAGGAGAGACAGACTACTACTTTCATGGCACAGATGTCACTATGTTTTCACAGGACAATATTTTTTACTTCTTAAGAATGCAAAAAAACTAAATCAATGTTTTAGCATGTCATTCCTCTTATCTTAATATCTTTCTAGAAACATATATTTTTACCAAGGACCAATTTCCTCCTTAGGTTGCAGTACTTGCAAAAATTTAGAAAAAAAATTCTGCTTTTAATTCTTTGATCATGACAGTTTAAGAGATCTCCTTTCCTGTATAAAAAAAATTAAAATACTAAATCTTTATTCCTAATGTGTTTTGCTTACATTACAGATTACCAAGAATTATACATCAAACTTAATTACCCTTTTCCATTTCCCTCTCCCATTAAGGAAGTGCAACTAGGAACATGTGCAGGAATCCAAATTCAGTCTTACAAAGAACACAGGTGAATGTTTCCTTTTTTTTATTTTTCAACCAGACGACACACAAATGTAAAGTTACACACATAAAGTACATTGAATTGAGAGTTCGTATTTTACTGTACAACACAGCTGACTGTATAACAGTTTTCTACATTTTATTCTTGTCTATCAATTAAGCCACTAATGGTCTGTGTTATTACACACTTTTTTTTTGTGGGATGAAACATTTGTTCTTCATCTTTTTGCAAAGTGCGGTTATGTGGGCCGTGAAGGAGGGCTCCTTCACCTCTTCTAACACAGAAGTCACAGAAGAGTGACTTAGAGAACATGAAAGCATGGAAGAGATATCAAATCTTGGTCTCAGCGACACTTTCTCCACTCACAACACAACATTTCTTCACATTCAATATATCTCCTGGATGTGCACGTTCCTCCCCAAGGTAAGGTATAATTCCATAGTCTTTCCTTGGATGCAGCCAATTGCTGTTTCCCTTTCCTTATTTTTATGCTATTACTTAACCCTTAATAGTTTTTGTTTCCTTGCCAAATCACTGTAGAATAACAGTCACATAGGTTTCTTTGCCTTTACATATTTAGTATGTTAATTTACTCAGGGGAGAGGAAAGCAATAAAAAGAAGGGGTGTAGCTGGCGGTAGCATTTCTTACACACTCAGTACCAAATATCTGTGTTTCTTGAAACTGAGGAAGTAACAAGAATCAAAAATAGCCTCCTTTTTCACGGTGATTACACTGACACATTTAGGGCACGAATCTAGCTACTGTCATTTATATGGTAGCCAACTCGTAACTGGACCAAGGAACTTCTCTGGTCTTGACCATCAAACATAAAAAGCTCCAGATTCATGGGATAGCACACATTTTGAGAAATGCTGTTAAACAAACACACCCCAAAGATATACAATTTTCTTTGTCTTCCTGGAGTCAACTTCCTGCTACCAAGTTCAATTCCAACTCATCCTCTTCATTTTTAAACTTGCCATTGGGTGGAGACCATTCAGTGTCCAAACCATGAAAACTCTGTAAGGACATGACCTCCCAGGGACTAAGTAAAAACTGGTTTCTTAATATGATGCAGTTATCTATGGCTTCAAGTCTAAAGGACCTGGGCTTCTTGATTGGTTTTTATGGCAAGATTTTTTTATGCCAAGATTTTTTTATGCCATACTGGGTACTGCTCTTCAATATAAATAACTAACAGCAAGTATTGGCTACCTGAAAAAATAACGTAAGACCATCAAAACAGATGATGTTAATTTTTAAACTGGAGTATCATATAAATAGGTGGCTTCAAACTGACAGCTGTCATACTTGTCTTGTGCCAAACCATGTCTCTATCATAGCTAAAACCATGGCCACTTATTATGCATCTCAAATCTTCAAAACCATCACTGCTAACAGCACGCTTTACCTGGCCTACACAGCATTCTTGAGACCAAGCATTACAGCCTACCATTCATGTAACAAAAATAAAATACTTCAAACCATGTCTTTTGAGAAATGCTACGATAATCTTCAACATATTTTTAAAAATGCATTCAGTGTTTTTGGCTGTAGACTAAAAGCTTAGTTTATGCCATTTTTTTAAAAAAACAAGGGTGGTAGAAAGCTACACAAACAAGAGAAGTTTGTGCTCTCTGAAGATGACTGACTGAAGTTACAGATGGTGACATATCATCTTTATTTCCATGTGCTGAAGCACAAACCCAACCTGTTATCAATAGTAGGATTGGTTTCCTGACCAAAACCAAAAAAACCCAGTATTTTGTGACAGGAGTTACAACCCTATCCTTTCAGAAGACTTGCAATCATTACACTTTTCTTGTAATTTAGGCACAGAACTTGAAAATAAATTTATGCAGTAAAAACATCCTGATAGCTGAAAGAAAAAGGAACTCGCACGTAGATTAGAGACTTATGCCACTTCCTTTATGCCACCATTCATTTGCCCACATCTAGATATTCTGTTCAGTTCTGGGCCCCTCAATACAAAACATGTTGATAAACAGGGACAGGTAGAGCACAAGGCGCCAAAATGCTGAGGGGCTGGAGATCTTGCCTGGAAGGAATGGGGCTGGTTCAGGCCAGGAAAGAGATGACTTCGGACAGTACCCATCACCTGCCTGCCAGTACGCGTGAGAGGGTTACCAAGAGCCACAGGGCTCTTCAGTGGCATAGTAGGCACAGCAGAAGCTATGAATTCAAAGATGCTCCAGCCTTCTACCAGGAGAAATTCTTTCACAAAAGGGAGTAACACAGCTTGCCCAAAGATGCTGTGCACTCTCTCTTCTTGGAAGGTTTCAAAACTCAAGTGGACACAGTCCTGAGTAACTGGGATCTGAAATCAGAGCCAGCCTCACTTGGGGCTCCATTCTACCAATGAAGGGATCTGTGATCCCTGGAACTGTGATCCCCGATCCCCTTCTGTTTTATCTGGCTTTTGGAAGGCAAAAGAGGGATCCGCTCCTGGCTGAGGTCACCTGCAGCATTGCCCTGAGCTTAGCCATTGAACAGCATTATGAAATACATAATTTCCTTGTTTAAAAGTTCTGAAAAGCAGACTTAATTTTCTCTTTCCTACAAATACGTAAACACAAGCATTTTTTTTCACCTTTTGTAAAAGAGGTTAGTGTTTAAAGTTCTCAGCAATACATTTCAATACCAAATACAAATGTCATTAGACTGTACTTGAGTCAAGTTCAAACTTCTACCTGATGTCTAATTTTCAGCAAGTACTAACATTTTCATACAGAACCACCTTATGAAACTTACAGACTTCTCAATTTGAACCAAACATCTGAGAGATCAATAGCTTACAACTTTTTTTTTTTTGTTTTAATGTAGGCAGCACTGACAGCTTCTCATTGCCCGGGTCGTGCTGTTCAAATCTGTGCAGTATTAACCAACCCCATTCCTGACGCAGCCTCAAGGTCACCATACGCTACTGTGAATTATCTTCACGTCAGACGCTCTACTGCTCGGCAACCCCACAGTCTCACTGAGGTTCCCCATGCTGCGGTCACAGGCTGTAAACAGCCCCCGGGGAATGCCTGTGTCCCCAAGAAGCCAGCATGCACTTAGATGGTCATTACTCACGGGAGACTTGGAACCACACCGGAGAGCAACAGCCACGGGGAGCACTGTAGCAGAGTGTTGTCAAGCCCTTCTCTCTCATCTTTCTCCTCTACTACGTCCAGAAAAAGCGAGCACGGAACAAGCCCACTGCTACAGGAGAGTAAAAGCCATTCGCACACGCCAGCCGCCCTTAGGAGGCTGGTTTGGGCCGGGAAGGCTCCCTCTGCTCCGGGCACAGGGGTGACTGCTACTTATTCACGCGGGCGCTGCTGTTTGTCAACACGGCTCGGGCGCCGCTCCGCCAGCAGGCTGGGGCAAACGCGGGACGGGGAAGCGGCTGCGGGACAGGCGCTTCCCTCCTCGGGAGAAAAACCTCTGGCCTCCAGCCGTGCCCGGCCCGCCGGCTCCCCCCGCCGCCCGCTCTCCCGCCCGCCGCCGCCGCCCGCGGGGAGGGGGCGCGGGTGTCGCGCTTACCGCGGGGCCGGGCACTCGAGGGGCGAGGCGGGCGGCGCGGTCCAGGCGGGCTCGGCACCGCCGCCCCCCCGAGGATGCTGCTCCTTCTTCTTCGGGCGCCAGTGGGGGAACGCGGGGCGCCGCTTGGGCGCGGCGGCGGCGGAGGGGCGGCGGCGGGGGGCGGCGGCCGCCCCCTCGGGCTCCGAGTCCTCCGACTCGCTGCGGCCGAAGAGGCGCTGGAAGCGGCCGCGCCGCGCCATGCCGTACTCCGCGGGGATCTCCCGCCGGCAGCCGGGGCGGCAGCGGGGGGAGCGCGGCGCTCTCGGGCTCTCCGCGGGCATGGACGGGGCGGCGGTGGCAGCCGCTCGCCCCGGTGTATGCGTTTAATAAGGCGATTCCCTCCCTCCCTCCCTCGCTCCCTGCCCACCGCCGGACGCGTCGGTCCCTCCCCGCGGAGCGAGCCGCGCCGCGCCGCGGCAGGCGGGCTCCCCGCCGGTCGCACAGGAAGGGAGCGGCCCACGTGTGATCCGTGCCCAGCGTGCGCATTAGGGGCCATTATCTTGTTGTTGTTTTCTGCTAACCCTGAGGTGTGCCCCGCGCCCCGGACACTTGTGCAAGGCGGGGGGAAAGGCTGCGCGCCCGCCCGCACCGCGCCGGGCAGCGCCGGGGGCTCCGCATCCCCCCGCGGCCGCTCCCCAGCCTCTCCTGATTTAAGACGAAAAACATGAATAAAGAAAGTCAGCTGTACAGCCGAGGGGGCTGCTCAGCACACCCCAAACCTTGCAGCGCTGCTTTTTGTCTCGGTGCCCGCCACATTAATTAATTAGCTGCTTATCCCTCTCACTGGGAATAAATTGGCTCTGACCGCCCTGCTGGCTCGTTATCCCGCTGAGGAGGACGAGCAAAGGATTCCGGAGGGCGGCAGAGCTGCTCCCGCGGGAAGAGTCAGACGGAGACACCTTGCAGCGGGTAGGATCGTGTCAGGTTGTATCGTGACCAGCGCCTGCCAGGACCTGGCCATCCCGTGTGTTCCTCGGTGCTTTTAGGAATCTTCTCTTAATTGACCCTGAGGTCCACTTTTCCTTAGGAAACACTGTTGTGCGCTGACGGATACCATCTGTCCTATCTTGCTTCTAACAAGCACGCATTTGTCTCATATAAGGAGCTTTCAGGGTGGTTGTGGTTTTGGTTGTGATTTTTGCTTGCTACTGATGGGACATGTTGTAAGGCTGTATTCTGGAAAAACTTTAAATTCATTGTTATGCGATGGTCATAATCAGCCAATAATTGACAAACACTAAATAAATTGATGTATATAAATGAATGTTGGGGCTTTTTTATGGCAGGAGAACAGAATGACAGATGGCAGAAGGGTCGTCGGAGCAGCTAAGTCTTACCTAAGTACTTACTAGCTAAGGCTACTGTTTTAGCCTAAGCAATATGTACACCTGTTTGGGGGGCAGATTCAGTTCTTTTCTGAGTTGTAATTTACTTGGTTAGGGATTAACTAAACAGAATAACCTCCAAAGAAAGTGATTTTTTCCAAAATTAAATATGTGTCATGCCAAAGTTGGGCAGAACTGGAAACGAAGATAGTTGTACCCTCAGGGATAGAGAAAAAAAAAGTAATTTTCAGTAAAGCAATCTATATAAGCATGAAAATCATAGCATCACAAAACACTTGAGATAGAAAGGGACCTCTGAAGGTTATCTAGTGCAGCCCCCTGCTCAAGCAGAGTCAGTAAGAGCAGGTTATTCAGGACAATGTCCACTTGGATTTCCAAAGACAGAGACAGGAGACCTGATGGCAGATAGCACGCTGTCCTTGATGGATGGTGTTATGGGTTTAGCGCTACGAACAAAGCAGGAAGTCCTGTTTCCTACATCTGGATAGGATTTTTTGGACACTGGCTAGACACTGTAAAGATTCAAATATCTATACCTCTTCTCTTATTTTAGCCCAGCTTTCTATTTCCTTGACTAGAGAACCTCAGCTGGCATAACCATGGCATTTTCTAACATTCACCATTGAAGAAGCCAGATAAATATATTACTAAATCTGTGTACTACATTTCCATTTAGGTGTCAGTTATAATTTGGATTCTGTTGTACCAGAGCAAAGGTAAATTAATTGGTGTTGGTGAACCACTTCACCTAAACAGCACTGGAGAGAAAGGAGTCTGGGCCACTGCAGTTGTGGTGTCTCTTTGTCACTCTACCCATTAGGTACCCTGAGTTCACAGAAGACCAGGCAGATGAGGGTGTGTTCAGCAGACCTGTGCTACTTCATTCCACACCAAAAAAAGAGATGTTTGGCCTGAAAACATACAGTTTAAATGACAGAAGAGAGAAAAGGGAAAAGTGCAAGGCACACATTTTTTCAAATCCTCTTAGATTATCTTGGCAGGGTCTGGATTAGCATCAGCACCATAGAGTACCTAGAGAACTTACAGAGTTACATATCTCTCTGGAGAAACACATAAGAAATACGCATTCCACATCAGCCTTGAGGTATCCAGCACTTGTGCTTCAGTACTAACATACACTACAATATCCTGCAAACTTTGAGCAAAATTAAAGTCTAGTTAAATATGGCAGTGTCAGAATAATGTGTGATCTCGATCCAAACAGATTTGTGGAGGCCCAGTACTTTTAGTTGTACCTGGCTTATGTAGAAGGTTTAGACCTCTTAATTAAGGAAAGGCATTTTTAAGGCCATTAGTTAAGATAGACATTCATTAGAATTAGCCAGTCATTTAGGAAACTTCAAATGATAGTCATGTTTATGTCAGCAGTCAGTTTATGTCAGTTTAAGCCAGGCACATGCAACAGAACAAGTCAGTCTAGCTTTATCTGAACCAACACAATTTTGCAACTGTTCGTGATACTTCATACCATAGAAAGGTATTATGCAACAAATTATCCTTCTCCTGTTTGGTATCATTCCAGCATCGTGAAAAAGAAGATGATCGAGTATCTAGATTAGACTTTATCATACTCAATATCCATCTAGCTTGACTGCAAACTGTATGTGAGTTTTTTTTAAAAAAACCCAAAACCCCAAAACCCTAAACATGCTAATTTTGGAGTTACAACGATAATTCAACAAATACAGACTTGAAATCTTTGAAGTTGTTACAGAAATTAACTAACACACAAGTTGAGATAAAACTATTTATTCAAATAATTGATTTTGCCTTTTTATTGTTTCAAAACAGAAATAACTGCTGTTCTCATATAAAACTATTCCAATATGTAGCACAATAGCTGTGAAACAAACAATACTGCCAATCTAAAGCCTATACAGAAATTACAGAAAAATAGGGATTTGTCACCAAATATTTCATCTTCTATTCTGATACAGTAGAGGTGTGAAATTTCCTCCACAAGCAGTACATGCATGCACACATTTGAGATTCAGATAATTCACTCTCAGAATATATGAAGAATGTTTTGTATTCCCACACTTTGGAGTTGGTGGTAAAAAAACAATAAAGTACACAGGGGCCAAAATCCTGCCTGTGTCCCACATAAAACACGTAAGTCCCAAACTATGGTCCTGAAATCCCACATTCATTTGACACCTAACCCTTCGGGCACCTAAATTCCAGGGTTGCCTCCCTGTTTGTCTTGAAAGTGCCCCAGGTACTTAGGGATTCACTTCCCCACATGCTCAGAGTTGCTTCAGCCTTCACAGGACTGAAGTTGGGTGTCTGCTTCTTGCCTAAGACTGACATGGAGCTAAAAACTATATGTTGCTTGGCCTGAATCTCTGCTGAGACTCCCTGTGGTTGCATATTTGGGTCTTGTTTAACTCATATAATAACAGTAGGCTCTGTACAAAATGCCATACTGGCTTCCATTTCTTCCATTTTTTCAAGGTATGATGTACAAATAGAGATGAAAATGGTAGCCTTAATTCAGGAATATCCTACCTACAATGATACGTTCTGTCTCACAGTCATATCACCACTAATTTTTTTTTCTGGCCCAACGAGAGACTAGGGCTTCCCTGGTCACACCTGAAAAGAGGAATAAGTCCCACTCCATGCCTTGAAAAAAAAGGCATAAATTAATGTCCTCAATAAATTATCAGATGTGGTGGGATGTGGGTGATCACCTCTGGGGGTTAAAGACAGTCTGGAAAATGCTACTAAATATTATGACCAGGAAAAGCCAAGGCTAGGAACTAAATTAGTTCAGGAACATGCCAGCCAGAATTACAGCAAGAGCAATGTGTAGGAAGTCAGGGAAGCAAAGAGACCCTTAGAAAAAATAGCAGGGCAAACCCCTTAAAGGTAAGCAACTCCATGTCACAGGGAAGGACTTTGGGAAAAATGGCAGTAGATTGAATGAGAGTGAGACTAAAGAATCTGGAAGCAAGAGACAGTGATGTGAGCTTCAACCAAGCAGTAAATTTGGAAGTCAAGCATTTCTGGGATTGCCTTATGTACCTGGTAGGTGGGGCAAAACATCAATCAGGCTCAAAGGGCAAGCATTACTGGCACGCCAGTTGCCATGACTTACCCTGGTCTGTCTGGTGGCCGTGTGGCTGCATTGCCTGGGGACGCGCAGGGGAGCACACAGGCACTGGAGCTCGGTAGATGCAGGCACCTCAGGCTGTGAGAGACATTTTGGAGTGCGGGTGAATTTACATAACCTCATGCTCTGAATTTGTCCTTATACACACTGCGTGATTACTTCAGGCAGTAATTTAGATCTGCGTGTTGGATGCTTTTGGTTTTGCTTTAAGTTGTCTGGTTCCCATCATGGTCCAATTTGGGATCTTTGGTATTTGGCTTCATCTGCGAGCTAGCGCCTCTGTTGAAAGCATGCAATGCCCATCTCTTAGGTGCTAGTTATTGATCAGATAAGTCAAAGATGCATGTGGACCCTTACCAGGATCAAGATTTCATCTTCATTTTTCTGAGAGCTTTGGGTTAGTTTATCATCTGGTTATTCATGGATAGTTCTGCCAAATCCATAGATACTCTAAGATTTTTATTCTGTAAACTGAGTATTCCACAGCAGATAGGTGTGGGGAGTATTTATAGTAGGAAATTAGCATATTAAATTAATCAATTCAATATTAACATGGTTTCTTATTCTTAATTTTGCTGTAGAATGCCAAAAATGTATCTGAGCCTTTGAGTTGCATAGATGAAAACTGTCATTTGGACCTCCCTGCTACCCACATACCTCCTGTGAGCTACTCAGAGTCCTACAACCCATCTTTGAGCCTCTAAAAAATCTTTGGCACTAGAATCCTACGTCTCAAGGGAAGCAAACAAAATAAGTCATGTATGTAGCCCATGGGGTTGTATAACTTCAGTGCTTACCGATTAGAAGTGTCTTACAACGCGGCCAAGGTGTAGCACACGGTCTTTGACGTCAACATGAAATTTTAGAGTGCTGACCAGAACCATTGTAGGTTTTTTTAACGTACAAGTGAACTATTTCTGCACCAGTTACTACCTCCAAATAATACCCCATCGTGATGCTAATAGTGAGAGTGCCCTGTTTAATTTCAATGCCAACTTGGTTCAGCCCATATATCCAGGCAGACAGCCAAATAGATTTCAGTTATGAAATGAAGGAGTTCCCAGTGTTGAATATCCCTCTTATTCTTGCTATAACATCCATAGCAGTAGTTTTCGTTCCTTCTCCAATCAGTTCACAGGAAAAAAAATTTCCCAGAAAACATTTCTTTCAGGGATTTCCTTCTCTGTTACCTGCCAAGTGCCTTTCTCATTCTGTTAAAGACAATCCAATGTTACTTTTCATTTAATGATAACAATCTTTCACTGAAGTGCAGTGTCAGTACAGAGCCAAGACAACATCTACAACTCACTTCATTCTTGCTCTGAGTGTCCAAGTATTTTGTTCTTCTGCCCACATGTGAAAGATGCATGTTTCTTCTGTGCATTTTTCAATTTCTAGTTTCTTCAAAGTTTTCAATCTTTGGACTTACCAGTTTTCACAAAGAGTTGACATAAAGATTCTGTGCCTGGTCTCAAGCTAAACACTTGTATCTGTAAAACGCTATATGTGTGCTATGTCAACATAGGTTCAATATGACATTTGTTTGGTATCCGAGGTTTTTCAATAAGTAGAACTTTTCCTCCCCAAAACTGTAAGAGGGGTAAGATAAAATAGCCATGAGAAAATAGACTATATAACTAGTCTGAAACAAATGCTGTGAATACTAGTCAGAGGAAAGAACATTCCACGTTGTGACAAATTTTTTTTCTTTCCCATGGTGGGAAAGGAGGAGGGAGGTGGGATATGCTGCCCCTCATGGGAGCAGGATGCCACTGATTGGCAGAATCACGCTACTTCGTGTGTCAGGGGCTCCAGCCTCCTCTGGCGTTTCATTAACAGAAAGAAAAAAAAAGAATGTGAATTCTAGCACTCTGTTCTCCTGTAGTCACAATTTAAAGGTATACTAGTAAGACCATAAATAAATTCAATTTTAAAAACCCCAAATTAACATAATAAGGAGGCATTAGGAATATTATACTGATAAATAGTTAATTTACTGCTTAATATCAAGATGTCCTTATGTTTTTGTGAGTAGATATAGCTTGGCTGAAATGTATATATTTCCAGGATAATATTTAATGGCATTGTTTCTCTTGCTTTCCAGTTTTGCGCTGTTTATTGTGCATAGTACTGCTACACTTTTATGGTTGCCCAAAGCAAAGCTTTGTTAATAGCTCATGTTCTTCTCTTGCATCCTGATCTAAAGTTTTGATTATTCTCTAGGTTGAAATTAATTTGGAAACCTGTCACCTTAAAGAATAATTTTTGATTTGTTTGACTAAATCAGCAGTGCCATTCTATTTTGATCATATTCTTATGGAGATCTATCAGCCAGCATGGCTTAAGTCAGGATAGGATCTTTCTCTTTTAGTTTTTAAGAAGCAGGGCAGAAACTACCAGGAAATTTAAAATGAATTATTTTATAGAGATTCTAGATATATTACTTAATCAATAGCCCTGGAAAGTAAATACATAATTGCCAGTTATTTATTATTGTTTATACTGACTAACAGATGAGCTGGGAAATGGGCAAGCATGAAGGAAGGCAGGTGTCTCTCTATCTTCAGCAATTTACAGTCTAAAGCCAACATGCTAAAGACTGAAACGTAAGCGTAGCTGATTAAGTTGCTATGGGATATGAGCATCCTGTGACAAATCCAAGAGCTATCCGGTCTTCTGTAACCTAGTTGGGTGCTAAAGAATTTGCAATTAAATATTAAGCTGACCAGATGTAATTAAAAGCATAACTGTTCCTATATATCTGCAGATAATACAGGAGCACTACTAGGAAATTGAAACTGTCTATTCATAGTTATGTTCACCAGTCACTTCTTCCTCCTGCATATTACACACGGTCTATAATATAGATCCTGTGAAAACCATCAGCCTGCACTGCTCTGTGCAGCCATCAGCTCTGTCTCTTTCCCGATGAATCTAAACCTTGCACTGTCCTGTGAAAAGTTATCCAAAGATGTTGAAATGGCCTGATGAAGCAAACCAGTTATCGGGAGTCCCAGGGAGTAGAAGCATGAAGTGGTAGAGCTGTTCGTCAGTGGTTGCTTTTCCCAGGATAATCAGCTGCGATCACAGAAAATAAGGATGTAATATTTAAAACAAGCAGGGAGAGTGACTGTGAGAATGTGGGTCAGTGAATTTCTACCATCAATAAACAATAATTAGGGAGTTATCTACCAGCTGTTCCACAAAAAATAGATGAAGGAGAATGAGTAAGCTAAAATTTATTTAAGCTAGTCTTTATAAACATGCCCTTACCAATGAGTTATCAGGGAAACTACACAATTACAGGTTCAGAGAAAAAAGACAAACAGAAAGAGTAAGAGTAATCAATATGAGATGAAACAAGGAATGGACTTCCTTAAACTTCTCCAATTATATTATTCTTATTTAAAAGTYTTCCTTCTCTAGGGGCCAGAGCATCCACCTGCAGGTCAGACCTGCTGTCAGGAAGATGACTGCTTGTCCTGGGCCCTGGTGTAAGACACCACAGAAGGACCAACGGGGTCTTTGGATTATTGCTATCTATTACTGCTTTTTCACTGTTACTGTGTACTTCTCCTTACCCATCTGGATACAAGTGTTGCTGCCAAAAGGGACCTTGAGCAGATCAAAGACAGTTGCTGTGCTCTGAGCTGTGGTAAAGGGCCAAGGTGGTGTTCCTCTCTGACTCTACCAGTTAAGGAAATGGGCTCAAATAGGAGAGGATGTATTATGCAGATCAAAGTCAGTGTAGCTGGTGTCACAGGGAGAGCCTTTGGTTTCTATGTCCGTGGATTATCTTCTGGGAGTGAGGACTGGTGGGAAGTGATGGCAATAGCATGAGAAAGAAAGGCAAGAGCATCTTTCCCAATAGTCTTGCTAATCTGTTGAGAAAGGTTTCCAAGCAGGTTCATCAAGGTATGCAGATCAAAGCCTAAAAAGAAGTGGGAAAACAGGTTGAATTTAAGATGCTAAGGGAAGCAAGGAAGATACATAGCGAAGACCTGGACTTCAAGAGAGTGGACTTCAGCTTGGTCAGAGAATGGGTAAGCAGGAATCCCTGGGGAGCCAAGAAAGAAAAAAAAAGAGTTGATCTTCAAACAGAATCTCCTTGAGGCACTAGAATGGCCCGTTGTGATTGCTCAAGAAGATGGGCTGATACGGCAGGAAGCCAGATTGTCTGAAGAGGGAAGTTCTAGCTGAGCTCAGACTTAGAAAAGAGGCTACCAGGAAATCTAGCAGCATCGCCCAGGCATGCACGAGTTGAATTAGGAAAGCCACAGCTGGGGTTGAAAACACCAAGGAACATAGAGGACAACAAGAAGGGCTTCTACAGATAAGCAACCCTGAAAGAAAGGTGAAGAAAAATGTAAGCTCGCTGCTAAATAGTGCAGGCAAGATGGAAAGGACACAGTTAAAAATTATGCAGAAAAGACTGGAGTACTCAATGCGTTCTTTGCCTTGTTTTTTACTGCCAAGGTCTCTGAGCCTAGTAGCAAACTGTGGGGACTGAGGCACTACCCACCCTACAGGAAGACCAAGTTAGGAAGAATTTAAGTATTTCTGGACATAGAACCAGGCAAGATGAGAAAGCTGATGTCTTTGTGAGGCTGCTCTTTGTCATCTTTGAAAGGCTGTGGCAACTGGGGCAAGTCTCCAGTTGCTGGTAAAAAACAAGTATCACATCAGTATTTTAAAAAGTCAAGAAGGAAGGTCAACAGCATGGTCATGTCCTGGGAAAATGATGGAACTAGTCCTCCACATTTCAGACACATAAAGAACAGAAGGATGACTGGAATCAGCCAGCAGAGATCTATCAAGGTTAAATTATCCTTGACCAACCTGATTGCCTTCTATGATGAAATGGCTAGCTCTGTGGATGAAAGGAGAGTAACAGATGTAGCTTATCTGAAGGAAGATTTTCAACCCAGTCTTTTCTAGTGTACTGGTAGCTAAACTGAGATGCGGACTGGATGAGTAGACTGCAAGGTGCGTGAAAAACTGGCTGGACTGCTGGGATCAGAGAGTAGTGGTTAATAGTTCAGTGTGTATTGGGTTTGTGTGGCAAGGTTTTGGTAGCAGGGGGCTACAGGGTTCCTCTATGGGAAGCTGCTGTAAACTTCTCCCATGTGTGCCAGAGCTAGCACCAGCCAGCTCCAAGATGGACCTGCCACTGGCCAAGACCAAGTCCATCAGCGATGGTGGACAAATCTGTTATCTCTGGGATAACAGATTTAAGAAGGGGAAAAAACCACTGCAGAAACAGCAGCAGAGAGAGGAATGAGAATATGTGACAGCAACAGCCTTGTGGACACCAAGGTCAGCGAAGAAGGAGGGGGAGCAGTTGCTCCCTGCAGCCCCTGGTGCAGACCATGGTGAGGTAGGATGTCCCCCTGCAGCCCATGGAGGTCCACAGTGGAAAAAATATCCTCACCTGCAGCCTGAGGTGAACCCTGCACCAGAGCAGGTGGATGCCCAAAGGAGACTGTTACCCTGTGGGAAGCCCACACTGGAGCATGTTTCTGACAGGACCTGTGGTCCCGTGGAGAGGAGCCCATGCTGCAGCAGTTTTGCTGGCAGGACTTGTGACCTTGCAACAGACCCAGGCTGGAGCAGCCTGTTCCTGAAGGATTGCACCCCATGGAAGGGACCTGTGCTGGAGCAGTTCATGGTAACTAGTGAGTGATATCTCTCTCTGTCCTTGTCTTCAACCATGAGCCTTTCATTACATTCTCTCTCTCCTGTCCAGCTGAGGAAGGGAGTGATATGATAGAGTGGCTATGGTAGGAACCTGGCGTCCAGCCATAGTCAACCCATCACAAAGGAATAACTGCCATGTAGCATGTTTGTCATTGATGTGGACAACGAGCTGGAATACACACTTGTTGGGTTTTTGGGTGATACAAAATGGGCGGGGTGGAGTGATTGATATGCTGGAGGGCTGAGCTGTTATTCACAGGGATCTCAGCAAACAAGAGGATGGAAGAATCAGGGAGTTCAAGAGAGGCAAATGTAAACGTCTGTGCAAGCAGTGAAAACCAAGCATATACTGGGCTACGTTAGACACAGTGTGGCCAGTAAGTCAAGGGAAGTAATTTCCAGCACCTCCCCCGCCCTCAGCACTGATGAGGCCACTGGTAATTATACTCCTTATGGAACAAGATAGGCTTTAGAATTTCTACTTTTTTCCACCATCAACTCCAACATCCATTCTCCTATTTTATGTGCATCATATTTTTATTTATTTCCATGAGAAATCAGAGTGATTTAACAACCAGCTCATATAACAAATGTTGTACAAATACAACCGAGAGGAATAAAAACAGAAAAACTCAAATCCAATATTGATTTTAAATTCACTAAAAAGTCTTTGTAAATTTAAATCTCCATAACACACTTCATTAGTGGAGAAACACTATCAGAACTTCACAACTGGAGATATCGACATTTTAGTACTACAAAATTATCAAAGTGAATTGGGAATCACTGAAAAAAATTCTTTCCCTTGCATAAAGCTACTGAAGAACATCCAGTCTTATCACAAAACTAACTTTGTCTCGAATACAGAAATCCTGTGATTTCTTACAAACCAGTACTATTTCTTTTCGGAAATCTAAGAAAAAAACTGTGGTCTACGTCAGATGTAATAAGACACATACGTTTATTGAGAACAGAAAACTACTTTTCTGAAGCCATGATGACTTGGATGGGCAGGGAATCTGACCTGCTGTCCCTGTGTCACACTTGACACTGTGTTTATCCATGGACTCTTATGATATTTGGTACTTTATTGCAATAATATGTAAGGTTTCATAATTTAGCCAATAGACCACATTGTAACGAGTCTAACTCAGATGCTTGGAATTATGCAGTGTAACACAGAAAAGGAATTAAGTCCTTATTGAAATGATTTTAATATAGAGCTGTACAGCAAGAAGTGTTCTTACCAAGGTATAAATGATTACTTGTCAACAAGCAGCAGTTAATTCTGGTTTCAGTTCTGGGAGTTCCTGAGTGCTGGGTGACACATGGGTGCTTAGTGTCTTCTTGTACTGAGGGCTGGACTGCCCATGTCTCAGAAGCTGACATTTCAATGGTATTAACAAGGCAGGTTATTGGTGAAATCTCTTCTTGCCTAAAAGTAAACAACCTAAAGGCTGTTCCAATAGTCAAACAGCACAGGATTACTGTATTATCTTCCTTCTACTTTTGTTTTACTTTCTGGCTGTGCTGTGATTCAGCACTAAGTTAGTGGTGATCCTTGGTCATAAATGGCTAAAGTTATGTATCAAACAAAAATGGAGCCAATCTGGCCCCATACTGAGATAGTACTGACAGAGCCATTAACCTTTTTGTCAGTATTCCCAACAGAAAAAACAGAAGCGTCGGGAATCATCATCCTACCACCTTTTGAATACTAGGTACTCCTCTTTGGTTAGTGAGAATACGTGACAGAATAACTATTACTTAGTTAACATGCAGAGGGGTAAAAGTATAGCTAAGTGAACAATTGGCTGTTGGCATTGTCAATGTATTAAAAAAGAAAGCTTATGATCTGATTTACATTCATAAGAAATCTCCATATGTACATAATGTGAAATTTTAAAAAATGGTATTTCCCTTCCTCCTCACTAAGACCAAGATGTCTTCATGAGTCTATGAATAAAGTAGCAATCCCAAGAAATTTTGTTCAAGGTAAATAATAAGCAGCAGACCTAAAACTAGGATTTCCTAATGTCTGGTCACTTGTTTTAGCAATAAAAGATTTTTTTGGTAGTCTAAGTATGACTTGGGAATTTTAAGTTAGAACGAAAGCAGGAAATGGGGGTTGGAACTAGATGATCTTTAAGGTCCCTTTCCAACACAAATCATTTCTATGATTCTATGAAACCAGCAAAGTAAAAAAGAGTTAACAACTCTGAGGGAAAATGAGGACAGCTGTCAGCACAGCTCAGTTATTTAGGCAAGAAAGAGTTTAAAACCAGTCTAGACTATTTCTAAATACATTTTCTGTTACAGAAAAGAAATATTAGCAGGTGAGGAGAGCATGAAAGGAAAATTATATCCAGATAAGAGCGATTTTTTTGCTTTCACAAACTTATAAATTAAAATTGTATCTGGAAAACATTAAGTACCATCTTGTAATATTTCCAGGAAGTTCTCAGATGAATGAATCAGCTTCTCATGTAATTAATCAAATTAATTCTTCACTGGGAGTGGGCAACAATGAACTATTTAGCTAGATATAAATAGCAGCTTCACGAGTTGCCCTTGAGTCTTACTCACTGTTGCTTGTTAAAAGGTATACATTAATGATTCTCATAATCTGGTTTTGTTTACACACTCAAAAGACAATAGCTAGAAAATTAAAGTATGTTTTTCTTTCTATTGAAAACTGTTAGGGAAATGAAGGGAAAACATCAATAGTGATTGCTGGTCAGTTCCTAATAAAACAACACTCAAATAAGTTAAGTTTCACATATTTGTGTGTTTTGCCAAGCATTTAATGGAGTTGGTGTTTTACAGAGAGAGGAGCCAGGACTGAATAAATGGAATCTTTTGCCCACCCGCGAAGGCTATTTCTTATACATACGTGTATATATAACTTATGTAAGTATATACATTAGATACTTACAAAGTATCCTTACTCTGTGGTATGCCTATGTGACATAAAATACCAATTCTATGAAAGCACCATTAAATTCACTCCATGTGATCACGGTAATGAATATCAGTTATCCCAGTTCTAGCAAAATAGAGGGAAATAGCATTTTTTGTTTTATTTCAGGTAACTTTTCAGCAATCAAATGTTGGCATGATTTGCCTTTACCAACATGTTCTAACTTTGTAGTTACTCCTGCTTTGAGAAAGGGTGTTGGCCTAGATGTCAGGAAAGAATTCCAGAGGTCCTTTCCAACATAAATTATACACTGCTTCTGCTTACAAATCTTCATCTGCACTACCATTACACAAAAACATAACTGCCCACAAATATGTAAACCATCTGTTCCATTTTTCTTCTTTTTATTAGAATTAATACATCTTTAATTATAATCTTGCTCGTTACAAGCATCTTCACATTCCATATGTACTCAATAACAGGTATTTTGATTCAGGTGCCATTAGGCAATGACTCACTGTGTGTTGTCTGATGATGACGTTTAAAATGAGGGAATACTGCTTGAGGATCTTTGGAATTGGAAATATGTTTGTTGAGCTCTTCCCTTTCCAATTTAGATTGGTCCATTCTGCCAAGTGATGGTGCAACTTAAAGCATTAGTTAACAATGTGGAAAACAATATGCCAAAGAGGTAATTCCCTTTTTATTGTATCTATTGTGACATTACGTCCTAGCAATTATTTTTAATGTTTGGATTTGGATTCTTTTTTTGTAGTCATAATAACAGCAAAGTTGGCATTCATTTCAGGTTTAGTTTATTTGTTTAGTAGTCACATTATATCTCGTGTGTTTATCTACAACCAACTTTGTCTCAGTAGCACAGCCTCATTTGAGTATGGAACTATTGTCTTTAAAATCTTACATGGACAATGCATCTTGCTGTATCTGTGTCTGGTAACAACACCAGCAGGATGTTTAAATAGGAAGATAATCTAAATACCAAGTTATCTCACTTTATAACTCAACTGTGTTTTATTCTCTACCTGGCATCTTGTATCTAGATCCAGCAAAAGACTTGGGTGCTCAATGGAGTTCAGTTTTCAGCCTATGAAGTGGAATCTATATGCCTGAGTCAGGTGCTTATGTTCCTTATACTATACACAAGAGAATAATGCAAAGGTAAATGTTTAATCTGTTTAGTAGTTGTCATCAATAATCAACAGAATGCTGATTGCACAGTCTAGCTGGCCAATGTCGTGCTTCAAGAACTGTATCAGTGAAGGTTAATGTCGTGGTTTGACACTGGCCAAACGCCAGGCACCCACGAAAAGCCCATTCACTCACTCTCCTCTGCTCTGCAACTGGACAGGGGAGAGAGAATTTAACAAAGGGTTAATGAGTTGAGATAAGGATTGGGAGAAAAGACTTCAAGGGCAAAACACGCTCAACTTAATGATATAAAGTGAATTTATTACTAACAAGATCAGAGTAAGAGAACAAGAAGTAAGATAAGTCCTTAAAAATACACTTATCTCTCCCCAACCCCTCCCTCCTTCCCGCCAACGGTGCAGGGAGACGAGGTGGGGGTTTTGGTCAGTTCATCACCCAAGATGTTTCTTCCGCTGCTCAGGGAGAGGAGTCGTTTCCCTGCTGCACCGTGGGGTCCCTCCCATGGGAGACAGTTCTCCGCAAACTTCCCCAGCGTGGGTCCACTCTCACGAGCAGCAGCTCTCCCAAAACTCCTGCAGCGTGAGTCCATCCCACGGGCAGACAGTCCTCCCAAAACTGCTGCGGCGTGGGTCACTCTGCCACGGGGTGCAGTCCTCCAAGGACGGCTGCTCCAGCCTGGAAGCAAGGCCTCTCTCTCCATGGGACTTCCTCTGGATCACAGCGTCCTGGTATCCACCCGCTCCGGCGTGGGCACCTCCCCCACGGGCTGCGGGTGGATCTCTGCATCCCTCCTGGACCCCCATGGGCTGCAGCGGGACAACCTACCTCACCATGGCCCTCACCACGGGCTGCAGGGACATCTTGGCTCTGGCGCCTGGAGCACCTCCTCCCCCTCCTTCTGCACCGACCTTGGTGCCTCCATTGTTGTTCCTCTCACATATTCTCTCTCCTACAATTCTCTAGGTGGAAAATTACAACTGCGCACCCAAACTTTGTTGTGATTTCTTCTTAAATCTGTTATCACAGAGGCGTTACCATCATCTCTAACTGGCCCAGCCTTGGCCAGCAGCACGTCCATCATCAGAGCCATCAGGGATTGGCTCTGCTGGACATGGTGGAAGCTTCCAGCAGCTTCTCACAAAAGCCACCTCTGTGGCCCCCATGCTACCAAAAACCAGGCCTTGCAAAACCAACACAGCTAAGTAAGACCTCAGGAGGTGAGCACAGGCAGCATTAAGAAGGGGTCACATCCTGACAGTATTATTGATAATAACAGTGCTGGCAGACTCCTGCCTGCCTGTGAGAAAAAGTGAGCTGGTATTACCTTCAGTGAAGCTGCTACAAAGATCAGTCAAACCTTTCAGCCTACAAACCCTACCAAAACCACTCTTTTCTATAGAAGAACTCTGAGAAGCTCATAGGAGGAAAGGGCAAAGACCAAACCTCTGGTTCTCCTTTACTTCCTGTAGGGACATCCATATGTGCAAAGCTTTCTGAAAGTTTGCCTCTCTTGTAACCACGAAAAATCTTTGTATAAATCTTCATAAAAATCTTGTTATTTTTTGTCTGTTCAATTGGGATCGTTTGTTTTTTTTTTTTTTGTTTGTTTGTTTTTCCAGTGGTGCTGGCAACTCCACATCCTCATGAGACTGCTTTCAGCAGATCTGGAACAGCATTAAGGGGGTTCCTTGCAGAAACACACAGAGAAGCCTGTAGTAATGTGCAGTGCTTGCGGGTTGTATGCCTCTGTAATTGTGGGATCAGTTCCGTGCAGGTCTCCTGCCATTCCAGGTCTGCAAGACAGTAATTTCCACGCCATCCACACTAGTTAAAACTGTTGTGAGTGCACAGACAATACTTCTGGAGGAACCTCTCCCCTTCCACCATCATGTCCAACACGTGCACCCATGTGGGTGCCTGTATTCAGGTGTGTAAGGGAATCGGTCCCTTCAGAGCCTAAAGCCCTTGCAATATCACATGTGCTCTGTGGCTTCTTCCCCTGTGCTTTGGGGTAGACCATACCAAATATTAAGTTTACTCCAAGTTCACAGCAGTTTACCTGCTTTTTTGATTGATGTGCCACAAAAAACTTCAGAGAAAAGGTAAGGAAAACTTCCCTGTGTATGTCCCGAATCACAGAAGTGCCACAGCTTAACTTTTTACTTATAGGGCACTAACGAAAAAGATAAATTTTATATTAGTGCTCATGTTTGGAATATTATGTTTTATTGAAAAGAGGTCATCATGACAAGCTTATTTAAACTGGAAAAAAATCAAAATGAGCATTTCAGACTTTTCTAATCCTTTGGATGACTGAAAAAATACTAGAGTTCCACAAGTCATACTGTTGGATCAGCAACACACAAACTTATTAGAATGCAAGTCTTCGGGTAAACCCCACCTAAAGACAGAAACAACTGCAATTAGTTCCCGAGTTCCTGAAGACTCCTTCACTAGTCGTGGCCACTGCATGACATCTGGTGGCCACAAGGCAGCATGGCCAGAACGTGGTACTACTGAAACTTCAGCGTGTGCATCAGCTAAAACCACGCCGTTATCAGCCCTCCTCCAAACGTGCCAAAACATCCGCTCTAATACGTGTGCTGCAGTTGTACATCTTGCCACGGAACAACCCAGCTTCGACAACTGCTAGTGTGGCACACTAGGATGCGTATCTTTCTTGGAGTAACGATGTTCCGTGCCACAAAAAGTGTTGTCCTTCCCGTGCACTCCTACAGTTGTAGGACATCGAGATGGAGATTTGCAGAGTGACAGAATTGTGGGAGATGTTCTTTGAAATGCAGAGGTGGAATTCACTGTGAACTTGTGCCTACTGGGCTGAAAAAACCGATCCAGAATGATGCTTTAGTATAAAAGAGATGTCCCTGGTGGCAGCAGGTACTCCTCATCCTCCTGTGATTGTGGTATAAGATCACAGAGTCATAGAATCTCAAGAGTTGGAAGGGACCTTAAATATTCCAATATGCCCTGCTGTGGGCAAGGACACCTTCCACTGGACCAGGTTGCTCAAGGTGTTATCTAACGCGGCTTTGAACACTGCTGGGTTGGGGCATCCACAACCTCCCCAGGCAACCTGTTCTAGTGCCTCACTACCCTCACAGTAAAGAATTTCTTCCTAATACCTTACCCAAATTTCCCCTCTTTCAATTTGTATCCATTTCTCCTTGTCCTATGACTACAGTTCCTGATGCAGTCCTGACTATAGTCCCTCTCTGGCTTCCCTGTAGATCCCCCTTCAGGTACTGGAAGGTTGCCATGAAGTCTCCATGCAACCTTCTCTTCTCCAGGCTAAACAGCCCCAACTTCCTCGGCTTGTCTTCCATAAGGAAGGTGCTTCAGTCCTCTTATCAACTTTGTGGCCTCCCCTGGACTTGCTCCATCTATCACGGTAGATAAGATCTACTACATAAAAAGTCAGGAGTTGGAGGAGACCCATCGAGTCCAACTCTAGCCCTGCACAGGACACCCCAAGAGTCACACCATGTGCCTGAGAGCATTGTCCAAATGCTTCTTGAACTGTCAGGCTTGGTGCTGTGACCACTTCCCTGGAGAAGCAGGAAAAGAGAACAATCAGGTAAGAGAGAGCAGAGAGATTAAGTGCTCAATATCCTCAAACGCGGGGCCTGTCGGCTGAGCGACGCCACCGATGCCTCCGGAACCTGCCCCTGACCGGGTCCGGCACAACTGCAACCCGGCGCCGCCACTGCAGCACCCACAGCCCACTCTGGGCGGCTCAGGACCACCTCGGAGCCCGACTCCCGGATCCACCCTTTCCCACCGGGCCCGCCCCGGGCCCGCCCCGCTGCTTCCGGCTTCCGGCGCCGCCGGGGCGGGGGCGCGAACCGGGCGGAAGCGGCGTGGAGGGGGGCGCGTGCGCGGGGGCGTGGCCGCGGCGGGGGCGCGGCCGCGGCTCGGTTCCTGCCCCGCGCGCGGGCGGGCGGGTGTCGCCGGTCGCGACAGAGGTAACGGCCGGACGCGCGCCCGGCGCCACACGGACCCTCCCGACCCGTCCCCGGCCCGGCCGGTGCTCGGGACAGCACGCTGGGCGCTGCCGTCTCGGCGCTGCCTGGTGCGGCCCCGTGGGGCGGGAGCGCCGCTGATTCACCTCGGGCGGCCGGCGGCAGTGAGGGAGGGAGGCGGACGGACGGACAGACAGGCAGACCCTGCGGGGCCTGGCCGGGCCCCGGAAGCCCCCGGGTCTCAGCGCGGCGCTGGGCGATGCCGGGGCCCGTCCTGCGGCCTCGGTGACCCCCGGGCCGGTCCCCGTCCCCGCCGGCGAGAACCCGGCTCGTTTCGGTGTTCCCGCCCGCTGTGTGCGGGCACGGGCGCTGCCCCTGGCACTGGGGCCTCGGGGGTGCGGGAGCTGCGGGGTGACGGCGGGGCGGTAACGGGAAAGGACCTTTTGACTCTGCTGGGGGGCGATGCAGCCTTAGGAAATGCTCATTGGCATTTTACTCCGTATCCACCATGTGTTTGTAGTTGGGAACTTAATTCGTCCCGTTCTTTGTAGCAAGTGATGCATTTAATGCCCCGGTGACAGCTTTGCTCACGCCTGCAGGAGCGTAGTTATGGGAGAACCTTTAACAAGATGTATTTTATTTGCAGTCGTGCTGAGTTGTTTTTTTGGGGGGGGGGACGGGTTACAGTTTTAGCTGAAGAAACAAACTGATCTACATGTGCTTCACTGACTATTGGAAGAATGACAGATGACAAAGATGTACTTCGAGATGTGTGGTTTGGGCGAATACCGACCTGTTTCACTCTGTATCAGGATGAGATAACTGAAAGGGAAGCTGAACCTTACTATGTGAGTATGGCAAAGGTAGTCACAAATAATCCAGTGCCGTGGTTATGTTTGTTTCCTTCCTTGTCATCATGTGTGCTACTGCATGTTGTGAAAAAACACAACTTTTTTTTCTTATTATTCCTTGTACCTTCTGAAAGTAAACATATAACCGTATAGCTGTGTGAGTTGTCTTTCTTCACAGCAGATTGGAAACTTCAAGCTAATTTCACTAGTGAGAGAACCTTATCACAGTTAATTAAGATCTTTTAAAAAATTTTGAGAAGGTCAGCAAGTGATTAGGTAAAGGAGGAGGCTGTATGTGAACTTGTATGTTCTTGGATAATGAACAGAAGAAGGCAGAGAACTTTTATGTTACCTTCATGCAGAAATAATTTAGACTTATGAAATCTTAAACCTTAAGGTCGGTCACCTGTGTAACACAAACCCATAGTGAACACTGGCTTCATGGATGACCTGCTCATTTTCTCTTCTTTAAATACTAGCAGACATGGGAGATCTAGCTGAGAAGAAAAGCAACTATAATGGCTAAACAGAACATGCCTGAACTGGATTGCTAGCTGCTGTCAAAAAAAAGGATGGATATATTTGAGTTGTAACATGGAAGTGCCTTCTATAATGGTGTCTTTATTTATAGTGTTCTCATCAGTTTTCATTCTTTCAGGACCCAATAGACATTTGATTGAGCAAGAATGTTAGCTGATTCAGTGAAACTCAAATTTGAAATGTAACGAGTATATAGGAAGAAAATCTTGAACTTTTAGCTTTTATGTGATTCTGGAACTTAAGTGTTAACATATCCCATTCCACACTGGATAGAACTTCTTTCTGTGTTCAGTAGCATCTTTGTGTTATCAGTTTCTGATTTATATCTGTTGTTTTGAAACCTAATAAACCATTAGGGCTTTTTGTTCAGTAATAATAGTGCACATCTCTGTATATTATAGTTTTGTCTCTGGTAAAAGATAAGCACTTTTACTTCATATTAGTTGACTTATTGCCAAATACATCTAAGCTACCTGGAAGTCTCAGACTTGAAATTATACATATATGAGTTAAAATGTATTTGCGTACCTTGTGTAAGAGCTACTTGAAAGGTGTGAGTTTATGTATAGAGACATGCTGCCTGGATCTGTGTGACATCAGCATGGAAACCATGAAACAACGTTATTTTCATGGTGTGGCCAGCTTTCTAAGTCAAGAAGATAGTTTTAAGATGGTAGGGTTTCTTTCATTTACTCCATGTAAAGCGTGCACAAAAATTCTCAATGCTTGATTCTTTATTTCTGCAAAATCTGGTTATTTACAGGTGACAGATCTAAAATTTTAGCTTCTTCATTATTCACTTCATGTTGGAACTAATAATATAGCTATGCATGTTTGAAGGGACCAAGGATTTATAATAGTAAAAGGCAGAATAGTAGTTAAAGTTTTAAATCATGGTATAGTTCTCATAGTTTCAGAGTGCATCTGTTGTAATTCTGTGTTTGTTCAGATCTGGAGTACATTTAAAATAAGTCTTCATCCTTTCCACTTACTGTGCCCAGGTTGGCATAACAAAGCAGTCTGATAGTCCATGGGCTGAATAATTTTCTTGTGAAGCTGAAGCAGCAGATGGCTTCAGCTGCTAATGGACATTTAGTGTATGGGATCAAACTTGAGCTAAATCAAAGTAAAAGAACATGAAACTCCCTAAAATTATGGGTAAAGTAGAAAAGTATGCGTAGTTAACATTTCCAGCCCTTGATGTCAGCTCTTCAGCTTTACATGTATACTCTTACTTGTTAATAGAGATATAATCTCTGTATTCCAGACTGCCTTTCATAAATGGAAAGACCGCATGGGAAGGAAATCATTATGTTGAGAGAGGATAAAGGATTCTGCTCTGAGGAACTTGCTTTATGAAGATGAAGGATGACATAGACTTGGAGGGTGAGGGGTTAGAAATACAACCCAGAGTCTGTGTGGTGGATTTTGGTTTGTTGTGAGTGGTGTGACAGGAGAGCCTTGTCTGTCGGATGGATTAGTGCAGCACAGGAGTGGTGCATGTGTGTATCACCTTATGGCACTGCATGGGGGTAGGATAAGTAATTTAAAATTTACTTGTCTATTTTTTGGAAGGAATAGTGACAAAAAGACTGAGCAGCTCCAGTAAAACACTGTCCTGTGTCTTACTATAGTCAAGTCAGGTAGGTTTCTGCAGTTCCACCGGAAATGAATACATCAATTTTCTTTGGAGTGTCTCATACAGATGCTTATGTTTTGAGTGGAAGTGTATTTAGGAACTGTTAGGCTGAGCTACTTTTGCTGCTGATTTATCTGATTTTTCCGTCATTCTAAAATGGTTATGTGTTTTATTTTGAGATGATACACTGTTTGCCTCTTGGTGCAAGCAACAGTTAGAAAGAAAGCATATACAGGAAGCAGAGTGCTCATTGGCTGAGACTTGTCAGGTGTATGAAGAACGAAATTACAGCAGGAGCAGGAGACAGTCTAAGAATGATGCTCTGCCCCAGGGACTAGTCTTTAACAGGACCACTCTTTAGCTTCCTCGATATCAAAAGTGTTGTTTTGTTAAGATGTCTGTAAGAGTGAGCAACGTGAAGCCACTCCGCGTTAGGATGCTTTATTTCATCTTCCTTGACACTTTAGCGATCAGACCAGTCCAGTTCCTGTTAAATCTGTAAATTTTCTGGTTTAGTGTTTTGCATGTAAAAATATTGTATGCTCTGCAACAAAACCTGTGGAGATATCTGGAGAGGTACTTTTTTTACACAAAGTTATATTGCAAGCATTTACTTGGGCATTAGGAGTTCCTTGTATTTTGTTTAATCTCCTGGTTAATAACAAAACATTCCTGATTATTGTGCTTAAATACTGTAGCAATACACAATATGCAAACGGAAGGTGTTGCGGTTTCTGTAATTTTGGGGATGGCATTTAGGGGTGGCTACTAGGATTTATTCTGCTTGGTAATGTATTTGGAGACTTACTTTTGTTTTCTTAATTGACTGAAGAGAGCTCATGATATCTTTCAACTGGTGGAGGAGGGGTATTAAAAGAGGTAAAAAAGTGAAAATGTCTTTAAGCTATGTTTTTAAAGGTCTAACTTAACAGATTTAGTGTACTTGTAAATCTCTAAGATAATTAAAGCTAGAAGAGTGGTAGAATAGAATCCTTTCATTTCTCCCATGGAAGAGGAAAAGTGTAGCAGGTAAAAGAGGCAGGGAGATCTAAAAAGCAGTTCAGTAGGTTCTATAAATGCTCAGCATCTCTGAAAAACAGGTAGTCACTGTTAACCTGATTAACTTTTGGGTTTTGTGCTCCAGAGAGGCCTCTTGTTGGTTGGCTATGTTCTGTTAAATTCAGTTAAACAGATTAAAGGGTTATGTCAAACACTGTTGCAATAAATAATGCTTTAATATTTATCAATTCCAGCATGACTCTGCTACCTGCAGCATGCTGAAAATTGGCTTTTGTAACAGTCCCAGTAAGTCTCATCAGAATACACCAGCATTAATTGAACTGTAAATATCAAGCAGAAATAACATGAAATTATTACCAAAAATACGTAGGTTTGATTGGTATAGCCGGGACTGTCTTGTCTCAAGAACAATCAGTGAAGATATGTGGAATTAGATAAAGAAAGGATAAGATTATATTGTCATTCAAGTCATTAAAGTACCAAACAGTTCTCACTTGAGTGTGTACATAACGTCGTTGAATTTATTGAGTTTGTTTACCTTTTAAAAATGAAGGCTGTGTTTTGATTACATTGCTCCTACGAAACAAGGTGGAAACAATATGATGATGGTAATAAAAACAACAGTTGGACAAAGAAAACCATATGGTACATGAAAGATGGAGTGTTAACTGACATGGTGACTGTTACAGTGGTGAGACTTGATCTTATGTTGTTTTATATAGTCGTAAAATTTAGCTGTGTCACAGATGTAACCTAATGCAGAATTATCAAAAAGATGAWTTGGTTCTCTTCTAAGAACTTGATGTACTCGCCATACTTCTTTTGAATTGGGTATTTACAAATTGTAGTATCATGGCCAAAATATTATCTGATTTATGTATCAAAGTGTGGTATAATTATTGGAGAAATTCTGGAAGAATATTGCAGCAGAGATGAAGTTTTCTGTCAGGCAGAATATATTGTTACATAGTTTGGGATGTCTGTACCATAAACATTCACTTAGGGCCTGGCATTATTCATATACTATAAAATACCTGAAGAGACAACACTGGTTATGAGGAACAACTGGAAAACAAATGTTTCTCTAAATATGCAAAATATAATCTGTGTACCTTATGCCCATCTATTTTATTAATAATTATGGAGCAGAACTTGACAGGATGAATACTATGAATTTAAAATGTCTGTTCTAAAGTGAATTGATATTTTGCAGGGAGGTTAATCTTTTCGCATTGAGACAACGAAAGGCATTGTTGGTTGATGCTTATGGATTTGTCTTAAGTAAATGTACCACACAGTCATCATGTCACTGCACTGATTGATACAGTGTGCTTAACCACTCCTATTAGGCATGAGACTATAAAAAAAAGGGCGGGGAGGAGGTTGCAAGTAAAAATAGCACAGCATTCTGATTTGTACAGTGTACACTTGAGAAAAGAAGATAGTATATGACAAAGGTGTAAGAAGGTGTCTTGTTTCAACTAATAAAATATTTACAGTTTTCTTTCTGATTTTAGTTGCTGGGTGAAGGTTAAATAGTGGAAGAGTAGTAATCTTGACTAATAGGTTGAATTGGCAAACCCAGTGCAAAGAAAATGGAAATTGCCAGCTATTGGAAGTACAAAACATTCGGAAACCAAACCCTTAAGCAGCTAGTTTTCTTTTTTTTTTTTCCTTGTGTAGGAATTTCCATTTTGAAATAATAGCTGATAGACTGGTGCCTATTCTTTTCAATAAGAAGCTAGAACTCTTCTTATGTGTTCATATGAAAAAGGTTTAAAACTTCAGTATTAGCCTACTTAAATACAGAAGAGCAGAAATTGAATTCCACTGTTCTCCCTTCCACCCCATTGAAAGAATCAGTAACTTAATTTTTTACTTTTTTTGTGTGTTAATCTATTGGATATTGCTATTCTGCGTCTTCTGAGTACATAATTTTATAGCCTTCCATTGACCATTAATAAGTAAACTGTCTAAAAGACGTCTTACCTTAAAAAGGGGAAAAAGAGAATGCTGACTGAATTTTGGTTATGAAAGTGCATACTTGTTACAGATTTTATGTTAGTTTAGTATATTTTATTTATATTTAAAGCTTCTAAAATTTTTTTCAGTTGCTTTTGCCAAGGATAAGCTACTTGACACTGGTAACAGACAAAGTGAAGAAACACTTTCAGAAAGTTATGAGACAAGAGGAAGTTAGTGAAATATGGTTTGAATATGAAGGTACACCGCTGAAATGGTGAGTTTATTTAACTTTGTACCTTTATGCAGTTTATCACGTAAAGAGTTCCCAGGTTCTGAACAGTGTCAGTACTTTTCCTAAAGTAATCACTCCCTTGGGTTTTAAAGACGGCAAAAGAGCAGGAGGGTAAGAAATGCATGCTGTTTGGGAAAAACAAAAGAAGGTTTAACGTTGAACATATTTTTTTATTATTCTGCTTGTATTTTTACTGTATGTGTAAGACAGAGGTTGTGCTGCGCTTACTGGTTTTGTTCTAGTTGTTACCATAATACAAAATGCCTGTGGTTTTGGCTTTACCCTTTCTTGCAGTAGAATCACCAAATAAATCTTTCTTCAACTTACTCCACCTTCTTAAAAGATCTTTAATAACACGGGAAGTAGTATTTCTGGAGTCTGAATGCAAATAGGTTATATGCCTTAGGATAGTAAGACATGAGTAACCTTCACTTTTTGCTGGTGTGATATGTGCTTGCACTGTAAAACAACCTAATACTGATCTGCAAGCTTTTGTTGAATTCAAGTAGTTCAACTTTATTGAACTAATTGCTGTTGATTCTGGTTTTATTCTGTCACATAGTCCATTAAAACTATCTTCTTCTGAGTTTTTGGTTTGTTTCTTGGGGGTTTTTTGAGAAGTTAGGGAATCAGACTGATGTTGTTTCATTTAATTAATTTTCATAAATACTGTTCATCAAATTTGGTTCTTCTGCTGCTGTTAAAGAGTTTTACAGAAAATATTTTGAGAACGGCAGTGTTTGCTAGCTCTGTATAGATAGCATCAGCTCTCCAGAAGGTATTTAGTATTTCAAATACTGAAGAGACTTCTATCTGTTTTTTTGTATCATCAGAGGAAACAAAACTACCAGTGAGTTTTTTTATTGTACTGAATCTGGATTGTCTTGTGACAAACATCTCATCATGGAGTCCATGTAGACTTGGTGATGCAGTAGATCTGTGCTAGTATTCTGTTTCTTTGAGACTGACCTAGGGTAAACCTTGAAAATATGTAAATAGAAACCCATAAAAACTAGATTTTTAATTTTTTTTTTAATAACTGGCTGGCAAAACCGGCTTTAGACATCTATTTAAATTACCTGGAATTTAACAAGAAATGGTTTCTTGTGTGCCCCAGTGACCTTGAGTCATGGATACTGTCTGAGTAACAGCAAGGTACCAAGCTTGTCTCAGTGTGTTCATAATCTCAGATAAATATTGGGAGGAAACTAAATTTTCACTGAAGTTGTAACAAGAAAGGAGAGAGAGACTTTTTACTTAAAGCAAAAGTAGATCTGTAGTTTCTGTAAGTTTTCAAATACCATGATGTTTAAACTGGAATAAAAAAAAATTAATTGTAGAATATAGGTATAGAGTAAAAATATAAATTGTAATTCTAAAATTAAATGAAGAGTTAGTGAACTCATTAAATATAGTGTAATGATGATCTGCTAATTAAGGCTCTGATCTTTTAGAAAAGCTAAGCATATTCTGCCAGGAGCAGCTTCACTGATTTCAGTGGAATTGCTTTTCTAGGGAAAATGCTGTCTGCAAGCCATTATTTTAGGAGAACGGTAATCCCATAAAGAGCTGAAGCTTCTTCTAGGGAAGACCCAAACACCAGAACTGAGAATTAGATTGAGCTAGTAGTTTGTAGAGAAAGAATAGTGAGCATTAGTGTTTAACCTTTTTAGCTATGGCTTCTGCATTCAGAATCAACTAGAACTTGTTGATAATATTGCTTATTTTAAATATTTACTTTGCACTGTGAGGTCATATTGCTTACAGTCTGTGCAGTTTCATACCTGGTTGGGAGGAAGTGTATCTCTGTTTAGGTGCAGCTCTTCTATTTTCCAGTGAGATTTTGGAGGAAGGCTGAAACAGTTTCAGCTTCATGGTCTGCAGCATGTGGGCCAAGATCCTGAAGGAGGATGAAGTTTTCCAGATCTTGAGTTAGAGGGGCCTGGGTTCTTTCTCCTGCTGAGATTGTTGGGACAGGGGAAGATGGTCTCTTTGCCTGCAGGAGGTGTGTGCTGGGGGAGGGTCTGTGTCACCAAGGTAAGTACCTGCAGGAAGAGGTTATCAGACTGTGCGGCATTAGAGACTACAAAAGGAAATGGATCAAATCTCAGACCATCCTGCAGCTACAGGAGCCTAAACCTACAACTACAATGAAGGAGATGCAGGCAAAGACTGTGGATTAGAAAACAGTCTCCTAAGATGTGGAAGAGCTGGAAGTTTATGACTTCTTGCAGTAGGAGGAATGTTCCTTCTACACCTGCATTTCTCCAAGTACAGCATAGGTTTGGTGCTCTGGCTGCAGGTGAAGGACTGAAAATGCTGTCCAATGATTCATCTGATGTGGCTGAGCCTGAACTGTGCAGGGGCAGCAGGAGGAAATGACAAGTTAAGTCAAAAGTCTGTATTCTGCTGCTGTACTGTCCTTTCTCAAGGATTTTTAATTCTGCCATTTGCTGGTCACTAGAGCTAAAGCTGCCACTGATTATCACATCTAGAACTCTTTTCTTATTAATAAGTAACAAATTCAGCTTTGGGTTATCTCTGGTTGATTCAGGGTCTATATCAAGAAATCTTGACTACTTGTGTCCCACCCTGTTGCTTTTCCGGCAGATGATAGAGATTAACAGGAATCAGTATCTGTGATGTAGTAACTTCTTGAGTTGTTCAAAGAAGACTTTATTTATTTTCTCACCTGAATTGCATAATCTGTTGCCCTTACTTGTCCCTCCTCTGATCCTGAGCTACAAGAACTCAACCAACCTGTTATCTGTCCCATTAAATTTCATACATCTAAGCTGCTCCCCCACATGGAACACAACCCTCTGCCCTCATCTGCCCTGCCTGTCTTTGCTAAGCAGCTTATGTCTGTTCTTCCACAGCAGTATTCCAGTTGTGCAAGCTGTCTCACCATACGTCAGGTAGCCCAACACTCTCACAATGATGCCACAGCATGTGGAACTCTAGTTTTTCCTGCTTGTTTCCCAAGCTGTGTGCACTTAGATACACTTGTGGTGGGCTCTGTTCTACCTTCTTTTATCACTTTGACATCTCCTTTGTAGCTGTCACCTTTCACTACTTGCTTTCCACCCATGTCCATTAGTTTCTATTTATTTATGGATTGTTATTCACACTCCCGTTGTTTATGGCCTAAAGCTCTCACCAGGCTGGGCAACCTGAAAGCAAAGATACTTTTGTCTGACTTAGGTGGATTCTGTCTGTCCCTAGCAGTCCATTATCCCTGAAGAGAGTCCTGTGTCTGTAAAAGCCAAGTCCTTGTTGTTGCACCAGCTGCACAACCAGCTGTTGACCTGCTGACACCTCTCTGAGCTTGTCTCCTTTAATGGCAAAATTGTAGAGATGCCACCTTGCCCCTAGAGCTGTATGGTCACTTTTGATATACTCAGGGTTCCCTTAGAGTACTGAAGATTTGTGCCCATGTGGGTGAACAGCAAGGACTGATAATCCAAGCTGAGGACGGATTTTGCTAGTTTGCAACTTCTTCACAAGCAGCAAACCTCTGTGGGTTAACAAGTGAGATTGGCAGATGGGGCTCTCTCCCTTGGAGGATGGAGTCTTCTAGTGCTATGACTGCTTCCTCTTGCTGTGGATGTGCTGTTCAGACAGCTCCAGCCTCTTGTCTGCCATTGAAGTACTGCCAGCGTGTGGAGAGGGAGCCTATCCCCTCTTGGGCAGAGGTTAAGGAAACTTTTCTGTCTGACCGTCCAGGAGCTGCTCTGGCAGTCATGCACTTGGACCACCTGAGCTGGGACCAAGGCCCCTTTGCAGTGGGTGGCTCCAGGGAGCTGACAGGTGCCTTGCTTGACTCCCTATACACCCCACACTCACCCAGACAAGGTTTCCTTACTAACCCCACCCTCTGTTTCCCATAGCAGAGTCTCAGACATTTGGATCTTTAATATAGTTTAATCACGATGCAATCACGATCAACTGAGCTGGATGCCTCCGAGGAGGGACTCCGAATAAAGGAAACCCTGGGCTTTTATACCCTCACAGTCTATGAATGTTGTAGTATGTGGTTTTTCTGCTGGGTCATTGACTCCTGCCGTGTCTTCCAGTGTCCAGTCGCCTGGCTGGGCCACAGGTCTTATGCCCTTTGTTATGCAAAGGGTGTGCAGTTCCCAGCCACTCTGGCTCCTGCCACCCAGAGCTCAACCTGCAGCTGCTCACCAACCTACCTGCACTGAAGGGATTCCTGAACACCACAGTTCACACAACTCTGGTTGTCTTCACTGACCCTTCCAAATGGCTGCTGACTCTTTCTCTCAGATTCTCATCTCTCTGAGGTCTTGGTGAAGATGCCAACAATCTCTTTTTATCTTCCCTGATGGTCTGCAGCCCCCTGACCTCCTGCAGCTCCTTAACTTAGTGACATAGCTCCTCACCTCCTCTGCTTGCCTGAACCCTCAGGAGAGGTTCCAAGCTCTTCTGGGAGCTTGAAACCTGGAGAGCTGCAGCCTTTCTCAGGAGCCCTGCCGGAGTGATGCCACTCTGCTGGAGTGGTTTCTTCAGCAGATGCTAGAGGATGACACCCTGTAGCTTGTTTCCATCCTGTTTGAGCACTTGCACATGGCTTTCAGTGGAGGTTTTGTCGCTTTTGTGTGCATTGTGTTCTCTAGCCCTGGTAATTGTATAGGTGTCAGTCTAGTACTAGCTGGATGGATGCTTGACCCTTCCTGTGGCATATGAAAGACGAGAGACACCTTGGTGCAGGTGAATCTGTTTAAACCCTTTCTTTACCTCAACACCTTCCTATTCGTAAACCAGTGGAACACAAAAGGTCAAAGCACCATTTGATCAGCTCTGCAAAGCACAGGGATTTTACTGAAGAAATCTTAATTACATGAACTTCATTCTCTAATCTAAACTGGGTAGAAAATACAGAGGTAGGCCAAAACCTGATGCAGGAGTTTTTGTGTTTGGTTGGTTTTTTGTTTTGTTTTTTGGGGGGTTTTTTTTGGTAGTTATCTGTTTAGTTGTATAAATTGAAAGTAACTAGAAGTCATTGTTCATGTTGAAAGTTTGTGTTCATCTAGTTATCAAATCTGATTTTTGTTAATTAACGCACCTGGAAAACTGCTGTTTCATGGAAGTCTGGCTGAGTGCCTGTTAAATGTTTAGGACATGATTGGCAGTTAGTAGTAAAAAATCTTCGTGGTAAAAACTTGAGCATTAGCAGTGAAGCAGGATAAATCTGGATATGCATTCTCTTTATTCTTAGGTAAGCTCAGGAATTGTAGTAGTTTTCTGAGGTTTATTTTGCTGTTGGGGTGAGTTTGTCTTAGCTTTGGGGTGGCTCACCCGTAGAGGGTGCTAAAGCACTGTTGTGTGAGAGTTTAACGGGTCTGAAAACTGGCTTGGCACAGATGCTTTGAGAGCAACGCTCTCGGTTAGTGCTCTCCGGACTTTAAAAACTTACATACGTGCTTGGCTCTGCAGCCTCTGATCAGTCCTGTTTAATTCAGTGAAACTACTGAGTTTACATAGGATGAAAAGCTAATAAGGCTCTTTGGGTTACGATTTTTGAAAGATAAGAGAGTGTAGTTTGGTATGCTGAATGTAAAAAAAATATTTTATCAAAAATCTTGCCAATGTCTGTGTGTGAGAAACTTGAGAGAGTTTTTTTTACAGTGCCTGTGGAGGTTTTGTGAAGGTGGAGTACCTGTGTAGGTAATGAATTTAAAAGAGAGAAGGCAGAAGTGAATATTTGGTGGAAGCAAGCTTTTTTGTGTAACTCCTTTAATCTAGAATACCATTCAAATACAAAACTCCAATTAATTATTTTCCTCTCCTTTCATTCTTTTAAACTTGATAGTAAAGATACTGAATTGATGTTGATCTATCCTCTTTCAGCCTTTTTACAGATATGTAATTTTTACACTCTGCTACTTACTCTCTACATTGACATATCAGGCATGTGGGACAGGGAAGGGATGTTAAGGGTCAGTGTGCTATGAACCCAGGACGTTGAAACATCTGAAAGCATGTGTGCTTTTTGGTCAGACCAGCTATTCCTGGTCTGATGCTTTTTAACTAAAAGTACTGTTTTGGAAGGTTCCACAATGCAGCTGTAGGCCACTTAAGGCTGTTGCAAAAGTAGCAGTGTTTTATGGGTATAGCTTGGAGACCACTGGTTTAGATATTGAACATATAAATTCCAGACTTAGTTCTGACTGTCAGTCATTAAACTTGCCTGTATAACTTTTCTAAATAAGCAACGAAGAATGCTAACTGTGGGAGTCAAACAGCTATTGTGTGTGTGTGTGTGTGTAAATGCAGGTATGTTAACTATTATATGTAGAATTAAATGCACTGCTTCTATATTAAATTGATATCTTGTCATTTTTAGGCATTACCCAATTGGTTTACTCTTTGATCTCCATGCATCAAATACAGCCCTTCCTTGGAGCATTACAGTGCATTTCAAGGTAAAGCTGAAATACATCCTTATTTTAAGAACAAGGGAGCATGAGATTGCATGAAATTTGGAAGCTAGGAAAAGGTTTCATAATTATTTGATAAAACAAGTGAATGGTATGATTTGAAAGGGGGCATATTCATTGTTCAGGAAGTGTATAAAGGTTTCTGTAAATCTGCAGCTATTTTCCATGAGATTGTATGTGCTTTTACTGCACTCGCCCTAGAAAATAATTCTGTTACAATCTCAAAATCCAAAATAGTTTTTCACGATAAGTTATGAGGCTTGTGATATAAGAGAAGAACTTTCTATAATGTTTTTAATTCAGTCAGTTTGAGTTGACTGAAAATTTGGAAGATTGAGAAGTGCTCATCCTTTTTATATATGAGCATGGATATGAGATGGTGTAGAAATCCTTGAAGTCAGGGAATGCTGTTGTACTCCGTGTTGGTCCCTTTTAGAGAACTGAGTGAAATGAGTTTCGTCTTGTGACAGCTTAGTCACAGGAGAGACATTATTTTGATTATGTATTGTAAAACCATTAGGTATGACTTAATAGCACTACTGATCTTTGCTCAGAAGGGTACTTCAGCAGGGTTAGCTTTGGTGCAGGATTCTTGCAAACCCTGAAATGCATTGAGACAATAATTCCAGGTATGTTTTGAAGTCAAAAATGCAACTACAAATCATGATATTTAGCTCCAAGATGTTAATTTTTCCACTGTAAAAGAAACAATGCAATCGAAAACCTGGTCTGAAGGATTATGCTACATCAATAGGCTTGACTTTAGTGTGTGAGAGCTTTGAGTGAAATGGGAAGCAGTTGCATTGAACATTTTAACTCAATTCTTCTCTTGGAGATGTATTAGAAAAGGTTTTTCTAATACTAATCTGATTCTTTTTGGAACTGTACACTGAAATAATACATTATTATGTATTTCTCCATGTTGAAACTTTTAAAATGACTTACTAAATGGATCTGAAGTTGGGGATGTTTTTGAAACCATTGTAATTGCTACACTTCTGTCTGATAATTGTCAGACACCTGGGATGAGGAAACTTCCAGAGTGTTCTGAAGAAAATGTAGGGCGTCTAGTTTCATAAATCATGGCTTAATTGTTATGTTCTGAGAGCTGTGGGACATTAGCAGTGGCAATATGTGGATGTTGTCATCACAAAGTAGAGGCATCTTGAGAATTATGTTGCTGCACCACAGTGCTTTTCAATTTTGTGCAGCAACATAAACTTGACTTTGTTGTCTTTATATTGCTGCTTGCCAAAAGATCAGCTACTTCAAGTTTTTCTCAAAGATGTACATTAAAGATCAGCAGAAATAATGTACTGTTAGGGTAGTATTATTTTAAAAGCTGATGTAATTTAGTAATATAATACCTTGGAGTTAGCACCTGCATAATCTCTCTTCCTATTTTGATGTAATCTGAAAGTTTATTTAAATAAACCCCCTCTTAATCCTTAAAGTCAAAACATAACTGAAAGATATCAAAGTATGTCAAAATATTGAGGAGGTTTTCATGTGTTGCAGTTTCTTACAGCTGAATAGTTTAGGCGTGGGATTTCTGCCTAGATTATTCTTTTCATTTCTGTGTAGTTATTCTTCAAAGAGCTGTAATTTTTATTTGGCTTAATTAAACAATTAGATTTTATGGAGTTTAACTTCTGTTGTTGTGGCTGCCTCCTTTCTTCTACCAATGCATGCAGTCAACAACAGATATCTCAAACATCTGCAAAGAGTGTTTTTCAACTTTTTTACAAGTCAAACTCCCCCTATCAGGTTTCTTTGTTTGAAGTTAGAAACATGAAAAAGGTTTATTTCTGTCCATCAGAAGTTTTCAAGTTGATAGATGCTTGTAATTGTTCTCTTGTGTTATGTGTGCAGACCAAATCAAATGTACTTAGCTTTTGCATTGAAGAAACATTTTGCATTGAAGTTTATTAATTTGTACTTCTGGTATGCAATAAGATAACATGCATTTATGTCTTGTAAAGTTGAAAAGCAGTTGCATTAAATAGTTGTAGAAGTATGAAGTTGAACAGCATACAGTCTGAGAATCATGAGAAGCTGTAGCCTGGGAAGTTGCTTTTGTTACCCAAGTGTGGCTTCACAGGAAGAAGGGAAACTCTATCCCTTCCTGTTCGAATCATCTCATGTTATTCTGCAGCACACTTAACACTATTCATGTTCTCAGTGTTGGTAACCAACTCTCCAGATTTTGGCCAGTAGATAAGAAATGGTGAACTGCTCTGGAAATAGCAGCGCTGTTGGATGAGAGGAAAGTGTGTGTGCCGGGGGAAAGGCTGAGGTTCTGCTGAAGCGTTTATCTGCTGGTGCCTGCCTCTTCACCCATAACCTGATGTACAGGAGGAGAGACAGCATCTGTCCTTGTGTGACAGTCATCATCTTCGGGTTTTTTAGGTGAAAATCGGGTAAGGTGGAGTGGAAAGGAAGTACTTTTCCACGTAGCTTATGGATAAATTGTGGAACTGCTAGGAGATATTGCAGAAGCCAGAAGTATAAATGAGGGTTTTTTGAAATTAATCTCTTTTGGCAGAAAAGACCACTGGTGGTAATTAAACACAAATACATAGATGTGCCCCCTGCCACTGCATATATTCCTTATGGTTTTTAATGCCCTATTTTCTGTATATGTAGTCTAATGCAAGTAGACTGTTACAGGATAAACAGATGTTTTGTGAACTAGAACTGATAGATAAATATGGGTGGAATGGAGTTATGAAACCAGACTGTTGAAATTGCCTGTGATGTTTTTGTACAGTTCTATGCGAGAGGTCATTTAGTGCTCCTGTCTCTACAAATGATACCTATTTCTTTGTGACCAGTTCATGGTCACATGCTGCAAGTGTCTACTGCCATGTGAAAATAAAAAACACTACTCCTTGAGCTTTCTAATCAGGGTCAACCCTTCGTAACTTTTCCTTCAAGGACACAGAACATGGAGAGAGTAAGACATCACCAATAAGAGTACTTGAATTAAAGCTGCTTATGGCATCTGTTAAAACTTTTTGCAGATCTCCTAGTTGTATAGCCAGGGGTGGCTCCCAGTTTGTTTACAATTGTCCCTTTCTTCAGGGAACTGAATAAAGTTATTTATGATTGATCACTATTTCTTCAAGTAGAAAGAAGGCAAGTAGAATTTAAAAAAACCTAAAAATACAAGCACATATTATCTAGATGTAAGTATAAAACTTACTATTTTGTGCCCTGATTGATGAATCAGTGGGGATGCCATATTTTCTGTTGGCAGTCTCCTGTAGGTGAAGCTGTTCTTGTAGATGCACAGTGCTTTTCTCTAAGTTGTCACTTTCATGTTTAGGTTTTTCAGCTTCTACTCATGGTACTTCATAGAAATGTGTAAGTGTTTTCCTACTAAAGAAAAGAGTAGGCAGTGCTGAGATTCCAGGAGTGTTTTCCAGTCTTTCACGGTGTTACTCCTTAGAAGCTGGGAAAATTCATCATGCCACACCTAGTTCTACTACTGTAGCTGGATTCTTCGCGCTAGCTTAGGTAGCTTTGACCAGTTTTAAATAGCTCCTTGCTATTCTGCAGACTACACTGTGTATGATTTCTGAAATAAATCCCCAGGGCATGACATTCCCTGCAAATTGAAATTGATTGGAGAAAAGTCAGTGGGAAGATGCCTACCTGTAGAAGAGAAGAATGTCCAAAAAAAGACTCTGCAGTTCAATATTTAGACATATGTGTAGCAAAACAGTTGTTTCAACAAAACTGTTGTTTTCATAAACTTAGCTAAAACATCAGTTTTTAACTATGAAAGTCAGTTTCTAGGTTCTTGTATTACTTGGCATTAGGTACATTCCACTGTTTCTTCCTTTGTTTTGAGGCATGCTAGTGTCTCACTTTGAATTATTGCATGTAAAGAACATTTTTGATCTTTAAATATGCTATTTCTGTCTATTTGTTTCTTCTGGATTGGTTATGAGACTTTACATTTTTATTTGAGCAAGTAAATTGAACTTCTGAAAGTATTTTACAGGCCTATGCAGATGTCAATTGGCAAGTAACAATCCTAGTAATGTTTTCCTAGTAATCTTGGGCCCAATTATGCTGAGACACTCAGCTTTGTAGGGTAGAACAGGAGCAAAGTCTGCTCCAGAAGAACTTTTCTTATTGTTCTGTCTTCTTTAATGTCTTTATACTTCGCTATTCTCGTAGGAGAAACTAGATTTACCTTTGTCCTTAGATTTCTAGTCATTGCAACATACATCCGTCCTAACAAGAGCACTCCCTTTGCAAGTTCAACACCAAACCGTGTAAACTTTAGAAGAAAAGATATTAGCAATCTTTTCTTTATGTCCCTGTTTTCAGAAAATACTCATCCTTTTGATCCACAGTTTCCAGAGTTTGGGTTCTCGCTGTCATAAGGAGGAATCAGTACATGAAATTCCATTATTTAATTTCCAACTCTTTTCAATAACCTAATGAGCAGGGAAATAGGACTGTTGTCCTCAGAATTTCCTTCAGGTGAGGCAATCCCCAGTTCCCTTTCACGCTGCCATACTGGTAGTGGGTTTTTGATATTTCGGGTTTCTGTATTTTGAAGCAGTCTTCAGTGTTTTTCCTGGGTTTATGTGGGGAGTGAAGGCATGGCTTTTTCCAGTATTAGATTGCTCCTACTTCGATGTCTTAACTATGTTGTAAAAGCCTTTGAAAAATATCCCATTATAGGTACTTGTATTTCCAAAATGGTTTTGACAGTCCCTCACAAAAGCTTTTTAAAGCGCCGATTTGTAATGGGTTAGGAGGAAAGGGCCTCTGGTGGAATAGCATTAAAATAATAGAATTAAAGTATAAAAATGTGGCAAGTCCTTGTTATGAAGCGGAATACTAATGATGCCGCCACTCTGGTTTGGCTCCAAGGTTTGCTCCATTCAGCATGGTCATAAACAACTGTGAAAATAAGATGAATAAAGAGTTAATAAGATAGGCTGGGTTTTAAAACTTCTGAAAACTAAAGGCAGTGGATTTGTGGTAATGAATGCTTGTGTTATTATAAAATGGCAAGCGATAGTAAGGTGTTATTATAAAATGGCAAGCGATACTAAGTGTCGATTAAAGAAAAATTAAAGGAAGAACAACCATGACTTCTACAATGCTGGACTTCTGATCAGTTCATTTCTAAAGAAACCTTTTTTGTACCTGAATGAGATTTACTGCTATAATTCCTTAATAAATTAATTAGGAGAGGTAGTAGTCATTTAGTGAAGGGATAAGAGTTACCTGAGGTATGGTAGTTGTGCATCTGCAATGCTGAATGCAGTGTGCCAGCTCTAACCAAATAAAAGGGGTATAAAATCAAGTCACACAGGCTAGCAGTAGTCATGTGGATTAGGTGAAGTTGGAGCTGACAAAGATTTCCAGTATCCCTAAGGAAAAATGTTTCTAAGTGGCAGATATGCTGTAGTTCATATATGTGGATGATTCTGCTTGGAGGAAATGTTTGTCAAGAACCTGCATAGAAATGTGTAATAAAATGTCATAGCCAATATAAATTAGGTGCTTGTCACATACTCCTCATCATTTTCTCCTGTTTATTGCCTGAGAATTGAGCATCTGCTTGAAAACATGTTAAAATTCTGGTTTTACAGAAAAGTTTTGAGCTTTTATTTTTCCTGAAACGTTTTCAGTGCAACCTTTCTTGTCAGCGGAGTGAGAGAATGGTTGTTGCAGTCTTCCATAAGTAGAAGATTCCAGTGTGCTTCTTTTGCATAAATATATGCCTGTTTAAAATCATCATTTATTCTTCATCATCCAAGGTATGTGATGCATTTATTTCTCTTGATCTATCATTTCTCTTTGTAGAATTTTCCAGAAAAGGATCTTCTACACTGCCATTCTAAGGATGTGATTGAAGCTCATTTTATGGCTTGTATAAAAGAAGCAGATGCTTTAAAGCACAAAAGTCAAGTCATCAATGAGATGCAAAAGAAGGATCATAAGCAACTGTGGATGGGGTTGCAGAATGGTAAATACAACACATCAAGTATTAATTATATTCAGGTCTAGCCAGCTAATAAATAATTTCTTCATACTTTAGTTGTGGTATGGGATATAAAATGTCATTGTTCTGCAGGATATTTGTCTACTGTTATGGAAAGCATCGATGGTTTGGTGTTTTTTTTGTTTTTTTTTTAATTAAAGTCATCCTTTTGGTGATGATTCAAATGTACCTTGAGTTATTCAAGGAATTAGACTGGGTCATGACTCTGTTTTAACAAACTAAAACTAAGAACAAATCGAAATAGATAGATAAATATTGTCCAGTGTACTTTTGTGCAGATGATGTTGTTTATTTGGGAGACACCTGGGGTGTAAGTGTTCAGTGTTAGCTATCTTGAACCATAAAGAAAAAAGATTGTCTCCTGTAGTTAATGCTTATGGGTTGCCACTGGTAAACAATACAGGTTAACTTGCAAAAAAGTTGCCTGGTAGATTTAATAATTTTACTTTTCTCTCTGCCTTTTTTTTTATTGCTTTCTGGCTTTCACAAAGACTTCTACCATAAATAAGTATTGACTTGAAAAAGTCGGCAAAATAATTCAGAATAGGATCTTATAAAATAATTAGTGTTCTTACTTTGCACAGATGACATGAATCTATGTTGCAGTGCAAAATAAAACTTTTGTTTGTAGTGTCTTCCTTATCATGGTTCGTAGAGTCCTGTAAGTTGAAAAGCTTGTATAAGTACTTCAGAAACTGCTCTCTGGAATGGGTGATCATGCCACTTTCATTGCATTTTTCTCATCTCCTGAAGCTGTCATTTATATTATCACTTGTACATTTATTTTATGAAAGCATTTTACTGCAAGCATGAAGATGTTTATTCTGTGTTGAATACAAAATACTGAACACTTAGAACTAATGTCTTCCCATATGTGTGTAAGAAAAATTAAATGAAACAGAAGAACCCTGGATTGTAAGAAGACTTGAACCATACTTTTGGTTTAGACAAGAAGGTTCCAAGTTAGTTTTGGTTTAATATGCATATTTAGTGAGCGTGTGGCGGTTTTTGGTTTTTTTTTCATTGTTATTTAGTGGCACTGCCTTTCATATTAAAAGTACTCTTGTGATAATTTTGAAGATGAGTGCTTATTAGAAACTCTGGCTTCTATTTTTTATTTAATTGGAGGAGAGTTAGAAATTGAGGGATTATCTTAATTTGCTATTGGAGTGGTAAGATCTTGAGGAAGGCCGTGCATACCTGCAAAATTTATTAAGTAAGAAATTACACTTTATCTGGTTCAATTCCAAGTACTTCTTGAGAGAGTCTGTATTGTGTAGATAATAGTCAACAAATTGACTGATACTGTGCTTACTTTGTGAGTTAACAGTAAATAAGAGTTCTGGTCCAGTGAAAGCCAGAATCAGTATAAAAAATAGATGTTTCCCTAAAGCTTATATCATTACAAGTCAATTTAAGCTGCAATTTTAATAATTCTGGAAAAAAAATGTTTTGCTGTTATAGTACTTGTCTTGTAAGCAGTTTAGTTTGAGAAGCAAAAAGCTGTGCCAGCATAATTTTGTTTTCTATTTCAAAAATTATGTTCTTTATTGCAAAAAGAAATTCTGTCAGTTTGTACCAGTACTCAGGTGTTTCCAGCAGTGCACTTTATGTGCTCTTTTTATTAATGCTTTTTAAAATTAAAACTAAAAGACCTCTAACATGAGTTACACTGTAAGTAGAGTTACATATGAGTATAATAATGACAAAACAGTTAACTAAATGATGAAACAGTACAAGTTAAAGTTCTTTTAACCAGAAGTTGTGGAACCTTGATACTCTCAATATGTAAGGTAAGAGGACAGATAAGCAGCATGCTTTCTTTCGTGCTCACCTTAGGCTTTATCTTTTAGTTGCTTATTTGTCTAAGAATATCTTCAGTTGTAGGGAAAACAGAATTTTCCTGTTTTGTTGTATAATGTTAACAACAGAGGTTGCCTAGCAAAGCTGATTTCAAGGTTTCACTGTGCTTAATGAGAAGTTGCACCTGTGGAATCTGACACCTAAATGAGAAGTTTAAGCAATCTTTTGAATACTTTCAAATGCTAATTTTAATTTCTCAACTCTTCATAAAAGAGAAACAAGAAAAGCTTGTGAAACCAAGAAAACTCTTTTTAAGCATGTTGTAACTTTCAATATGTTTTTATAGGCTTTCGTTTGAGATGTATTAATTTTAAACCACTTTGTGAAACAGAGTGAATGACCACAAAAAAGAAAAGAAAGTAGCATTTGCGATAACTGCTTTGTAAGTAAAGATACATCTGCAGACTGTTTTTTCTGTGAAACTTCAAATAATTTTCTTCAGTTCTTAAATATAGGAAGTGTTATTTGTTTAACGAGTGATAGCATTACTTAGAGGACGTGTATCAGACTTACATTTTTGAAAAAACACCATCCAATTTTGCATGTTTGGAGAAATGTAACTATCAAGTAACATGTAATTTGGTATAAATGTTTCTGTTGAGAAGCAACTACTTGAACAGGTAACATGTGAAACTCATCAGTTGCCTGTAGATGGCTTTTAAGGGAAGAGCTGTAATAGTGAATTTGTGGGAAAATCTTTTGCTGGTAACAGCTGGTAGTTATTCATATCAACCTTTACATCCCTCCTCCCACCATTTCTGGTTTTATGTTAATCTGCTACCAAATCAGGAAAGAAAGCATACTCTTCTATTTTGTGCTGTGGGGTTTTTTTTGCTCTTCACAGACAATTTTTGATTCATAAACCAGATATTTCTTAGCTAGGACACTTCTTTGGGACAGGTAGATTTTTGACCAGCGTCACGGATGTCTGACTGTGGGAGGGAAGTGATAAAAGCAGACTATATAGCTATATTGACCCTTGTTCCTTTGTAAGAATTGTTAAAATTCTTTGGTCAGAATTCATGGAAAATGTTACTACTGTTTTTGCTTTAGTAGAGTTATGGCCATTTTTATCATGGATAAAGAGGATTTTCAAGTGGGTGGGTTTTTTCTTCTTGCCTTTTGTGTGGAAAAATAAAGGCTTTCAGTTTTGAGACTGTAAGACTCTATGGGCCTGCTGATGACTCAGGATCAAACAAATGAAATCCCAAGTGTTTTTAGGGGGAGAGCTGTATTTTTTGCATGGTTCAAAGAATTAATATCTATAACTTCAGTATATAATGGTTCTGATAAATGAAGGGATTTAGATTCAGCACATCTGCTTTTTATCAGTTGTGGACTAACAGAAGCAAATGTACCCTGAAATGTTCACAGGCATCCTTTATAACCAGTGAAGACCAGACTTGGTATTTCTGATAGATGAGTGGGAGAAATAAACAGTAAAAACCTATAACCGTTTTAAGGTTTCTTTTATATATTATAAAATATAATGAAGTCATTATCTTACTGAAAATATTATGGAAAAAGAGTGTAATGCTCATTCATGCTGTAGGGCTTACCACAAGTTAAGTGACCACATAGAATTGTTCTTTTAAAGGCGGAAAAATCCTGCAAGCATTCAGAATATTTTATCTTTTAATGCATGTGATCTCTTTCTTGCCTTACTGACAGAATCAGGCCTGTGTTGTCTTGCATTTAGTTCTAAATTTTATCTAAGTTATTCTTGAGTTTCTGAGAGGCAGAAGCTGTGTTTCTTCTCAATTATCACATTTCTGTTTAGAAATGTTTGAACTGCAAAAAAGAAAGTGTCTTACAATATCAGCATCTCTTGTGCTGTGTACACTTGACCCACTCAGGTTTGATTGTGTTTCTCCTCTTCATAGAGAACTGGAGGAAGCAATGCTGTTCTTTACATCATGGTGAGCATGCTTTAGAAGCTGGACAAGTCTCTGTGATCTCAAATCATCATTTGAAATTTAATTGAAGCAATATATGCTTAGATCTTCTGGAGTTTATCAGGAGAATGAATGAAAGAGCCATTGGTTTTTAAATCACAAAGCTATCTTGTTTACTTCTTCCCTGTATTGCTACCAAAATGGGGAGTTCTTTCCATGTTCTATCTGTGGAGGTTTGGTTAACTTTGAAGAAAGATTAAATAGTTCTTTTGAGCTTTGAAAATGAGTGTGTTGGTTAAAAGTGATTTAAAAACCCAATTCTTACCTTCCTGGGCTGGTAGTTAAAAATTTCTTGAAATGCATCAAGTCGCCTTATAATTAGCATCAGTACCTGCTTATTCAGGAGTTAATGTAACATGGCACACACCAAACATCAGTGTTGCTGATGCCATGGAACAGAGGGGATGCAATTTAGACCGATTCGGATAGCCCTGCGCAAAGTCAGCCCAGTGCTGGTTTGGTGCTGAGCAGGGTCTGACTTCAGCTAGGCTAGACCTGCAGAATCAATCAGCTGCATCAGAGCAGGCCTTCCTGGGGATTTTGCTTTTTGTTTTTTTTCCATGGCAGTGGGTTTTGTTTGAGGTTTGGTTAGTTGTGGTGGTTTTTCTGGTAATGGATTGTGACCTAGACTTCACTGTTAGTTCTGCAGTGTTTACGGGCTTGTTACCCTTTCTGCACAAATGGCTAAGCCAACACTCAACTCATATGGGTGCAGTATTGTTAGTCTAAACTTCCATCCCCCCGGAACTGCTTTTGGCTTTGTTACTCCTCTGTGCTGGCCTGGTGTCTACTTGAATAGCTGCCCTTTGTTGCAGTACAACAGTGTGTAATTGATGGCAGCTTGTGTTGCCCCGTTGGCTTTCTCTTCTCTGTTCTCAAACAAGAGGGTAGAGCAGGGCTGCTCTTTCTGAGGCTGGTGAGAACCAGTTGGTCTCAAAGGAGGACATGAACTGTATGAAGGCAGAGCAGGAAGGAAAGCCGAAGGTGACACAGCATTCGCAATCCTACTGAAGTCTCTGCCGTGAGAGGAAGTTGCCTAGAAATAGGCAGACAGATGTAGTGTTTCTAGCGTTTTCACCATCTTGTGTTAGATGTCCATGTGCCTGATGGAAACCATTACGCTCTGAAGGAGCAAACTTCAAGGCCTCTTTTTGCTGCCTTCTGCTTTTCTCCCTCCCCTTGCTCTCAAAATAAGTCATTTCCTGAAAGATGTGTAAGGTCTAACTAAAATTCAGAGTAAACTATCTCTAAAAAACGGACTTCACTTTTAAAATTAACTTTCTTTAGCTGTTGAGGGCTTTTTGTTTTGCAATTTGAAATGCTTCTAAGTTACTTTCTGCTAGTAAACTCCTTGATTTATTAATATGCATTAGCATAAAGGTTACTTAACTTTTAATAAAAGCTTTGTTTTAGGAAAAGCATAGTACAGGGAAAGCAAAGTGGGCTAGAAAGTTACATGGTGTTATGCTGCTCTGTTTTCATGTTTATAAAGAGAGCATAATTAGAGATGAAGAGATCAAAATACCAATGAGATCTAGACATGGAGCAAAGAGCTGGAGGATGGATAAAATTGTCAGGAGTCCTTTTCCCTTTGACTTAGGAAAGTTGGTAACAAGCCCTGCTCCTTAAGTTGTACACAACCTGTGGGTTATGTGTTTCAAAAATGGATTATACTTGTTTGTCATCAGAGCTTTCTTTTTAGCTTAAGTGACAGTACTTCCTGAGATTGGCTGCTTTTTGACTATAGAGAAAAATTTTGTAGGATGTATGCATTTTCATATTAATATGAAAAAGAAAGGAGAGTAGTCCATCTTGATGATTTTCTTTGCCTAAACCTTTTCCAGGTAAACTTGTGGCGTAGAAATGAGGGGAGGTGGTGTTAAGGAAACAATGTACTTAAAGTGAAACTTCTGGTTTGTGAGTGTGTTTAATAAGTGAAAAGAATGTTGGTAAGGTACAGCTCCCTTGTGTAGTAAGAAAACGGGGAAAAGGCTTTTTTGATCTGGTACATAATCTGAGGAGTGAAATCCTACTTTCTTGTACAGTTTTCAAAATGTTCCCTTATGTTAAATGTTGTTACTTTGCTGTCTGTGGCATGATGAATATCTTCACAAATTTCTGTAGCTTCTGCTACATTAAGTCAAAACTGTTATAAGGTCCTGTCTTTCCATATCTGATAGCTACTCACGTATGAAGATAGTCTGAAAAGTTTAGCAAACTTTCCTCTCCAGTGCGTGGATTTGTATTATATACCAGGATTTTTCAAAATGCCCAGGTAACCTGAGTGTTTAATAGCAGGAATATTTTAATTGTGGCAATATGTAAAGTGGAGAAGAATAAATATCTTAATGATGCCCTACCAGTATTTCAAGCTGTGTTCTCAAACAGGCTGTCACTGAACTGTAGTAGTCAGTGAGAGTCAAATATGTACCAGAGTCTTCCTGAAGTACTTGATAGTTGTAACTATCAGTGTTTTTATAGAACAAGAATAAGAATGATGAATTTAGGTGAACTAACTCATTTAGAGAAAGGTCTTTAAATAGCTGAGGAATTATAGTAATCAGCTTTAAATAATGTTTCTGAATAGCAGAGCAATTGGTTCTAAAGTGTTCAAAATATTTATGTTTCATCAACTAAAGTGCCTTCATGCTGGAGGTGTACCACACAACAACTTAACTTTTTATAAAATTTGTTAGAAATACTCAGCAGTGAGCAGAATCACATATGCATGCGGAGTGTTAGTCCTCCTGGGAACAATATGGAAAGTAGTATTTATACTAAATTTTGAGAAGACTTCTTTTTGGCTATAGCAGTTAAAAGCAATGCTTGTTAAAGCATGAGTCAGTAGAAAATGTGCTTGCAGCTCTCTGTACCCTGCAGTTTGATTATATGTATGTGACAGGTTAAACCCTTAGTGGATTTGTCTATGACTGAAAGGAAATGTCGGTGGGAGAAGTTGGTGAACTGGAGAGCAGATGTTCTATTCAGAGGGACCATGATGAGCTGGAGCTTCCCAGGGCTGACAGACAAGTCCTGCACCAGAGACAGGAAAACTCCCATTGTAGCAGGCTAGGAACAGGCTGGGAAGCAGCTTTGTGGAAGTGCGTAATTGTGAACAACAAACTGAGTGGAAAGCCTGTCGTGTGGTGTTGCATAAATAAAGATCAACTGGGGAGCTGCTCTAACCCTTGTGCCCCCCCCCTTGCCTCAGCACTTGTAAAGCTGCACTGGGGGTGCTGTGTCCTCTTTGGGACCCAAGGACAAAAGAAGTGTGGGCAAACAGAAAAGAATCCAGCAGAGTGCTAGTAGAATTACTAGGATCTGGAGCATATGCTGTGTTAGAGAGTGGGGGAACTGCCTTGTTTAACCTGAAGATGAGGAAGCTGAAAGTGGATCTAACACCAGCTTTCCACTAACCAGTGGGAAAGCTTGTAGAGCAGATTGAGTCAGACTCCTCTCACTCATGCCTCCACTAGCAGTGGAGTTGGGCAATTACCAAAGAACAAACAGTTAGAGTTTGCTGCAGGAGGAAGTCTCATGGGACATTGGGAAGGGAGAATGGGGTGGGCTGGGGGAGTGAAAGTGGTTGAGTGGAAACTGAGGGATACAGTCAAACTTCACTGGGCAAGGCCTTGAGCAAACTCATTTAGCTTTGTGTAGGCAGCTATTTTATGACAGTGTGAGGAGCTATTATTCCAAAGCTTGACCTTCAAAAGCACTTCCAAACTAAAGCTTTTCTGTGGTTCTTGTAGATCAGTTGGACGGTCTTTGGTCTCTTAGCGCTATGTGTGGTTCTGCCCAAGTACTTCTGTGGTTCATATGATTGTTAGTGGTGAACCACTGAGAATGGACAAGTTTTGTGTTTTTTAAACTTAAGTATTATGTTTTATGCATAGTTTTATGCAAGCTGCAAGTTGGTATTGCCTGCATAGAGCTAGAGATACAATTTAATTCCAAGCTTTCTTTTTACTTTATGCCACTAAATGGTTTTAAGAGGAAACCATGAATAGTCCAGACAAAATTGTGTATATGTGCTACCCCGAGGACTACACCAGTTTGTTCACTTCTTTGACTTTCTAAAGATACTGGAGTACAAAAACCATGAGTTAGTATTTCCTTTCTGAATTTCAACAGTCTTTCCCTCGTTTTTGCATTAATTCTTTCTGTTATATAGACCCTCTCAACAACCTTCTTGAAATAAGTCCAATTCTAGAGTCTGATAATCTCTGATAGCAGTTGTATCACTATCAAATATAGAAACAAAATAATTCCTTACTATTAAGATATTTTTGTTGATAAGCTTAAAGATTAGGGTGGGGCTTTTTGGTTGTTTTTCCTACTATACTGCTGAGGTAACTACATTTTAACTGTCTGTATGCTCTTACCAGGGTTTTTCCTTACAAGGTATTTGTAAATGTATGTTTCCATTCTGTGATAATTGCCCGGCTTGTTTGTGTACTCAGTCTTAAAGCTATGCTGCAGTGAAATGCATGTGTTGATGGCAAGCACTCAAGCAGTGCCCTTTACCCTCTCAGTGATCTGTCCTGTTGTAGCATCATGTGGGTGAAAGAGATAGGTCTAACATCAAGATCCATGTGAAATTTCAAGTTGTTTGAAGCGTGACAGCACTTGAGTTTCAGAACATGACTGTAAGACGCTAGTGTGAGTGAAACTAATTTTTCTGGTTGCCTGAAGAACATTTCAGGCTGAGACCCAGGAGCAAAAGAGGCCCACCCTTCCAGGCTTCAGCCTGTACTAATCCTTAGTTAACATTGCTCAATAGTAAGAGGTTCAGCAGTCGCTGTCTCTTAACAATAAACTGTGATGGAATGACCAAGAACTTTTTAATATAACAAGGTATCAATTTGGATTAATTTTAATGACTGCTAAAGGATTTCCAATCTGGCTTGATGGAGGAAACAGCAACTCTCGAAGTGTTTCCCTGTAACAGTAATTTTTTCAACTGTTTTAATGGGCAATTTAAAGGCATGAATAATTTCACTGATAGGTTTCTGAACCCTACATGCATAATGTGGCATACTGTATTTGTAAATTTATGTTTGAGGTTTACTTTGTTGCTTAATGAATTTGTGTACTGAGATTATTGTCATGGATGACATTAAGTCTTTGTAGTTTTGCCAACTCATACTTTTTCTAAATATGTAAATGGTTTCTTCTCAAAGCTCTGCTTAGATTCTGTGCATCTCTGTAGTTCTGAAGGCTAATGTCTGTCTGGCGTTTGGGCATTCAGTGACTGCATTTCTAAGAAATGAATATTTATAAATATAAGTGACTTGGCTGATGCGTTTCTCTCCTCAATTATTTGGATATTAACTTTCTGATCTTTGACATAAAATACAGAGAGAAAAGTTTTAATATTTCATTTTAGGCAAAGTTATATAGCAATCGTCATCTCGTTTAAGAAATACGTTTAGTGGAGTCATGTGGAACTTTTATACTGTCACTAATCTCACTTCTGTTCAAATCTTATTGTCATTACTTTAAATATTGTTATTCAGATATGAACATCTGCCTTTTGCAAGTACTGTTTTTTGCTAATACAGAAACTCTTCTAGCACTTAGAGGAAGCACTTTCTTAAAAACAGATAGATAGATTGTGGAAAACAAAAGTAATCAGATTTGACTGTTACAGTAGTTTAGATATCATGCACACTGTATAAGCTTTTCATGAGGGAGGGAGGCAACTGTGCAAAGTACTTTTGCTGATAGGTAGAGAACTCTTCCTTGTTTACTGGCTTGATGAAAACTCAGTTTTGTTTTGATTGTTAAATTTCCGGCCAGCACCTTCTGTCTTTGTCCTGTCTAGCCAATAAACTAATTAGTTCTTGTAGCTCGTTGTAGCACTAATAGCTTCCTTAAGGCTTTTCAAAGGCAGTACCAGTACATAAAAATGATATAAAAATGAATCCTTTCACTTACATTTTTAAGGAGTTTGGGGGGGATGTTTGTCAGTCTTAGGGGTTTTGTTTGTTTATTTTAAGCTTTGAGCCTTAAGGATTCTGTGAAAAGCAGTTATTTTTGGATTTTGTACTTTTGGAGCCTTAGGATTCTGGTATTCAGCCAATGCTCTGCTAATAAAAGCTCTTGCCAGGTCATATATATCAGTATGCAAATTGGATAGTCTTTTTCTGCTGCTTGCTTTAAAAATTTGTCTTAGTTATCTTACACCCAACTTGACTTCCTTTAGTAAAAATACTGTACTGGAAAGATGGTTGGAGGACCGCAGTATAAGGTTATGAGGAGGAATTAGCGTAGAGGTCTTCAGATAGTGCTGTACACACAGTGGAGATCTGTCTTAAGATACCTGACTGCATTATGTCTAGCTAAATTTCCTGGGATATCAGGTTGATTGACAGAACATACTTGATTACAAAATGCAGCAAGTTCATCATTCAACTGTTGCAGGTTTATCGCTGTTATATTTGGAAACTACAGAAACTATTACAAATTTGAACAACAGATTGTCTTAAGCACTGCCAAAGTGTTCAGAGAATAATCTGAGAATTATAATTTTTTACGTTTACCTGTCTTAAATAAGATTACCTGTTTTCTGGCATGTTTCCTGGGAGGTAAGCTGAAATGAAGAACAGAAGTGAGTTAACTGCACATTACCACTGTTTAACCTTTTTTTGTCATTCAGAGCCTCACTTGTTTGCCATATGCCACAAGGGTCAATATGCTTAATCTTCTAACATAAGTCTGTTATTTGTTCATAATTTCTCTTTCTTCTGACCCATAAGATGTGTTGTTCATTTTTTGAGGACAGTAAACTGTTCACCCAGCTTTCCTAGTTACTGTAATACGAGCATTAGACAAGTCAATGAAGTTAATGTTTGTTTTATTTCTGTTCAAGTAGGATGTCTCCAAATATGTAGATTCCTCATTTAGAGTCTGCTGAAGCTCAGTAGCTTAAGTAGGTCTTGATTGCTTTGTTTTGTGTATCACCATAACAGTTTTCTCAAGTGAGTTAGAAGTGGTAATTGAAGTATAAATCGATCAGTACCTACTGTAGGATGCCTGGTCACACAGCCGTAGTGAAAGCTGCAAGCCATTCTCAGCGCTATCTCCAAGGATGAAGGAGGCATGCCAAATCTTTGCCTTCCCTCTGGAGTTCCTGAGGAGGAGGAGACAGTCGTTCTACAGACTAAACCTCTGACTCTGTAGACTGAGTCCCTAAATGTGGGATTGCTTGATTACAGTCTGTTTCAGGGTTCATTGCCACCCCCTGAACTTCCCAGCCCAGTGAACTATGGGGTAACACCCTGCATCCAGGCAGCTCCTCATCCAGGGCAGGTGCCTGCCTGGTGGTGCTGACTGCAGCGCAGGTAAGTGCCTGTCAAGAGGCACTTGCTGCTAATCAGGAAACAAGGGCGTGGAAGTACTTTCTGAGATAAGTATCAGGAAATGCTCTTACAGAATACCTGGCGGGAGTTTGTTCACAGTTTCTTGGAAATTCTGCCTTGTGTTGCATTCAGTCAGGAGAAGCAATGTCTTATAAACCCTGCTATATATATTAATCTATGCCTTTTAGTGCACTGGCAGGCATCTGTGCTATATGCTGGAAAGAAGCAAATCTCAAACTCTTGTTGTTTTCTGCAGTTGCTTTAATTGTTATCAGTGCTTCTGGCAGCAGGAAGAACCTTTGTCCTGCGAATTTCTGAATTTCACCTTGCTTCAGAGGGGCTGAATTCTGTTACGGGTATATTCTGTAAGGGCCCAGCCTCTTGAGACTTGGCTGAACAAGGCACCGAGAAGGGAAAACTGGAGATTGTATGTTCCTTCTGTGGAAACATCCACTGTGTTTGGTGTCTTGGCGAGTTAGGGCCTATAAGGAAATTAATCCCTTGCTCTTCCCCTTCTAAAGCTGCCTTCTCCAGTAAGGCTTGCAGAAGCTTTACTCATCTTAGCTCTTCATATTCCTTTCTATCACTTTTGGTATTAGTTGTTTGCTTGATTTGAATAATTGATTTGCATGTATAAAAGCTTTTATTACTCAGACCTATGCTGTCCTTAATACATTTTAAATGTAATAAACTATTCAGTTCTTATAATGTCTGAACAGCATGAAGTGGTGTGCAGGCTATTTTACTAAACCTAGGCTTGGATAATAACAAAAATATGTTTCAAGCATAAACTTTGATTTTCAGGTTGTGTCATGAATCTGGTGGTATGTTTTCTGATTATATTATGCATTGTTGCAGATTATTCTAAGATTTACATATCCAAATGTAAGCCACTCAAAATGTATTTATCCTGCTTTATTTTCTCTATATGTTACACCCCTTGTTCATCTATGGCTAAGAACAATTAGATGTTTTTAGCATACTGTGAAACAGTATGGACCAGTAACAGCAGGGAGTGAGGAAACAGGCACTGTTGGTTGAGGTGGTGAAATCCATAATTTATGGCCCAGTATTTCCTTAACAGTGGGAGATAAGATATGAGTTAAAGTTGCTTTCTCTTTCAGTTCAATAAATTGCCACATGACTGTTTCCACAGGAAAATGCAGATGACCTACCTATGGCTTCAGGCTAAGTAGGGAAGAGAAATGTGGGAAAAATAAATTCATACAGGTTAAACTTCTGTAAGAAAAGTTAGCATGTTGTTCCAGTTATATCTCATTTACCTCTTTAAACTGAAAAAAAAAAATTTATTAATATTGACAAAGTCTAATTTTACCTTCACAGATAAATTTGAGCAGTTTTGGGCAATAAATCGAAAACTCATGGAGTATCCTCCAGAAGATAATGGATTTCGATACATCCCATTTAGAATTTATCAGGTAGGAGACAATAAAATAAAGCCACTTTTACTGAACTCTTCCACTGAAGTGTCATATATCATAATCTCTTTTCAGAATTGTTTGTTTCCTTTTCTAGCACTATGGTAAAACTGCATGCTCACTTTTGCTGGACCCTTGAGTTGTATGAATTAGCAGACAAAATAAACTGTGTTTATTCTAATAGGTAATTAACATTCATTATGTTGTAAGTGTGTAATACTTGAGAACGTGCTAAGGCTGGTGTAGATGATTTCTGTCTGGTTTGTTTTTTTTTTAAAAAAAACAATCCAACAACCTAATGCTGTTATTAAAAATAACTACTAACTATGAAGACTTCTTTGGATGCAAAATGCCCTCTGAAAGGTCTAAGTCAAACACTGTAGGAGCAACACTTTTCCCTCAACCACTGCATAGGCTTCTTTTCTTGTTGGCGTTTTAAGGTGAAAGTAATGGCATAAGTCTTGCATCTAGTTCTTACCTTTGTCTTCTAATTGTATACTTTACAATCCAAAACTAGCTTTGAATGTTTTTTTTTCTGTTTTAATACACCAGCACTTTATTTTTCTCAGCATTTTGTTTGGAGACATATTCCTTGGAATCCTTAAAATTTTTTGACATCTTCTTAGTTTTTATAGCATTAAGGTGACAAAGAAGTTTGGAATTATGTGTGATTAAAAGCTTATACAAAAACTTTTGTAGCCTCTCTGTAAATTAAACAGTTGTGCTCTGTTGGAATGTTTTAATCTACTTATATTTAAGTTTTGCACCTATAGCTATGAAAAGAAAGTCCTTTTTTCATAGTACTGAATAGTCTGATACTACTTTGTAACATGTTATAATGACCATAGAAACCTATACAGTCTTGCAATGGGACTGAAGTAGTTTTTAATGTTAGATGTAAGACATTTACTGTCATAATGAAACCTTAGATTGAGAACGGAAGTCAGTTATTTTGTCAGATCATTGCAGATGGCAAGGTTTGTATAAGAATCAAAAAGTATGTATCAGGAAAAGTAGTACAGCATTTTGTTTGGTTAGTGACTAAGTTGTTTGCTTGTTCTCTGATAGGTGTGGGGGTTTTCTATAAGTCTTTTCATAGAAATCACGTAAATGGGTTTGCAAAAAGGAGGTTTTGCTGTCTGAATAGGTTGCAGATCTTTAAGGCATGAGGGTAGATTTCTATATCACACGATTTCATGCTAGTAAAACATTTTTAAAATAAATAAATAATATAGTAATATCTATCACTTTAGCCGGTAGTACTTACCATGATTCCTGTTATCTTTTTCCATTGGAAATCCTTACTTGCTGTAGTTTAAACCCAAAATATCTAATTAAGAATTGTAGACCAAACACAAATAAAGACGATGCTGAGACAACCTTTGAGAAGATTGATATATATTATTTTCAGTAATGCTGCTCTTAGCATTTCTAAATATTTTCAGTCGTGTTCCTCTTTTTAAAAAAGTGGATGCAGGTGTTTCTAACTTTTTTGTTTGGTTTGTTAATGTGTGTACTGGTTACTGCTCTATGTATTTAAAGGAATTTTCAGAAAGCCATAGGAAGGGTGAGATTATAATTTAATTCCAAGCAAGGAATTAATTCCTCTAGTTTTAACGTAATTTTACAGTATGTAGTGACCGAACTTGCATATGCAGAAATAACCGATTCTAAAGTGTTCTTAAGATGTATTTAACCCCCCCCCCCCCCGAATGTATTTAATTTCCATTAGTGCTGGTGAAAGGCAGCTTTGCATTCTAATTGGTTGCTTGTGTATCCCTGTGTAAACATCTGATTTAACCTGAGTTTGTGTTGCAGTGGATTCCCTGTGTATCTTCACATAGTGTTCTTGTAGATGCTAAAGGATACACAAGTGGTTGGCAGTAAATGATAAGGCATTGCCTTCAATGGGGAGAGTTCCTCCTCTTACTCTCTATTATCCCAGGTTATTAGAAGGAAGTTCTGTGAAAGGAACTGTCTAGATTGTTTTTGGCAATGTGAGGTGGATGAATTTGTTTTCCTTCAAAGAAATGTATTAGATTATGGTATCACCTAAGAAAAATCAGTCTTAGCAGCAATTAAATGTGATCTGGAAAAGTTGCTGCAGAAAAGATGCATTTGGTAAAGTGATCTGAATAGATTTTTCACTGAAGGATTAATTACTTTAAAAACCCAGAAGCTCTTTCAATTGTAAAGTTTGTCTATTAAAATACATTTCTAAAGAGTAATATGAATCATACCTCCTGTGGTGACCAAATCTGATGGAGTGTGTGGGAGAAAGAGAGGGCAAAAATATGAACATCATACTTGGGTAAGTCAGAACTAAACTAACCACAGGTAATTTTAAAAACCCTTGTCCAGAACTTCTTAAGTATAGCAGCTAAGATTGGACCAGAATCCTGGCATCTACAGTAGATGATGAAGCACAAGGTTGAGTATCACTAAGGATCCACTCATTTGCAATTTTAAAAGTTAGCTAAGATATCTTGGAGATTTTATTGCCAGCTGTCATATTCTGCTAGCTGTGTCATATGGAATTTGCACCAGATAAACCTTGGACATACGTGGAAACTTTTTCTACCAGAGACAGTTTAAAAATAGTGATTATATTTTTGTGACACTTTTACTTTGATGTGTCAAAAAAATAGTTCCCCACTTCATCACTTCAGAGGTGTAAGCTGCTTTGTCTTCAATTGACAGGTGCACAAAACCTTTTTTGCCTTTTTGTCTGATAGTACTGTAGAATAGAGTGCTTTTTGCACTCATTCCTTAATAGCAAGAGAGAAAAAAATAGTAGTATTTTGAGTATTTTCTGAATTTAAGCGTTGCTTTTCATGTCCAGTACTAGAGCTAGTTTGACTTTGGAATTTCCGCCTGTGTTTATAAGACCAGCTGATGTTTCACAGTCTGATTGAATAAACTGGCTGATAGATGGCAGGAAGTTTTCATCAGTGTTTGGCTCCAGGCTCTGTGAGAGGGCATATTAGTCAGGAGAGGAGTCTGTACGTGCTGATAGAGACTGCTCTGATGAACTGCTGTTTGCTGTCTCTACGCTGCAGTGGGAGTGCTCTCAGTCTCAGTTGTCGTGCACTTGGTTTGCACTCATCCCCCGGTTTTGGTATCTTGCTCTCTCCCCATGTCATGGTCACCCACTTCGTCTTGCTTTCCTCTGGAGTTGGCCCTCTGAGTATACGGGATTTAAAGTTGTATATTGTATTTCATTCTTGAGATTAAAATTACAAAAGTATGGGAAAGAAAAGGCGTGAAAACTCTTCACGACAAGTTCTCCTGAGTTTCTCTAAAGTCGCAGTTGGCTTGAGGTAGTTGGCTCAAGCTGTTGTGTTTGCCAGTCCAAAAAGGGATGATCTGGGATTCTTTGGTTGTTCCTTTATTTGGGTACTGGGAAATGCTGTGGTACTGGAATGAGCATTTCCTTTGCTTCTATTTTCTAAGGGTTTTGATTAGCTTATTAATTTTATTGCTTAATTATGTAGTAGGCCTAACCTCGAACAGGTTTTCCTATCGTGAGTCCCTTAAGATGTTGTGATTAAGTTGTACAGTCACAAATAGTTTATCTTCCTTAGTAACATAAGTGAAATTCTCTATACTTAATAATCTATCAGTTAAATTCAACACTTTGCTCTTTCTGTCGAAGCTGCAGTATTGAGATGTCTGAGTAGACATAAATATTTACCATGACCTGTCCTCGAAAAATAGCGAAGTGGGAGTGGGAAATGAAGTATTTTAAGACAGTATTAATATCTGTCTCATGAATAAATGAATCAGAAGCTTAAGCATGGCCATTTCCAAGCAATTGAAGACTGTTTTATCCATATTTCCACATTAATTGGCAGAGCTCAGATAATCAATTGCAAAATCCATTACAAGTATGCAAATCAGCAGCACAAATTGGCCCATATTATGATAACAATTAAAAAATTGATCAAAACAGATAGTTTGGAAAGATACTGGGTGTACCTATAAAGTTTTCAAGTAATAATGACTCTACCCTTTTATGCTAGTAGATTATTAATTTTGTTGTTCTTGAAAAGTCTCCATTGCCTTTCAAGTGTAAATTTGTCTGACTTCAGTTTCTACATTCTGTTTTGCCTTGCACCACTTTAAAGTCATCTGACTTTCTGACCTCCCGAGTTCTCTTATGGATTGATTTCAGGAGCTTTCTTTGGTAAGCTGAATCAATTGACGTCTTTAAGCCTCTTGTCACAAGACTTGCTTATCAGTGCTCACGTTAGTTTTTAGTCATCTTTTCAAACATTAGCTGATATTTTGATAATCCTCAAGATTAATATTGAGCGTAGGGAGACATAAAGGGCAAAAGTAAAGTTTATAGTTGTAGGATATTAGACCAAAAATGCTTCAAACACTGGTGGAATACGGTGAAGTTAGTTGCTACTTGAAACTTCAGATCTGAAAATGTTATGAAAAAAGTTGAAATGCGACAACTTGTCAAGCAAAAGAACTAGTAAATCTGAGTGCTTTTGACCTGAAGAGGGCAACACAACACAGCAAGTCTCATTGTTTTGTTGGCTAGTGTAGAATGGACTTGAACAGACCTGTGTGCAATACCTCATTTAACTTTTTTCTTATTTATTCAAAATGACCTTTTCATAAAGGACCTGCTGAAAATAGATCAATTTGTTTCTTAAATACTTCCTTTTACAAGGAAGAAGTTTGAGCGAGTGGGAAAATCATGTGAGATGGTGATTTGTGTAACAGCTGGGGTCAGCTGAATTTCTGTGCTAAGGAGAAACAAATAGACTCTGATTTATTCTAATAACTGATGGTTCACTGATGGTAACTAAAGAAACAGTAGCACACTTTCACCAGTTTTAAATTACTTCAAAATCAAAGCTCTGTGAATGAGAAAGTTTAAAAGCTTTGTTAGGTAAACATTTTTCCTAGTGCCTCATGATTGGGAGGAGAAAAAGGGAAACCCTTCTATCAAGTATTGCGCAGGGGCAGTGTGATCCTTAAACACCTGTTTTCTGAAACTGGGTTGTTGTGTTCTGTGCTGAAGGTAAAAGCAATTTGACTAGATGTCACCTTGAGTGGAAGGTCACTGTCACCACAGTTGAGGTTCCATATTTGGATAAGCTTTTCTTGTGCATCTAAGTGCACAGTGAAATGAGCTGGCTCAAACCAGCACTGTTAAAGATGACTTTTTTAACATATTCTATCTTAAGGAGAGCCCATGCAGCTCTCTTAAGAGACTTAGGGAACCCATGTGCAAGATCAGCCCTGTGCCTTTAATAATCTTGGTACAGGATGGGAGCTGTCAATCAGAGTTAAAATTCTGAGATGATAGACTGTATTGGTTGTCAAAATGTGACTAAAGTTTCCATAAATATGCCCAAGTTGTCTGTAAAACTGTCAATCTGCCTAGTTCAAAGCTATTGTAAAAGTTGCACAGTGTTCAGGGGAGGAGATGCAGAGGAGATGTAGCTACAAAACCCTGATTTGGGTCGCTTCTCTGCTGTGGTTGAGCTGTTACCAAGCTGGGGTAGTTTTAAGTCAGTTCAGGCATGTCAGTAGAAGTCACAGTAATTCTTCTGCTTTGAATGTAGATGTAGCTTGCATACAATGAATAAAGTAGTTTTGGTTGTGTGAGAAATAGTTTGTTGAGCTTCTGAATTACATTATATCTAATTTAAAACAATTTAGGGATATACTGGATTCTGCATATTGGGGAAAAATGAGTAGTGTTTTTTTTAAATCCTTTTCTTATCTTGCCATGCTTAAGATACTCTTAAATCTCAGAAGAATCTAAGTATATGAAAAACCAATAGAATCCTACTAGTTACTAAATTAACTTTGTGTAAACAGTTTTATTGATATTTTTTTTTTTGTAAAGCAAAGTACATTTTGAGTTACAATGAAATAATGAACCCTTTGTGTGGAAAAAAGAAACGTCTAGTTCTAATTTGAAAATACCTTTATCTTACCTCTTACGCACTCCCTAATTACAAATTGGTAGTTACTTTTTTAGCTAATCGGTTTTGTATAAAACTCAGCATTTGTCATCTTTTCTCTGAATTCTCTTAGATAACGAAGTTGGATGTAAATAGGTTTATGTAATTCTTCATGCTACAAGTTTGAATTTAAGCCATGAGGTTTGAATTCTTGTGGCTCTGTTTCCTCAAACTGTTTTATTAAGGCGTTACTCTTGTTAGGAAAGTGTGTATATATGCAGTTAAAAAAAAAATGCACTTTTTACCTGAACCTTGAGTCTTAATTCTTAAGAATATGACTACATTGAGGGCTGTGATGAAGACAATGAATGAAGCAGTAATTCAGTTAAGTTAGGTCTGTATATAGTTACTATGAGATCTTGTAATTTAAATGCAGTGCTCTTTAGTATATTGCTGTCTTTCTTCTGATCATTAAAGCTGATCATTTTACTTTTCCATTTCACTTGCTTTAGTGAACACAAACTGATTTGCCAATTTCACTACGTACTTTGTAATGTGGTCAGGTTCTTCTTTCATAGCAGACAGGACTTTGCCTTACCTGAAACTTACAATCTGGAGCTGTATTCCTCTGAGATTGGCTCTTGTACTCTCATGTAATAGGAAAATTAAAAAAAAAAAATAGTTGGCAAGCTGCTTTGCTTTCATGAAAAAGGGAAAAACTATTGTGGAATTTTTTCTTCTCTGAAGAATTGAGGAATGTCATCTTCAAGGGTTATTTCTGTGTCTGTGCAGCAAAAGCAATTGCTTAGGAATTAAACTAGAAAAAAGCCTAGTCTATGATGCTGATGCGAAACTCTGCATAGATGAAAGTCGCAGCAGTACCTGTTTTGACTTATCAATATCAGTATACCACCTTTACTTATTTTTAAATAAAATAGGTGAATAAAACAGGTTAACTTTTGCACAAAATTGAGGTTTAGAAAATATACAAAGTATTCAGTTTTTGGAAAGTGCCAAGACTTCTATTTGCACTTTCCAGAAGACTGAAAGCAAATTCTCCACAGGTAAATGTGGAATGGAACAAACCTATGAGGAAGTGGGATATGACACCATACTCTAGAAATACAATATGAATTAACAAACAAATTTCTGAAATTTTGCTGTCCTTGATTATAGGAGTTCCTTGTAGTTAATCATTACTGTAGAAACTACAGAGAATTATTTGGTTTAATGGTTTGAAGTACCTTAAAAGTGGTGTATGAAGTATTGTATTCTTCACTGCTCTTAAGCAAGCAATGTAGTGTTTGCTTTTGTGGATGTAAATCCGTTTCTAAAGTTGTTTTCTTCGTAGGCAGTCAGTACTCAATTGCTCAATAGTTATGTGAGACTTAGGTCTGCATGTGTGCATGAAATGCTGCAGCTGTGAAGAGCACTATTGATTTGTTGTCCCTGACTCTTCACATATCTTGATATTTTTCCAGTTACAAATACAAATTCTTTCCTGGGAAGGAAATTTAATACTTCGAGGCCATGCTTTTATTGTAGGTTTGTTTGTCTTCTCAGGGCTCAACAAACTGCCTCTTGAAGCTGTTTCTTGTATTTAGTCTCTGTTGTTTCTGGACATATGGCCGTTGCCTGCTGTCTGCTTTATGTGTCTCAAGTGTTGATTTTCTTCTGCTTCTAGGATCTGTCCAATTCAGCATAGATTAAATAATGCCAATTCAGTTGTTCAGAGAATACAGCGCCACTTTCCCTGCACAAGAAAATTTGATAGATCATTTGAAAGAGCAGATGACTGCCAGAATGTGGTTCAACCATGCCTGTTATGCATTTTGAGTGGTATTTCTGCAACTTTTTGTGGAATTGATAATGGAACTTTTGGCAATACATGCTCTTGTTAAAAATGACCCACGAGGTGTACCAGGGCATTAGCAGTGAGACCTGTGACAGGGAAAGCTAAATTGTATCTAGGGCTGCTGTAGGATGAGAGTTGCCGGCAGCTTGGGGGAAATGATCCTTCCACTCTATTTGGCACTGGTGGGTCCACACCTGGAGTTCAGTTTTGGGCTCTCCGGTGCAAGACAGACGTGGAGCTACAGGATGGGAGTACAGTAAAGGGTTACTGAGGTGATTAAGGGACTAGGGCATCTAATGTGAGAGGAAAAAAAAGGTTGAGGGAGCTGTGACTGTTCAGCCTAGAGAAGAAAATATTTGGGAGTGGGGAGATCTCATCAACATGTACAAATGTCTGTCTGAACATCAGAAAATACCTTGAATGCAAAATCAATGTGGACAACATGATGCATCTTTACAGTTACAGAAACTGAAGCAATGTCTTCTGTTCTGAAGTGTCACCATTAAATTTTTAATCAGTTTGTTAAGGGATGCTTTCTAACTACACATATCTTTTCCAGATAAGTAGAACGTGTGGTAGGACTTTAACTTTCAAATGTTTTATGTGGTTCTAATTACTCATTTTGTTGCTATCACATAAAGCTTTTTCTAAAAGATAGTAAGGAAGCATCCTCTGCCCGTTGAAATAAGATGGAAAAGGGTGATATTTTAAATTGTTCTTTAATCTTTTTAAAGATGAGCAAGTAATGGCCCTCAACAATATAAGGAAAAATTAACTGAAATAGTTGCCATATTTTTCTGTAGGTTTATAATAATGCTAAACTATTGTGAGTTGTGTAGAAAGTTAGGCTAGAACTGCAGTTGCTTCGTAAGTGTGCTCTCTTCAGTGAAAAGGCGTCAAGGAAGACATGAGTTGTTGTCCATGCGTGGTTAGGAGAATAGTCCTTAACCATTCATGATCAAACATGGTTCAATATTATTGTCTAGACATAACTGTAATAAGCCCTACTACATAAAATTTTAACCTTATTCCAGATGTGTTTATAATTCTAGTTGTGGCTTTAATTTGACTACAGTCTTGGCTAAGATACTAGATAATTTTGGCATTATTACTTGCATCAATTCCTGACATAATATTTGCCACATGTTATGGGGACGATTGTTAAGGTCTGTTAAAGCTTCCACCAAGAAAACATATCCTATAATTCTTCTTGCTTTTAAAACAGTGATCATTAATGTTAAAAACCTAAAGAGTTTCCAGCTTGTGTAATACCGTTAGGAGTGCTTTCAAGAATAACAGAATTTTCACTTTACTTGATGTTGTGATTCCTTGATATCTGTGATTGATATGATGATTACCTCTCCATCTAAGGAGTTTTAAAGAGGTATCCAAATACACATTTGTCATGACCATATTAAAACATATGTGCATGTATTCATAGAATTATCTTCAGCTTCAATATTAAAACATATGTTCATGTATTCATAGAATTATCTTCAGCTTCAATCTGGTGATAAACTTCTGCACTACTAATTCAGGTGACTGGAGTTACAGTAATTAAATCTATAAAGTGTAGCCTGTTTGTGTAATCTATTCTTTGTTGGGGTTGTTTCAAGCCTCTTAAAAATATTAGAGAGTGTAAAGTTCCTGTCCTTCATGATAAAGACCTTTAATTTAATGAGGAAACCAAAGCTTCCTTCTTACAACATAACTGCAGAAATTCCGATATGAACTCAAAAAAAGTGAAAGGATGCATTTTTTTCCATATGTTAAACTTGGATATATATTGTAATTTTTATAACCACTGAAAATGTCTAATTTATTAGAGAAATTTAAAATGTAATATGGGAAAAACATAATTTGATTAGTACATTTGTTGATTTTACAACTAGTCCTGCAACCCACAGCAAATCCTGTCAGTGACTCAATTTTTGTGGTAATTCTAGGTGGGTGTGTTGAGAATGTTTATTCTTCTTTTTGTCTTATGCGTTTTAGTTACATGTTGGACATATAAAAGCATTACTTGGTTCTTTTATTCAAAAAGATTTTAATTAATTCTGTTTTATAACGAGATGTACCTTGTTCTCTGAACAGTGATGTGATATTGCAAGTAAGCAGTTCAAAATTTTGAATGCTAACAAAAGCAGTGCCAGCCTTATTCAAAGCATGCAAAATCGTAACTAGAGCATCTACTTGGTGGACTTTGCAGAGACTAAAGAAATACTAGAAATAGTCTTTTTCTTTTTTTGTTTTGGAATGTTGTTCCAGTCATAGCATCTTAAAGAGTAAGTGAAATAGAAAAATTATCAAAGGTATAGAATAAAGCAGTGGTTGTCTGGGAGAAGTCCTCTGTTGCTTGGAAGACTTGAAGAAAAGGAGAGGAGCAATGATTACAGGATAAAGGCATATCATATTGTCATGTTTTATGCCTCTTGTAATAGAAGCTCAAAAAGTACTACTAAAATTTGAAAGGTGACGGATTTCAAATAGATAAAACAAGATCATTTTTGTGTATACTTTAGCTCGTTGGTCTGAAAATCACCTTTATGAAAGAAATGGAAGTTTATTTTAAAAAGCTTTTTTAAAGAAGAGACAAAACAACAAAACCCCATCAACTCCCACCCGGAAACATTGCTTGTGCCTTCTCCACAATTAAGTACTCAATGAGTCTGGTCTAATATTAAGCAAACAGAAGTCAAGGATAGCAGCATTTCAACACCAGTGAAAGAGCAGTATTTCAGATGGGGATTTGCAGTATCTTGCTTTCGGACAGGCATGGTGCTGTGATGGTTCTGTGACTACAGCAATTCATCAGCTTTTCAGTTAGTCACTTTTACATTATTGTATTGCATTGAGACTTTTAACTGAAAACATTTCTTCAAGGTAGAAGACATCTTCTAAAATGTATGAAAAATTATTTTTGAGCAAATATTTAATAAAGTTTACATAATTTCATTTTCGGTGACTAGTTAATTTTCCTGTTCTTTCTTTTTTGTATAAAATAACTTAGATCATTATGCAAACTCTTATTTCTTCTAAAGCTTCTTAGTTGAGTTTAAATCAGTTTAAACAAAATGGTTCTATGAAATTAAGAGAGCTTTTTTTAGTGTAAAGTGGTTCCTTACAAAACAGCACAGACTATGAACTTGACAAGTTACTGAAAATATGATGAAATATGTAGGGAAGTCTCAACTTTTACGGTTTTAGGCTGCCAGCTTATGCACATGTGGGAATTGTAAGAAATTATTTTTTTACTTGGTGGGTTTGGTATGTATGGTAACTTTTATTTGTTTGAATACTGAGTAGCAGCTGAGTGTTTAAGGCAGAAAATCCAAATCCCTTCCTCTAGATGAAAATACTGGTAACTGTGATTTTTCCAGATTAAAACCCAGTGGTTCATGAGTTATGTTTTTCATTTTAAGATGCATCCTGTATAAAATATCTCACTAATTAAATTGTGGATTTCATGGAGTGTTTGATGTTCTGTTGATTCTGAAAAGGACCAGGCAAGCTGACAACTCTTTTTTTTTTTTTTTTCTTTGTAAGGCTGATGGGGAAGAAAAAGTGTTAAAATTGTTGGCACAGTATGTAACTATATAGCTTGTCTCTGATCCTGTGAGGCTTTACACTGCCGTAAAGGGCCTCTTAAAACTTGGCCTCACCTATAATTCTTCTCAATGCCAGTATACCTGAATAGGTAACTTTAATCTATTTTTTTCTCACTGTGGTGTAATTTGTTTTTGCTGTCACTTTCCTATCGCTATTATGGTTTAAACTTTCTTTAAAAAAGAGTAAAGTGTTATTTGTTATGCAAAGCATGAGATTTGTGCTGCTATGTAGTAATATAGAAGAATGAGGAATTGCAATTGCAGTTAAGCCCAACTTTCTAGAAAATACGTTAATTCAGAGATGAAGATTTGCTTTCATATAAATTTGATAATTTGATACTAAATTGTGGATATGATGAATGCACTGCGATTTTTGGGCCAGGTGATTGTCTTCATATGCTCATATACTTGAAGGCATTTGCTCTGTAGATATTGGCAGTTACTGATGGACTTTCACCTGTTGTATCCTGCAAATGCATCCAGAATCTTCTGAACAGCTCATAGCTACATGGAGACTACACTGTAAAATAAAATAATTTAAAAAGCACTACATTTTGTAGAAGCTATGATCATTTCAGTAGGAAAAACGATCGATATTGTATGAATAATTGCTTTAGATCTGATGTAGATAATTTAAAATCATTATCAGTTATGCAGTGATGTCTTTGTGGGTTAGATTACAGGTAGTACTTTTTCATATGATTGATTAAGCAAATATTGTACCAAACACAACATTATATAAGCAGTTATTCACATTGGCTATTCCCTCACGTGTTGTTGTAGTAAATAGAATCATAGAATAGTTTGAGTTGGAAGGGACCTTTCAAAGGTCTTCTAGTCCAACCCACCTACCCAAGGGCAGGGACATCCTGCTCTAAACCAGGTTGCTCAAAGCTGCATCCAGCCTGGCTGGGACACTTGTAGGGATGGGAATAGTAGAGTAGAAAGTTGTAGTCAAGTTGGTCTTATATTACTATACTTGAAAAAGGGTGGTGGTAAGATTTTTCTAAAATTATTTATGCTCCTGTAGGACTAAGATACTTTGAAAAGTTATTGTATAAATATTGTGGATTGTAGGATGGGATTTTTCTTTTGACTCTTTTAATGCATAAAGCATCTGCTGCATGTGAGCGAAGAAGTGTAAGCATGGTGGGGTAATACTCTGCCTGTAGAATTAGATTTGTGAGCCACAGTCTTTGTATAAACAAAATGCAGTTACTTTTATAATTTTAACATTGATGCAGACCAGTGATTTTTATTTACATTACCACATCTGTGTTGCTTAACACTTAAAATGCAAAATTGAATTAATTTTCTATAATGTTTCATGATAGCTGCTAAGGTAAGTTTGCAGCAGTCAGCAACTATGTGGGAGACTTGAGAAAATGTATCTTTGGCTTTTCCCTCTTGGCATTAAATTATTGTAACTGGGGAAAAAATTGATCATAATTTATTAATAAATAATGAAAAACTGCAGTACACACTTGGGAAATTTGTATCTTAAGAGTCTGTGGATGATAACAACCTTTACCTGCATACTTCTTCTGGTGTTTATTTCCACTTCTGCTACTTCAGATGGTAAGCACTTGGGAGCTATGACTAGAGTTCTGTGAATGCCTGATCATTTTTAAAAACTAAACTTGGTACAAAATTCTTTTGACCATAACAATGTTTTAGGGGTTTTGTCTTTTCTTTTTTTCTTTATTTAAAATGTTTCGCGTGTACAGTACTTCAACAAAATGTGCCAGAGTTCGCTTCTCAAGTGTGGATCTATTTGAAGTGGATGGATCCTGCTGGCTGTATGCCTCCCATCATTTTTCAAATGTTCAGATATTTCATTAGCACTTTCGGTATTCACATTTTGCTACCCTGAGGACATAGAGAATTGACTACAGCAGCTAGTAAGCTCCTTCAGATCCCTCTTCGTAAGAAAAACTGGAAAAAGCCTATTTTTCCATTTTTGAAGACTATTGGCAAGAAGTAACAAGTAGCTGTGTGTCAACAGTTCTGTACTGTACTGCCCTGGAGTTACTTCTGAGTTACTGTACCACTCTTAGGAGAAGACCGGGTGCCAGCCTGTGAGTGACAGTTACATTCTTAATCTGCTTGTTGCTTTTCATGTAGGAAGAGCTGACAGAGATCACACCATAACTTCCTTTCAAAAATAATTTTTAACTTTTTTTTTTTCTGCTAGACTTTGGGGTTTTTTTTGTGGGGGCTTGTTTGTTTGAAGGATTGTATTTTCTCCCTACAAACCTCCACTGGGAGATAAAATACCTCTTGATGTTGACTTGTTCTGTTTCTATCTTTTAATTACCACAGTAGGATTGGAAACACTTTCGGAGAGGTAGGAAACTAAATTTGAAAGGGGCAGTGGCTTGTGCTGCTTTTTCCAATTAAGATAGTATGTGATGAAAGTGTAATTTGTTGGAGCCCAGTCACCCGTAATGCAGGGCACTACTTTTGGGACTCAGCTGCTAGCAGAAAATTGTCAGCAACAATTTGGAGCTTGATTAAAATGTTTGAGTTGGTTGAATATGAGATTTTTAACTTCTCTGAGTCAGATGCTGAGTTTGGGTGGAGAGGTCAGGTTATCAGGAAAAAACCTTTGCTTGTCCTTGCAATGTCGGGTTGTTGCTGCCCTTGGAGCTGCCTTTACAGATACCCAAAGAGAGCCACGTTAACATATCCACAGTTCTTAAATAAATGGTAAAGATCTGATAGAATTAATGGCCAGGGACATTAAGGGCAACAAGAGAAGCTTCTGTAGGAATGTCAGGGATAAAAGGAAGACTAGAAAAATTGTGGGCCCTCTCTAGAAGGAAATGGGAGACCAGTTTTCCCAGAACATGGAGGTGTTCAGTGTCTTTTTTGCCACAGTCTTTACCAGCAAGTATTCCAGCCAGAGTGCCCAAGTCCCAAAAGGGAAAAGGCAGGGACTGAGAGAATGAGGAACTGCCCACTCTAGAAGATCAGGTACAAGAACCCCTAAGGAACCTGAAGCTGCACAAGTTTGTGGGATGAGAGACATCCCCACAGATCCTGAGGAAAGTGGCTAAGCCACCATCCATCATATTTGAGAAGTTGTGGCAGTCCAGTGAAGTTCCTACTGAAATGTAACTCCATTTTTATAAAAGGGAAATAAGGAAGACCTGTGGAACTACAGGCCAGTCAGTCCTACCTCAGTGCCCAGCAAGGTCATGGAGCAAATCCTCCTGGAATCTCTGCTAATGCCTTTGGGTGATAAGAGTTTGGCTTGATCAGCCTGGAGGAGAGAACACTCTGACGAGACCTTCCAATACCTAAAGGTGGCCTACAAGAGAGCTGGAGAGGAACTTTTTACGAGAGCATGTGGTGATAGGACAGGGGGAATGGCTTTAAACTGAGGGATGCATAGTTTAAATAATTCTGAAATCCTTTGCATATCTGCAGCATGTATTTTCTTTACAGATGACTAATTCCTTAAGTAGGCAGAAGATTCTGGGTTGGCTGTCAAAGCACACCACTTTTTTTCCTTTTTTTCCTAAGTTGTAGTGTTTCTTGCAGCTGAAATAATTTGAAATTTTCGATATAAGTTCTACTGGAGAAAGATCACCCGTTGAGTTGTAAGGGTACAGTATTGCTTTGACTTGACAAAATATATAGGGATATGTTGAACTCCTAAGTTTGTGCTCACTGCTTGTTTAAATTAAGGATATATTAAAATTTTTTTTTTAAGCAGGTTGTATTCCATAACAGAAGGTTTGGGGCTTTAAACAAAAAAAGATTTAGCACTCTTATATCCATTACACTGTCTATAAATTATCTTCACAGTTTTTATGGAGTGACAGCTTACTTGCAATTGTTAATAAGCAAAAACTTCCCTGCATTTCATGATATGAATGAAATGCAAGGTGGGGGAGAATGTGGAAATACCAGATGTTTCTTCTGCTGCAACCTTTAGTTCTGTCCTATCTTCTAACTGTCTCAAATGCTAATACTACATATTTGCATGGTCCTTAAATTATTTGGTTTGATTTTTTTTTTAATTTAAACAGGCAACAACAGAGAGACCTTTTATACAGAAGCTATTTCGACCAATTGCTTCAGGAGGACAACTGCATACTTTGGGAGACCTGCTAAAAGATGTGTGTCCTAGTGCTATCACCCCTGAAGGTACTGCAGAAATAACTTTTGTCCAATAAGATAGTTCTTTTTCTGTTGATTGATTAGGTTTTTTTAGTGGTGTTTTTGTTTTTCTTTTTTTTGGTATGGGTATTTTGCAGGTAGAACTGATTGTCAGTATCAGAGTTTTAGATTTCATTCCTTCCTGGCTCTTTAGTGTGCCCTGCATCACCTGCACTGTTTCAAGGGGATAAGATTGAGTCCTTAGCCACTCCTAAAAAATTAGTCTCTAGAAGTTTTAATCTAAAATTCATGTACTCCTTTGCCATCATGTTGGTCGTAATAAAAACATTCACATTATTTTCTGTACTTTAAAAAAAATTCTTAAAGTGTCAGCAGAAGTTACTTTAAAAAAAATTCTTAAAGTGTCAGCAGAAGTTTTAAGTTACCTTTAACTTTTTATTGCAAAAACTTTTTGTATGTAAAACTCCAGAATTGACAGAAATTGAAGATGTTTTCAGAATGCTTTTTTCCCTTGTTGAAATCCAGTATTTTAAAATGTACCAGAAAGAGATTGTTACAAGTATATAATAGTTTGATTACTAAGTAGTATTATGTGACAAGATACTGTGACAATTAATGTCGCTTTATATTATTTCATATAATAACATTTGTTGATCTGCACTTATTCAGAAAACAGGCATTTTTGGATGTTATTTTAGTCTCAAAGTATTGGAACTGTGATATATGTTTTAGGGGGGATAAATGTAAAAGTTATGCACTCTGCAAATTAAGATCAAAATCATTTAATGCGAAAGGTTTTTCATCTTGTTCTTGCTGTTGTCTTACCTGTAAATGAGGAACTTTTTTTTTTTAGTGGATAAGTCACAATTTCTTTTGAGGAATGTGTGATATTCTAGGGAAGATCTTGGCACAGAATTTACTGGTGTAGTATCAGCATCTTCTGACAGTATAAAAATCTGTAAGATTTTGTTGTACACAGAAGTTGTGTAACTCAAAATTAAACAGTTGTCTTGGATTTCTTTAAGCATCATGATCTTAGAAATTGACTGAAATATCAAAGTATTTTTTCACTCCTGTTTAATACTTGTTAACACATGGGAACAATTTCCAAAAATAAGGAAAGGTAAGAAAAATATGGAATGTTGCTAACCTTGTGTCCATTTTTCATACAGCTATTACAAATTTTGGACCATTATTTTAAGTAAGGCTTTCCACTAACTGTCCAAAAGATAAAGGGAAATACCAATAGATACATGAATGTTAGCAGAAGCAAGTTTAACCATCTTTAAGTACTTAACTGTCAGTATCCTACAGACACTACTGAAAAAGTACAGAGTGAGTTTAAAAAAACCAGTGAGAAGGATGTATGCATTTTAACTTGGAATGCAGTCAAGAGCACAAATTTAATGAAAGAAACTCAAAAGCATTTATGCACAAGTTATTTGCCAAAGCTGCAGATGGTGAATGTGCTCGTTGCTGCCTTTATTAAAAGTGTGAATGTAATACTATTCTCTCTGAATCCCATCAGTAGGCCTTTCTTTTCAGATGTCGACAAAAGCACCAACCTTTAACAGCAGAACAGAAATATGCTGTGCTAATTGCTTGCTTCATTTTTGTTAAGGGCTAAAAAAGCTTATATTGTTAACTCAACTTGGACAAAAAATAGTGATTATTTGGAAGAAAAGAAACTAAAATAGGTACTGTTCTTAGGAGAAGGAATGTGAAATTTGGTGGGGTTTTGTGTGTTGGAATATGCTTGTGTGTTCCTGTAAACATCTGCTTCAATTTGGCCCAATTTCTACTGAGCAACTTGCAAAATTAAGAGTTTAATAAATCTGATCCCTCACATGGGCATGAGCTATCCAGAACTCGGCACATTTTCTCCTGTAGTGCAGCTTTGTACTGTAGCGTTGTTTAGTTGTTCCTCTTGTATTGGGAGTGTTCTCCTCCCCTTCTGGTACGTAACAGAAGGAAAGCTGTCTGAGTGAAATGCAGAAAATAATGTGGGCTCTGAGGAGATGTGGGGGTAGACTGATACATAGAGCCAGTGGAGAGGGGAGGCAGACTGACTGAACAAATAATTTGGAAGAAAATGACAGATCTGGGAATCATTAAATGTGATGGGGAGAGCAACTATAAACAATGTAGCAGAATAAAAGAGACTGGGACAAAAGCCAAAACCTGACATAATAAATGGGAACACCTGGACAGAGTGAGTGGGGTAGGAGATGATAAAAGGATGAGGGAGAAAAAGAAGTGTATTGCTTGTGGAACATGCACAGAGATGGTGCAAGGCATCTGTGAAAGAATGGGGAGTAGATACCCTGCTGGCCAAGCGATTTGGGGAAGGGATTTGGAGAAGCAAGTTGAATCAGCAAAGAAGGGCAATTTATGGTGGCAGAATGACAAGCTGCAGATGAAGAGGTGGTCAGGTGGAACTGGGGGTGGTCAGATAAAGGACTGAGGAAAACCTGTTCAGGATTTGCTATACCCCAGACAAGAAAACAAAGTAGAAAATTAGGCATGGCAACATGGAAAGAAAAAAAGGAAGAAGCAGAATTAGAACAAAGCAGAGGGATGACGGAGAAAGGTTTAGACATAAAGGAAACTGATCTGAAAAGATGGATGTCCATGACAGCAGTGGTTCTTACTGCTAAGGAACATGCACAGGGAAGAACAGTGCTGTTTTAGACTTGACTCCTAGAGGTCATCATACTCTGTTCACTGATTATTCAACTTGGCCAATAAGTGAATTTGATTATTCTCTCACTTGACTAAATCCACTCATTCATTATTCAGAGGTAATGTGCCCCATATTAAATGTTCATGCTCAAATACAGCTTTGAGCCATTAAAAAAACAGCTAACTCAGCAGACTGCTTAGTGCCACTTTTGAGTTTTGCCTGTAGAAATGTTAGAAGCCATAATGAGGATATGCTTCTTCCTTTTCCATCAAGTGGACTAAACTCCCGAGACTACAGAACCACAGCACATCTGTGCTACTGAAGTCTCCATGAAATCCATTCAGTAAATTCATTTTCTCTCTGATGCTGGATCATTGAGATTTTAACAAGCTTCCTATGTCAACAGATGTTCCATCAGTCCAAAATACAGAGGAGATAGCAGTGTAGGAGAGTTTAATTTTCAAGTATGTTTTGGAAACCTAGGGATACTACACATAAAGGTTTTACTTTTAAAGCAGTTGTCTCCATTTGAAGTTGAATGCTTGAAATTTAGAAGGTGTCAGAGCTGTAGACTGCCTGTACAATCTTAATTTCCTTACACACTGATCATTATTCAGCTTATAATCACTCTCTACCTCATCTCTCTTTGTTTTCTGTGAGACTGTTGTCTTCCTGCCCAGGCTGGGCTTGTTTTAGTGTCACGTCTGTGTAGTGAAAAATCACAGTCCTGATTCTTGAAAGGATAAATGAAGAATGAATGTACTTCAGGAAGTAATATATTTTAGGTAGCTGAATACTGCCTTTGGGAACTGAATTTAGTTCTTTTTCCCCTGGGGAATTCATTGATAAGCAATCACAGGCAAGATGAGTGTTACAAAACCACCCATTTTATAGAGAGGAGCATCAGAAAAATCCAGTGATCAGCATGAGTGTTCTGCTGAACAGTTTGCTTGCTCGTACTTGGAATCAGTGAGCGCTCTGGGGCTTTGAGTGTGCAAACCCCAAGTACTTTCTGAAGTAAAGTTTAGGCCTCTCATTACTATTCTTCTGTTTCAACCTCCAGAAAATGAATACTTCTGGCCATCTCTTTGACTTCAATATGTGATCTATAAAATGATGATAATACAGTCTCTTTCTACAGGAAATTCTTGTTAAAATGGTTTCTGAAGGAAAATAGATTGTGGTCAGACATTAAAAATTGTCCTCTTTGGACCTTTTTTGGTATCTTCTAGTTTTTGTTCTTGTAAACTTAAATGTTTTGTCTTAATCTATGCTTTATTCTGGTCAAGGCATCAAAATAATATTGTAAAAAAACAGAATACATTGTCAAAGCTTTATTAGAAAATGATGAAAAACTTTTTCACATCTGGATTTTCAGACTTTATTCAGTTACCAAAGTTTAGATGTACTTAATTTTTCTGAACCAAGGAAAAAAAAAGCAGTATCTTGTCAAAGATATGCTTAAAGGCATAGTAAGTACTGGACAAGCAGGTGATTCTCTTTTCTTTTTGCTCTTCTTTTCAAAGTAATTTAGATATTTTTCCAAACTGTTTTTAACCTCCCTCTTTAGTGAATTAATTCATTGGTGACATTAACTGCATCTTTTTTTCACTGCAACACAATCAATATGAGCTTCTTTCTTTCTGTTTTTCCCCATCTGTTGATTTTTTTTGTCCCTTTTCCTCTATGGTTTTCTCTTTTCCAATGACTTTTCATTCAACTGGAAGCTTCATGGTAATTGTGGTGGTTGCTTGTCTGTGGTGACATCCGTAACTGAGCTTTGTGCCGTGGGAACACAGAGAATATATGGTTTTCAGACTCCAGATTTGTAGCCGTATATGTGAGCTGTTCCTGCTGCCAGATTCTTAGGGACCACCACAAGAAGAGGGAGGGAAGACTTTCAAGAACCACCCACAGTGTCTCTATGCCTTTGCTTTCGGAAACGTGGATATAATTAAGTCTTCCTTTTAACTGTGCTGAGAAAAATATTTCAATGAAAAGATGTATTTATATATATGTGGATTGAATATATGCATTGATTACCAACTGTTGAAAACACGGTGGAAAGAGCATTGTCAGAAGAACAGGTTGAATAATGACATTAAAAGATTGATAGTGAAAATGGTCTTTGTAAAATGCTGTGTCAATGTTATTTTGGACTGTTACAGACTGTGGGTAACTGTTTAGAATACTGCGTTTTATTTAAATTAGCTTATGAAACTATTTATTCAAGGCTTTTATTGTTTGTTGAAGTGCTGTAAAAAATAAAAGCTTGAACTGTTATTATCCCAACCCATACTTTTCTTTCTCTCCTCAAACTGGTCCTATAAATATTTTATTTTTTTTCTGCTTGATGAATTCTGTACAGTGGTCACCTTTCTGGGTTGCTAAACAGTTGCATCTCCTTAAGCTGTTAATCAGAAGAAAACTGATGGACAAAAGGCTTTTTGTCATGGGCATAGTTATATCAAAGGAAAGAGTGGCTTCTCTTTAGTCTATACTTTAACTCTTCAGATTGCAAGGAGCATTGGCTTTATCATCTCTTGTCCTTAATCAATGCAGTGGAGTTGGAGCAGAGTGCACAGCAGTTGGAAACCCATTTGTCAAAATGCTTATCAGGCGTTTTATACATTAGTAGTATTGGTCAGAAAGTGTAAAGAAAGGCAGTACTTGGAATTAGAACAAGCACTAAGAAGCCAGTACAGTTCTTAAAATTATTGGCAATTACATTAATTATCTTGACCGTAAAGGATACTTTTTCTAAATCAGCAAGGAGAATGGCTTCCTTTATTAGTAGCAAACACAGAATCATAGAATGGTTGAGGTTGGAAGGGACCTTAAAGATCATCCAGTTCCAACCCCCTGGCCGTGGGCAGGGACACCTTGCACTAGACCAGGTTGCTCAAGACCTCGTTTGACCTGGGCTTGAACGCTTCAGGGATGAGGCAGACATAGCTTCTCTGAGCAACCTGTGCCACTATGTCACCACCTGCTGAGTAAAGGGTTTATTCCTAGTATCAAATTTACACCTGCTGTCTTTCAGTTTAAGACAATTTCCCTTTGTCCTATCACTATTTGCCCTTGTAAAAAGTTCCTTTCCAGTTCTTTTGCAGGCCCGCTTTAGGTACTGGAAACATCTTTAAAAATAATAAAATATTCAGGGAACGTTCAAGGAAGATGCTCTTTTTTCACCTTATACTACTCCTGCTCCAATACTGTGCAGTAGTTTCTTTCAGAAGGCTAGGTTAGAACTGATCTAATATAACCCTCTCTAACTTTGTGTCTAAATGAGTATTTAGACAGAAAATGCGTTAAATCAGCTGTTTTCTCATTAGCTGAATAGTTTTTCTTTTTATATGGTGCCTATTTAGCTGCTTCACAGGCAGTGGTTGTGGTTATGTGGCAACAGAAACACTAAGACCAAGTCATGACCTTCCGCTGAATATTGATGTTTCATCATTTGTTTCAGTTTTTGTCTTTGTTCTGATCTTCCTGTGTTGACATGAAGTTTGAGAAACTGTGAAGTCCTTCTTGCCATGTTTAATAAATATTTAAATCACTATTTTCAAACACATACTAATCCAATGATCACTTCATCTCTATTGTAGCCTGTTGTAATCTCTCTTTAAGGCATGTTATATTTTTGGTTTTAGTTACCGCAATAATAAATTTTATTTTATCAGTTACACAGCAGTTCATAAATTAAAGAAAGTCACCTCAGTCTGAAAATTTACTATGGGTAAATCTGTATTGTGTATTAGTATATTTATTTACTGTATTTCCATAATTATTGTTTAATTCAGTTCATCTAAAGGCTGCATACAATTGAAATTGAATTTGGGAAGTTGTGTGGTTATGTAGGTATACTTAGCTTGCTATTCATGGACTACTATTCCTGCCCTCTTAGAGTTATTGGAAATACTTACTGGAAGATGTGCAATTTCATTTCAGTTTTCAGTCTTTTAAGGTAAAACTTTGCAAGTTCTGTACATTGAACATAGTAAACTGTGTTTAGTTCTCAGCTGTGATCATACTCTGTTGGAGGAGTGTGTGTGTGCTTGTTTTTTAGTTGTTCATACTTAAATCCTAGGCAAGCTGGTCATTTATGTTTTGGGCAATGTTTCATTATACCTGATCCCACTGGCAGCATCAGGGAAGAGTGGCACTTATTTTTCAGTTCTCTTGTCAACTTGCATTAACCCAACTTATTTCTGTCATGTCAATGTCTTGTTTTTTCCTGCTCATGTTCCTTCAACATGTATTCTAGTAATAGATAACTCTTGCTGTCCTTTGTTACTCTTAGTATCTGCTTTTGCATCCTTTCAAACTAATTCTTCTACTTCTCTGATTAAACTCACCATAATTTATATAACTAATTTTGTAGATTTTCAGACCTTGACTGATTTTCTAACAGGAATAGATCTAGTTCTTTGGGGAAGTAATTAGTCAATAGTCACTTCTGCTTTAGGTTTTGCTTCTTGCTTTCCATATTTTTGTCCTGTGGTGGTGTATTATCTAGACTTCTACTTCAGTTTCCTTGAGTTTTCCAACAATTTTTTGTACCACTGGATATGAAAATCTAAAATATTTTGATACCTAAGGACTGTGCCTCTCTATCGGCATTCTTCCATTTCCCAGTTTCTCTTCGTTTTCATTTGTCCTGAAAGATGACCAATGTCCTGGTTACTCAGGAAAGTCCAAATAATGTTGTCCAGTGTTCCCCTTCTCATTCACCATTTTACACTCTTGAAATTGCAAAAAGATCCTTTCGAGCCAGCAGTCCAAAATCCTGTAGTTTTGCTTCTCGTAGACTGTGCATCATGTAGTTTTGAATCTAAGTTCATGACAGATGGCTTTTTTATTTTAATGTGAAACACCCATTCATAAGGATTCCAGGGTTAGAATCAGATTATTCTGATTATTCATGCTGCAGCCTGTAAACTCATTGTCTGATTTTTTTCCTCTGCTTGTGGATGCCACTTGCACAGACAAAAGTTGATTCTTTAATTGGACAGTTCTTGTGTGGTAAAGTGCAATTGTCTGCAGTCGTTCCAATTCTAGAAAATGAGTCATTTGAATAACTTCAGAATATTACTATTTGTGGGAAGATTTAGTGGATTATGCAGGAACAAGCTAAGATGAAGCTTGATATTGCTTGTGGTCTCTTAGACTGTTACAGTTTTTGTGCAGGTGAGGAAGAGAAGATGTTAAGACCATGTTGTTGCCTGCAGATATAGCATAAGGCCACATACCTGATATGGTAGAACATGTTACTTACGGGTATTCTTCCCAAAATTGACAAATAACAAAATTATCCATCCCTGAAAGAAATAATACCGTGGCTACTTTCCGCTACTGTCTAAAACTCTCTGTTTTACTGAGATTAGGTGGACTAGGCCACCTGCTTACAGCAACACTGTTGTTTATGACAGATAATGAAATTAAGTGTTATCGATCTGTTGCTTCAAGGAAGTCATGCTGCGTTTCCTCACGATTTTCTGTATCTGATGATAGTGTTCCTGTTGCTAATTAAGGGGCCTTTGTTTCCAGAAGTAATATCAGTTCTGAATTTAAGTTTATCAAATTGGAAAAAAAAATGCGAATAATTCAAAACTATTGAAAAAAATATTTTGTTTAGTACACATCTATGAAGTTCCTGTAAATGAACATCCTAATATTGTAAACACTTCATTTGGAAATAGTGACTCATCTTATTAGGAGAAAGGGAGAAACACAGTATTATTTTACATAACTACAAAGCCACAACTGCAAGCGGAAACAGTGTTGAGTTCGACAGAATGCTTTGAAGAGGCAAAGGGTTAAAATGATAGAAAACAGAGTTGTTCTGGGGAGGGAAAGACTTTTCCTCTTCCACACCAGAAATTTAAGACATTGGGCATAACGCAAAGATGAAAACTGTATAATGCAGAAGAAAGCAGTTTTCTTCCACTGCTATCATGTCTAAACAATTCTGGATACAATTTTAATTTGCCAGTGTTGTTGAAGTCTTCATAAAACTTGTTTTGATTTTTGTCTCATGCTTCCTTGAAGAGTCAAATGGTAAACATTTGGACATAATGACGCAAACAGTAGGCTATCAATCAATCCCAGTTTTCACAGCATTGTTGTTCATTCAGAAAAGCTGTGTGAACTGACCTCTTTCTACAGCAGTGTCATTAGTTCTTTCAGAAATAAAACAAGGATCAAAAAGACTTCCAGGATTTTTCTCTTAAGACTTGCTGTACTGAATGATTTTGTAAAATTAGGGATCAACTGTTTTCAATTAACTCTCAGCTTTTTTTAATGTATAATGTATGAGAGACTACATATTAATTGTTTTTGTTCTCCCTCAGTTTTCTAAGCATTGACTTCCAGTAAATCAGTTAAACAGAAAATTGAATTTAGATTAGATTTGCCATGTAGGCTCCTAATTTTGATAGAAATGAGAAATTGTGCAAGAGAAGGAGGTAAATTTATGCAGTGTGAATGTCTTTGGATAGACATGAAATATGACTGGGCTTGCTCTGCCTGAGGTCAGAATTAGCTTGTCTTGGGGCTTACTGTGGGAACTGCTGCAGCACAGCAATATCCCAGTCCTTGCTGCTCCAGTGGTGAGCAAACTTAGGAAATCTTTGCTCCCTGTGTCTAGCTAGTAAGTCTGATTGCATATACTGTCTGCAGACTGGTCTCTGCTTTTCAGTGCTGTGGAGGTACAGTGTTGAAAGACTTTCCCAGGCCACCTAAATTTAGAAAAACAACAAGCACTGGGCAGTTTTAGGCAGTTTATTAGCCACGCTTCCATCCCACATGTGTATGAGAGTATTGTGAAGGGTTAGAGGTCTTGCAGAGAGTGGGTGTACTAAAAGCTCACCAGTGATATGAATTCTGGTTCACTGTCTCCTCTACTGTGAGAGTCATCTTGCAGGCCACAACTGACCTTCAGACCACTGCTTAAGCTGTTCCACCCTCCTTGTGTCCTTGACTCAGTGGTACTTTCCGTGTTGGAGGAGGTCATCATGTACTTCTCTGTTCTGGTGTGAGTCATTATTTGCGCCTGTTATCTTTTCCTAACTAGGCCATCTGCTTGGATTATCCTTCTGCATTTGACTTTTGTCTGTCTGACTGCCAACTTTTTTATTTTTATTTTTTTTGCACCCACGAACACCTACCTACCCCAGTTGCCTTTTTTTTTTTTTAAGTTAAAGTGGAAAAGTTGTGGGGTTTTTTCTGTGTTAAAATTGCATGCCTTTTGATTTAGTAGTCCATTTTGATCAAAAGGGGTGGAAGTCCAGAGTTTGTATTGAGATTATAGAATTAATAGTCATGACTACAGAATTAATTAATATAGAATTAATTTGGCATGACCACATGAAAAGGTGCAAATAAACTGAGAATAATGTGGCAGCTGTGCTGTGGCTTCTTGTTAGCCATCTTCATTTCTAAACAAGCTCTTTGCATAATCAGAGAGGGCTTCTGTTGTGTGCGGAGTGTTCTGGCTCACTTGTTCTCAAAAGAAAAGAGAAAACATTGTGGGTATATGGGGCTGCATGTGATCTTTCTGCACACAATTTCTCAGGAAACAGTGAACATAGCTTGGTTTTAAGAGTTTCTCCGTTACTTCAACGGACTCCACAAGGATTATCCATTTGGTAGCTTATGAGTCCTTTGCTTTTTTTTCTACTGGCAAATGGGATGAAATTTAATAAGTCCAAATGCCAGACTCTGCACCTGGGACAGAGTAGCGTGGAGCATGGGTATAAATTGGGAGCAGAGTGGCTGGAGAAGCAGCCCTGCAGAAAGGAGTCTGGGGGTGCTGGCTGGCAGCAGGTTCAGTATGAAGCAGCAGTGTGTCCTGGCATCCTGGGTAGCAAACCACATCCTGGGGTGCATCAAACACAGCACGGACAGACGGTCAGAAGAGGTGATTGTCCCACTGTTTTCAGCATTGGTGCAGCCTCACCTGGAGTGCTGTGTGCAATTCTGGGCCACACGATCCGTTAAGGTACTCAAGTGCCGCGAGAGGAGGACAACAAAGCTGGTGACGGGGCTGGAAGGCATGTCCTGTGAGGAGCAGCTGAGGACTTTCCGTTTGTTTAGTTCCTGGAAGAGGAGGCTTGGGAGTGACCTCATTGCTCTCTGCAGCTTCCTGAGGAGGGGAAGTGGAGAGGGAGGTGCTGAGGTCTTCTCCCTGGTGTCTCGTGATAGGATGTGTGGGAATAGCTCAAAGCTGCACTGAGGAGGTTTACGCTGGACCTTAGGAAGCATTTCTTTACCAAGAAGGTGGTCAAACACTGAAACAGGTTTCCTAGAGAGATGGTCGATCCCCAAGCCTGTCAGTGTTTAAGAGGCATTTGTGCAGTGCCCTTAATAACATCCTTTAACTTTTGGCCATCCCGAGATTTCTCAGGCAGTTGGATGAGATGATCATTGTAGGTCCCTTCCAACTGCAACAGTCTCTTCTAGTCTAGTCTAGTCTTTCTTCTTGCATTCAGCAACTTCCCTAACATTACAAGAGTAATGTGCCGTTTCTTTGTGACTTAGAAGTGGTTTCTGGGCATGCACAGGCACGCACATTCAGAAGGGTAGACTGTAGGAAGAGGTACAGCAAATAGGGAAATAATCCTGTTTCTCAGACAAGCCTTTGGAAATTTGTTCAGCTTCAGCTAAATTTGTTCTGCTGGCCACCCAATAAGTTTTATTAGTATCAGACTCGAGACTATTCTCTTTAAATTAGTCAAACGGCCAATGACTTTATTCAGGCACAGCAAAGTTTTTGAAGTCTATCATTAACAGTAGTAATATGAAATAGAGAAAGTAAAATCCTTCACAGAAAAAAATAACTTTTTCAAAATTTAGCTTATTCTGTTTTAAAATCACAGGCCAGCACTTCTAAAATTCTCTCCAGAAGACAGGCGGGATTTTTCATTCTAGAGTAGTCTGCTCATCCTGGGAACATCAGTGTCCTACTACCAATTTCCTGACTGAATGCTATAGATCTGAAAATCTAGGGCAGTTAAGAAAAGATTGTGGAAAAATTACTGACAGAGAACCTGCCCGATTTCTAGTAATCTGCCATGTATATGAGTTTTAGGAGAACTATTGGGATCGAATCATCTTGACAAAATGTTTTGGTTGTGTTGAATTTTCAGTTTTAAATTAAGTATTTTTTTGTGTTTTAGGAGGAGACCTCAGGTTCCTTATGCACTGTACATGTTGCAGTGTGTTCCCACAGAATTTATCACTTAAATAAAAGATGAGTGAAGAGGGACAAAAAGGAAGGAGAAATTAAGAGGCACAGAGGGGTGACGTGGCTTGTACCTGGTCACACTGAGGTCAGTAGCAGAGTTAAGAATTGGATATTTTTGAATTGTGATCTAAGTCAGTCTGTCTTACTCCAGAGAGGCCACAGAGGTCACTCAGTATGACTGAGCCATCAAAAACTTCACAGAAAGAAACCCAAATCAAACCTTCCTTCTCGTTTCTCATATATCCTTGCTCACAGAAACAAGCATGTCAGCAACAGCTGAAGTACACAAAGTGTAGAGACTTACAGGATATTTCTTATGGTTAGTTTCATAGAAAATGTGACAATGCCTTTAGTGCTATAACTGGTGAAGAGTGACTGGAGATTTGGGTCTACCAAAGCTTTCAGGAGACAGTAATAACCATCTGTGAAGACCCACAATGGGAAGTTCTCAACCAGGACACTGCAGCGCCCAAACGGATTTAAATGTTGTGGTCTCAGTGTTTTTATTTATACTAGTAAACAAAAGAGGGCTAGAACATGTGGTGTTTGTGCTATATGGCTAATAGCAGTTCTCTGGCATAATTTTGGTCAGCAGAAAATTTCAGCAGTGTTCATGGATTGACAGTCTGGGGTCTGTTCTCAATAGGCAATATAGAGGGGGAGATAATTTAGCTGAAAAGGCATGAGCTGTTCTCTGGCACTTGCCCTGAAGTTCAAAGGTTGGGTTCTGGCCCATTTTATGAGTTATAGCTATACCTTTAAATGAGATGTATGTACTGTGTCTTTGGGGATTGGCTGAGTAAAATCATTCCCATCTTCCTTGCATCTCTCTTGCAGTCTGGTTCTATTCTGCCTTGATGCATATAGGTATAACCTGATTTTTCCAGGAGATAAACTCTTTTAGGGCTGGAAAGAACAGAACCTGCAAAACTAAAGGACCTACAAAAATAGTTAGGAAAAAAGTAGCAGTCTTACCACTAAGATAAAACAGAATAATCCACTAATAATACTATGTACTACGTCCTACTCTCTTCTCTCAGGATTCAGCAGCACTTGCTAACAGTAGTGGTCCTCTGCTTAAATACCCATTTTAATCAGAGATTTTGATAACTTTACTTCAGTGGATAAACAGTGGATAACTTTATATTTTATTTTGCACCTGTAGCCGTTTGGAGAATATTTGTAAGAAAATAGAGGTAAAACTTTTCCTTATGTTGAGGCCAAAGTCTTGTGCAGTGGCTTGGCATGTGCACAGAGGTGCTACAGTCAGTGAAGATTTGAATGCTCTTGAGCTCCTTGTCCTTTTTCCTGATGATATGATCACCACAATTACAATGGCAAAATGCAGTGTGTCCCTACACTTGGAGAAACTGCACTAGGTCCAGTATCTTCGTGCAAGCTGTTACTCACCAGCAATTCAAGCCAAGAAGCCACATGTATGGACCACATACACAAATAGGTGCCAGTCTGCCACTTGTGATGTTGGGCATCAGTATCCTCAGAGGGAAGGGTGGTTGCAAAGCCGGTTCTCTTTAACGCTGCAAACTAATTCTGCCAAATTAGTGGCAACTCATTTCAGAGTGATGTACCTGCAGTGCTGGTGCACATAACTAATAATTCCTAGGAATCTTGCTTACTAATTAATGATACTAACTTAGCAAATGCTGTATGTTTGTGTTCTAAGCTTTATGGATCCATTTTTCTACTATAAAGTGGAAAATTATTTTCTGATCTCTAAATTAAAAATACGATATGAGTCAAACTCTCATTAAAAATAAAGATTATATGATAATCTATCAGCTTTTCAGCTGTCTTGATATTTTGGAAAGAAAAGCTAAAAAGAACTTTTGACAAAAATTCACTCCTAATTTTAACTCTGACCAGGTAGCTGTTTTGAGGAGGAGTTATTTTTTTTTCAAGTTAGTGTTCAGTGTAAAGAGTCCTGCAAGTATTCCATTACTCTTTTCACCACTATTTCCTGAGTTTTTCAATACTAAATTCTTTAATTTTACCATGGTAAAGATCTCTAAATACTTTAGTCTACTAGCTGTTCAAACGAACCTACAGTACATGTACAAAAAAAGGTATTTCATATGTGCAAACTCTACTGCCTACAGAATTTATTTTTCAATGAGTAAGGGCCCGGAAGAAGCTAATGTAAGTATTTTAGCAAGGGTTTGTATTTCTCTGATAAACAGCACTCCCCTTCTGTTTGTGATCACAGGATGAAAGCTCTCTAAGCTTGTATATGTACATTTTTACTGCTACATCATGTAGTGTGCTCTTAAGATTGAGATCTCGTTCCCCAGGAAGCATTTCTGTCTAAGATTAATTGCCCTTTTAAAATCAGTGTTTGATGTATTCCTTTGGCTATATCCTGACTCACTTTAACCCTCTTTGACCTGACCCCACTGACTATTACCGCCATGGCTGAAGCAGAAATCCTTCAGCCTGATGTATGCAGTACAGACTTGAGCCTGTGGTTTTTCACATCGATGGATTCAATTAGCTGAGTTTTTACTGATCAGCTTAGCAGACGTTGAAGAATTTGTCAGACATGGAACAAAATTGTCCATACTTTGGATGTAATTGAATAGCTCATCTCAATTTTCACGTATAGTTTGCTTGTGAAGTTGTTTACTTTATTAAATAACATAATATTCCTGGAAGTAGCGTTTTTAAAAAGGAAAACCAGTTTATTTTTCTTTAATTAAATGGGGGAAGGCACAAAACATGAAATAGCAGCCATTAAGCCTTCAATCTGTATATGTTGCTTATCACTCTTCAGCCAAACGTTTTTAAATGGTAATTATGTCCGAATGTCCACCTTAGAATTTGATGTATTAAACTGGGAAGATAAACTAGCAATTAGCATTATGGCTTGAGAACAAGTGAACGTGCTGGTCTCTTCTGTATTGAGAGTGATTTTTCAGAAACAGTAACCCTTCTTTGCTATGCCTTGCTAGGAATCATTTGATTAGCTGAAAAGTTCTTTATAAAAGACGGGCTGCCATTAGGATCACAGAATATTTGCAGGCATGATGTGAATTATAGTAACTTGAAAATGAAGTAAACTTAGAGGTTGAAAGTTCAAGAATGCCATTAAAAAACGTTAAAAGTGTATGAATGTGCATATGCTTAGGGGATATGATTGCATAGAGAATTTGTTATTTAATTGTTTGGCATAATAGTATTTTGAAAACAATGACATTATAAAAGTTCTCACAAACTATTAGTAGCAAGGTCTTTTACAGCAAATTGATTTGCCTTAGACCAAACTTTGTAGAGATAAGTCTTTATCAAAAGGTATTTTTTTTTCCCCGAGAACCACCCCGATCACATTTCTCTCCCTAGCTGTATACAGAGATAGCCCTAATTTCTGAGGGTCAGTTGTACACAGTTTAGAGGGAAGGGCAACCTCAAATCTAATTAAGGGCAAAGTGCATGAAAGGGTTAACTTATTGTAAGTCAAGATGCCTGCTGTTCGAAAAAGCTACACAACTGTTAAAAGTGATTTAGCTCTCCCTCAACAATGGAAAACATATCATAGATGAGTTGGCCTCAATTTGTCACGCATTCAAGTGTTTATCTTTTAATGCACACCCTGCTTGTTCCTCGTATATATAAATGTGTTGTGTGCTTGCTTGTTACGTGGAACAGCAGCACGATTTACATTGAACTTTGTCACTTTGTTCACATGGGAATGGCCAAACTTAATGCATTGCAGAAAACTGTCTTATGAGCCTCAGCTGCTAACCGCAGTCTTTTATAAACTACCACAGGTTTACTGGTTGTTCAAAGCTGAGGCGAAGGCATCGATGCTAAGGAAGAAAGGTTATAAGAATATTCCTTGGAAGTTTAGTCTTGTATTTTTTTTATTCTGCCCAAAGCTAGATGTTTGATGGGAAGCATCTTCAGCTCAGTCCTTGTAAGGTCTTTTAAAACCTTTTAAAGACTAAGATGTCAGAAGTCTAAGAAAAGTATTTCAGGATTCTGTCATAAATTAGATTGGGATTTATTACAACAACCCCATAAGAAAACTTCTGTGAAGTATACAAGAATAAAAATAATAATATAAAAGCAATAACAACAAAGTTTAGTTAAGTAAAGCTTTAATTTCCATCCTCTATCTGCTTTTCCATTGAGTTGCATGAACTCTTACAGAAGGAAAAATTCCCTTGGTTGTCTTAGATGGCATTACTGTAAGTGTTAACTGTTTTGAGGAATTGTTAAAAATAGTCTGCTCAGGCTTAGTCTGCTTAGTGGTGTTTCAGGCCAAATTCTCTTTCTCAAAACTTTTTGAGTGGACTAGAAAAAAAGTTTTCTAGTTCATTTACATGCTTTCTGGCTCCTATGAGACTAGAAGTGTAAGCCAAGTTCTCATAAGCTGCTCCAAAGCATCATAAACTTTTACTTGTGGTGATTACTTTAATCTGCTTTTTTTGCAGAAAAATTGCATGGAGAAGAAAATTATGAACAGGGTGATGCCAAATATTTGATTTCATCTCAGTGTTTAGTGATGTTCAATGTAGATGATAATATTACATATTCACCTACTTCTGTTTTGGGGCTAGAGAAGGCTGGACTGTGCCTGAATATAATCCAGGGGATTATCATACTAAGAACTGTGACAAAGAAAGTTTTTTCCTCTCCGTTAAGTCACAGATGTCTAAACTCAGGCTGAGATGTTTATACCACAAGAAGATCACGTAGAGATCTGCCAACTGGCCTGTGTCAAAGCCATGTAAAGAAATAGAGCAACAGTTAAAGCTAAATCAGTGAATATGGATTTAATGTCAATCCATATTTATATCTTGCCTGGAGTTGCACTTTTTTAGTCAAGTACTCTGCAAGAGTAGAGTTCACTGAGGTCGATATAGGTCTAGTTCTATCATAGCATTTTGGAAAAGAAGCTGTTCTTACGAGGTGCTCTGGTAAAATGACATGAATGCACTGTAAGGGTTAAATTGAGACATGTAGTATGAATGACAAAACACTACAGGATGGAGAGACTGATGTTTCTAACTTTATTTTGGAGAAGAATTTAAAAAATCAAATTAATGAGTTAGAAAAGATAAATTGTTACCTGTAAGTTGTTCAGTAAATGTATTAAAAATTAACATTCCTTTTAAAAGAGGAATTTTAAACAAAATTTTAAAACAAAATTTTTTAAACAAAATTAAAACAAAATTTTTGAATTTTAAAACAAAATACAAAGTTGTAGATTTTATTTGCCATACCTGGAACTGAAAACATGCATTTAGGAAAATGGTGACCTTCAGTTTGAGCAACTGAACTCATGTTACTACCAATGGTTAAAATGAATGATATTGTCTTATTGCTGACAGTTAACTTAGATCTATGTCATTGTTTATTTATATCATGTCGTGCAGTTAGAGTCTATCCAGGAACTGAAATTCTTATTCTCCAAACCACATCTTGTGTTTGGAACAGTGTTTATCTGAGACACAGAATCATTCTGAAAAAGAAATTTGTACTGAATAATGCACTGACCTTGTATTTGTGTGTGTGAGTTCTTCACCTGAAGTCAGCTTCAGTGGCTTTCCTCAGGGCTGGTGAGATATGTAGGCAGGAAGGAAAAGTCTGTCCTGTGCTTTCGTGTCACATATCAGCATCTAAAATTTTTGAGGTCAGAGGAACCTTTTGTTGTGGCTAGGCTATTGTAGAGTTGGCTTTGCAGAATTTTTTGTGTGTCAGAGGATACTGAACCGCGTATCTGTTGATGTGATCCAATGTATCATCTCTGTGTCTCCTTAAACTGACAATTATTCCAACTTCAGGGAGAGGAAGAGAATAAGGGTTTTGGTAATTTATGTGTGGTTAAAGTGAGGTAAAAAGTATGTTAAGACTGCTATGGAAAATGAGTCACTTCTAGCAATAGAGCCTACTACTGTGACAAGCGGGGTCATCTTTGCATAGGATTCACAGAAACATAAGGACAGCCTGGGATATGCTGGCTGAAACAGGCTACTGTGAAGCTTCTGAAAGCTCACAGGATTTTATTCCTGTTTTAAAAATTCTAACTAAAAAAACGCTGCTCAATAGAACATGTAGTAACCTTAGACCTTGAAGCTATCATTTCTTAAATATGAAATATTTGGTATTAGTAAAGAAAATGTGTTTGCTGTCCGAAGTACTTGTGCTGAGTTCATTCAAGGAGAAAGTGGTCATTTGGCCATGAGATTTGACCAAAATCAACTTTTTTACACACCTCCAATGAAACTATATAGGTATTGAGCTCCTGTTAGTACTCAGCTGAGTAAGTAAGATTTGTTCAGAATACAAGTTTGTTTTTCTATTTGAGACCTTTATATTGAGGTTGTCGTTATTGTGGAATCAGAGCACCTCACCATATTTCTGTACCTTGGTCACTATTACACATACACGTGCCAGAAACTGATTGCAGATGTTCCAGTTAGATTGGAGTTTATGAATGGGAAAGCTTGTAATAATATGTTTTAACTTTTAATACTTTTTTCAAAGGTACGAAAGAAAAGCAAAGCGTGAATATTTGATTTATAGATGGGTTTAATTCATTCTGTAGCTATGGTTGCTCACTGAACAAAGAAATATTTTGCCATGAATTAAATAATACATGGTATCTGCCTATAGTCAATATTACAAAAATTATGTGAAAATGTTCGTAAATACTCCTTAGCCTAATTTTTTTTTTTATTTCATGAACACATGCAATTTTTTTTTGTAGCACACACAATGAAAATAACTGTGAAGCTTGTTTTGTTGTAAATGGTATGCTGTCATTGTCAATTTTAATACTGGACATTGGAGCTGTTTTCAGTTTTGGAGAGGTTACTGTTAAAGAGGTAAATGGTCTTCATCAGTTTCAGGGCTAGCAAATTGAACCATTGCTGGGAGTATTGAGGTTTGAGGGGTTTTAGCTACCTACTTAAAAGTGCAAAAAGTGAAGTACAATCATCAAATGCTTATTTGTTTCTATTCTGCTGCTGGTGCAGAAGTCACTGGTGGAGAACTTCTTTAGACGATGAGGCTTATTTGGGGCTCTGTCTACCCTGTATGTCCTAGAATATCCAATCTGAGGTGCTTAGAGAGGGGAAGGATAACTTCAACCACTGTCCAGTGCTTTCCTACTACGTGTGGTTACAGGTTAGAACGCAGTCTTTGAATTTGCTTGCTAGTATAGAATAGCCTTTTGTAAATAATGGAACATTAGTTTCATATATGATCCTTGGTGCTAGACCTGAAGCCTGGCTCCCAAGAAGGAAATTTTCACTTTTGCTTACTGGAGACTTAGCCCTGCCCAGCTTTGGCTTTAGGCTTTCAAAATTGGGTCAACAATATCTGTCAGTAACAAACTTAGTGGTTGTACATTACATTACTGAAAGCTATGTATCTTTAAGTAATTTCCTAAAAGATCCTAAAGACATAGATTAATATCTTTCCAGTTAAGGTGTTGGTGAGTTTCTTCAGATTCAGAGATGTCTGAGGTGCAGAGCACATGCTGCCAGGGAAGAGCTCTGGCCGCTTCAAGGTACTTACACCCAAAGGCCGGTTCTCTTGCCTGGTATTCTGAGGAGCAGGAGAAGTGAGAAGGAAAGCAGGCCAAAGAGAACTCTGCTCCTTATAATGCTGACCTGAGATGAGTTTTCCTACAGTATGGTTTAGCCTATTGTCTGGAATACCTCCAGAGCATATGATGTATCCTGAAGATAAGCAACCAAATGTCTGTGGCCCACTTCACAGCTGAAAAAGCTGGAATCTAGTTATGTTACACTATTAAAATGCTGCTACTGCATGAAACTTGGTTATTTTTACTCCTTACACAGTTTAATATCGATGTTCAATAGTCCTGTGGCCTTGTGTCATGCAAGAAGTGCATTGTTTGCTTCTAGTTTGAAGCACAGGGTTCTATTTCCCTTTTTAGGGCTGTAAAGCCGATTTTATAAGAGGTGCTGCCCCTGACTACAGGCAGATTCTGGGACTTGCTATGCAGAGAACTTGCATACTGAGGATTCTAACTGAGTACTCCAGGGACACTTTTGCTAAATCCTGAATGTCTTGTATTGTCTATCGATTAAAGGATTTAAGCCTGCTAAATTGCCCTGACAGGTGATTGCTTGAGGCCACAAATCAGAAGGGAGGTATTTTGTTGTGGCTAAAGTTTTTTAAATTTAGACTAAAGAATTTTAAGTGGTACATCACAGATGTAGTTTGGCTAGAGGAGCTGATCTTGTGTAGGTGAAAGGGAGTATGTCACTGCAGCATTGGTGAGCATTGAGGTGCTAATCTGGGTAAAAACCGGCTGAAATAAGTACTTGTGACAGAAGTAGTGCCTTCTCACTATTCTGCTCTTAGTCACTTGAATCTGTCTCAAAACCAAACCAATCTTTTCCTTTCCCTCCATCTTCAATTCTTTTTTTTTAATAATAACAACGTAATTCAGTAGAAAAAATGTATTTAGGATGCATCAGGGGTATGTGTAACAATCTGAATTGATACTGAATAAGCTAGTTTTCCTAATACTGAGTTGTTTACTTTGCAAGCAACAACTTATATAGCTAAAGGAAATAGAAAATCTTACTATGTGATACCATGACATTGCACATCTACCCACCTTCTCTGAAGACTACAGATTTTCTTTTTTGTTCTTCCACTGTGTCTCAGTGATTCCTGGATATTGAGGGGTTTTAAAAGAAGCTGGGGATTAGCAACAGTGAATATTGTAGTAGTTAGGGCATTCCCCTTAAAGAAGGGAGAGTGGACTCCAGCTGCCTCAGGTTGAGGAGGGCTTTGAGCCACTCCCTCAAGGACTCTGTTGAGACGCAGCAGCCCAACTCTCTCTTGCTTCCTTCCAGCTGATGCCTATCTGCAAAAGAGAGTCCTTTGCCAGTACTTACTTAGGCTGGATCAAGGTGGTTTCCTCATCAGGAACGCTGAGACACCTTGTAGATGACAGAGAAGCAGATCTCTTCTTAAGCCCTTCACTTCAGAGGTTCTTGTTTCTCTCCATTTTCTGTACAGACCTGGAAAACTCTTCTGACTTTGCATGATATCATTAATTAGCCTGGGTCAGGTACCTACTTTAAGTGTTGCACTCTTGAGTAAGTGTCTAAATTAAGTGGTCTGAAATATCTCCAAAATGTCTTTGTTCATAATACTTAAGCATAGTTATCTGCCTCCTGGATATGGAATATTGTTTAGTTTTACCAAAAAGCTTTATCATCTGTGCTTATTGCTTGCCTCTAGTAACTTTAGGGGGCTATAGTACCCTCTCTATTGATGCAGCTACACAAGGAAACAAAAAAAAAAAGGTACTGAATCTTGGGACAACCGCTCTGATAGACGACTTAGTTAGTTTTCAGCTTTTTTTTTTTTCCCAAATGCCAGAACAGTGTTTGTTATTTGTACATCAGTAATACAAAAATATTCTGATTTTAAGTAACACACAAGGCTACAGAAAACTTCTTGCGAAACATGCATTGCTATGCTTTTATTTTTCTTGTATTTCCACTTCATCTTATTCCTGAGAGTAATTTGCAGCAAAGTAAAAAAAAAAAAAAAAATCTTAGGTCATGTGATAGGTAACATGCAACTCAGTTCTGACACGATTTTAAGAGGAAAGAAAAAGTCAGTGAGTTTACTGGAAAATTTGAACTTAGTGGTTTTGAGGAAATCCTGGGTTTTTTTCACTACATTACTGAATATTGTACAATGGGTATTGACAGTAATGGTATCATCAGGTCTGGACCCCATGCACTACAGATGAGCAGAGTTATTTGCCCTAATTTTCATAGGCCTGATCCAATGACACAGAGTGGCATTAACCTTTGTAATTAGGTCATTTAAATCTTATACCACTCTTTTAAATATATGTTGTGTTTAGTAACTTGTACACTTCAGTTTAAAATGACTTCTTGTGATTATAGAGTATGGGGTGGGGAAGAAGAGGACAGCAGTTGGTGTGTCAAGATAAATCCAAAATCATGGAAAGAAAAATATTTTGTAAATCTATTAATCTATTATATCTGTAAAACAGGTGGATGAAGCTTTCATGATAGCTAGCAAACCATCCAGAACTCAGATCACAGTGGAAATGGATAAGAATTAGACAGCTGTTGAGAAAACAAGAATACTCTTCAGCAATTTTTTTAGTGTATTTGCTGTTGACAACTTTTTGCTACAAAAAGTCGAGATGTCTATAGGAGAGAGATGGTATGGGATTTGAAATTGAGTGTGTGACTGAAAACATGAAAGTTGAGGAAAGTTTGGGTAAATGTGCCTTAAGTGAGAGTTTATGGTTCCTAGTAACAAAAGGAGGGAAGAATGTTGAAGTAAAAACAATGGATTTTGAAAGAAGGCTACAGTAAATACAGAATTGGGAGATAAGATCTCTTCAGTCAAGCCTCAAGGGGAAAAGGAATTAAGGAGAAGTGATGCCTTGTCAGAGATAATACTAAAGCACAAACAATGCTAATGCAGAGATTTAGATTTTAATTAAACTGTAAATTCTTTATTGACCTCTGAGGCTTTCTCAGTTTGCCAAGGAGCAGAATAAAAGACTTCTGTGAGAAAAGGACAAAGCTGGGTAAGGAGCAGGGAACAGGGACACCAAGATTAACTACATTTCATTTTTAAGCAAGAGTTAGTAGGCACATGCACACACATCCAAAAATACTACGTTGCACAGAATGGAAGAGCCAAAGAAAATGTTTATCGTTTATAAGCCTTTCCTCCAATGATGAGAAAATGATACTGAGGTTCTAAGGCTTTTAATATATTTTTTGCAGGGTTTTGCAAAGAAGAGTCAGATATGCGTATCTTGCTAGCATACAGTGCTAATGCTGAAACTGCATTCTGTCATCTGCTTTTATGCAAATTACTTGTTTCTGAAAATTAAAAAATACTATGAAACATTTAAAAAATTGTCACTAATTTAAGGACTACCTTAGGTGGATTTTCATTTGAAAGAGTTAAATACATATATTTGGAGATTACTTAAAAATATTTAGATGCTCCCTAACTTCTAAGTGTAAAAACTGGTGTCATGAATGAGTGAATGCACCACCACAACTGGGTTTCTGAGATATTTTCCTTTGGAGTTTATACTCTTGACAATCTGACTGGTAGTGTTTCAGCCCAATAAAAACCTGTTTTGGCTGGAAATACCAGAAGTTTGTTTTGAAATGATGTGCTTTGTTCTTCAGACTTGTCTGCAATAAAACCAGAAATCAGCAATCGTTTAATTCAGTGTGATAATGTGTATATTATGCCATTTGGAGAATCGAGAATTCATACAGAATATACCATATGTAGGTAACAAGTAACAAAAGTATAACGCTTTATTTTAAGCAAACATAACTGTCTGCTCTTGCAGGAAGAATTATTACTAGCATGAAGTCAACTACATATTCAAGGATGATTTTTACCAGTGTAATTTAGCTGTTCTGGGATATATAGCTGGTTATACTACAAGCTTCTTCAGGCAGCTGTCAAATCATTTTGGTTACCAAAGAAATACAATTTTATCTATGTTATAAAATAGAAATTATGCTACAACTGCGGTAGCTGAATGAAAGAGCCAGTAATGGTGTCTTCAATTCTAGATTCTGCTCTCTTCTGTGCAGCTCTTGGTGAGGAGGGTGGTTTGTTCTGTAATATAGACAGTGGAGGGGGACATAAAATGCCAGTGAGTGAATGCAGTAATATTTTTGAGTACTGAATGTGGATTTCATTGTGGTATGTCCATGTGAGAATGCCATACTATAGTATAAAATCAGTGAAAGGTCACTGCCTACTTATCACCCCCAACCATTATTTGAAGTATATTTCATATGCTCTTCTCATCTCAAGGCTCTGAAATAAATTTTTTGTTGTTGTTGTTTCAGTTCATGTCATGACTGTTATGTCAGTTGCTTTAGCTGGTTCCCATCATTTGAATCAAAAGATCAAAGTACTTGCATCCTCCGGGACAAGTATAAATAAAAAGAATTGAAATATTCTTAGAAAATATTCTTGTTATACTGGGAATCATTTGCTAACTTAGCTTTTCAAGAGATGAAACTAAGTGAGAAAAAGCCACTGCCAACTCAGCCTTTGGAGTAACTGAAATATTGCTAGTGATTTATGTAAATTATTCTTAGCAAAACAAAATTACTTCAGGAATAATACATGTATTACATGTGTGACATATTACACATAGTCCAACTCTTTCAGGAGATCACAGTATTAAGAATACAACTCATCAGTATGTTTTAGGAAGCTCAACATATCAAGCGTGATCTGTGTAAAATTCATATGTCTTACAGCCAGGCAAGATGGATGTGCCTTAACTGGGTTGACAACGAGCTGTGATCACTGTAGGGTTAAAAAAAAAACCCTTGCAACTAATAAAGAAGAGTGGCACTTTCATTAAGTTTCACTTTAATCCAGTTTTTTCTTGGAATTAATTTTAACTCAAAGTTTCTGTTTTCGATGGTAGGAATCTCAGCTTTCTCCACACTGATATTTCCTACTTTTTGTTCTGTTAAATGTTAAACTTTGTAACACAAATGAAATCTACCATAAATTAAGTATGAGTAAATGTTTAATCTTTCTGTGAACTTCGAATGGTATACTAGTGGTTTCTCTTTTTCTTTGAATTAGATGGAGAGCAGAAGACTCAAGTGATGATTCATGGAATTGAGCCAATGCTGGAAACACCCATTCAGTGGCTAAGCGAACATATGAGCTATCCAGATAATTTTCTCCACATTAGTATCATTCCCCGACCTACTGATTGAAACTCAGCTATATTCATACGAGGATCATTCTCGAGCTGGAATTATAAGGGCATGTCAACTTCTTGCTTCTGTCAGTCTTGACAGAGGCAGCCTGACCAGAAAAAAAGAAACCAACAAAAAGCCGAAACAAAACAAGAAGTCCTCACTGCTGTAAGCCAAACAGGAAGAGAGATCCTATCATCAGATAAGGGCAATTGGGCTGATCTTATTTTGCATCACTGCTGCGTTTGTTCACCGCTGTAATTAAATCAGTTGCAATATGAAAGAATTTACAGGACTTCTGCAAGTCTGCTGTTTTCTTGTAAAATATAATGAAGCTGAAACTGTCAGCTGACGAGCAAATGGAAATATGCCACTTGATTGTATTTCTGATTAACAAATAAACAGGGCTGTTTCCTACAGAGGTAGTGTTTCAGCTTTGAGGGTGGAAACATTGGTTTAATTTTCTAGAAAGTTAGACACTGAGAGATTTGGTTACCAATAGCTTTTTGTAAAAGATCAAATTACTGTAAATCCATCTTTCCTTAATGAGAAGTTCATGTTTACAATATATGTATTGGTATGCAAATGATCTTTTAACTTTGATAACAAGCAGTGAGAGATTTTAAAGTAAGCCCGTGAGCATGTTTTGTCAGTTAAAAACATGCACAACTTAATAATTACAAATACTTTTGATTTGTATGCTGTCACTGAATACTCCAGTGTGTTTATTATTCAAACCAGTTTCATAGACTAGCAGCGATGTAGGATAATTTGTTTCAGGATTCGTCATGGCATTTCTTTGTGCTCATCTGATTTTTTTTCTCTAAGAATATATTTTCTTAATTTACTTTAAAAAGTTTTTTTAAAAAAAAACAACTAAGTGGATGTTGCAAACAGGATTGTATCCTGCTCTTTATTCTCATAGACTAGGAAACAGTTAAATCATAGAATGATGAACAGATTGCTTTTTAATAATTTTGAATTTTGGAAAGCTGAGGCTTTTCCAAGCTAATACTTCCTTACGTCTGTGGACCCTGAGCAATCAGTCCAAAATTTGGAAGCTTCTAATCTCATTGCACACATTTTTCGTTAGTGTAGCAGATGTATTTTTAGGTTATTGGATCATTTTGGTTTCTAAATGTTTGTTACCATTGCAGATGCTACTAGAACTCTACAAATTTCTTTTTTGTGTTACACTAAATTCATAAAACTCTGTGCTCTCTTGCTTTGTCTGCAGTTTGTGGCTGTTTGTGGCACAAAACTATGTTTATAGCAGACATATTAGCAAATATGTCAAATATTATCCAATATAAAGAAAGCATGACATTTTTCTTTCAGAAATAGTGGCTGTTGAAGTTCCTACTCACAGTCTTGGCTTGTAAATGTCCCGGTAACTCCCAGTGCTGTTCCCATTCGTTTCCATGCTCCCTTTATGGTAGGATACTTACCTGTATCTGAAAAAGAAGAAAATGAAAATCAATCAAATGAACAAAAACCTCTTTCTGAAGCGAGAGGGGAAGGATCTCCATGGGTGAGGATAGAGTTGAGGCTAAGAAGAGCCCTAAGGGCAGAAAAAGTCAGTAGACAGATTAGATACTGTTTTAAATGTCAATGAGGAAACAGAATTAAGGAAATGGAAGGGTAAAGGTACTAATGAAACAAACCTATGCTGTATTTTGCAGGACATGAAGAGTTTTTAAAACAAAACAAACCATGCTGGTCTGTGTTTATGCAGAATTGAAATATAATATTCTTATGGTGGGATGATTTGGTTGAGTTATTCTAATTTCCAGTTCTGTTTGGAATTTTTATTACAGTGTTGGATTGGCATTTATAAACTTTCTTAGGCACACATATCTAAATATTTTGGAGAATTTCAAAATCCTGCCAATGGATAAAGCAAATATTTTGTAGAGTCTTCATATTTAAAAAAAAAGTCTTTTGTAGTGATAATTTTTCCATTAATCAGGATAAGAGGCAATACATTTTAAAAACTGTAGAGATTGCGTTTCCTTTGTTTTAAGGTAAGCTGGAGTGAGTCACTGGCTATTTTAATATATTCTACACCAGCATTTTAAGTATACAGCTCTTCTCATGGCCCGTGTTTGCCAGTAAATCCAACTTTAAGGCCTAGCATGGAACAAAGAAATAGCTTGGCTTTAAAATATACTCCTTCCTCTTACTTTAACTATTTAAACTTTATTAAAAAATAAAACAAAGTTTGAGTCTGTCTTTTATTTCCAGCTAAATAAGGATCTGTGTCATGGAGTGATAAGAATATTTAATTAACACTTAATAAGTAGGAACTTCTTAAAAGAGAAGAGATTCTAAGAATGTCACCACATATAGAATGGGTTCTGAATTAAATCAGGTAGGTATCTACTCTGTGTTAAAATATCTGGTTTTGAGACAGGCATGGTGACATTTCAAAATGTCACACTAAACCTGAGTACTTGAGAGAGAGGTGAAAAGATGTTCAGAACTAGATTTCAGATTTCTGATCTTTCAAGTTACACTATCAAATTAGCATTTGGAAGATGTGTTTAAAATGAGAGAGATGTTTTCTTTCCTTGCTTTTCATGTCTCTAAGATTCAAGTAAATAAATTCTTTTAACTGTGAAATGAAACAAAGACCAATTTCTCTGAACAATAGATTGAAGAACACGAAGGAATACAAAACAGCTATGCAAACAGCTGCATGAAGATTTTGGTGTATGTCAGGTTTTTATATGTATAAAATAAGTAGCATTATATGGAGTTTAAAGGTGTGGTTTTAACACCTACCCTAAACAGGGTAGAAAGAGAGGCAGTCAAACGCATTGTTAGGGTTGGAGGATTTTGACTGCACTTGAAACTGCCAAAATGTGTCTGATTTTAAAACAGGACTTTCCACCGAAGATGTTTAAAGCCTTAGTCCTTGCATCATTTCACTAATCTAGGTCAACAGATACAATAGAATGAATATGTTGTGGAAACAAATCTGTGATCTAGTCACTAATACTCATTATGTCCTCAGCTCTCACAGTAACTGTGAGTATAACATGGGGGAAAGGGTAAAGCTGATAGGGGATGTAGTTTGCTGGCATCTGCTGGAATTTGGAGGATCGCGTGCTAGACTTTCGTCAAGCGTGTTTTGCAAGTTCACAAGCATGTCTTAGAAACCTCTGAAGCTTGGTTCTCTTTCAAAGAAAATTGGGCTGTAGTGGAGGAAAAAATAATCAATAGCATTGTTCACTAAGCCTGCCCCTTCAGTGGCTGCCTGACAGTGAAAGGCATGTGGAGAGAGCTGGTGATACCTTATTTTGTACAGATACGTGCATAACTTCTCCTTGTGTATATTGCTTAGTGTCCCAGCTGACATAAAAAACCAGACAACTTGTTATTCTCTCAGCTAGACAGAGGCACTCAAGTATTTTTATTACTACAGAATTAAAGATCTGAATGGAAACTATCTAGCTGAAACTTGCACCTTACATGCTTTTCTGACTGTAATTAAAATAATCTGCACTTCAGAGGTTTGATTTCCATCAGTCATATGTACACACGCCCTCGCTGGATTTTTTCCACAGCTCAAAATTAGCAAAATAGCCTGGTCTTCCTTCATTGTAAAGTTTATCTGAGTCTGTACAAGGCAAACAGGAGGAGGAGATCAGGCTGTGGGGGTAACCCTAAGTCCCTGAAGTCCTGGCATGATCCAGGAAGTCATACGGCTTCTTCACTATTCCAGGGTGACCATTTTATCATATGAATCCTGGCCCTTGCAGATTCTTCTTTAATTTGCAGCTTCTCTTTATTTAGCTGATCCTTGACCTCAGCTGAGTAGTGACGAGGCTGTGCCTGCCCCTGGCTCCACAGCTCCTGTCTCTCCCTTGTGGGATCGCCATCGGTCACTGTGCCTTGCACGTGACTAAAACCTTGTCTCTGGAGTCCTCCCTGACGCTTCTCGCACTGCTCCTCCTTCACCAGCGGAGGTGTGAGTTCATTTCTGCTGGCTCTTACCACGAACTGGGTGGCCCTGTAGGAAAGCAACGAAAGCAGAGTGCAGAGGAAGAGAGAGGGAAACGAGCAGAATTAAAAAACAGTGAAGGTGGGGCTTGAGAGAAAATACTTTGTGGGGAGTGAAATGACAGAGCGGGATTCTTGATCTCACCCAGGTTTCTCATTCACTCATCACCTTACAGCTCCCACCACGTGCTTTCCTTTCCATCCTTTCCATGAATACAGTGCAATGGCTTTCACCTGCGGAGCGAAGTGTCTGGCACCTCTGGTGTTGCCTGGAGCGAGCAGTACACTGAGAGTGTGTATTTAACTTTGATGGTTTAGCACATTGCTGAAGGAGGCCTTTATTTACAAGAATTGTTTCAGAGCTTCCTCCTCTGCAGCAGATCCTGGCCTGGGCCTCCTTCATGTGGGGAGTCAGAACGGGGAGGTCCTGCTGCACAAAACATCTTCCACAGGCACTGGAAGTCACTGGTTCCAATACACTGTGTCCTGGGAAACTGTGTCATCGCTGTGGCTTTTTTATTCAGGGGATGGATGGTGGAATCACTCGAGGACCTTTCTTTCATGAAAATTACTGTTTCATGGCTCTGAAGTTTTACTTTATGCTGTTCTGAATTTTTCATAGCACAGCAGAATACATTTTCAATGTGGGTGATAAATACCAAACCCAGTTTTGGTCACAAGCCTTTTCTGTTTCATTTTTCAGTCAGAATAAAATTCCACTCTATGGGGTTTAGTTGTAGAACAAGATGTCAATATTCGTAATGAGGCTGTATAGGCAGTAGAAAGAGGATGTGTCCTTTTTAATCATCAGCATTTCTGCAATGTACATTTCAACACCTTTCAGGATGAAGACACACAAGGACTTCTGCTGAAGCATGGTTTTGCTGAACCACCCAGGCAGTTTCTTTGCCAGTTTGGGAGGTCTGCTCCCCTACGGAAACCGTCCAGTTTTTGTTTATTGTATATAAATTTACATACAATATAAATGGCTATTGAGAAAATCACTGGAAGAATAGCCATAATGGCAATTTAAAAAAAAAAGAGAGAAAAGGCTTAATTTATTGCTCAAATGGAATGTCGTTCACTAAGAAATCATAATGTCAATTTTCAGTGAAATTAGTGATGTCCTACTTCTGGTTGTGCATTCAGTTATCTTGGTGGTAAGAGGGAACAATCCTAATGGGTCAGCTTACAATTGCCTTGAAATATATAGTGTGTTTTTAATTAATGTGCCAATAACAGGAACTACTTGGCTTTTATTCTTCCTCGTACTGAAACTTGAATGCATTGAAGGGTTCTGCTGCAATTGGCTTCCTCAGGGAGGTGCAGCAGGAGTTGCGTCCCTTCTGGCCTCCATAAATCACACTGGGATCAGTGTGGTTTTGGGGTACAGGGGAAAAGAGTTCTCTGCAGCCTACCTACTTGCACTCTTCCCTCCCTCCTTCCCCAAACCAGATGCCACAATCTTCCATAATGCAACCCTTAATTTTTTTTTGTTGCACGCTTTGGACAACAAAGCAGGTGAACTATAGCTACTGAGCATAATGATTAATTCTTCAGCTATCATTTTGGGGGTCTCTGAAATTCAGGTCTTTCAAGTTTCTGAGCCACATCTCTAACAGAGGCTTGTTCTGGGGTAACCACACAAGCTTCCAACAAGATAACGCAAGGTGTAAATTAAATTCTCTTTAAAAATTGGCACTCATGTAAATGGAAGTATCCCCAACCTTCATTCAGGCTGATTTTGCTGTTTCTGTGTAATCAGCTTCCTGGATACTTTCAAAAAGCAAACCTAACCAAGATCCTGTGGTGGGAATGGACGATGCCTGTTGCACAACTCCCTCACCCGCGCCCAGCTCAGTCCTTGCTTGTGTCACTGCAGGCAATTAACAGTGCTCAAAACCACAGCAAGCTGCTATTCCAAAATGCCATTTGATGGTATCAGGACGCGTGAGCATTCAAGAAAAAAATATGTTTATTTTTTAAAGGGAGTTTATTCTTCAGCATTAGAAAATGCTGAAAGTAATGAAAGGCATCGAGTGTTCAGCATCAACAAGTAGGTCTTTGCTAAAAGTTATTATCTGGATGGGATAAAAAGGCTTTTTCTTTAGTATAATAGAGGCTTGAAATGAACTGTAATATATTTATGTGTTCTGCTTTGATCCTAATGTGTTGTGGGGCACTATCCTGAAGTGAACGTGGATACCATCAGTAAAGGAGAAGATCCTTAACACCTTAATGGATGGGCTTTGTGCCGCAGTTGCCACATAAACAAGGGCGTAAGCTTTTCAGAGCTGCCCCAAGATAGGGAACTTTTACCTCCTCTTGTCCCAGGGTAAAGAGGTTCCCAGTGTCTTTGAGAGCAGTGGAGTGCTTTCTCTGGCAATGGCCAAGGAGGGAGAACATGAGGATGAATAATTACTGTGGATTTGCCAGATGTGCTGTAATCACATGTGTGCATCTTGACCCAGTAGGAATGAATCTGTGTTCATCTCTACCTGCAGGATTTCTTCAGAGTGGTTTTGTTATTTATATCAAAGGGGGCTTTAGGGATTTGAAGTTACCTTAGGGCTAAGATAATTTCATTGATTGGCCTTGGTGCTAATTATTTGAAGCAAATCAGTCGCTGAGATTTTTATGAAGTTTCACTGTGGAGTGAGATAAGATTAAGTGTGAATGGTGTGGCTGGAAATTTCTTGAGAAATATTTGAGTTTATTTTGCAGTGTCAAATAGAATTACAGGAACAAGGGAACACTCCTGTTTGTGCTGTCTTTCTGCTGAGTGTTTTGGTGGGTCACTGTTTGCCTGGAGTGCTGAAGTATCCCTCTGCCATTCAGATCATGTAGTAGGGATGTTGTTTTGGTGGAAAAATCTCCTTCCCCAAGATAAGGGCTGACCTAAACCTGAGTCTGGTACTTCTGAATTCTGACACTAATAATCTCACCAAGCACAAGCCGGTTGTTGCCACTGAGCAGAGTCTGCAGGTTTTTTCTGGATTTATTGCCTCGCAGAGATAAAGTGTGCTGTTTAGTCTAAAAAATTCCTACCTCAACAAATGAAGAACACCTTAAAAGTTTTTAAAACTAGGAGAAGTCAAAAGCTAGGAGGAGCTAGCGGCAACCTCCCATGATATACCAGAAAGAGAGAAAACTCAAATCCTGCACTTTTCATCACTTCACAAGCTTCTTGATGCAGTACAAGAGAAAGGTTTCTCAATAAGTTGTCTGCAGTTCAGATAAGGAAGGGAACTGGGGATATTACTGCTGTTTATGTTGATGTCAGTACCTTCTACTTTGCAAGCAGAGTTTATCAGCTTGTGCCATGAATCTGCTGTCCTTCCTCTGCACGGATGTGGAAATTCAGCTTCCAGGAGAACTGCCATTTCAGTTTTACTGGGCAAATGATTTGGTAGAAGCTTGGGAATAAAAGACCGTGTCTAGAAGGTTACTTACGGCAGAAGATCCTTCTCAGAGCTATGTTTAATCCTGCTGTGGATCATGTGCTGGCTAGAACTAGGGTTATGTTGAACCATCTGCTGATGTATCGAGCAAGTCTATCAGTAATAGCTGTGTGATGGTTTGGAGCTCAAAAGGGACAGATTCTATCATGCTTTGCAGTGCAAAGTTTAAAGAGTGTGTGATACTGAATTTGCAAGGTGGCACAGTTTGGTAAACGATGCATAGCCTGTATGGTTTTGTTATGGAACAACTCTTTCATGGCACGGTACACCATAACCATGAGAAGCATTTATCTCAGCTGATGTTAGTTATCTCAGTTATCTCAGCTGATGTTCCTCTGAAACTCCTTGTTGGGCAATTGTAATGGCTGGTGTTGTGGTTTAGGAATGGTGTTCTACAATTTAGCGTTCCCACTGAAACCACTCCAAACCACCGCTCGCTCACTTGCCCCTCCCCCGCCATGGGATGGAGAGAAGAACTGGAGGCACAAAAGGGGAATATCATGGGTTGAGATAAGAACAGTTTACTGGAAACAGCAATGAGATAAGACAACAGACAGTAACACCAGCAATATTAATGACGGAGGGTACAAGAAAGAGGCGAACGGTTCACACACAGAAACACCCTGACAATACCTGGCTGCTCACACCACCACACTACACCGAACCAGAAGGGAGCCCTTCCCTTGTCCATGGAAAATGGCGTGAGGTGGTACAGAATAACCTCTGGGTCCTGGCCATTCTGTCCTGGCTATGGCAAAAATTAACCCTGTCTGCCCGGGCCCAGGATAATGCGGAGTGGAGCTCACTGCACTGGCAGGTACAATAGCCAGTCACCTTATTTGCTTACAAATGTCCCAAGCAATCACATACGACACCTTCCTGCAAATGAGGCAAATCCCGCTTGGCGCTCAAGCCTCTGAGGAAGAAAACTTTTATATTGTAACATTAAAGGCAGACACTTTGTTTTAATCACTTGCCAAAACAGCTGAAAACAATTATTAATTAATAGGAAACATTAACTTTTAACTTTGCAAGCTCTCCAAAGAAGTGTCTGTGACAACTTGCATCTGGATTTATGGATAATTTGGATATAGTGAAAATGGGCATCATACTGCAAAGGTCGACTGCTTTAAATTCATTTTAAGTGTACACATAGTGCTCTTAAAATTAATATGTTTATAAACCTAAATTGGTTCAGTTGGATGCCTTTTGTTCTCTTTGTGGCTTCATTTGAAGCAACAACAAAAAGCTGTGCTTGTTTGTGTGTTTAACCAAAATGTTAAATGCAATTAATCCACCAAAAGCATACAAATATTTTTTGAATAATAGAGGCGCCCCTTTCACAGTGTCTTTGGTATTTAGCACTATGGTTTGGCGAGTAGAAGGCAACTTTTTCACATCTCATAAATAAAATTTATAAAATCTTTTCCTTGGGTTGTTTAGTTTGAACCAACACAGTGCAACACCCTCAGTTTTTCTTGTCTGCTTTGAAAAGGCTGAGGTTAGTATGTACGGCTAGGGGGAGATGGCATTCCCAGTATTTTAGATTCTGGATCCTACTTTCCCTTCTGAAAAATACTGTGTCTGACAAATACAGCTCCCAGTAAATAAGAAAGGGGGAGATAAATATTCCAGTCTGAGACAGAAGTCTTGTCAATCTGACTAGGGGCGTGATTATTTGAGATTCATCATGCAGATCTATTGCTTTTGCCTCCTTTGTCCAAAAAAAGAAAAAATTCCTTGGACTGTCAGAAACAGAATATCCAAGATATTTCAACAAGATCAAACCACAAGAGTTAGTTTGTTATCTTAACTGAGGATTGTGAGACATCCCAATTATTTTAACGATGGGAGAGTGGCTCCTTAGCCTGTCTGCTTCTAGCTGGTCCACTTCTGTTATTGAGAAATTCATGGGGAATCATAGAACAACTTGAATAGATGCAGATCCTTCATCAGTTAAAATCTCTTTTCTAGCAAATGTGAGAGCTTTGCTATATATATTTGCTTCTATGAATCTTCTCTTAAAAAAGGTGTGTATTTTCACCTTTTATTTAAAATTCTGCTGTGCATGTGACTGAACCTTGACTGCTGAGGATTGTCTGGTCACACTGTGTAGCTTGGATGACAATTTGGGTATATCCAGAGTCTACACCTGGGCAGAGAGAGCCAGGTGCAAGACTTCACCCATGTTATTTGAAGAGAGTCCATCTGTTTCCCTCTTTAGCATGCTTACTTCTCGGTAGTAAGGGAATCAGCTTAACTATCCTTGTCCTTGTTTTGATCAAGGCACAACACACCTAGCTACTCACCAACCTGTGGAAGGCAGACGGGTCTATGTAGTCCTTTATTTATGGTTAGGAAGAAAATTGTTACGCAGTTCAAAAGTTCAGTTTTGTCTTCAGATAACAATGCTTTGCTTTTCCTGGAATGTTTTGCACAAGTCTCATAAAGAAATTGAACTTGTCCTTGTTTTATCAAATAGTTCAGATTTAAATGGCTACTGAAATGATGCCTACAGCTCGTTTCCCTTTCCCTTCTCCTCCCCAACCAGCACAGTGCTCCTGTTAGAAAGGGGGGTTTGAGATGGTGCAGACACATGGATGCAGCAGCTTGAGTCAGATGTATAGGAATGAAGGACAGTGCAGCTGCCTTGATGGAGTGACATCTCTGCTCTTGTTGATAGTGGTCAATAATCTCAATACAAATGATCATATAAATACCTGAGGATTTTATGGAGTGAACAAGGGCAACTGCGCTACTTCAATTTATGTTTGTACCTGCTGAAGTCTTACACATACATCTTGAAATTACTTTTTATTACAAACACTGGCTGTTTGCACAAAGAACTTCATAATCTCAAAGCAGTTATCTCTCTGCAAATAGACAATTGGGTCATTACCAGTTTTTTCTCAAAAGAAGGGGAAAAATTGACTAGTCTAATACTTTTCAAAGGCAGACTGAAAGGAAAAAAAGTAATTTCTGCAGTGGGCTGGGCATTTTCTGTACTTCTGTTCTCTTCCAGCTGTTGCTTGATACACTGCTCAGTCTGGAGACTGGTACTAAACATTCACCCTACCAAGCATAGCCCAACAGTGAACTGCACTTGTGGCATCTCCGGAGCACTGTGACCAACCACAAAAGAAAGCAGTAGGTTGCTTCTGGTTACTCACTGGTGTATTAGATTTCTACTAGCAGTACCATTTTCAGGTTTGTAGGTTGTGTGTGGCAGATGGAAATAATTACTTTCAGTATGCTCTGGGGTATTGCTAACTGAACCAGAAAGACGGCATGGCTTCCCTCTCCCACCATTCAGGGTTTAGGATATGCCTAGTTGGAGTGCTACAAAGATCTGGATTGATTCCTGAGTTTCATTTTGGTATTCATTATTTCCACAGGAGCAGTTGAGGGATAAACGTAAATTCCAAGTGTCAGCTTCCAGGGAAGGTGTGAATCTGATCTGTGTCAGCCCTGGTTGAGAATGAATTCAGAGTAGTCTTCCTTTTAATGCTTGATTTTCACATGGGCTGTGATGACTTGGGGTTTGTTGAGACCTGTGAGGTTCCCTTATACCGGTATTGGTTTGTACCTTTTGAGCAATATACTTTCCAAAGGCCTCAGTGCCTAATCTCAGGCACGGCTCCCATGTAGCAGAAACTTCCCCCAGCTCTTGAGTTTCCTAAACACAGTATGGGATTTCAGCATCCTCTGATGCTTCTGGATATAAGACATTTGGATGCAGTCTGTTTCTCTCCAGCTCTTTGAATCTGCCATTTCTGTGAAAATAATGGGATGTTAACATTTTTAACTTAAACAATAAAACATTATTTGATATGCCATCTTCTGAGGACAACTGCTGATTACAGTACACCTCTCTGTGCTGTCCACTTTTTGACTGCTGTTTTCTGTTTCTGTGGTGGAACAGAATTTGTGTTATCCTCAGTGTTATCCTATGCTTATGGGACACTGGGAACCAGCAGGTATCTGGGTATAGAAATCCAGTATTAAACAAGCAATTTGTTAATGTTCTGCAGTTGTCCAGAAGGCAAAATTCATTGTACTACCACAGAGCAGTCCTCAGAGCACTCCTTTAAATGGACAAGCTGTTTCTTTTCACTTGGCCATCTTGTTTAAGATACAAAAGTACCCCCCAAGTGTCTTTCATGGCTTTCATCTGTAATTGTGGAGCATTTTGCAGATGAAAGTTGGGAGGTTTGCCATCCTTGTAAACAATATTGCAAACCCCAGTTCCAGAACAGGGAAGTGCCTCCCTGTCCACACAGATGAAATTCAGCACATGCTGAATTTTGCAGTTGTTTGATGTCTCACAGCATAAAAGCCATACTATGAACATTGAGGAAAGGCCTTTTTCCCACCAAAACTCTCAAGCAATCTTAGAAGTGAAGCAAAGCTGCTTCTCTTGCCCTGAAGAGAACACGAGGGAGAGGCAGGGACATGCAGCAGTGAATGAGAAGGTTTGGTCTAATTGGTCTTTTCCTTTCGTAACATCAGCAGAATATTCTTTGTTGCAGTGTGTTGTTGAACTACCAATATTTGTTCTATTTTTAAAACAAAGAAGTGTTAATTTGATGAAAATCAACAGAAAAGAGTGCAGCAAGCTGCTGATGTGGAAAATTTTCACATCATGCCAAGACAACACTTTTTATCAATTTTTTTCTTCAAGGCGTCACTTTGCAAGGTTGCAGACGATAATGTTTTGCTGCTACAGCTGGAGGAAATGAGACTGATGAAAATGTTCTGTGTGCAAACCTGTAGAAGTTGACTTCAAACAGAGAAATGTCCATACAACACGAATGCAGCAGAGATGTTCCGCAGGGATGTTTCAGCTATCAGGAATACGAACTGTTGTGAGCATTTCCTCTCTCAGATTTGCATAGACGGAGATGCATTGATTCAAAACAGAAGGATTTTGATGAACAGATATTAGCTTCAGTCATAGCTGAGTAAAGAGGAAAAAAGGTAGGTAGGTCACATTCAAAACAACGGAAACTCAACTTAATTATACGCTATGAATGGTCCTACTCTTCAGTCGGTGAAGACGGAAAAGTCCTTTGTTAAATGTTATTGGGACACATGAAACTGCTGTCTTCAAGCCTATGCCAGCTGCTTCTGAAGTCACAACAGTGGATATGCAAGCTGCATGGCAATGCCTTTTCCTGAAATCATGTGGTTTAGCCTACAAGTGAAATTTAATTGGGTCAAACGAAAAGGTTTGGATTTGATAAATGAGTTGGTATATGTTTTGTCAACTTCTGTTGCTGTTCTGCCTTGTCAGTTGAGAAATACTAAAAACTTTGGACAGGATGAGTTAGTGAAAGTAATGCAACAGCTTTGATAATGTAACTTTCATGATGGCTAAAGGATGGCTCAACATCAATTATACATGATAAGTAATAAGAGTAAGCTAAAATTATAGCCTGACAGTCCTTAGGAGGGGACTTGGAGGATGTGTGTAATACATTTGCTTCCTTCCAAAACTTGTTGGACTAGCAACCTGAATACAGGAAAATCACTGTAATTTAGCTTTTGCTGGCAGTATCAGCAGTGGAATCTAGGGCATAAATACATGGTTTTGTATATATCTTAGCCCAGATCTAACATGGGAGCAAGTGAATATGGGAAAGCTTGCACTGTTGTTGCTTCTCCTTTTTTTGAACAGGGACAGCTCAGGTTTGGTCATGCTGGAAAGTAGACATGCACTTACAAACACTACCTTTATTTCATCCCAAATACCTTATTGAATGGAGATATGAGGCCACGTTTTATCCAGTCAAACACAGAGATGCTCAGGCAGACAGCAGGGCTGCTCTCAAGCTGCCCCAGAGGAGGCAGATGGGGAACTTATGGCTCAGGTCTTCAGGCTTGGCACAGGAAGGCAGCTCCCATTGCACTCAGTCCCCATCTGGGATGAAAGCAGTGATTGCTGCAAATCTGGACTGTCCCCATGCCTCATGTGTGACGGGAATGTTCTTATTTCCTTCAGCCCAGACCCTGGGAAGAATCTGACACGGATAATGAGCTTTGATTTTGGTGTGTCTGGGGCGGAATTTGTTTCTTATGGCAGTCAGAGACTACAGACAAGGAGAACTGTGGGTCTTGGTTTAAAACTTTGGAAGAGTAGGGTAGCCAAACTTCATGCTGGATGCATTCCATTCCAGCTCCTATAAGCTAAGGAAGCACTTGTGGTGACATGTTTTACCAAATAAACTAGCATAAGCAGACTCAGCCAGCCCTGAGTGTGTCACTGGCCAATTTGGTGGCCCTTTTTGTCACACTTGTAAGAAACCCAGGAATTGCTGCAATCTGGAGAGACAAATTTTTGAGTTTGTGCCAGAATGCACCTGTTAACAGGGCTTTGTTGAGGTCTCTGACCTCCAAACATAGATAAGCTGCTCTTGCGGGTTAGGAGATTTGAAGCTGCTGGGCTGAAATCCAGCACAGTACAACCCAAGCTCTTTACCTTTTCGTTGGTTAATAGGTGCTTGAACTATTTGGCAGGGAGCCAATGCTGGGTCTGCCATGGGGCAAGGAGCTACATTAAAAGACCCAGTTTCTAATTAATCCTGGGCCTCTGTAACTCTCTAAGTAGCTTGCCCAAAGTCACATCAGTGCAGGGTCACCCTCCTCTTCCGAGTGTGAGACGGGGTAGGTGAGGCCTCCAGTTCTGCTGAACACTGAACTTCAGTACAGATCATTAACATTTTGAAATTACCAATAGAAAAGCTCTAGAAAATTACCTGTGTGATTGTACCTTGAGAGGCAGAAGGCAGAGCAGAGGTAACTGACTGAAGTTTCTCTCTTGGGCTGGAGTTCAGCATTGCCCCCTGCTTTCTGTTTTTGTAATAAAATAGAACTTTGCAGGGAGCTGTTCTTGGTGTGGCTTCTGTTTAGAAGAGATGAGCATGAGGGAGAACTCATAACCAAAAATTAGCCTAATTTCTTTCTTCTTTCTGCATTTCTGATGATAGGTACTGGATGTGGGGCAATTGCTTTGCTGCACCAGTCTGGAAGCATTACTGTAGCTTTGACTGAGGTTGCAGGAGTTGGTCCTTGCTGCCAGATGTGCCTTGGCTTTACTGATCCATGTGATTATTTCTGATATGCTCTTGGTTCATGGCAAATACCTCTGAAAGGTAATCTGTACTCTCTGACACTGAAGTACGTCACGTGTGAAAATGTGATGATGTGATAACTCTATGACAGAGCTTTTTGGTGTAGCACTGTCACAGTGAATACCCCTTTTCAGTAACTGGGATGGGGTTTGCTAGCAAAAGGCATGATTGACATGATAGTTCTATGGTCAACTGATCAAAGCTGTGAGGAGCAGCACAGCACTGGCAGTGCTGATGCCTCTGCTGCTGCTTGTGACTGAAATGGTGGTTATCTGGAACAAATGGTGATTCAGTGCAGACCCTGGATATACCTGCCTGTTCCTTTTGCAATTCACCCTCACGGGATTTCAGATCCCTCAAATTTTACTTGCTCAAAGAGAATTCATTTAAAAACCCAGGCTGATAACAAGGCTCAAGCAGGAAGTTTATTCTGTTCATTAATACAATCTCTGTAAATACAGTGTGTTTGTTAATATGGTATAAATTGAGTTGAGATAAAAGATCTAAGAAATGGAACTCCTGCCTGAGTCCTGTGTGGTGTATATTTAATGAATTTTCACTTAATTATCCATTAATATGTATTAATAAAATAAACATGGCAATTGAACAGCACAGTACTAAAATACTGTTCTGAAAGAAAACCACATTGAGTAAACTAAAACAACTGCATTTCTTACTAATCTCCACAATGCATTTCATTTAAAAGAATTTATAGTATTTGAAATATCCTACCACATACTGAAACTTTTAGTGTAAACTGCCACTTTCTGACTATCACATATTGAAATACTTGTGGTGCGTAGTGAAATTTATGTTACATTGTGTAAAATATATAGTGAAACCGAACTGATGTATAATGAGACACACATGTGCCTGCAATGACTTATCAGTTCCATTATTTTCTAACTAACATTATTTTCATGATCAAGTTTTTCTGGGTCAGAGGGAGAAAACGGTGAAGACCAGGATTAGTACCACCATGGAAAGTGTAGACCCAAACTTGCACAAAAACCTGATCAAGCTGAGTTATCCTTTGTCCTTTTTTGAGATAAATTCTAAATGTGAAGTCTGCTAATGGTTACAGCATGTCTCTCTTTCTCTGCCAAAGCTTCATTATGAACATCAACATCACCCCAGCAAGGGAAATACCACCAGCCACAAGTAGAGAGGCCGAGTGCCCAATTCTCAGCAGTTTTTACCAGAACGAGGCTGCTGCACAAGAGACCCTGGTGAGGTATATGGGGCCTTGCAGGAGCACCCAAGCACAGGTTGGTTCATTCAGACCCATTCAGGTCTTGTGGGAGGGGGTAAGTAGACATCAAAGACCTGACCTCCTTTGTCCAGCAGTGCTCCAGACCTCCTGTGAAGGCTCAGGGTGGATGGGCAGCATTGCTGGTGGCTGTGACCTGCAAAACATCCCTCTGTGCTGCTTAGATTTGTTTTTTTCTGACTTAAGTTAGGTCCTGACTACACAGCCAAGCATCCCTGCCGGGCAGGGCAGGCTGGCCACTGGGTGTGTCCCGCTGCCAGCAGAGGAGGGCTGTGGCAGCCGGTCCAGCAGCTGCTGGCCTCCTGCTGACCTGGGGTGCTCCTCTGCAGCACTGCTGTTTCCAATTCACAGTTGCTCTCCAGCTTCAGCAGTGGTTTGGGCTGAGGATGGTGGCTCCTCGACTGGATGGCTTGGAGATGGTTTTATCCCTATCCTGGTTGACCGTGATCTTTGCAGGTCCCACCCGGCACAAGGCTGCAGGATCTCTCCAGACCTGTCCACTCCTGCCCAGAGCTTGCTGCTTGGACCACAAACAGAGCGCTGTCTCCAAGACCTGGCCAAAAAAGAAACTGAGGTCCCAATGCTGCTCAGCCAAAAGAGCAGGAAATAAGCCACAAGTCTCACACCTCCTTGACCAGTTCTATTCCAAGCTCCATGGGAGGATTTTCTTTTATGGGTTATCTTTTACCTGGTTTTGCAACCGTGCCAGTATGACCCAAGCATTCAACACTCGGAAAACGATAACCACAGTGAAGTTCCCTCTTTCTGATCTGCCTCGATAACACTGAAGTCAGGGTGTGTTTACCCCATCCTTGCATCGGACTATCGGCCTTTTGCTAAACCAAAACAATCAAGGCCGTACTGAAATTGAAGGAAGACCTTCCTACTTCACAGCTGTTGTGCAATCGATGCTCATCAAGGATGGTTAAAGGCACAAGACAAAACACACCCTGCGTTTGAGGGTAAGGTGTACTAACCTTTCCACTTGGAATGCCTAATTGCTCAAATATTGCCAACATCGTTCAAACTGCCAGATATGTTAGGGAACAGGCAGAACTGGAGGGACAACTCTATATGAGGGGTATGACAAATTTATTGGGTAAATTGTATGGGAGTGCTTAACCCTTCTCTCTGTTCTGTTTTTTGTAAGGACAGTTGCCAAGTAGAGTTGGTCATGACTAATTCATGTGAGGAAACAGCACAGGGAAGTTAAACAGCAACAACCAGTTTAATTTCACTTGTTACCAATAAAGCCTAACTTAAGTTTCAAAAGGAGATGAAAGGTAAATTTGCCATTTGCTCTCTATGTTTTAAAAGCTGCGAGAGAGCTTGAAGAGTGACATGCTCTGTATTATTAATGCTACCTCTCTCCTTAGAGCAGAGGGAGGAGACAAACACAATTTAATTTCTGTGTATACCAGGACAAAAATTCTCCAAATCATAGAATTTGTTCTACCCCATTCCTGGCTTTTAAAAACCATTCTAGAGGTACATTAGTTATCCCCGAAGCAGGGCAGAGCATACATGGTCTCCTATATGTGTCAATGCCAAAACTGACCAAGATGGTATAGAAACATTAAAGAAGAAATTGTCACAAGAGAGAAGAAGTAAGCAGGAAACAAATCCTAAGTATCTGAGCATCACCTCTAGCAAACAACACATCAGGTATGAATATTTCACAGGTGGTACAACCAATGACCTGCTACCTCTTTTTTGGTTTATCTTCTTATCTCCCCTGAATCAAAAGTTGCAACAACGGTGACAGTGCCTGGATGAGGTACTGTGCATTTAGACAACATTGTAGAGGATGACTTGTCAACAGAAAGACAGAAACCTTTCATAATGCTTGGAAGAAAATTCACAGAGTAATCCCAGAAGAATAGATTTTTAATCCTTGGTTGTTTCCTTGTATGATATAAGCTAATGAGTGTCACCCACTCCTTTGAACCCTTCTGCAACTTCCTTGAGATAGACCATTTCCTTTTGAAAGATGTTCAGTTCAGACCAAAACATTTACCAATTCCTTCATCTCTGTGGCTAGGTTGTTATTCCACTAAAACAGAATAGAGCAAAACAAAAATCTTTTCAGAGGCAGTATATGGAATTATTATCCCTTTGAACTAACTTCAGGAAGCCAAGCACACAGTTGAGATTTTGTAAAATCAGGCTTAAACACAATTCTCTTCATTTAAAATGCTTCTCAGAAGCCAGTCTTGATTTAAATGTCCACTACATGGGTTGTAGTTGAAGACCATCTGAAATGAGGCTGGCAAACTGGATGTGCCCACCCAGAGCCGGGTGAATCTCTGTGAAGAGGCTGAAGGCAAATGGCTCTAGCATACATTAGCAGCTGAGCAATTTTCTTAGCATCCACAAAAAAGCTGGGGGTGATCAATTGCCAGTAAAGGGGACACTCTGTTAGCATGGGCCTAGTTATTTTCTTCCCTGGCTACCCATATCCCACCATGGAGATGTCAGTGTCCTAACAAGAGCACCAGCTCCATATCACTGGATTTTCAGGTTGCCAAGGAAAAACATTAGCAAAGTAAGATGTGTCAAGATAAGGAAAACACTAAAAAAAGGACTTATTTGGTAATACCAACCCATCAAAATACTGACAGGGAACTTTGGCAGGTTGGCAACAGGCTTCCAAGGAGCCACAAAGCATTCTGGATGTTACAGTTTGTCAAGTCATGGGTGAAATTTCATGCCTCAAAGTAAAGTCAGAGATGAGAAACTCTGGACCTTTCAACGTGGGAGAGCTGAATCTATCAAAATAGTTTCATTTTGCATCTACAGACTGAAAAGATGTTCTTCCCTTTTTTTTTTTCTTTTTCTCTCTCTTAGTATTTCATCTCACCCTTGCCCTTAGTTGTGTGGGTCCCCTCACTTATGAGGCACCAGGTTTTCAAGAGAAAGGTGGTGTTTCACTGCTTTGCTTCACCAGAAATTCTCCTTCTGGGGAGACTGAAGGAGCTGGTGGCCACCTTCCCCCACGGCCAGTGTGCTGGCAGGGCTGGCAGCACCAGCAGGGATCCAGGAGCCCCAGGGATGCTCACCAAGAAGGCAGGAGGACAGGGCTGGGTGCAGGGAAGGGGAGAATGAAAAAAAACAGGGATGGAGAGTGTTATGGGTTGTGATCTGGGGCCTTCCCTCAGATTAACCCATGACAGAGAGAAAGAGTGGAAGGTTCACCATGCTCCAGTGCCAATCTGCAAAATGAGTGACAGGCTTCTCCTAGCAGCAGTACTACAGCTAGCAGGGCTGGTGGATTGTTTCATGGAAAGTGCCAATCCTGCTGTGTTGTGCTGACATACCATAGAACAGCCACAGAGTGGACAAATCTTGCCAGTGCACGTGCTTTCCAAAGCCTGAGAGTTTGTCCAGGCAGACAGCGAGAACAGCACTGAGGCAGCAAGCTCAGGCACTCAGAGGTTGAGAGAAGCCGGAATTGGGGTTCAGTCAGTCCCGCATGGATGTGCGTAATGATGTGGTCTTTACAGGATGCGGGTTACTCTTCCCCTTGGCCTTTGGAATTGGGAACCAAAAGAGGCTCTGACATGTAAACCCCACACCTTGGAGATGGTCTCTGTTGAAAGGGGAGGGGTAGATGGAGGGGCTGCCTTGGCCAGTGAATGGAGTTCTGCCTAGGGGAAACATTTTCCTGGCTGTTACTCATGGAGTTGTGGATAGCATGGAGCAAGTCACTCAACCTGCGTTTTCACAGGCTGTGTAGTATAGTAATCTCTGGTTATGTGCTTGATTTGAAGGTGTTCAGGATTCCCAGTGACTCCCGAAGTTAGGATGAACTAAAGTCAAATAACACTTGGGATAAACTGCCCTGAAAAGTCTTGGCTCCCAAAGAGAGCATTTGACTTTAAACTCCTGTATTTTGTTTCTTTTTTAGTGCTGCCTAGGGATACCGCCTTCCCCTCCGACATGGACACTGACTGACACAGGTGAAACCTTCAGCCATCTTTCCAGTGAGTCCACTGAAAGCACTGAGGAGCAAACGGCTCCAGCTGGAGAGCAGGGCAGGAGCACAAAGGCCAGAGCTGTGTGGCCAGCAATGAGGATGGGATGAGAGAGAGGGCATCCCTGCCCTGTTCCAAGCAGGATGAGCATTTCCCACCTTGTGCACTGAGTAAGGTATAAGTCTTGTGGGGCAGCGAGTGTGCAAACCTGAGAGCAAGAGCTGCTCCTGAAGCTGTGTGTGGACAAGCTTAATTAATTCTGTCTCTTCATAACTTTTTTTGGTGCTTGACATTTGAACCATGCTTGCAGTGCGGTAATGCAGGGAGAGAGGTGAATGTATGCGAGCGAGTGAAAGTAGTGTCAGCGTTTTGATTAGAACAAGATTTCCATTAGATACAGACACGTCTGACCTGGTACCTGTTTGTTTCCAAGCAATGTGGAGGCCCACTCAGTTCAGCACAGTTCTGGGGGCCCAGGCTTTTAATAGCATGTAATATTAATTTCTGGCAACAGATGAGAGTTAATACATTGTGTTTAAATCTGGGATGAGTTGTTGACCAGCTGTGGTCTATGTGCAGAGATACCAAATGCTTTGCTTTGGATAATGTCAGTTCCAGCCTGCAAACCACATGTGGGTCAGAGGCAGGACTGAAGACCAGCAAAAATAACCCATTTAATCTCACGGAGCCATGTCTCTCCTGCAGAGCATTTGGTGCAGTTGTCCTCTAATGATTTAAGCATTTCAGAAGGTTCTGGGTGAGCTAGCTCCTTTTTCAGTGCAGCCTGTCAGTCGATGCTGGTGGGAGGTTTCTGCCCTTCTGTCTGCACTGGAGAGGTAAATTAGTTAAGCAGAAGCATGAATTATTTGCATGCAGCTGAGGTGGCAAATGTGTTATCTCAACAGCAGAAAAGGAAATGGTTCTCTATAGATTATTAGTTACTGAAAAAGCAAAGGCATGTCTTTTGTTGCCTCCACACCACTGGTCTGACTGTTGAGTAGATATGGATCAATATCCCCCCTTCCTCCTCACCCCCCTTGCTCTTCACATTTTCACTTTGGCTGAGGTGAAGAGGTTTCACTTTAATTTATGTCATTCTTGTATTGCCAAATGGCATGCCAGCGCAACTGATCCGGGCGTGATCTGACTCTCTGTTGTGTGCTCTCACATGCAATCCCCTCGTGGGAAAATGCTGAGAGAAAATGGAAATTTAAGCTGTGCACCTAGCCACTGTGGTTTTTTGGGTTTTTAATAGTGCTTCGTTTGTAAGGTCCTTGGGGCAGAGAGAGTTTGTGCTGAGTTCAGGGTAGTCATAGCCCGTAAGTGAGGATTTCTAAATATTACGATATTGCAGATAGTTCTGTAAGCAACTTGTTCTCTCTATGAACAACAAAATACATGCAGTTACAGATCAGAGGATCTCAGAAGAAGGTACAAATATTAGTCCTACACCACAACTTGAACAAGTCTTGTACCTATTCTACAAATGAGTCGGGTGCCGTATGGGAAGGTCAACTGACTTGTTCCAGACCTCACTACTAGTTAGTGGAGGTACCAAAACCAGAACGCAGCCATCTTGGCTCCAGGGTCCTTGTCTTTAGTATTTCAAGGCCAGAGCTAAGTAAAAAAGTTTTGAGATTAAAACTAAAAAGTTTGTCTTTAAATCTCCGTTGTTAGATAAGCTTGATCTCGGATATAGTCCCCCATATACTCATCACTGCCTTAATGTTTACATTGATCTAAATAATTACACTGAAAATTAATTTTAAAAAAATGTCGTAGGAATGGCATCAACTGGTATTCCCAGACTTAAATACCCTGAATCTGGGGGAAATAAGAACCTGTAGCTGAACTCTGTGTCTGGGTCCATCCCTGGATGTATTTTTGGAGTCAGCTCACATGGGGTTGAGGGGTTCCGTTGTGGCTAATGGGTGCAGAGGAAGATGATGGGCAGGAGACCAGTGGCAAAGAACTGAGATGTAATGTGTTCGTGTCTAATAAGGCACTTAGAGTGTTTTGCAGGGGTGTGTGCTGCTTCAGGAAATGGGTTTAATGGTCAGGGAGGGCCCTTGTTTTCTGGCCTCCTCAATTTGGATGAGCAGCTGAGATTTTGAAGGAAATTGGAGAGCACTGTGCCTCCATTAAGGGCTGCACCCTCTGCCCCTCAGCCTGTCTCTCTGTTGGATGCTCACTAGCAGGATGAGGATAATCCTGCCCTACACAGCACGTGGGCCTGTGCCACATTGCTTCTGCCCCAGAGGACCTTGAACCATTTGCACCTGCAGCCACTGTTCCACCTCATCTCCTGGGCTGCTTTTTGAGATCAAGCAAGGCATGTGACAGTGCAGCAAACAACACAGTCATTCCTGAATGTTGTATCTTGGGGGGATTACAGACTCAAGCAGTTCTGAGGGAGGAAGGAAATCTACACATCATTCTTAGTTGCTATGTAGGTCATAACTTCATCTGAGAAATAATCAGGTATTTTATGAACAAGGGTGATTTATGGCATGTGGCACCCAAGGACAGTGAGAGGAACTGGGTTATCCCTGTGGAGCTATGCTGAACTCCTCCTGAATGGGTCTAGATTCAGGGGGCCGTTTTCCTTCACATTTCGGCAGCAGCTGCTGAGGCTGCTGTGGGATCCCTCTCTCCATGGAACAGGCTTTTCTTGAGGGTGATGTAATACCGGACTGCTGCCATGGAACTGGTGGTAACAGAGGGCCCCCAGGCAGGAGAAGCAGGGATGGAGGACAAGGGGCACATGTCAGTCACAGCCCATGTGGGGACAGCAGGACAGCCAGTATAGACATTGGTGTGTAGTCTAAAAGATGGGCATTTTTGGCAAACAGATGTAAAGATAGCAATGGTCATTTGGAAATCAACTGCACAGCTGGGCACAGGGATTACTGTTGAGACCACAAGATTTTGGAGCCGAACTAGAGCTGCTACCCAAGGGCCATGGACATACCTGCCCTGCCCTTCCCTTGCTGCCATCTCTAATCATGGGCACAATTTTGGTCAGTGACTTGTGGCTAGACCTGCTCAGGGCCAGCCCAGGGAGGAATGGGGATGGGCAAACAACACCTGCAGCTGCCCAGTTTGCAGTGGCCAGGCTGGGCCTCCGGTGCTGGAACATCGGTGCAAGGGGACAGAGCTGAAGCAGGATTTTAGGGCAGTGGGAATGTAGGAAAAGCCCCAGCCCTGGGATCCTGGCTCTGCTCGCTGAGATCCTGGCTGAGACCTCTCAGGGTGGCATCGAGGTTGCGGCTCTTGAGGCAGCTTATTGCCCTACTGATCAGGTTGTGAGGGTTTTGGTAGATTGGGATGCTCTGCTGAGAAAAAGCCCTCTGGTTGTCACCTCTCTTGCTTCTCTGTGCTTAAAGCATATTTTCTCAGTTTGCAGTGTCAGGGGGCTGGGTGCACTGTGGGGCAATTTGGATTCTGTGTTGATAAGGCGAGTGCAAACTGTCCCTGCAGCTCTCGAGAGCAGAATCAAACTGAAACTCACCACTCAGAGTAGAAAGCACATAACACCCACAGCTACAGACATGCACAAATTGCTGCAATATAGGTTAGAAAACGAGCCCTGTTCTGCACCCTCTGGTCTCATTAAAAACACACACACACACACCAAATCTTCACTGAATGACTACAAGCACCAGCGCGTGTTCCCTCCTAAACACCCAACTAACTTGTAACGGCTTATTAAAAAGGCAAATTTTCACTTTTCATGTATTCTTGCTCCCCTTAGCACCTGGTTGCAGTTTCTACAACATTTTTAACTTCTGTTTTTTTCATGACTGGTTGTGAGTAAAGTGAGACCTCTCTGGGACACCACCCAGCCTGGTTAGCTGGGTCCCCACCTAGGGACATGGCTCCAGTGAGGCCAGAAGGAACCAAACTTCCCCCTCTGACTAAAGAATTTCTCTGTGGGGCTTTGAGGCTGATAGGAGGAGCTGATCTTGTCTGTAGAGATAGGACCTGTCCCTTAAAAACAAAAGGCCACCTGAATATACAAGGTAGACTAAGGAGGTAAATGGGGGGTAAAAAGTGTTTCCTATGGTTCACATAGGGACAGTCCTCATGCAGAAAGTTCTGCCATAGGAAAGCTGTAGGTAGGCTGGGAACTGTAACATCCAAGAAATCACATACAGAATGCTGCCTGCCACACTCCTCGTCCTGCCCAAAAGCTGCCCACTGCTTTGCTCATTTAAGTTAGGATTTACTGTGTAAAACTCAATGGGCAAAGGCAGGAACGTTGGGATCTCCCTAACCCCAAGACTGGTATCACGTTGTGATGGCCAAGTCCTCAGCACAGGCAAACTGGGAAAGAGGTTTTCAGCCTCTGATTTTGCTGTGCATGGTTTCAATATTGCAGGAATCACTTTTCTTCCCAGCACAGTGTGACCACTTTGGGGCAGGAATGCTGTAAGGAATCTCACCTGGTTCTTGGATAAGGAAATGATCAAGGACTTGCTTATTCACAATTAATGGAGAAAAAGAGCTGAAAGCCTTTATTAATCATTGCCCAATAAGGAAGTCATACTGGTTTTGCTCCCTTCAATAGGGCTATTTGGTCACACCTACCTAAGTGGTTTGGCATCCCAACCATCTCTCTGCATGCTGCTGGGGAGGAGGAAGGAAGGGCCACTGCACCCAAATGTCATCAAGGTGCCTGGCTGACAGCTCACAGGGAGGAGAGAGCTCTGAGTGTCCATCTCTCTTTCCCGGAGGGCCAGGCATCTCTTTTCAGAGATCTCTGCCCAATGCATGCATCAGTGCTGCCTGCCTGTCCCTATGCTTTGGGCACAGGTTTCTGCCCCAAGCCCTGGTGTCAAAAAGGAGCAGAAGTTCATGCATGCCCTGTGCCAGAGTTCCCCCCTGCCAGCTGTGAAGGTCCGTGCTGGGGAGGGTCAGCTCCTAGGGGCATGTGCCACCCACCCAGTGACTCCAGCTCCTTGCCCCACTGCTGGGCTTCTACTCCCTGGCTTACCTATTATGGCAGCCAGTCTGTAACCCTCAGCTCCAGAAAGCAGTTTGTGGCTAGATGTGATGGCTGCCAGGTGCCTCTGAAGTGCCAGGAGAGCGATGTTCAGGCTCCAGGCTTTGGCTGGCACAGGGGGCTGCATTGCCCTGCCCTGGAAGACGGTGCTGAGGGTAGTGTCTCAGGGGCCTTTACTAGGTGAGCTTGTGCAGGCTGAAGTTTGTAGAGCTGAACAGCCTGAGCCAGCAGAGCCTGTGCTGCCTGGAGGTGGAAAGCATCATCACATCTTTCCTGGGCTGAGCTTTCCTGTGCAGAGGACCATTCGACTTGTGCCAAGCTGCACGCTGTCATGGTGGAAGTTAGGATACTTTGGCTTTCAAGCAGAAGGCAATGTCTGCTGGCATGTGCCTCTGAGCAGACCCCTGACCCCTCTATCATGGGACAAGAATACCACTTTGCATCAGAAGTAGGCACTGAGGCAGCAGGGGCTTGGCGAGGCTTAGTGGCTCCTCTCCCATTTGGCTGCCACTGTGAGTTGCTGGGAAATCTTCCCCAACCTCTTAAAAATGAGTGAAAGCAGAGTCATGCAGCGTGCTGGAAACTCTGTCATTGATGGCAGTTGGTGCAAAGGCGGCCTCAACTGGTGTGCAGATGTGCTCTTTGCCAGCTCTTCGTATGCTTCTTGTGACAATGGGAAGGGCAGCAGCCATGCTGGTTGCAGGATGGGTCTGTTTCAGCATCTCATGAAAAATTAAACACTTGTGGGTTTGGGAAGTGCCACATCTTTGACAAAAGGTCTTGGTTTTCTGCTGTTCAGGCAAGATTGGTCTGTGCTGAAGTTGCAAAAATGTCAACCTATGCCCCCCACATCCCTGGCCAGCTAGCTGCCTTTTCCTTGCCAGTCTACACTAACCCTGCACAGAGAAGGGAAACCTCCCTCTCAGTGCCAGGGCGGCCGCTTTGATGCTGTCAGTGAGTTTTTCTTCAGCCACCATGACAGCCTGTGTTTTGCAGATACCTGCCCCATGATGGGCACATTCCTCAGCCACACCGCATCATGGCTCATGCAGTAATTAGCCAAGTGTTTCCTGGCTGCCTTTAATTACAGCCACAACTATTTCCCTCACTCTAATGTAACACCTCTGAATGACAGCAAAGGTTTTGGGCCTCATCCCACGCGGTCCCAGCACGTGCTGAGACGCAGCCGTGCACTGGCAGTCACTCATTTGAACCCAAAGGGCTCATACCCCCTCAGTGAGTCACATCTTTCATTTTCGACCTCAAGGCCATAATTGCCCACACTGGGAATTAGCGGTGCCTCCCCAGTACCCAGCTGAGAGACACCGGGCGCTATAACCCAGCCAGAAGGGCAGGATCCCCCTTAAATCTGTGCTTGAGTCTATCTCAGCTGTAATTTGCCCTGTCCTGTGGCACAGCAGCTCAGCTGGCAAGGCCACATTGCCCAGCACGTTTGGCCCCTTAACATTTTCACACTGACGGCAGCAAGATGGGCATCAGGCCTGCCTGCCCACAGGCAGCCAGTGGCTCTGTGCCGGGGGCACACGGTCTCGCAGGGCTGCTTTTTGTGGCAGCACCCAAGTCAACAGAGCTTTTCCCCCCTGCCCCTTGCTAATGCTGTTGTGGTTATCCGACCTGGTGGTGGTGGTGTTGCCATGGCTGAATCCTGCTGTATTGCTGGTTGGAGCACACGCCGTCAGCGGCTCCCAATCGGCTTGGGGGCTGCCAGAAACCAAGGCAGCAGCTGCTGGGCTCGGCCTCGCGGGGCTGTGATCTATAACGTGCATTGTCTTTTTATGTAATGTGTTTTATTAAACATCTTCTAAAGCTTACAAGTGTCCCCAGGACATAACTCTCCAGCACAACGTAACGCTTTGCCAAGTAATGAAGTATGATTTATGGCGGTAATGGTTATCCTATGTTTTTTTAAAAAAATTATTACAGCAATAGCTCTGTCGAATATAGGAATATAACATGCTGCATTTGGCACGTTTATGACAACAGTGCTCTGGTTTTCTTAACTCCACAGTTTGGTGTTGGCAGTATTTCAAATTCTTAAGACAGATGTTTAAATGAATATTTTTAAGAGGACAGTGAAATACTTTTAAAACATCATACAGTGCTGAGTGTCTCAATATGCGCAGGAACGTTATTTCTTTAACATTCAGGTAGGGCAGGGCAGCACATGGCCTCTCTGGTTTAGATCTCACGGTAAATGATGGAAGTAGCAAATGTTGAATTAGCTTTCTGGGGCATCCTGGCCTGCTGTTACTCTTGGGCTGAGGTGGGGAGGGAGAGGCGGACACTTGACCTTCTCCTGGATTTAGTACGCGTTCACATCTCCTTTGTGAGCACTTACAACAGATCCACGTTTGTTTTGAATGCAGTTCCCACCATGCTGAGACAGGACTAAGTGGTCTCACACTGACATTTTAAGTGTGTCATTGTGGTCCCAGTGGTTAGGGTTTCAGGCCAGAAATGACAATCATTTGGAAAAATGTAAATGAGAACCCTGGTCACATATCTGTGAGGCAGATAGAATTCAAGTATTTCTATTGAAACACTGAAAATTCTTGGCTTTTTTTTTTTTTTAAAGGTACTGGCTGAAACTGAGGAGACCTCTCTAAATAAGGAAGCCAGGGTATTCGCTCTGGCATTGCTGTTTGCAACTTTCAAAGAGGGAAAATCAGAACCCACGAAGGCAGGAGTCAGCCTTGCTGGAGACACCATCACCCTCGGCATACCAGTGGTGGGGCCACAACCAGGCTGCACACCCAGCCAGTGCAGAGAGATTGAAGACAAGGAAAGCATCAGTAAAGCAATGAACACTTATATTTAATTTACATTTGACAATTTGCACATAAATAATGATGTAAACCAATACGTAAACATATGATAGTTTGTTGTTCTAGCAAAGTAAAAAGCCTGTTAACTTTGGTCAGAGTCTTTCTTAAGAGAGACAAAAAAAACCCCCAAAACACTGTTGATTGTTGCTACATTCACATGTAAAACGTCTAAGGGAAGGGGGAAACAGTAAAGAGAAGTAACAATTCTTAAAGCTGATGCATATAAATTCTTGTAAAATTTGTATCAAATACAAGAAAGCACTACAGGCAATAATAGGAAAAGTGTGTGTCCAGTGACAGAGTAGTGATACTTTGGTTTATCCTACAATTAAGTACTATATTTATGAACTATTGCTACATTTAAAAGATGTCAGCCTCACAATTTGCAGGAGTGGAAATGTAATGAACTGTAGTCCTTCAAAAGCTGTGTTGAGAGACTTGTATTTCAGGATTGTTTGTTTTTTTAACAGAAGGTTTTAAAATGAAGTTTGCTGAAAAAAGAAAAAGACCATCGAATCCTGAACTGCTGAGGTGGGTTTTTAAAAATTTTTTAAGAATATAACCAGACAAAAAGAGATACATGGAGGGGGAGTGTGTAATAATGCTACTTATATTCATGTGAGTTGACTGTGCAACTCGTTAGTGGCAGGGCACAACGAGACGAGGGGCTTGTCCCACCTGATTTCCATCCTGCCCTTAGTAGGATTTGTGACCACATCACACACAGGTCATATTTGGCTTCTTTTCAAGTTCTTTCAGTTACGTTTTCTGACTGTCTGTTGACTGAGTACAAGCCTCCTTCCCCCCCACTGCAGACTGCCAGGAGAGCAGGGGACTGAAGGAGCCCTGGCTGGCAAACATGGTCATTCCCATCGAATTCACTGAGATGCCACACATGGATGTATGGCGTCATTCATGTGTTTGCAAGTTCCGGCTTCACCTTCACCTGTGAGTGTGTACTTGCAAGTGATAAATGCCTTGGTACAACCTTCTGGTTTTGAGGTCATTGGTTATTTGCAAAACTGGGATAACATTTGATTTTCACACTTAGATGAAAAATAGGTTTTATTACATGGTTTGGCTCACAACTTAAGTGGTATAAATATATATACATATACATATATCGTATAGTGGTATAAATATATCTATAAATATACACATATTCTTTGCTACACCTCAAACGTCACCATATCATCTTTGGGCTTAGCAAAACAAAAAGATAAAAGGACGTGCATTCTATCTTTCCCTGTGCACATTTTGGTTTCTTCTCTAAAGTAGCAAAGCATTTAGGTAAAACAGCATTGTCTGCACCACTGGACACAAGCACTGAGGTAATTGTTGTTCAACAACTTTGCAATGCCCTTTTCTTCTTTAATTAAATTAACCACAAAATGTACAAACACAAATACTGAGAAAAATCTGAGTCGTACAGGAAGGAAGAAAAAAAATTTATGTGCCAGGAAAGGACCTTGTTCCCCACTTCTACCCAGGCAAAGTGGGAGAGAAAAATACAAGTAAAACTGAACCCCTTCTTTCTCAGGGAATCCGCCCGTCTTTTTTTTTATCCCTGGAAGGCTCTGGCCAAAAAAACCCCTAAAACAAAAATCAGAAGAAAGAAATCTGCCCAAACCCTCTTTTTAGGCAGAATCTTAATAATATTTGTGTCTTTGCTTTTAAACTGCTTTTGGAAACAAAAGAATGTAAGTGAGATTTTATTTTGGAAAAGCCACTTTAAGCTCATGTGTTCCTTTGGTCTTAAAGTTCCATGATAATGTGTGGGACTAGAGCTGTTTTCTAAAAACCTGTGGTATTGGCCATGGCAGGTCGGTGTTTGCTGTGCCACATCTGTTCCAGGTAGAGCTGCAGGCAGAAGAATCTTTCTCCTCTCCTCAGAGAGGCAGGGGAAGAAGTGTCTTCCCTGCTTGCTGCTACTCTGGGTTGTTGGTTCGGTTTTTTTTTTTTTCCCTTTTCAATTCCCAGTGGGGTGATTTGCTCATGCAAGTACACAGCATTTTTTTTTCCAAACCAACAGATCTAGGATTCTGTATGTCACATGTCCAACTTTGGCAATACGAAAAACCACATTTGTTTAAAAGACATTGGTACATAAAACACATTTACCGAAACCCTAATCTTAGGTTCTTAAAACAGATGTGCAGAAAAAAATATCTACAAAGAATGGCCATAAAACAAAAAATAAAAACATTTAAAGTAAAAATTACAATGAATTTTCCAGTCATTGTAAACATTTTCCTAATTATTGCTTTTAGAATGATTAATTGCATAATAAATTATGAAGTACTATCATTGAAAAAATAATTATGGATAGATGATTGTCTTTTAGTAACTGGCGAGGCAATGCACAGTCCTTTGCCCCTTTTTATGCCCTGAGAAAACAGTAACTTTGGAGTTCCTTCTTTCAGCTGGAGAGCGTAGGGAAACTACTGTAAGCCAAGATTGCTTTGCAGCATTGAAACTATGTACAAGCAACTGCTACAGGCACCCTGACTTGCCAAGTCATAAATAAAAAAAATCACTTTGCCAAAAAGTCTTAAGGGTCCATTGGTTCAATTGTTTCTTGCTTGACCTTTACAGGTAACAGAGGTAGTGGGTGACCGTGAGGCAACTTCATAATTGACATATCTGACGACTCGTAAAGGTTGCATCCTGAGGAGATAAGCCCATTTCCCAGGTTCCTCTGTAGAGAGACTTTCAGATTAGCTCCTTCCATTTCCCTTCTGAGCATGGTCAGTATATCCTTCTCCACAATCGATGTTAAGTCGATATTGTCCTCCACTTCTTCCAACTTGTCAGCATTGTCACTGATGTCGAACTTCTCAATCTCCTCATTGATTCGGTTCAGGTCCTCCATGGAGAGGCCGGAGGCAGGGGCCACAGGGCAGTTGCCCTTCAGGTGGACCTGGAGGCTGCAGAGGTGAATGTAGCTCTTGTGGCAGTGGATGCATTTATGGGGGCGTTCCCGGGTGTGGAGACGCTTGTGCAGCTTCAGGTGCACAAACTGGGTGAATTTGGCTGGGCAGAGCTTGCACTGGTAAGGCTTCTCTCCAGAGTGGAGCCGCAGGTGGGTTTTGAGATTGCTGGTGCTGCTGAACCGCTTGTGACAAACCTAATGTGGGGGGTGGCAGAGAAACAGCGAATGAGTGGGAGGGGATTTTATAGTTTAAATCACAGACACCTAAGAGGAGACAGCAGGATGAAGCAGCAGCTTTCTATATCTTCACACTTTCTCACAAAGGGAAAAAAATCCCCACCTTTTTTATTTAAATATTGCTGAATGGCATTTTGAGTGTGGCTGGTGGCAAAACTGTATCAGGCAGATATTGCTCTAGCAGGCTGTGGGCAATCGTGCTGTCTCAGATGCTGCTGCACCAGGGCTGGGCATGGCTGTGGTGTGGACGCTGGCCCTGAGCAGCCGAGGGTTTGTCCCTCAGCCCTCCCTGCACACTGTATGGAGTGTGCAAAGCCCTGCCATCCCTTCGGCCACGGAGGGAATGGTCTCTGTGTGTGTTACGTACCTGACACTCGTGGGGTTTTTCTCCTGTGTGTACCAGATAGTGCTTCTGGAGGTGAGCCAGCTGCGTGAAGCCCTTATTGCAAGTCTGGCATTTAAATGGTCTCTCTCCGCTGTGTACTCGGAGGTGCACCTAGGGAGAGACAAAGCAATTAACAATTTGCAGTTTCCAGTACTATAACAAAACTGCTTTCAGATGTTTCCTAAAGTCAGCGGAAGAGTCCCACTGCCAAAATACAATGTTATCTAGTTAATTAGGTGGCGTCAGTATTAAAACACACAACCATGCTTTCTTGCTGAGGGATGCTGTATTAAGCCCAGACGCATAAACAGCCTAACAAGCAAGGGAGGCCTGGCCCTGCTTTTCCTCGAAAACCTACAGGGAGAAATCTGAGCCTTCCAAGAAGGCTCCTGTCTTATTCTCCACTGCCTACCTTCAGATTGGAGAGCTGGCCAAAGGTCTTGGAGCAAACGTTGCATTCGTACTTGATCTTCCCATTCTGCTTCTTCAGTGGGTATGGGAGGGTTTTGTAACCGGTCACATTCCTCTTACTTTTAATGAGATTCATGGCTTCTTCACCGCCGGTGGCAGCCAACACCACTGAGGTAGGTTTAGGTTGCATTATGTGTTCTGAACTGGCTGCTGTACCAGCAGTGGGGGAGCCGCTGGTAGGGCTGCATGGCTTGTCCTTCATGCTGGCAGCAGCGCCCGTGATAGAGAAGGCACTGTTGGGTGCTGGTATGAGGAAGTCTCTCGGATGATCAGGCTGCAGCAATCGACGGCCTCCTTCACTGGGCAATGAACTGGGGAGCGTGGTGGGGTTCAGCATGTGGTGGGAAAGGCTACCTCCACTAAGCAGGTTGCCATAAAGAGGGTACATCCTTGGGAAGAGATTGAAATTGTTGATGCCATTGATGTTGTTCAAAGCGCTCAGGTTATTACAACTCATATTGAATGGAGGTAACAGGAATTTGGGGTAATGGGGGTTATAGGATGGTAGAAAGGCAGGCGAGAGGTGGCCAGGGGGTGCATATCCAGGATAAGACCCCAATCCTTCTGAGCCATACGATCCATTCAAGTAAGAGTATGGCTCTCTGTGCTCTTGGGAAGTGGGTGCCAGAGGTGAAACCGTGACCCCTGGACTACTGTGAGGGCTTGAACTTTTTAAACTTTGGTCTGGGCTGCTCCTCCCGGAAGGACTCGGTGTAGTAGATGCCTGGATGGGCGAGTGAGTAATGTAGCTGGGTCTGTCCATCCCATATGCTAAGGAAGCTTTCAGATAGTCTTCTGGAATGTGAGGTCGGATTGGGTAGACAACTCGAGGGAAGAAACACCTCTCCGGGCTATAGTTCTTACGCAAATCATCCAAGTCTTTTTCTGGAGTAACTGGTGAAATGTTGGTCTGGAAGAAGTCTTTTCCTTTTGGAGGATTGGATTCCATTTTCAGGATTTCTTTCACACTGTGCTCCTTCTTTGGGATGCTTTTCTGATAAAGCTCATCTTTATCAGCACTGTGCTGTTTTGGATTAACGTGGGTTTGTGCTGAAATACAAAGACAAGATAATGATTATTTAGATATATCACTTGTATTATCACTTTTCAAAACACAATCTAACTCCTACAAGTTTAGTGGGAAGGAAAGGCTACTCTCAGAGATGAGCAATCATTTAACTTGCCAGAAAACTAATTTTTGTGTGAAGAAATGCCTGCTGGTATTAAGTGTTAGTAAAAAGCATTGTTAATTTAAAGGATACCAGCCAGTACATACAGATCTGAACGATGATGCATTTGCAGAGTGCCAGTCTCCACTCTGGTTTCACCTTTCTTTCTCCTTAAATTTGACTAGCTTCACTGTTGAATGTCTCTTTAAGCAGTATTTCTAATAAATGTGGTAACGAGCATTTGTTCACAATACAGGTTTAACAGAAGGACTTTGCAGAACACAAGCTCCCAGAAATGTTCCTCAGTAAAATAACAAGGCATGACAAATCGGGTTTTGCCAAACCGCAGCAGTCACTTCACCAGCCAGTTCAATTACTTACAGTACCAAAAAAACCATGGCTGGCTAGGATGAAAGCCTTCTTCAAAGAGAAGGTATTCTCCATCAGTAAACAGATCATTACTCATTAAATATACTGCTTAGGAACATCTACAACAAAGCAGACTATTTACTGCAGATTTCTGTGGCATTCAGTCTATGCAAAACTCCTCTGCTTACAGCTGTACTTTATAAAAAAAATGCTGAAGCAAAGCAAAAGAAAGCAAGACTGGTTGGCTCCAGCTTAAGTTGAAATGTGCTTTAAAAAAAAAAGGAAAAAGAAATATGTATTTAGAAGGAAATAGAAGCTAGCACCCATTCATCTCAGTTCAGCACATACTCTATTTATTTGTATTCAAAGACCTTGCTATCTGAACATAACACAATCTTAACAGCACACTGAAAGATGTCTTCAGTAGAAAAACAAGTCTGCTTTTATCTTTGTTACATAATCTTGATTATTTGTAAGATATTTTATTATAGGGGGAGAAACTACAAGAAGGTTTCATAAGCATGGTTAGTTAGTGCAAGGCTTTCCATAAGGAGGTGCAAGCCAACACCAGTAGGTACGTGACTCAAAGTCACCACAGTCCTTTAGAAATGTTTCTGCTTCCATGACTGACTGTTCTTACTTCACTGAGGTGAAAAATAGTTATTTCTGATTTTTGGAGGATCATCTGAACCCGGTGAGGAACATGAGAACAGGCAATGACCACACTGCTTTCAACACAGATTCTTTGCTTCACTGTTCACTACCCTGATGGAATCTATCATTTGGCAACATTACCCTATAAGGCAAAGAAACAGCCATTTATTAAACGTATCCAAGAAAACAGCTGCTTTCAAAGCATGCTCCTACTTATAGCAACCTACTTTACAGTAGCATCCTTTTTTGAAATGGCATCATACTACTTGCAAGCAAACTGAGTTTGAGATTTGTGGGCAGTTTGTGTATTTTCAAGCTGCAATGAAATGCAATCGAACACAGTTCTGTTCAATTAAAATATTTATGACAAAAGTTAAAAGTATTGTACAGCAAGCATGTGCACATGTAAGTGCACAGATAGCTTCCCAATTACTTCTCTTGATGTCAAAAGTTTAATGCAGAGCTGTCTCAAAAATAAAGTAACAGCATGTTGTGTTGTCTGGCTTTAAAAACAATCTACTTTCTTTGGTCATTTTGTCTGTACTTGGGGACTGGTAACTCATTTTCTAAATGTCAATCAGATTTTTGAGCATAGCATAGAGGTCCTACTACTTTCAAGAAGCTCCACAATGGCACTGTGGATAATATTATCTGTATTGTCTTATCAGCTGCCTTTCACCACACCAGTGTCTCAGAGCAAACATTCCCAGTGACACTATCAGCATCGGGAAGTATCAAGACTGGGCAGTATTGAAAGCTGGAATGGCGGGGTGGGAAGCGGGACTTGTGAAGCCTCGCAGCAGGAAAAATAAATAAATACCACCTTATCAGGCCTGTATCAGTTTCTCAGTGGGGTCTGTCAAGCAGGAAGTTCAAATTGACACTTTTCTCTTTTAAAGAAAAAAATCCAGGGGGAGGGGAAGAGGAAGGAGAAGTGCTGGTGCTGCTGGAAAAGTGATAGAGAAACTGGGGCCACTTCAGCTGGAGGAACAGCTCCCACTGTCATAAGGTTAAACACGAGGGTGGGGATGTACGTGCTTTACGCGGAGGAGCAAGCCCAGGAGTGACAGAAAGGAAGATCATGCAGAGATTGTAACTTTCTTTGTGCAACAATCCCGTGCTGTCTCTTAACTGACTAAAGATAATTGCTCTTTTCTTTCCTTCTGAATTTTCCCACTAAAGCCTTCCCTCCTACTAATTTCCATGTGTAGACAGCAGTTGTGATATGTAAAGACTATTTTTCAAGTCTAACTGTGACAGCTCTCTTTAGTTTGCAAGCTATCTTTGGTCCATTAATCCTCTCTTGGCTTTTTCCCCCATTACCTGAGCACAAGGGACACTTAGGAACACCAGAAAGATCAAAACATAAACAAGTGTGTCAGCACTGTGTAAAATAAGAGAAGGTAATGTCGGGGGCCAAGGAGAGGTTCTGAAGTTTTATACTGAAGGTGGATTTAAACCAGGACTGAAACTGATTGAGAGGTTTACAACCTTTCTTGTTGTTCTTAAAGGAGCCATACTTCAAAGTTGAAGAGATATATTTCTTACAAATGGATTTTTTTTGAACTTGTGATCCGAGATTTAAGTTTTTACCAATCAATGTCTCCCTCTCACTCTTGAAATGCATTTCTCCCCCCACCCCCATATACACATATATACACACACACACACACACATATATATATACACACTAAATATAGGCACATACTCTTCCAAGATCTGTCTAGTTTCTGTGGTCAGAGAGACACACAGAAAAGATATGCATGACAAAACAAGAACGGTGCAGCTGCATTTTTAAGTTACTAATCTGAGGGGGGGTGGGGGAAGAAAAAAAAACACCCCAGACGTGCCTCTTGAGGAGCCTGATCCACTTCCAACTGAGGTCAACAGATTATTTGCTCAGATCTGAGATTAGTGAGTGCGTGCAAGAGGAAAAGGGACAAAACTCCTGTTACTTTTAAGTATTAATAAAACTCGAGTGGAGGGGCTGCCTGAAGTCACTCCAATGTGGGTGTTCCAGTTACAGACTGCTGCAGAGCTATAGCCTTTGCTCTCAGTTCTTGTGCTCTGAGCTGTAGCCTGAGAAAGATTTCATAAAAACAATGATCTGTTTTTTTCTAAAAACTTGAAAAACGGTTGTAGGCAGGCAGTAATTTCAATAGTAATTTCAGGAGTGTGATGGTACTGAACACTTCGAGTGGTGGAGCTTAATTATGCCGATTCACATTTTCGATCTAAATTAAGCACCTCTTTTGCTAGTAGAAAGAGAACCTCGAAGTTGTGAAGCGGGCAAAACAAAGACTGTTTCCACTCAAAATGAGAATGGAGACCAACATTTAGAAGTACATAATTTGATCATCTGTTTTCTAAATGTGTCCACAGCAGTGTGACATGCCTTTGAAAACTTTTTGCTCAGAGAAGGTCTTTCAGGAAGCCTTCAAATAATTCTCAATATTAAGTCAACTTTAGCCCCCAGATTCTGGGTTTGTGAAGACAACCTTTCATATAATTTAAAAATCATTTTCCTGAACCCTTTTGAACATTCCAGGAGGCATTTTTTAAAGCAAGTGCAGATGTTTCCTCTCAACCCAAACAGAACAGCTTCAAAACCAGAAAGTGAAACTGCCCATAAACAAAAGGGAAAGCGAGCCACAGGGCTGAGCTAATGGCGAGCATGTCAGGGCCAGCAGGAAGAAGGGAACAATAAATTGCATTTAAGAAAAAAGCATTAAAAAGTTAATCTTCATAGAACCAGAAACATTTTAAATAATGCCTCACTAAACCTGTTAATGAAACAAAAAGATTGTCAAATATGTAGTAAATATGCAAATTGTCTTTTCCTAATTTGAACTTTTTTTCTGAAGCTTGACCAAAAGATGTCACTTGCCCGTACTTGACTGAGGAGACAAACATGACATGAACAGCAGGAAGTTGCATCATATGATTGCAATATATGAACATTATTATCAAATAGTCATGTCCTGAGTCAATGCAATTGTTCAGATTTTGTTGGGTTTTTGTTGTTTCATTTTGTTAGTTTTTTTTTTTTTAACTGTTACCCTCTCCACCCTCCATCCCAAAAGAATCCTCCCATGTTGAGGTAAAAAAGAAATTCTAAACTATGTGGGACCCCCAAAGCAAATTTCTTCAATCTGTTTGCTAAATAGTCCAAACATAAAATACCACAGACTAAATGACAATCTGAAGGAGCAGTTGAATGAGGTTAAGTACATTTAACAAATTACTGAAAATTTATTTTTTGGCCAGCATAATACAGAAATCTTGTGCCACCATACTTAAAATCATTTACTGAACAACGGCACCATCTGAAGGTGACATCTCAAATCCTGACAGAAAACATCTGGGGCCTCAAAACAGGCAGGAAGGAGAAAGGGATCGTTTGAAATGGCACTGAGTTTCCAGCACTGGGATAATGTGGAGTCTTGCCTCTACCACTATTGTGCAACTCCTTGCAGGCACTTCAACATCCATTCCAAGTTACGTAGCTCCACTCGGAGCTAATCATGGCCATGAAGGTAGGTGTGTGCTCCAGCGTCTGAAGGACTGGGTCAAAGGCCCCAATTCAGGAAAACACAGAGGACAGGGTTAAACCCACAACTAAGTACATGCCTAATTGCTGTCTTGAATCTGGATGGTTTCCTTCTGCGGCACAAATGAACTAATGCTGGGGAAGTTACCTTTAATTTGAAAGTTTGCTGTTACAGAGGCAAGTAGATGTTACATGTGGGTGCGTAAATACATTTGTGCTCTAAAGTGGTAGTTCTCTCATTTTTGAGGCCACTAATTACAGGAAATAAAGCCAGAGAAATTCTCTGATACATTTTTCCCCGGAGGCCCATCCTGCTCTAGTGCTTAAAGAGGAACTGAGGTGCTGAACTCCAATACTGTGATCCCCAAACCCTTGAGGCACTTAAAGCAGCTGCCTATATTTCAAGTTGGCAAGACTGGAAGGTCTCTGTAGGTGTGTGTCCCAGGCGGCCTCTCCTGTGCTGGCTGGGCAGCCAGCCAAGGTAGGACTCTTCCAAAGCCTCCCACGGGCACCAGTGTGCACTGCACACCCAAGCCACGGCGCAGGGAGAGATCTGGGTGCAACACACCACGGCCACTGGCTGCCTCACGCTCACACCAGCATGTGTTCCATGGGAGGAGGCCTTGACTTCAGCCTGCAGTGGGACCTAGACGCCAGCTTTCCCCACCTCTTCCTCAGAGGGTGCTAAAACTAGCAGCCATGACCTGGGAGAGGCAGTGATGCTCACCTGGTCCTCTCAGGGAAGCCAAACCACTTTAAACACCCAATTGTTAGCAATCCATTTGGCTGGGGAGAACTTTCCTGACTTCATAGCGGGTGGGGGGGTCCCCTTAAGCAAGACCGTCTTAAGACGTTTTGATAGGCCAAGGCCCCACATCTGTAGCAGGTGCCAGCAAACTGGGGACATGCCCTCTGCACTTCACTCATGGATGAATGCAGTGCCAGGGTACCTTGGCCAGGCTTTGTGACAGAGAGAGGCTGGAGAGGCAGCATGATGCTTGCTAACTTTAGATTTAACTAGTGGCCTGGGAGGAAGGGGCAGAAGGAAACTAAACAGTACTGGCATCCACATTAAACTCATCTGGTTCCAGTATTAACGTTGCAAAAACCACCTCTTGTAGCTTGCACCATTGCTACAGGGCCTTCGGCAAATAAGGATCTTTGGGAGACTTCTGGATTTTTTTCCACACTTTTCAAAAAAGTGTTAACTTCAAAAAACCTCAATCCTTATGGTACCTGTAGGGTTTTTGGCCTAACTGCAGGCTTTAGGCCTGAATGTGTCTGTCACAAAAATGAGGGGAAAAGAAATAAATGTGAGAACCTCCTCTCATTTTTCTGAGGCGCTATTTTCTTTAGGTGGAAGGAGCTCACATAAAATTTCTAAATGGTTTAAATATAATTATCTTAAAAAAGAAGAATAGCTATTTCAAACTCAGCATCTGGAAATACTGCGAATGTTAAGGCTGAACTACAACATTGTGCCCTAAGTTCCCATTTCTTTAATTCCTTGTATTGAGCCTACTTTTACTAAAATCAGTTATTCTGCCACGCCCAGACACCCCTAGTTTTGACCTGAATAAGAGTAACTGGAGACAGTAACAAACACTTTACAAATGCATTCCTTGCTACTTCTGCAAGGAAGCCTAAGGTGCCAGCAGATGCAGGAAACCAACCCTGCGTTTGTGTATCCCTCTAGCTAGTGGCCAAATGTGTCTGGCTAAATCTTTGCAAACTCCTCATCCACTGGAGCCCTAAATGCTGTTGTCTCATCTCACCTGCAAGTCTCCCCCAAAAAGCCAACAGTTCATCATATCAGGAAATAAAACCGCACAGAGAGTGGTGAAATGACATATGTGCAAAGATGACAGAATCAGTGAGATGGTTTTCGAATAGAGAATATAGCTGCATAAGACATTCCCTCCCTTTTCCCTCTGCCAGTAAGAGACAACAAGTTCTCTTCTATTAATTTGTAGGGAAAGACAAAAGCCTAGTGAAGGGATGACATTCACAGAGGACATATATACTTTTGATTAATCTGAATGTGTGATAACATTTTTATGATATGGGATGACATTTTAGCTCTAATGATCCCTAAAGTAACACTGACATTTTATAACCCATTTCTTGTCAAAAAAACTGTAAATAGTTCTTTTTATTAAAAAAATAAAACAAAAACCTGCTTGCAGTTTTCCCTTCAAGTTTCAGTGTAGTTACTGGCAGACAAAAGAATGCTCTGCTCTCTTTTGGAGCAGCTAGCAGGAGGGGAGGCAGCCTAAGACTCCACTGAGAAGTCAGCAGTAACCTTTCCCTCTCTTGAAGGGGTCTGGGTGAGGTGCCAGGCAGTGATTAGGCTAGAAGTAAAGCACCGAGGCTGGAAATGGTCAGAACCACAGAGGAATACAGAGATAAACTCCTGGAAACAGTATTCCCTCCGCTACCAATGCTTCTATTTTTGAACAGAAAATGAAAGTTGCAATACAAAGCCAAGAAATGGGGACAAAGTACACTGACCTTAAGACACAAGTAACCAGATGAGAAGACCACAGGAGGTTTGCTCCCATAAGATAAATACGTGTAGATACAAGGCACAAAGTGCATTATGTAGTAAACATGTATTTTGTCAGACACCTAGACAGAGTCATGGCACATTGCCACTTCCTGGTACAGTGAGGGCAGCCCTTTGGGAGCATGACTGGACAGCCTTTAGTACATGCTACCAAGGCAGACTTCTGCTCAACACACCGTGAGATCTGAAACTAGAAAGTCTGAGTGAACCAACAGCTACGGTTTTGAAGACAGAGGTCAGGTTGTCTGTCCAGAATTTCAACAAATAAGACTCAGATTGTAAACCAGCAACTGTTCAGATTTTATAATCTATTTACATTTGAACAGGCACAAGGAACTCATTCTCTTGTGTTGGGTTTTTTAATTCCCCTTTTCCACTCCAAGCTACCTCCTGTGACACAACAGATGATGCAGCTGTGTAATTATACAACTTATTATTAGATCGTATAGGTAGAAGAGACATTACTAGCATTCCTTGTTTATACTGTAATCCACTTACTGAGGTTCATCATTGTCAGCTCTCTGGAGGAGGGATAGTGCAGCCTCTCTGCAAAGTCTCGGCAATACCACACAAGCAGCTCTTGGTTGGCAGGGATGGGCTTGATGGTATAGAAGTAGATGTTCATTCCATTTTGACAAGCAGCCAAGTTCTGTTCCTGAACAGAGTAGCCAGGGTTTACATAACGCATCCAGTTGCTCTTGTCCTCATTAAATCCATCAATGAAGTGGTGAAGCTCACCACTTGAATAGATCTGGAACAGAGTGGAAGCGCCTATGAATACATACATACATATATATATATCTCTATATATCTCAACATGTACGCACAGAGTCCAGAGAGGAAAAATGATAAGCTTTTTTTTTTTTTTTAAACAAGCAGATATTACTGCAATAAGAGTTCAAGCTGTGTTCCTGCCTTTCCAACTATGACATCCTCTGAGTTAAGAAGGCATTCAAAGGTAAGTCCATAGTCACCTTTCCCATTTCATCTTAGCCTGTGTCTCTGCTAGTTTGGGAAAACAAGACCCAAAATCTGAAATGCAGAGTACTCTCCCTGTGTGAACAGTCTACCTTAGACTCCTTTTCCTGGTGCTATGATCAACAAGTGGGTGATGTTGATGACTGCAGGTCTGAGTGCATGCTTGCATTAATGCTTTGAGTCACCTGTGTATAAGACTGACTGGCTGCGCTACGTCAGAGTCTTTTCTCGCCTCTTTCTATGGCCTCTGTACTTGCAGTTTCCTACCACCTCCACCCAAAGGTTTAAACTATGCAAACATTCTGCACCTCCCCAGAGTCCTAAAGCAACACTTGCTCATAGTTGATCTGTAACGCTTTTGTATGAAGGTTGGGTGAGGCAAAGATGAAATTCACCTGCCATAACTGAAGGAAGACCTGGAGAGGGGCTAGCCCATGAGAAGTCACTTTTCCTGTCAAGGGACATGTTCTGACTTGTCCACAGAGGGGCAAGAAAACACGAATCTAAAAACTGCTCAGCGGTTTCGGGGGAATGAAATCTCAAACACTGACAGAAGTTACTGTTTCTTGAAATGGTAAGAATAAGAGAATTATTAAAAAAAATAAAATCAAGAGAAGTCCAGGAAACATATTTGCTAAAAACACATCGCTTACTCTCGGGGGGAACTAGCTCTGCGCTGGATGAAATGAGGTTCCCGGTTTTCTCAAAACAGACGACCAGGCAAAAGCCAGACCTTGAAGCAGGAGCAGCTTGCCCCAGCGAGGCACCTCGCTGAGCAGGAAATGCTTTTCCAAAGGGGAGACAGAGCTTATCTCGGACGAAAACACTCCTCAGGGTGTCCCTGCCCGTGTGCCCACACCGCTCTCTCTCACACTTCCCTGGCCGGCCGGGACCCTTCTTCTGCTCGCCGGCGGGGAGAGGCGAGGTGGCCTGGCCCTTTAACGCGGACCGTAAACACCAGAATCACTTTCTTTAAGAGTAACTTCCTGTAAACTGAGAAGGGGGAAATACATGTGGCCTCATCAAAGCAGCTTGCGAGAGATTTTGCGGTGTGTTTGTTATGAGAAAATGGAAGGGAGCCGGGCGAGTTGTGCTGCATCAAGAGAAGCCTTCGGGTTTCTCTGCTCACCCCGCCTCGCAAACTTCCAGGAACGCGGGGCTCTGGCGCTTGACGCCTGCCGCCACTTTCCAAACCAGCCCTCCACCGCTCCCACGTCAAGGCCGCAGCTCCGACTCCCCGGCAAAGGCACCCACCAGGCTCCCACCTATTCTGGGGAAGGCGCGACCAGATGTGCTGAGTCACGGCGCGGTTCCCAGAAGTGACGCGGCCCGGGCGGCCCCGCTCCCCTCGCGCGGGCAGGGCCGGGCGCAGAGCAGATGTTCCCGCTCCTGCCAGCAAGCCCAGGATGCCTTTAATAACATGTGGGAAGTTATCTCCCACAATTTCCTTTGCATATGCAAGCCTGTGTCAGACCCCTAGGAAGGAATTAATTTTCAGTGCAGCAGTCTGTCTTGAACGAATCAAGAGATTATAACAGGGAATTTAATGATGCTTAGATGGCTCCTAGGATATTATTTCTGAGGATCCCTCCGCATTAAAGCTTAAAATCACATCATGAGAATGATGTCATCTTTCTCACTGCAATGTAGGAATGAAGTCCTGCAAGATGGTTACCAGCCCCTCTTCCTTGTGTCTCCTGTCTTAAGAACAACTGGTGGGGCTAGGGCATGCGTACTGGTCTCTTCCTAGACTGGACACAAGCTCCCAAAAAATTCAGCAAAAAACCCCCCATTTTGTGGCCGTGTGAATGTGAAAACAGTTGCCTGATTTGTAAAATCGCTCATGCAAATAAGTGCCTGAGCAATGCTGTATTAATTCGTCCAAAGACCGTCTGAGAAAACCAAAGTGATTCAATTAGGTAGGAAGAAAGGGGTGTGGAGAACGCTGGTGCTCGCCCTGTGTTTCACCTGGATATGAGATTCGGATATTACTAAGGCAGGCAGGAAGGCACCTGAGCACAGAGGCTTGGACACAGTCCCAAATCCATGGATTTAGACACAACCTAGAAGGCAGCAAATGGCTAGAAGGCAGCAAAACAAATCCATGGAAGGAGATGGGGCTGAAGGAATGTTGTCTAACAATTAATAATGGGTCTGTAAGGAAAATGAGGATTATGTCAACTGATAAACTGGAAGGATATTCCTCAACACAGACTGCCCAAGCCAAAACAAATTGGCTGGTGCTCCCTTCCAGCTTATAACTTAACTTATGTACTATAGAGTACAAATTAGGCACCACCTCAGATGTATGTCTCTTTTCCCTTTGCTAAGATCCATGAGCTGCTCTTTTAACAATTCTGAGGAGAACTAGGAAAATTTACTACCACTACCATGTTATAGCAGTTCGATTCAAAACCCAGGAAAAGATGTCACAGAATGTATCACAATTCCAGAGTAAAAGTTTATGCAGTCCTTTCACAGCTTCTTCATAGTGGGAAAAATCAAGGACGTGATACTTGCATAAATTAGAATAACCTTCCGCTGTGAAGAAGTGCAAAATAACCTGCCCTTACAGCAAGCAGCAGAACTATTTCTTTACAGAATCAAGCACTGATACATTTTGGAAGACAGAGCCAGGAAGGGCTGTGCATTTCCACTGCTCTCTCCACCCACACAGTCCCTACATCCAAGACAGCCAGGCTTTTCTCGGCTTAATTCACCCACTGGCCCTGTTCATGGCCTGGCCGTGTACAGAGGCTGTCCCCTGCATCACACAGGTCTGCAGCAGGAAGTGACCCAGCTTCTCAGCTGTACTCATTTAGTGATCTGCTTACTGCAACAACATGGTGCTGTTTTTTCCTGCTTACCCGCCAAAAGTATTTTCTGTTCGCATTCTTGGGAACCGTATCACTGGTATAGATCTCTCCTACCAGGGGTCCAAAGCGTGTTCCTTTTGGGATGTACTCTTTGCTTATAACTCCAGTGACCTACAAGAAGAGCAGCACAGGATCAGTACATTGCCAGTAGAAAAAGAGAAGTCTTCCTCTTCTCCCCTGTCCCCCAAATGTAACAAGGTAAAGCAAACAATGCAATAAATTTTTTGTGACAGGTCAGCCAACCAGAAATAAATAAATTAACAATTGTGTTGGTTACAATACAATCAGCTTTGTTAGGTACTAGCATTTTACCAAGACATGTGGAAGCCAGTGATTAATACCACCTTAAAAATGTGCTTTGTGGAAACACATTCACAAGAAGAAACAGTAAGCAAAATTTACAGAGACTGTCAAATATCTTCAGAAGTTATTTCTCCTATCAAAGGCAACCCCCAAAAGTCTAGTTCCAGCAAACAAAAGTATGCAATATCTATCAATCACTTCACTGCTACAGAGCTTGCTTTTCTAATAAGTTAGGAACTGGAATGACTGCTCCTCCAGAACAAAATGAAACCACCCTACACCCCCCTCCATTCTTCGCTCTATACCCGCCCTGATAGCTAAAAGGAGAACACAAAAAAAAAAAAAAAAAAAAAAAAAAAAAAAAAAAAAAAAAAAAAAAAAAAAAAAAAAAAGACAACCTACAGTTCTCTCACCAGCATACAGTGGCATACAAAACAGAATATGAAATGGCTCTGGGACATGTACTCACAGGTCACCTTCTTGTACAAAAAGGAATCAGCAGTTCCGGTAACATATATCAAGTGAGTTTGGTCAAAAAGGTGTAAGGGTTTTGAAGAAAATGCTCCACTATGCTAGGTCTAAGAAATGCACTCTGGTTGTTCAGCTTCCTTCTTGACAGTAATTATACCAAAAAAAGTCACTGACCACAAATCAGGAAGCAATTCATCATTATTCAGAAGAACGTGCCTTGGAGTAACCCTTTGCAAAACACTGCTGAGTTATTGGTTTTGTCTCTCCGTTTCTCACCAATCTTCTTAAATTTAATGTATCCAGACAATGTTAGAAAACCAACAATTTTGTAAACCAAAACCCCCAAGCCTTTGCAAGATTTATCCTGCTGCTCAGATAGTGGGAAAAAAGAAAGATAAAAAGCCCATTAATTTGGTGTTATAACCAAACTCTCATGGCAAAATGTATTAAACACATCCCTTTCACACATCTTGCCACTTGTCTTTTTGCTCATCAGGATTTCAGAACAAGACAGGAACACCAGAAGTAGCTGAGGAAGACTGAGAGCTGGGATCACTGCAATCTGTACCCCGCGAGGAATCAATGTCCTTACCAAAGCATATTAGCACTCATCAGACCCTACAGACAGTTCACTGAAGTGAGCTTTTCTTTTTGTTTTAACAGTCCTTCGCAGCAAAGGGTGGTAAAAACCCTGACCTGTATGTAGACAGCAGTTCACAAATAAGCTAAGTCTTCTGATTTTCTCATGCTACATTTTCTTCCATTGTATGACCCTTAATGTATAAGTGAGAGGCAGACTGAGAAATCCTTGCCTGTGTACTGGTCAAGATTAAAAATCCCAGTAAACAACAAACATCTAGCATAATTTCATGTTAAATGTCGAAATAAAGGGGACAAATAACAGCCATGGATTCAAGGAATCACCTGGAAACAGATTGCTGGGTGTACATGGTGGCTGTTTGTACTCGTTTGCATTTCAACATGTGTTTCAGCACACTAAAAAAAAAAAATTAAAACATCAACAGTAGAGGTAGTTAAATGCTCCATTGATCTGTGCATCTGGACTGAAGACAGAGAAGAGGGACTTCCAGAAATTTTCCTACACCTACCATATGCTGAAACAAACTCAGTGGCTCAGTTTTATTTTTGTCTTGCTTGTACATGTCTCATAGAGAGCTGAAAAAGGCAGATGTTCTTCTCATTTTCCTTATATATCTTCATTTACATCCATCTGCCCTCTCAAGAAAAGTTCACAACCAAGCTACAAGCACACTCTACCAGTTTAAGTGCATGATAGCTTGAGTTTTTTCATGGTTTTAAAAATATCTTGGCCTTAATTAAAACAACTTTAATGAAATTCTCAGAATCTCTAGAAATCACTCCTTGAACTAGTCAACTTGAAACAGTCTCTGACACAGCAGAGACTTTTTGATATCCACCTTACAGACAGCGTTTGCTTCTTCCCCAGCGTAGCTGAACACAAAGATGATTTCTCACCCTGTACCCCTCAGAAAGTTATTTTGACAGAAGATGTTCTGCACATCCATGTGTGCCAACACTGAAATTTTGCTAAACCAGACTAAAGCCGTCCAGATGACTTTTAACTGACGGTGGCTTTCTGGTCAACAATTCTCGGCCTCCACTGTGTCCCCACAAGCTCAGCTGCCGAGGTCGATGAGGGGCACCCTCAAGGAGAAGGCTGCCAGCAGTACCAAGGCAGCCTAGCTCCAGGCTGCAGGCAGCCCCCCTGCCGCAGCCAAAAGGGGCTCCTGCCCCGCCGCACCTTAGCGGGGGTGGCTTAACAAGAGGCCGGGACGCAGGGAGCTGCCGAGGACGGGTAGACAGGACAGCGGCGCAGCTCCGGGTCCGGAGCCGGGGGCGAGCCGCCCGCGGGCTGCCGAAGGGCTGTGCCAGAGCGGCACTTCGGAGCTGTGTCCGCCAGGTGTCCTCCAGCGCGCCGCTGCGCTCCGCCAGGCGGGGAGCCCTTCCCGGGAGCCGCAGGGAGCCCGGCGCGGGCGCGCTCCCCAAAGACAGAGCCCTTCTGCCGCTGCCCGGACTGCGCCGCACGGCAGCCACGCGCTGCTTCCTCCGCAAGTTCCTCTCCACAGGCGCTTACCCCGTCTCCCTTCAAAGCTCCCAGCACTCCGCCGCGTCCCTCCTCTCACTACAGCAGCATTTCCAGCAGGAAGGCGCGGCCCGGCGTCAGCCCCAGCCGCTGCCCGCTGCCCGAGCGGGCCGGGGTGCGCCCGGCGGGGCCGGCTGCGAGCGGCGCCCGGGCGCGCCGGCGGGGACAGCGCGGCCGCCGGTGGGGCGGCCCGGCGGGGGGAGCCCGGGACCGGCGGCAGCCCGGGGCCGGCGGCAGCCCGGGACGGCCGCCCTGGAACTGACCAGGGTCCTAATGCGGCGCCGGGGGCCGGGCACGCCTGGGGCCCGCCTGGCCCGGTCAGCACATCTCGGCCTGCCCGCGGCCCCTGGGCACGAGGAGGATGGGCTCCGGTCCCAAATCTGATCTGAGATGGCACTTTGGAAGATCAGCGCTCCTGCATCTTTGTCTGGGGAGACGGCACTGAAGTAAACAACGACTCCTGCTAATTCTGCAAGGGGAGGGTATTTTGCAATGGGACCACTAAACTGCTTAAAAAAACCGAAACACCGAACAAACTCTTATTGGCTTCATTAAAACAGCAATATTCTCCACACACAAATAGGGCGGGCCACCATGTGTCCTGGAATAACACCAATTTTAATTTTCTTTTAACTACTAGTTCTACAGTTACGTAATTTTTACCCCTTTGTTCAGTGACCAGTTTTCTAAAAGTGATGCCACAAAATAGAATGCTTTCAGATGGCTTCCTCGGTGACAACATTAAAAAAAAAAGATGCAATAGGGGAGAAAAAGCGTCTGAGGCACAGTTTGTAACAGCTCAAAATCACTGCTTTCACCAAAATCACTGATTCAGGGTCTGTCTCTAAGAAATGGCCTTATCAGAGAAACGCAACAGTAATGGGTGGTTTGCTGAGATATGTTTTCCTCTGTCAAAGCTCACAGACCAGGATGAGACACTAGTCATATTCAAGACAGCAGAGTAACTGGCACTTTATATCAAGAAGGGCTGTTTGGGCTTTAAACACCAAGACCAAAGGGAAAATTATTGAAAAAAAGTTTTTAAATGTCTGCATGAAAAGATCATTCACATATGGCCTTCTAGAGCATGAGCCCGACACTGCGTTTCATAGTTTTTTGACAATTGCCAAAACTCGAGGAAAGGATAAATAATTCACGCAAAGCAATAAATAAATGACTTCATGTAAATCTAACAGCCTAAAATGTTATGAGCAGTAGTAATTCATTTTTTAAAATGCTGACACATTCTGTGAACTCATAACAAAAAATGTGTTGTTCAGAAAAGTCCCTGATCAAGATCCAAGAATAAACAAGAGTACGATGACGTGTCATGGGTTCCCTTGCAAATTGCATAAACCTTTAAAGAGGAGCTACTCGCACAACAAAGCATGCAAGGAGAAGATGCAGAAAAAGCAACCCTCCCCAAACAGCAGTGGCCGTACTTCCTCCCTCCTAAGCAAGCACGCAGTACTTTTCCTGCTCCAACCGGAGATATAATACTAATCATGACAGCACTAGGATTTCATGATCTAATCATGACAGTATTAGCATTTCACAAGCAATATATTATATATGTTTTTTGACAATAAACTGACTCAGCTTTTAAAACTCTCAACCAGATGAAGCCACAGCTCTCCCAAAGTTAACAATGAAGACAGCTCACATCTGAAACCCACTGGCAAACATGCACACATGCATCCCCCGAAGTCTTACCTCATCCTTTTGCAAGTGAAAAAAACCCACCCTACCGAGCTGTCAGGACTCCAGTGGTTTTCCATGAAGTCAAAACCAGAATCAGGCTTCCTCCCTGACCCACAAACACTGATATGCAGGAGCAACATACACACCCAGTCCTGACCCCACAAAGTCAAACTTGGATGGCAGGCAGAAAAAAAAATAGTGTTTCACTTCAGAAGTTGCTAGAGCGCAAGCGGATTATGCCATTTACAACTGCTTCACCCTGCAGACGAGTAGAAAATGAGTGACCTGTCCATACATTCACCAGACTGTAGCCTTCACAGAAGGTGGGCAAAAAAGCCCATCATATTGGCCCTTTCTTTCAGAGCTACCTTAGAGATAGTCAGGGTTTAAAACCTCCTATTGCTCCTTAGGGTAGATGCAATTCAGCACAAATGAAAGACCGGGGGGAGCTTTGGAGAACAAAAGGAGGATGTCCTATATTCAGACTCCCACTAGCAGGGAGCTGCACGGGTCACATTTTACAAGGAAGAACCAGCAATCTTTCAACAACTTCTCTCTTCCCCCACCTCTTATACAGAGATGGCAGCAATCCTTCTGATTCACTGACCTGAGCTAGAGAGTAAGGAAATTACACCTTGGTGTTTCCAAACAGAGTGCTGGGAATTTTGAAAGCTCTTTGGATGTCTCCAGCCACAGCAGAAGGACTCGACAGGGGCAGAGAGAGCAAGCAGCCTCAGCAGCCAATCAGTCATCAGCCGGCTGCTGAGGACTGACCCGAGCTGTCACGCTGCAAGCTCATCCTTCAACCAAGAAATCTCCCATATCACACAGCAGAGGCACAGCTTTATTTCYCTCTTCACGCCAAAGTAAGACCTATCTAACGATGCAATAACACAAAACTAGGTTTCACACTTTTTTTCTGGAGCATGACCTTTCTCTGCCAAAGTTCTGCAGGGCAGGGCAGGGCAGATGGGAAGAGAAGAGTGATTTTAAGGAGAATTTAGCTTTAACCTCTTACCAAACCTACTTGGCACTCTATTAGGCACTGCTAAGCTAAATTCCATGGTGTCAACACCCTTCAGGTGGGGGTCCAGCCCTATTTCTGTATGCGGGATTAAACAAGTACCTGCTCTGGAAGGAAATATTTGATAGGCACGGATGAGTGTACCTCTTCTTTTCAGCTCTGTGGTCAGTATGTTTAGCCAAAGCAGAAGCACAGGTAATAGTTGCTGTACCACAAGTCTCAGCACAAGGAGAAATGAAGGGTTGTCCCTTGGGTTGTTACGCTACCGAACATCACACCTAGCTATAATAGCTACTCTATACGAAAGAGTAAACACAAAACCAAATTGCTCATCCAGGCTCATTTCTTTCCAGCCCTTCTGAAACAACAACAAAGAATGTACCCACTCCAGGGACAAGGATAGGACAGACTCGCACGGCTAGCTACCAGTGAAGATACTGTCCCAGATAAACAAAAGTTAATTTAAGCTATAGCCACCCTTCTGTCAAGCTTGCTTGACAGTTCTACCATTACTTCCTTAACACACCAGAGTTTTTAAGAATTTAGGAAGTCGGGAATACTACAAACTCACAAAAAGAATAAAGCAATTTCATAACCAAAGGGAAAACAAAAAGAAATAATTAAACACATTTCCAGGAATTTGTTGGGTTTTTTTTTTCCCTTTACTTTTTTAAAGCTATTTATTGGACAACCGAGGCACTTTAATCTCTGAGCCAGAGGCAATGAATGGTCCTGGCAAACAGCAGCCTAGAAATTGGCACGGAGAACTACCCCACAGTTTAAATATGCTTATTCAGATGCTGTTCAAATTGTGTGAAAATTTAACTGTTTGCGAATTGGTACCGAACCAGTTTCAGGGGTAGCTTGGCTGCAATTTTCAATGAGAATATTACACAACAGATGACCAGCACACAGATTCTTAAAAGAGTTATTAGGGTCCCATATTAAAAGCCAGCAGGCAGCATTTGTTGTTGTTGGTAGGGGATGTGTGTGTGTATGCTAAAGAATCAAAGACAGGGTGAGCACATGCTTTCCAAAGCGCTGTGATTTGGCTTGTCTGACTCCAGCCTTCCCCAGAGCACTGCCGCTTACCTCTTTGCAGTTAGATGCGTATTTGAAAGTCAAGTTCCTTGGCAAGGAAGCCTCTGCCTGAGTTAGGGTGCCTCCATCGGCACTGGGATCCAACGGGTGATCATTTACAATGTATGTGCACTTCTCTTCAAAATCAGCCTCTGTCCACAGAGTCATGTCAGCATCCTCCATGTCCATTTTCATTGTCCACTCTCTCCCTTTCACCAGATTCTTGAAACTCACAGCGTCCGAGCTACACTGTGTAGCAGCCTGGAAAAAAAGAAAACAGCCTTTAATCCTCATTGTCCTTCAGTGTTGTGGTTTCCGTTGATACAGTGTGACTAATGCAGTAGTCTGTGACACTTTAAAAGCGTATGCAGGATAGTTGGTACAATTGAGTAATAGCCAAAAAGCAATGTAAACGAAGCTGCTCTGACTGAAGCAGCGCCTTAAAATGCCAGCCTCAGTAGTAATGAGGGAACGAAAACAAAGAGGAAAAAATCCCTAGGCTGACAACCACTTTACCTTTTTCAGACCCTTTCCTTAATGCTTCAGAGCGAAAAAAGTATTCCGTGCTGAAGAAAACGTGGGGTCATGGCCGCGAGACCACTTAGTCGCCTGTGGAAAAGCTGCCTCAGAAAAGTGTCACAAACAAGGAGAGGAAGAGGAAAGGAACTGCTGTCTGCGTCTGAATGAAGCTAAAAATGGAAAGCGCATGTTGGAAGAGCGGAACCCAGCCTTGCCTCTTCCAAATGGGGAAGCCTGAACTTTCCCACCGGCTTTCAACACACAAACAACTTTCAAAACAACCTGGCCCCCCCGCCTCCTCCTGACGTCCCCTTATCCTTTGGCATGGAAGGCTGAGAAAGCCGACATCCTGCCAGCATCACTGTAGCAGCAGCAGCCCTGCACAAAGCACTGCAACATGTTCTTGGGGGTCGAATCAGAAAAGGAGCAGGAGAAAGAAATAAAATAAATAATTTTAAAAATGTTATTCTATCCCTTTTGATTTTGATGGTACCTCCTAGAATTACTATCTCAAAGTGCTGGATATGAGCCTAGCAGGACAATTCCAGCAAGTCCTTCAGCCCCTCTGTTCAGGACAGAAGCACTGTTATCAAACCTACCCTCGAACAGGTATTAGGATCGGGCTCTTTCCAATAAGGTTCACGAGGAACCAAAATCTATGTATACACCGGTAGCTGAGAATGACGCTCAATCCGGCGTAAAATCCCTTAATTTTTCCTTTCTGGATACGCAGCTACTATGAAATACACCCCTCCTCCGGGAAAAACGAAAGACAAAGACTGAAAGTGCACGATCTTCCGAGAAAGAGGTTAAGGGCTGACTGACTGCGGGTTCGGGGGAGACCCCCAGCGCCCCCCCGGTTCCGGCCCTCCCGGGGGGCGCAGCCGGGCCGCCCGAAGAGGCTGAGGCGGGGGTCGCGGCCATACACAGGCCCCCCGCGGCTGCGGCCGCCGCCGCCTCGGGACCAGCCCCGCGCCCCGTCCTGACCGCGGTCGAGGCGAGCAGTGCGACAGCGCCGGACCCTCGGCATTAAAGGGGGACAGGGGACGAACAGCGAAACTCGGGCCGGGAGTGGGGGGGGTGTGACAGCTGCGCGGCGGAGCGAAAGGGTTAATGCCGATCAGAGGAGCGCTCCCGATCCGGGAAAGGCGACGAGGAAACTTTTGCTCCGTCCCGCGGGCGCCGGAGCAGAAGCCGGGGAGGTGGAAACGGGGTGAAAGAGGGGACTGCACCGCGCTCCTTACCGGGGCAGAGTCCGCGCGCGTTTCCACACCGAAGCCCACCGGCGGCGGCAAACCTGGCTCATCTCTACAGAGTAAACATTTCTCCTTCCTTCCAGCGGCCGGGTCCCCGGGAGACTGACTCACACCTCCAGCCGCCGCTCCCCTCCGGCTCCTCCCTCCCCCGCTGTCAAGACAGGTGCTGCTGCTCTTGCCGCTGGGGAACGCTGGGGGGCCGCCTGCCACAGCCGCGCGCTCCGCTCGCCCCGGCCCGCCCGTCGCTCGCCCGCCCGCGCTCACGCACCGGCCCCTCCTCCCTCCGCCGGCCCCTCTCACAGCGCGGGAGGTGGGGCCCTACCTGCGGACCCTGCCCCGCCCAGCCCACCCGCGTTGGGGTTTTTTACATCACTATTATTATTTTTTTTTCCTCCCTTTCTCCCAAGACGGCCCGTGCGTCAGCTGGGAGAGCCGCGGCGCTGCCCCGCCGCCTGGATCTGCCCGGTGGGCGGGCACCGCGGCGCTTCATGGAGAGCGCACCTGAGGCAGCTTTTACTAGAAATCTGTTTTCCGTGCTATTTTTAAGCTCCGGAGTTCAACACGTGCCCGCTTTCGTTCTTCTGCAGTTTGACTTGATAGAACATTATAAAGAATAACAACTACAATTATTTCCAAGTTCCAGAATATTGATTAAAACTCGATTCAAAGTTCTTGCTCTCAAACCTTAACAATCATAGTACTTTACTTGAGATGACAAATCGGGGAGTTTCAGAGTTTTGACTTTATCCCTTTCCCGAGTCTCTTTCTAATCAGTGCCTGTAAAAGGAACTGGGAAAGATATTTCTGTTTCTTCCCTTAAACAAAACCTTCCCCCTCTCCCTTGGTAACAGCAGGGAAGCTCACAGCAGCAGGGCACGGCACGCAGCATTTCCAAACCCGATGCCCCTTTCGCAGAAAACAAGCACAGATCTTGCACAGGGCAATGTGTGAGTGGCCATCCAGGAACACCCCTGGTGATGGAGGGAGGATTGGTAGAGCAATCAGCAGATCCCGGCACCCAATTTTTTTTCCTCTGATCCAAGTCAGCATGCACGGCTGAAGGAAGGACATCCTGTGATGATGGCATACAATGTCCTGTTTGTTTATTATTAAGAGCATTCCTGCTTCTCATTACAAAACAACCAGATGCCTTACTTCCTTCAGTGGTCCTGTCTCTTCAGCGAGGCGTCCTCGGGCTTAGAGGAACGGTGATGCACAATTCCATTTATAGCCATCCACAGCCCAGTGCCAATGCTAGCTGCTTCACTGTGAGGCAACTCTACTACTTTTCCTTCTCACATGTCTGCAAGCATATTTCTCATCACTTCCCTGGCACTTTACGTGGCAGCTAGTTTCACATTCTTCTTCTAAACATAAATGCACTTATATTTTAGGGTGATCTCAGTGTTACGTATTTCTTCACAGGAAAAAGGGAGAAAGCGGGGGGGAAAGCAGGTTTATGCAATCGAGTGCCTGTCTGTCTCTCTGACAGGCATACACAAACCCCTTTCCCTTAACCTGCTCCTCCTCCCACTGATAAAAAGACGTGTGGAAAGGATTACTTGCCATTTTCGGCCTGTGATGCTGAGAATAGCAGATCTGTGTAAAGACCTTCCGTATGCGCTAACACGGGAGGGCTCGTGGCAGCAGACATAAGTAGGGCAACTGCTGGCAAGTGAGTGTCCTGGCTTAACTGCCACCACAGCATAATTCCACAAGAGAGGTGGCCCGAGCACTGCAGCTGAAGGATATAAATGTAATTGGATATACCCTGTAAAACTGAGGCACATCCAAAATGAGGTCTAGGAAGGCTCTGAAGTAGGAAGAACCATTCATTAAAGAAGAGAAATCCGGCCTACTTGATTGGGTTAATTAACTGATGCTGAGTCACACTGCATAGAACAGAAAAACAATGTAGTCATACTGAAGGTGATTATTTTACCGAAAAATAGTCTCACTCCGAGAGGCAGCTGTTTCAGAGCTTTTCACTTCCCTGTTAGCTTGAAAGAAAAACAAAAAAGGAGGGGGGGGGCAAGAAGAAAGGGTTGATATATTTCCTTCAGGGACTGATCTTCTTAATGTGAAGGAGAGCAGGGAAAAAAGCAAATCTGCTTTTCAAGGAACTGAGAATGCTTTTGGGCTGGAAAACAAGAGGAAGCAGAGATTAGATTAGATCAGATCAGATGAAGTGAAATATTCATCAGGAGGATGCCAATATCCCAGGTCAGTGTGGCTCTTTCCCTGGAGCCTGGGGAGATGAGTACAGCCTATGGACTTCAAATAACTCTGTGGCACGCTCTGAGGCTATCCCAAAATTAGCTCCAGGTGTCTCAGTGAAGCTGAGCTCAGAACTCCCTTAGTGCAGTAGAAGGGGTTTTGCTGATGTGCAGACCCAGCCTAACAGTGCCTGATCTGGAATAAAACTAAGTTTATCAAGAAAAAGAGACAGAAACAAATTGTTAAGAATGTGTACTAAAGTAAGAATCGCAAAGGAAACTCTGCCATTAAAGAAATATATAGACTGACCTTCTGACCTTCCTCCTTAAGAGAGAAACATAAAAAGACGCCCTGTTCAACCAGAAGTTTTCTGCTCTTTTATAGAAATCGTTTGTACCAGTAGCTGCTATTGTCTGGAATGTGCAATCGCAAAATGTTGTTCATTTCAAAAAGAACACTTTTAGTCATATTTTAATTTTTTCCTTCTCGCTCGTAGAAAACCTCAATTACTGTATTAATCAGCATTTCTCAGGCAGCTCTCTCTGCAGCAGCTTTCAGCCTGGCAACAAATCATGAATGGCCCTAACAGCTCTGATCTCAGAAATCCCCATCCATTTCCTTTGATGCTATCACCACTTCAGCTCAACAACAAGCCTGCGCAACTCAACCTCAGCTGCCACCGCTGCTGTTTTCCCTGCGCCTGCTGTAATTGTAAGGGGAAGAAGGAGGGAAGGGAGCTGGCTGTAATAGACGAAATTTCTTAAAAAAGTTGGAGGGGAGATAAAATGCACACAAGAGATTAAAGGAGAGTCTCATTTTCACATCCTCCCCTTCCCCAAACAAGGTCAGTGGCAGATTGACCACATCAAGGGTAACTACCAGACCCACCCCCATTTCCCACTTCCTGCATGTAGGCATCCTTGTGCTGGTAAACATTTGGGGACCAGTTGTGGTCATTACTCGGAGAAGGTACATGATGTAGTTGCATGACTGCACATCTTTTAAAAGCCAACCGAGAAATCAAGCTCTAAGAAGAACTTGCTTTCAAGTTCTGATATGCACTCATGTTTTGGGCCCACGTTTTTGAAAACATGGTTGCTGTCAGATTCAAGGGAAAGAGAGAGACCCAGCACACTCTAGTGACTGTAGTGACTGTGCAACAGGAAAAGTTACAGTCGTCATTTCACAGACCAGCCTGACCTTTGCAAAATACTGCCTATGGGTTTCAGATATGATCTCAGATGCCCTAGACAGCTTCAGCTGGTATTGCCTATAAGGATAGAAATTAAAATTGCACTTGAATCTACAAGAAGGTTTTTGCAAGGGCATTTGGGGCGGTGTGTGCTATAGCCAGGAGGCTTTTGAATTAACACATGCAGCTTTCAGGGACTGCCTTTAATTACAGAGCACCCTGGTCATTGCCTCGTAGCACTTCCAAATGCCAAACGTTTATTTTTGTCTCGGCTGTGCAATACCAAGAGCAGATCTTTTGGCTGCACTCTCAGCTACTGCCTAGTGCAAACCTTAACATCACTTTTGGTTTCTGTTGCTTTATCCTCTCAAGAAATTTTCCTTAAAAAGAGAAAAAAGGAGCCAAACTAAAATACCATATCCCTTTTTGTTTCCCACTAGGCTTATTAAAATACTGGTCAGATGACGGATGAATAAGCCAAAACAATTCTCCTCCAATGGAATAAAAACATTCTCACAGCACACAGAAGCGAGAACTAAGCTTCAGCCTTTTCCTCTTGTTGAACCTTGAGTTTGAGAAGGAGCTGAGGCTGTCTGGGCCTACTATCAGGAGGGCAAGAAGGCTCTGTGAGAAGATGAACCACAGATGTTCCCTTCTTGGCTACCATCACCTCTGAGCAATGGTGGTCTTGGGAAAGGTAGGGACAACAGACAAGAGTCCATACAACAAGGCTTCTATTTTATTTGCATGTTTCTACCAACACAAGTTTACGTCAGACAAGAAAACCTGAGCACAAATTCAACCTTTCACATCCCAGAAGTGGGCTTCTGAATACTCTGTCCATTTCAACTGAGTTTGAGTTAAAATTAATGACAACAGGCCAACCCATTCCAACCACTTTCCAACCTTACTGGTGACAAGAGGACTGAAAAAAAGTGTGTGCTTTGGAGAACGTTCATTTAAAATAGGCTGATTTCCAGATTGTCATGAAGGAGGGATGGGATAGTATACATTTATTAGAAGGCTCACTCCTGTGAATACTTCAGACATCAGTCCCATAACAAGCTCACAACAAGCTGAAATAAGGGAGCCACCTCAGAATTAATTGCATTTTTTCTACTTTCATGCCTCTTCCCACTCACGACACTTTTTGGGGTATTCTTTCCTCAACCTGCCTGGTAAGACGCAGTAATAGAAACAATGGTGAAACTGTGCTCCTGCACAATTCAGTTTTCATGTCAGATACTCTCCAGGCAGCCCAATCTCCTGGAGCTGATGAACACAGCAGAAGGAGGGCAAGATCCATGGGTGGAACCATGCCACTTTTCTCAGACAAAGAGCTGGCCACAGAGCACATTTCAAAACAGATTAACAAAAACAACAGCTACACACCATGACAAAGTGCATGTGGTGGAAATGAAAATATTTACCCACAGATTATCACAGATCCAGCAATGTGACTACCGTGCATTGAGGACCAAAGGATTAAAAATAGTGACTGCATGTTTAGAGCTGACGAGGGAATCTGGTAGGGTTGGTCTTAAGGACCACTTTTTAAGCTTCTAAGAGTACAGTTGTCATTTCTCCACCTCTCCTACCCCAGAGTGGTGAAATAACAGTCTTTTCATACCTGTGTGTTGGCTGGGGGAGGGAAGAATTCCTCTGCTATTAAACACAACTTCTCATTAAATAGTTGACACCTTATCCTTCTTTAAATGTTGTAATGTTTACTTTGCAAAACCCAGGAAAGCTTTTAAAATAAAGATAGCAGAGAGATTCTTAAGCCGGGTGTCCTTGCTTATCTGCTCTTTATCAACCAGCTATTGTTTCTGGAGGAGCTCGTTGGGGAAGGTGGAGCAAAGGGGGTTAATGTTCAATAGGTATCTATCAGTTCCCCTGAAGGAATAGCGCTGCTGACAGAAGAGCAACACTGGGCTCTCAGCTACTTCCTGCAAATGTGACAAATCAGAGAGGGGAAAAAAAAAAACCTGAGGGCTGCAGCTACTTTTTTTTTTCTTCTTTTTTTTTCTCCCTCTCCCAAAACAACTAGTTTTAAGAAATACATTGTCTTTAGGAGAGATAATCCCACAATAGAGAGTCCATTAGAGGTATTAAAGCATTGGCAGCGCCTGATGTACAAGAAGGGCTCTGTCCTGACAATAGACAATTAAAGCTGATAAATCTGCACTACTTGTTGCCGTTCTAATTCCTCGTAATTGTATGCTACTTGTCCCTGCCTCCTGCGTCCAGGGATGAAGCATGCTTCTTTAATCTCCAGAGCACCTGACCTAGTTCCTATGTGGTCTTTTCAGGACCTGTTTTCTTCCCATCTGGACTTCTTCCCTCCTACTCTCCTTTCCTGCTTCTCTGCCCTAAGCATTAAGAAGAGGTTACGATAGAGGGCACAGAAAACACCAGAGCACAGCACCCGGATCAATAATTCTGGAGCCCCAGACAATGCGCTAATCTGCAATAACAGCTAATCATGGTCAATTTGGCACACCAGTGATTAAACTGTACTTTTCATTAGGCTCAACAAGTAGAGCAGACGCACACTGACAATTCAAATTGCCCTATCAGTAAGAGCTGCCAAACTCACGTGCACTTCTGCATTTGTAGCTGCCGCATCACTACACTTGCCAGACTGTGTGCTTTGTGTGGGCTTACCTGTTTTCTTTTGACATTTTACTAACTGGGATTCTTGGCTGTGTTTTCTATAAAAAGGAACCCTCTGCCTCATTCCACTGCCACAAGTTCTCTTACTTAAAGGGCTCAGGGGGTAAAATTTTGATATACAGGATGCTGAAAAACGATCATCACAATAACATGTTCCCTCCTGGTGCTGACAATATTCTTGGATTTGTTTTATGTCTCAAAGATATTTGGTGTTTTTCTCAAATGTCTTTTTTTTGTTTGTTTGTTTAAGAAATCTTGGAAGCCTGCTGGCGACAGAGCAGAAGTGCAAAATGTGCATCACAGGATTTAGAAGATTGAAAACAAGTAAAAATTATCTTGGACCTATTTATTTTTCAAACTGACCTGTTCAGCCAACCTCAAAAAATACTTGGAGACTCAAGAATGGCTTGGATTTTCTTTTTTCACCCCTGAACTTATGAACAAGCCACTACTGTGTCCACCTTAGAAATCTACACAGATATTAGCCTTTACATGTCATTTTGAAACTGACCTTCCTGTCACCCTCATAGAGCAATTTCTTCTGACAACAGTTTATTCTGGTTACAGTCATACCTAACAGACCCATTTTGCAAACTGCCCTGGAAGTCTTACTGAAGAGTTTACCACAATCTTTCTCTAAAGCACAGCACCAAATTCCAGGACTCCTAGAGACCAACCCCACACACTCAGAGGTCTCCCTCTGTTTAACTTTAGCTTATCATCCTTGTAGTAACTTGAATAAGTGTTAAAACTGCACTTCGAGTTGCTCTTAAAAAAAAAAAGCTTGGAAGATGTCAAACGAAAGCAGGAAATGTCTATTCTACTATTAATATTAATGAATCCCTAATGCATTTGCAATCCACTTGAGGTTAAGTCAGTAGAGTTCTTCTTCTGACAGCTATTCCACATCAAACTACCACTGCTGAAGATGTTGATGCTTTCCCTTTTGCTCTGTAATCTTTAAACCAAGTTTAAATCACACCAGAGCCTACCACAAAATAATGTATTTTGTCCTAAGTGAACACAAAGCCCTGGAGACAGCAGTTTAAAACAGCACACATGTCCGCTCAATTTATCATTTTAAGATAGGAAGCTGCTGCAACAAACAAAACACCTCCTTGAAAGTGGGACAGCAGCAGATTGCGGTGCAAAAAGCTCCGGGATCTTTTGTTTTCCTGGAGAGCAACAACAGGGCTTTGCAGAGAAAGACAACAGCCTCCCCTTGCTGAAATCTAAATCAGTTCACATAGAAAAGCCTGCCAACTGCTAGTTAGATGGTGGCAAAATATTGCAGATAATTCACTTTTCACGATAAAACAGAAACAAGCAGGCATGCAGCACCCAGCAGGGGCTCAACTGATAAAACGGTGTCAAACTCAAACCATTTGTCAATTGTGAGGGAAGAGAGCAAGCTGAAAGATGGACTCAGGAAGTAGATTTATCTAGTGCGACACATTAACTAGTATAAATACTAGGGAAAAAGTAAACACATTTACCCAGCAGTATCTCCAGCCAGCAAAGAAAAAGCTTCTGAGCCTCAGACCCACACTGGCCATCTAACCACTCAGCTGTCAGCTACAGCAGCAGTAGCATTTTACTTCTTGTGCAGGATTGCAATGACATTTAATTCACGGCACTAAAAGGTTTTATTAAAAGTGTACATTATAATTAAGAAAAACAAAAGCGTGACTCGTGTGCTGTTCTAGTCTCCTCCCTCCACCCAGTAGCCAAACCAATAAAACCACCTTGGCAGCAAACAAGTCAGGTAACATACCCCGGAGAAGAGCACAGATTTGTTATAGAATCATTCCCTTGGCGTCTGGCTTGTTCAAAACTGCCTTATCAGAAACTTCTGTGCCGGAGGCTCCCGAGGCACTGGAGGGGGCTGACAATGCAGGTCAGGCACAGTAAGTCGCCAACAGCATAATGTGGGGCACGTAAACAAACTGGAATAATGCAGGGCAGAAGGGCTGTTTGGATGTATGCTTTCCATTGGAAAGTATAAAAGAATAACACTGGCTGTGCACAGCACATCGCTGCTACAATCACCGGGAAGGAGAACTTTTCAAAGGGCTTTAGGATACCAGCCCACAGCTACATGGCAACCTGTGATATCAAAGAATGGTGCAGCGTATCAGCAAACCATTTTAAAACTCAATCTAATACGAACCTCAAAGATTAACAAGTAAGTAATCTGCATCTTCCTCCCCCAACCCCCTCCAAAAAAAAAAAAAAAAAAAGAGTTAGTTTGTAAAGAAAACTACAGCACAGTTCTTTGTTCAGCTGTACCTTCATGTGTCCACACAGCACAGGTTCCCCACCTCCAGCTTATGCATCTCAGGATTTTAGTCCATATGGAAAGTCTGTCATTCACTCTCACACTCTTACACACACACATACACACGCATGCTCACACACACCACACCCGCGCTCTTGCTCCCCAACACACACTGCTTGGAACTGCTCCGAGGATTTTAGAATTTCCTCTTGCCAGCAGATTCCTCCCTCCCCTCACATCCACTCCACCCCGTTCTGTAATTAGGCTTAACAAGAGCAATTAACAAAACAAACTCCTCTCCGCCTGGTGGCCTGATAATTCTGATTGTCATAATGTATTAAGATGTGTAAGCCAGTTTAAAATAAAGGTAAATTACAGCATTGCACAACGGCCATTTTGCACCTATTTCTACCGCTTTTATCGTAGGGGTAATGAACATTCAGCCACGCCTTTAATTTAAAACATAAAACCCCAAAACTCACATCTGAACAGCAGAACTCAAAATTGATGCTTTTGAACAAACAGGACTATTTTGATTTTTTTTTCCTAGTTTATTAGAGGGCAGCTCCCTTCTCCTATGCGGTGCAAACTCCGTAGAAAAGTTTTTCTTTATGGAATTACTTTGTGATCCTAAACATCTAAGATGTAAAATCAAGTTTTAATGCATTTTCTGGCTTTACAGATGTCCATGAATAAACGGATTGTAGTTGTTCCTTTTGCCCTGCCTGGTGTCTAATGGCATGGTACAGGAGACCAAAGCCTCAACATTTTTCTGATGTTTTGTCCGTCCACGTCTAAATCACTTTCCTTCAGCAAAAAAATCACAGAAAGTTAGTGGCAGAATCATAAAAAAAGAGTTGAGGACTAACCAATTTCAGGTGGTCAGTGGAGAAACTTTGATGTCCTTTGATTTCAGTGAGCTATGGGCACAACACAGAGAAAATTTACAGACAGCCTGAATTCAGTCGGAAAACGTATCTAGTTCTTGTTCTGCTTATACACTCTGTGAGTGTGTAATTAAAACTGTCAACATAAAATGAGTAAGCATACCAAAATCATAAGCACACAGAAAAACAGAAAATAAAACCAGTTTGATATGTGACATGGATTTGGGTTCATGTGAACTGAAAAAACCATTCTGCTCCCTCAGTTATGTACAGTCTGATTCACAATACCATCTGCCAACTAACCACAAAAAAATTTAAAAAAACAAAGACAAAAAATAAAGAAAAAAAGAAAGGCTGATGTTGCTAGTATATTGTTGGAATCATGCACTTTCTGATAGGCTAGATATGTTTTCTCAAGTCAATGATTTCATCTCTGCTGGGTGTCAACATTTGCACAAGAATAATTTTGGGGGTCAGAAAGACATCAGCAAATGAGATTTCAAAAGGTTTCATAAGAGCGCAGATTGCTCAAACCCAGGGAAAGGAGGGTTTCAGCTTCCAGAAGTTCACTCTTCTGCTTCTTCATTCCTCCTTCCCTGAAGCTGAGTCAAAGTTCTGTAAAAACCTGCAGCCAACAATCAGATTTGCAAGACAACAGACTCACATAAAAAACCCCAAGCTTTGCAGTGAGACAAACTCTCCAAAATGTCAGTAAATGGAGACCTATTATGGTGCAAACTCAAGCACTCTTTCAATTGGTAGGAGATACCAGGAGATCTAGGAGTGTGTACAGAAACTCAGATCTGCACTCCTGGCATATGATGCACCATCTTTTTCTCCACCTCATTCGGTGTTTCGAAAGAAGAGTGCTGAGTAGAAGAATCGTTTTTCCAGTTTTTTTCTCTCTCTTTTCTCCTTGAAAGGCCCAGTGCCTTGCTTTAGCCACAGACCATTCAAATGAAGACAACCAATTTTGTCTTGTATTTTTCCGCTTTGCTCATCAGAACAGCAGCACTTGAACGCTTCACAAACATCAAATAATGACTAATCTGATTTTCACAATACCTCCCCCATATGTTGGCGAAGGTATTATTGCTATTCTCGCTCTGCAGAAGGGGTATGGAGACACAATGACATTAACATCAAAAGCATACATTAATTTTGGGATGCAGAGCAGTTGATTTACTCAGCACAGTGCATTATTCTCTATTTCAAAGCATTTCTCTTCCTGGCATCTGTGATGGCTCTGTATTTTGCAGGGCTTAACATCAGGCACCCAGGAAGATGTCAAAATTATTGCCCACCTGCAAAAGGCTTTGCTGAGGTGGATTGGCATGAATCTTATTCAGAATCACAGACAGAAATGATGCATACTTCTTCAGAGCAGAGCTCACCTGCTGAGAAGAGCAGCACTTCTTCCTACCATGGCTGTCTTACTTCCTTATGCTGCAGCAAACGAAATGGTGGGGAAGAGGTGTCTTAAACATAACATTTTATTACACCACTCCAATTGACCTCCCCTAGCAAGCTTGTCGTATGCCTGAATGAGGCAAGTAACCAGTTAACAGTAATTAAATGAGTAATTAAAGACTGTATCATAATGCATAAGAGGATCAAATTGGAGTTAGGCAAACAACCTTAACTCTGGAGAACTTGAATTTGCAATTTTAGTAATGTTTTCCTACAGTTTTTATGCTGATTTTTGAAGCTGCAAATAGAAAATGCAGAGATCTCGTGACCTGGCACTACTCTGATGCCTACACAGATCAAGAACAGAGCTGGGATATTCTGATCTGCCATAGGCAGACCTCTGCAGGGATGCTGGCAGACCTGGCTCAGAGCAACCATATGGTTGTTTTTGGCAAGGTCAGCACAAGCATTGTAAGGGACAGGACACTTCTGTTGGTGGGTTTCATCAGGTGACATGCTGGAAGCAGAGGAATGACTGCTTTCAGGCATCTTGATTTCAGGACAGGTGTGATGTGGAGTTCGTTCTTCCTCTTCCAAACCTCATTTCAGACTTCTGATTGGTTTCCTTGCCCAGTAAGTCCTCAGCTTGTTCCTCCTGGCCCCTCTTGTAGTTTCCCTTTCCAGTCACTCACATCTACCACTCCCACACCCAGCCTCCTGTGTGCCAAGCCTTCTCATCAAGCCAGTTTCAGTCCCTCCTGGTTCCTCATCTGCACTGCACTTCTTTCCTGTCCCGATCTAAGCAAACATGCCACACACTCCATCCCCATGTGCCCCTTCCTGCTGACCAGGAGGCCTGGCCTCCACAGCCTCATCAGCAGTGTGCTGCAGTCAAGTCTCCAGGCATCTCCTGGTGCTCCTCTGCAGGCACGTAGCCCCGAGTTCAGTTCCCACATGGAGCAGACATGGTGTCAGGCCAACTGGAACTCCTGTGACTATGTTAGTATGGCACTGAGCCCGAGCTAATAAGCCCTGGTGAGAAGCCGGATATATTAGCTTGGGCTTAGCACCGTGCTAATGCAGTCAGGCAGCTTTTGGATCAGAGCTGGCTTACATCCCACCCGCTTTTAACACCGAGCTTGCTCGTCTTCCTCTACAATAACGCATAAAGATAAATCCCTTGGTCTTGTACTAACCTTACTCTCAGTTTCCCTCTTCCCTGACACTGCTGATCTCCAGGCATAGTCTCTCCTCCTTCATAATCCCCTCCAGGTTCAACTCTTGTCCATAGGCTTTTAAAAACAGCTCCTTTTGATGACTCTCTGGCCTCAGGATGGTTTGCAATAAGCATGCACTGAACATGCACTCCTCTGCTTTCAGTTCAGGTGCTCCATTCTAGACCCAACAGTGTTCCCCCACTGAAGGCAGCCGTGATGCCCTCCTACAGCTCCTGGGAGGGCTGCTCTGCCAATCCTCTAGGCTGGCTTCTAGTTCAAAAGCAATTCTCCTGGGGGTGAGAGTCAGAGACAGAGGTGGAGACAGGACCGGAGTGTGGTCTGGTCTTGCTCTGACAGAGACCCAGGGCAAATGAAGCTCATGTGGAGATTCATGAACCGGGAAATGCTCCTGTCAGAGGGGATGGTATTTGAGCATCCCAGACAATGACAGCCACCACACTCCCCTGCCACATATGCTGCTCTTCGCTGAGCCGCCAAACCCATCTTTCAAACTTCTGCGCCGAAAAATGGGGGCTATCATGGTGGAGATTACTTTTCAAGAGAAAAGTTGTCACACTCTTAATGTTAGCAATACAATTTTTGTCATTGCCACATTCTTGGAAATGACAGAATAGATTTTGGAGAAAAATACAGCTATAGGAAAGGAAAATGCAAAAAACACCTGAGCCACACATTTTAGAATTTGGTAGATTTATGAGCACCTAAAAGTGGGATCTCCTAATGCAAATTGTCTGTCTGTCTTGGCAACAGGTGATGCTACCAGCCCTATTCATACTAGATGTCAGTTCCCTGAGATTAATTTTAGGGAGGTGTTATTAACATTCTCCTTTATATGAGAATAAGAATATTGCCATCAGACAAGAGTCACATACAAAGCCCACGCATAGATTTAAACCTTTTTTCCTTGGCCTGCTGTTCCTCTTTCAGTGACCCAGGCCAATGCACTAGGATTGTATTAATTATACAACAGGGCAAGGTTTGATAGAGACAGAGAGGATGCTCCTATTCCAGCAATTTTACATGATTTTCTCCTTTTCATGTACTAAATCCTAATGGGCAATGGAGGCAATGAAATGCTGAGACTCCTATTTTTCATCACTGTTAAGATTAGAAAAATAAACAAGTGACTAGGTAATTGCAGTAGCTTGCTGTAATAAAACCAGATCCTTAAATGACTAAACTCATCACCAAATAGTAATAATAGAAATTTTTTTTAAAAAGATTAATTTGCACCAGTCTGTCCCAGCACATCCCTCTCATCTAAAACTATTAGCACTACGTGCACGCAAATCAGGCAACAGGGAGCAAGGGAAGCTTGCAATCAGACCTAATGTCTTCCCTTCCTCTCAGCCCCCAGTACAGGACAGCCACTTCCTTTCTACAAACGCTTTGCTCAGATCTGTACGCAAGACAGGCCACATCTTCCGGGGAGGCTCAAAGTCTTTGCAGACACACAGTTGCCTTCAAAGCATCACTGGAAATCTGTGTGGGAAGACTCTAAAATATTAAAACCATCCTATATTCTTTTCTTCTAAGCCAACAACAAACCCCCTCTAAACTTATCTGTCACTTCTCTGCTCAGTTTATTCTGGGCTGCAGAGTAAACTTTCTGACTACTGAAAAAGATGCACAAATGCATAAGCTGCACCATTTGTGCAAAGGAAAACAAATAAAGAAAATACGTATGTCCTTTCCAGAAAGGCAGTTCTTTTCCAGAACGTTAAAATTATGCATAAGCGTTTCCCCTATTACCAAAAGCAGGCAAAAAGAAAGCTGGTGTAAAAAAAATGCACTTCCAAATGTAGCTTATCTCTCCTAAATCCAAACTGACTTACCTTTTAGATCAACACTTCATTGCCATCTTGCCTGATTTTCTTCTCGCACAGGTAATGACTTGCCCTCTAGCAGATTCACAAGTCATTCAAGCCATTATCTTCAGTTTTAAGAAATCCCCATCTGAAAGTTTGCTACGGCACTTGTAACCACAGCCCAGCAGCGAGCAGGACGCGACACTGCTCCTCCTCACGCAGTACTCGGGCAGCCAGCCCGTGCTTACTGACTACAGACCAGAGATTCTTATGTTTTCTCTGTTTCCCCATTTCTACCCTGGGAGCCGTCCTGTGCAGCAGGATGACTTTCAGAGGCACATCCTTCATACCCTCTCGTTGCTGCCAGATGTCCTCTGCAGCCGGTTCATGGCTTTCGTTTTGTATTTCACAATAGCTCAACAATTTTAATAAAAATTCCCAGGCTACTACTCCTAAAAAAAAGTTGTTATTCTTAAAGAACGTGGAGAGGCCAAAAGAGCTGATCTCAGTTAAATCCTCTGAATTTCCCTCATTTCACATTTCTTTCTGACTGTCAAATCCAGGCTTCTACCAGTCCTTTATATATTTATAACTGGATCCCTTTGAAATATGGTCAAGCTGACAAGGTGTGGGGCAGCACAATCGAAATGCTATTTCCCTGAAATACCTGGCACATTTGCACTGTGCTATCACAACTCACTGTGCAGAGAGAAGAGGGCACTGACAGACCTTTGGAGTCCCCTGATTAGTTTCTGTGGATGGATGCTCTAACCCCACAGACAATGGTGAGGGCGGATCAATTGGTTTAAGTCTAGCAAGGAAGTAAAGACAAACAGGTACCAGAAATTCAGTGTATGTACCAGTTACTGAAAACGGGCAAGGCACGGGGAAATATTTATTCTGATTAATTTACATAAAAATAGATGTGACTTTTGTAGAGTTGATGTGATTTTGCAAATCACCACATTGAAGACGTCTAAACAAAGTCCATCTGTTTATAAACATGTACAAGTGTTTAAGGGACGCAATATGTTAAAAAAAAGTCAACAATAATGGTTAGTCTATGCTTCCAATTATATTCTTTCTTCAATTAGTCTTGAAGAAACTAACACCTCTATTAATCATTTCAATTAACTCCACGCACCACATGACATCCGCACCAGCAGCCCATATGTTGCGTTCCAATCACCCAAATATTAAAGCCTTTTTAATTGATTGATCTAAAGAACATTCAACAGGCTCAAGGTGGCAGCCAGCCAGGAAATCCCAAAAGAAGATGACAAAAAGGTGGGGGTGCTAAACCAGCTTCCCAATTTGTTTTTCCTCTTCCTCCAGGGTTCACTAAGTTAATCCAATCACAGCCCATAAAGCCCCTTTTTAATAAAATAAATAAATAGATAAGAGAACACACATGTTGGCTTTCCCCCAGAGAAGCCCCCTCCGCTAAAGCTGGAGAGCCATCCTGTTAAGAAAGTGCCGCATAGGAGGGTGCATTTTTTATCCAGCAGAAATATTTAGCTTGGCTGCCCGCCAGGGAATGCTGAAAGAATAGACTGAATTAGGGGATTTACCTTCCACGTGTTTGGCACGCGTCATTAGAGGCTCTGAAGAGCTTGACTCTTTCGCTCTCTCACTCTCTGTTTTTACTCCCCCCCACCAGAGCTTTGATGCAGAGAATAAAGTATGGGCTATAAGAGCAGTTGATGTGTTACAGTTCTAAATGTTGGCACGGTGGCTTTTGTGCTGTCGAGGAAAACCGATGCCCAGTTTCTGAAGGTTTTGTGATTTTTTTTTAATTCCAGTCAGGTATAGGGTGATATGTTTTAAAAGCATTTGCTTTAACACATGAAAAAAAGCGTGCCATTTTTCTTTCTCTCTTTTCCTAACAACAACAACAACAAAAAAGTTTTTGAACTTTTCTGTAGACAGATTTAAACTTGAAGAAAGTTGCTTAAAAGTAAATTCCATGAGTGAAACTCCAGCCACAGAATATTTTAGGAGCTTGTTTGAAAGGTTAGTTTTGTAACAATAACCCATGAATTGGTCTGTCATTTGACTTTTATATGCTGTCATGTGGACTTATGTTATTTTAAAAAACACTTCTTCACCTAAGTACTTTGGTCTTGCAAATACCTATTAAGATCTATAACCAGAACATGTTAGTAGAGGTGGTTGGTCTATACCTCAAGTAACTTGAGCACCTTCTCAGAATTTCTAATTTGTGAAAGACTATATTTTGAGTTAGCCTCTGCCACCTTAACTCAAGGAGAGGAAACAAAAGAAAAGAAAAAAAACTCTCACAGTTTCCAGATGAATAAAATCATGGAGGTCCTTAAACCAACAGTACATGCAAATGTCTGTTTCTGGCACATGTGCCAACCCTGTTTACAGGGCAGAGTCTTGCAGAACAACTCCCAGTGTCACTAACACCCATCCACTGAACTGCTGTGAGCACTGGGAGAGCCTTGCTGCAGCTGCCTCTGCTGTACTGTCCTGTCACAGTATCAGATAAATACAGGCCCTATTCACTCACAGTTTTTATTGCTATTGATGAAAATAAATCAGTTTAGAAGCTACTTGCTGACACACTTACTCAAAGCAAGATTCAAGCAGAATTTCTGAACTACAGTCCTGGCTGTATCTTTATCCCATCTTTACTTGCAAAAAAATCTAGGTCTGACTTTGGTTCAGCTAAATTCGTGTCACCAGATAACAGATCACATGTGAATTTTCATCTCTGCTTCAGTAACACTAGTTCATTGGGCCTTGCATATCAGGAGACCCTGTGGGCTACATAAAAGCAACTTAAGGGATAGATACTGGCCCTCAAATGAAAATACAAGATATTAACTCCAACATCAGAAGGGTGCTGAGGATCATCTCCTTGCTGAATATAAAACACCTCAGCTGTAGGGACCTCCTCTTAGCCCCATAGTTTATCACTTCTTAAGTAAATCATTCATAATTCATAGCCAGGTTGAAAACCACACAAATAATGAGCTCTCACTATTACTCAGCGGAAAGTGAGAACTGGAGTTTTCCACCTAAACCCGTAAAGGCTGACAAGTTCAGACATGGTTTTGTGAGCTCCTTCCTGGACCCCATGTTTTTAATTCAATTTAAAGAAAGCTAGGCAGCCACTTCCCCCGTGTCTTTGAAGTAAAGATGTTAACATCCGTGCTACTAATACAAACTACCCCTTCTTTTATCAAAGGCTTCAGCAATCGCAAAGGCTTTCTTTTCATCACAAGAAAAAACTACAAAAATAAAGCTGCCTAGTTCTGCTGCTAACAAGGCAGGTTTGGCTCTATACGCTGTACAGATGCCAGCCACTGTCCAAAACACTGCTGTATAAATTTATAGAATTGTTTCGGTTACAAAAGACCTTTAAGATGATAGACCTTAAAGATCATTCCAACCATTAGCCCAGCACTACCAAGTCCGCTGCTAAGCCATGTTCCTAAGTGCCTCAGCTGCAGGCTTTTAAATACCTCCTCCAAGGATGCTCACTCCACCACTTCCCTGGCCTGTTTCACTGCTTGACAGCCCTTTCAGTGAAGAAATCTTTCCTAACATATCCAACCAGAATTGCCCTTCACACCAGTTGAGGCTGTTTCCTCTTGTCATAGAGAACAATAAGGTCCTCACTGGGCCTCCTTTTCTCTAGCCTAAACCACCCCAGCTCCCTCAGCTGCTCCTCATAAGACTTTAGCTCCAGATCCTTCACCAAGTTTGCTGCCCTTCTCTGGACTTGCTCCAGTGCCTCAATGTCCTTCTTGTAGTGAGGGGCCCAGAACTGGACACAGTGTTTGAGGTGCAGTCTCACCAGTGCTGAATACAGAGGGACTATGACTGCTCTGGTCCTGCTGGCCACAACATTGCTGACACCAGCCAGATGCCGCTGGGTTTCTTAGCCACCTGGGCACAGCTGGCTCATGTTCAGCTGCTGTCAACCAGCACCCCCAGGTCCTTTTCTGCTGGGCAGCTTCCCAGACACTCTTCCCCCAGCCTGTAGTGCCACATGGGCTTCTTGAGATCCAAGTGCAGAAGCCAGACCTCATACAATTGGCCTTGGCCCATTGATCCAGCCTGTCCAGATCCCTCTGTAGAGCCTTCCTGCTCTCCAGCAGATCAGCACTCCTGCCCAACTTGGTGTCATCTGTGAACTGACTGAGGGTGAACTCAAACCCCTTGTCCAGGTCATTGATAAAGACACTAAACAGAACTGGGCCCAGTACTGAACCCTGGGGAACCCCACTGGTGACCAGCCACCAGCTGGATGTAACTCCATTCATCACCATTCTCTGGGCCCAGCCATCCAGATAGGTTTTTACCCAGTGAACAGTGCACCTGTCCAAGCCATGAACAGCCAGGAGATTGCTGTGGGAGATAGTATCAAATGCTTACTGAAGTCCAGGTGGACAAAATCCACAGCCTTTTCCTCATCCCCTAAGGAGGTCGCCTTGTCATAAGGAGACCAGGTTAGTCAAGCAGCACCTGCCTTTCATAAATCCACACTGGCTGAGCCTGATCCCCTGGTTCTCTCGTACATGTTGTGTGATGGCACTCAAGATGATCTGCTACATAACCTTTATGTTTCCAGTAGAGCATCTTTTTTGCTAACTGAAACCCCAAATGACTGGCCATGCAGAATTTGAGCACTGCACACCAGTAGCATTAGGAACTGCGATAGATAATTGCCCATCAGTTGTTTCCACCTTATCAGAAAACAGAGTACATGCTCTGGACTGACAGCCCCAAATGGGAAAACTCCTCTGTGGAAAAACTGCAGGTTTAATAAAAGATAATAGTGAATTAGCCACTGAGAGTAGTTGAGTTGGTTAGAGCATGGTGCTAATAATGCCAAGGTTGTGGGGTTGATCCCTATATGGGCCATTCTTTGAAGAGTTAGACTTAATGATCCTTGTGGGTCCCTTCCAATGCAGAATATTCTGTGAATTAAGATGTGGATGCTGCAGGCTTGCATTCCATGACAAAGTGCCACAGGGCAGCATGTGCTTCTCCGTGTGAACCTGCAAGGGAAGACGTTCAGTTTTCCCCACACCCCTGGCAAAGGGCTGCCTTCCTGTGACACCCACTGACACAAAAAGTGCATTTCTGCATCTCTGGCCTCCATCATGTATGATCCCAGGAACATGTGGATTTGCTTGACTGTGACTGGGAACTGCCTGCCTGCTTTTCCTCTTCAGTGGATACAGTGAGGCCAAGCATATTTCAGTATTGTGAGTGATATTTTGGAACTTAGGCCAAATAACAGAGAGCATTGGCCGGACAATAGCAGTCCAGTGGCAAATTGCTTGATATACTTGTCACCATCAAAACAAACCTGTGTTTAAACACAGTCTGCTTATCATATTTACAGAATAAAAATACAACCTTTAAAGTGAAATAAGAGTCCTTTTTCCCCCCCCACATCTCCTCCCTCTGTGTTTTTAATTAAAACCATGAACCAACACATGTATCCATCCTTCCTTCTGTAATAGCTTGGGATTCCACTCTCAAGTACTATACAGATAACATGAATATTGATGTGTTAGTGATTCGCAATGCAGTAAATTCTCCTTTTCAAACCTGCCGTCTTCATTAAAATCTTATTTGCTTGGTAATCTCCTTTGATCGCTAAAGTTATAAGAAGCCCCCTCCTCTTCTTTTGATACTATCAGTGTAGCTTTTGACCAGAGAGCGTGATGAATTAAATGTATGACAGATATGACAGGTGAGGAGTGCTTGGAGAGGGCTTAAACAGCAGGGATAAGACAAAGCCCCCATTTAAGAACAAAACCCCTACCCGATGGCTAGCCCGTTAATGACCAACCACTCTATTTGTCCTCGTGGATGAGGAGCAAGCTGATACTACAGACAAAGCTTTGTTAGCCACGGGGCTGTTCTTCAATCAGGCCACACAACCAACTAATTGAAATGCCCAGTTTTTCCCCCCTCAGGATTTGATATACAAGCTAGGGGGTTTGTAGGTATACTCTTTTCTTTTTCTTTTTTTTGCTCTGTAATGTATTAATTCAGCCACCACAAGTTTACAGCTGGACTAAGTGGAATTACACCATATAAACCTAAAAATCTATCTGCAGGGATCCAGCTAAGCCTTGGAGAGAGACAAGTCCAGCAATACAAATCCAAGGAAATTTGGAAGTCAATCCATTAGGATTACCAAGCCTTTGATTTTGGAAGTCACAGGCTCAAAACATGGAAGTGATGAACTCTCTATCTTTCTTCATTTTAGCCTCTTTTCAGAGGACTTATTGACCCCATTTTTTTTCCTACTGAAACGCATTGATAAATGTGCATAGAATTATATTGGTTTTCCACTATATTTGAAATGTAGGAAGAGAGGAAAATATCTGCTTTCCTGAACTCATGGTTAACACACCCTTTAAAATTTCATATGTATTTTCTACATATTTAAAGTTGCCACAAGCAAACTCATCACTGTCCTCATCAGCTTAAGACCCCTCTCCCCCTCTTTGAAGTTCATGTTAACTTTCAGCATGGTGTGCTGTACCTAAATGCGAAGTTTCAGGCTCCGGTTACTGTAAACCACTGCCTGCTTCCCAGAGGTGAAAAAATCTCTGTGCCCCCTGCAGACCAGGATTATATTCACAATGGGCAGTCTCTCATTTTAGCCCACCAATCTGTGGTTAGCAGAAGGCTAGGAGTTTCCAGGGGTAGGTGCCAATGCAATATTCATTGTTAAACCCAAATGGTAAAGAAAAATTAGATTATAGGGATGTAGTAATGATCTGGGTATAATGGAAAACACTACCTGAAGCAAGAAGAGTTTTCACTTTCAGAAGAAATTCAGTTTTTATCTCTTTGCTCCTTCCTGTCCTGCCCTCACAATGTGCTGTGGCTGAATCATAGGTGCTGGTATCAGGAAACCTGAGTTCTGTTCTTAGCTCTTCCACAGGCCTATTATGTGGCTTCTGGCATACCTCACACCCTTTCCATGCCTCAGTTTCCCTATATAAAAATGCAAATATTCCTACCTATTTCAGAAAAAGCGTGGTCTAGTTGTTTAAACCATAGAATCAAGATGTCTGAATTCTCAAACTGAATATGGTATCAATTTCTGCTGTCTTTGAATCAACTACCCTTACCGACCCAAGGGGTCAGTTCCCCTGGAAAATGCTGAATGGCCAAAACCCAGGCTTCCCGGTGGAACACGTGTGCTACTGTTTGAGTAAGTGGTGTTTCTGTCTGGATAAGAGCTCAGCCTCACCTTGCAGCGAGACCACTTATGTGGAACGCAAAAGAAAAGATGGTCCGAGCAACACTAGCAAAGCTTTTTGGAGCTGGTCTCACTAGAAGGCCATAGTGACCTTCTCTCCAACTGCTTGTCTCCAGACCACCCAGCAGAGCTGGCCTGACTCTGGCTCAGCCATTACAGTCCTAATTCAGCATGTGGAGGCATAAGGCTAAAGTCCCAAAACTTCACCAAGAGGGACAAAGGGCTGGAATGATAGCTTTCCCTTTCCCAGGGGAGCACTCTCTAACTTTTGGCTATTTTGCAGCAAATCACTGTGTCTCTCACGCTCTCTCCTCCTCCACTTTTCCTCTGTGGAAAACTCCCCAAAGTTTTGAGTCCATTCAACTCGGAATAAGTAGCAACTTGAAAACTTTTTTGAGGGCAGAAAAAGCACTTCCTGTCTGGCTCTATCTCATGGCTCTCTGACTCACTGGACACTTGCAAAGGTTAATTAAATAATGCTTAGATATTCATGATATGTAAAGTCCCATACAAATGATAAGTGTTAACATTATGATGCATAAAAGGGTCAGAGAGAATAACTTTATCGAAATCAAGGGGGAAATATTGTTAACCTCACAGAAATACGCATTTCTTCAGTATGGACTCCAATAAAGCTAGGCAAAGTTGTGACCAGTATTACCACTAACCTTGTACTGAAAAAAAACCAGACTGATTTTTAGGAAAAGAGCATAGAGATTCAGATCAATAAATAGAGGGGTTGGGGAGGGGGGGACAAAACTCCCATTAATCTGGTGTATTTTGGTTTTGACTGTGCAGATCTGAACGGAAGCTGCATTTTTTCAGACAGCTTTCCAATCTCCCTATTAGAGATAATGTTATAGTCTTATTACACGTTGCCTACTAGATGTGCTCTGACTTTTATAGACGTCAACCCCATTTCTTAATTCAAGACATTTGTCTCTTGTGATCTCTGTGCCTCTGGGTTAGAGTTCCAGCCAAAGAGGTGAGCCAGCTTTGTGTTTGCAATGTAGTCATAAAATCCTCCAGCGCTACATCCCTGAAACCTGCTGCTGCCCTGCAAAAAGGCCTGGATTTTGTCTGTCTGCAGCTCAGCACCCAGAAAGGACATTTTGCAGAAGGGCTCAGTGGACATTCAGGAAAACTGCTTTCAGGACCTTATCTGAAGGACAATACTTAACTTTCACCACCTGGGCCTGGCCCCTGAAAGGAAACAGTCACACTCAATTATTGTCTTTTTCTAGACAATTACTATTTAATCAAACCTCCAGCTGATATTAACTGGTGGAAAAAAGGCTATTTTTAGTCAGGACAGTGATTCCCCCTCACTCCTTTCATCTATGAGTAATGTATTTCCTTTTGCTCTCAGTACCACAAACCAGTCCACACCAGATGCTCAGTATTAGGTAAAATTAAAAATGTGGGCATCATACCCTTTGAAAGATGCTTTGAACTCAAATTAATATACCTAAACCCACTATTTAAATTAAAGATATCCTGTCTCTCTGCTGTGTAGTTTTCCCTTTTATCAGAATGGAAATTTTAGTCCATTTAAAGGTTTTTTGGTTCAGCTCCACAGACCACGCTTTGACTTAACAACACAATGTAATTTCCTTTTAGCCACAAGAATAAAGGAAATGTATAGAAGCAACACCATAATCTTGTCAAGCACTCTCCTTCGTTTCCCTGAACAAGCCTGTTTGAGAAAATGTGAAGCCTAAGATTTTTAAGATGTTATCTGGAAGATGTTTAGATCATGGAACTCTTTTATTGAAAACAGACGTATGTATTTTTATGCATCTACTGATGTACCCACACACATAAAATATATGCCTACTAAATTCTTTCATGGACAAGAACAGAACAGTCTGAAATATAAAGAGGTTTTGCAGAGTTCAGACCTCTTGCCTCAGCATTTTACCTTTTCCAGACTTTTGCCCAGAATCTGCATGGATACTTGGGAAAGCCCCATCAGGGAAGTAACAACCAGAGAGCGCCTGCACCCAGACTCACCTGCAAGCAGGGGTCTGTAACTGCTGTCAGAAGTAAAAATGTGGGGGCAATGTAGAATACATTGATTTCTCATGCATCTCTATGTATATATAAAAAATGGGCTCCTGCACTACTTGTGCCATTTATTTGCGTCTTTGATCTTTTTCAAAACAATTATTTAAATGCAACTGCTCTGCTTCTGGAGCTACAGGACTTGAGGCAGTTTGCTGAACATGCTTGGACTTTTGCTTTTTCCTAAGCAAACACCATCCACCTTCACATTCAATCTATTCCCTCCTGATGTCTCCCTTGATGTCATCACCGACAATGTTCAAACTACAGGCAGAGGAGTAAGAGCTGCCTCTTCCCTTTGGCACTGAACCATGGAGCTGTGAGTGCCCCGGTTTGGGTTCCGTGGGACCATGAAGCATATCCCGACACACACAGCGAGCCTGGGAGGCACCCACACATGCTCTGGGGGATCCAAGTGTGCATGGGATGCTGCTGCCTCTGCTGACCCCAAGGTCTCTCTTGGTCCTTCGCAGATTTGCCAAGATGCCAGTGAAGCACTGGTGAGCAGCTTGGCCCTGGCCACAGCACAGCACAGGGAGAGAGACCTGCCAGGAGAAAACCCAACCTCCAGGCTGTAGAAACAGACGCTGAACTTGCTGTACTAGGCAAGGAGAGAGGCAATAGTAGGCAGTGCTAATGATGCCATGAAAATGTACTTCAGGACAAAGAAAAAGGGCAAGTTAAGCATCTGCAAGTTCTCTCAGTGTGTGTTAGACAGTGATAGTAAGGAAGTTTATCCCCAAGAGCTTTCTCCTCACTGAAGGTGTTGAGTTAACTGGAGGTGACCTCCCACTGACCCACAGGCAGCATCTGCAAGTGGTGCACGGCAGTGACGGCCAGGAAGCACTTCTCCCAAACAGAGCCCTTTCAAAACACCACTCCAAAAAGCAACAGCTGAGGTGACCTAGGAGTCAGCTGCCCAGCCCTGTCCAGCGTGAAGGACATCTCCCTTCATCCTCCGAGGATTTCATCCATCTTCATTTGCTTCTTCTTGCTTCCATTTCCTCTGACTTTTCAAACTTGGGACACTGGTAGCTATTATTCATTCTCCTGTTTCTTACCAGCCATGCAGCAAAGAGCTGCAACTTTCCATCAATAAATACCACATCAGTGCTTATTTAGCCATTATTTTAATTGCTGCATATTTTTCTCAGGTAATTCTTGAGCAAAAGCAGGCTTTACTGCATTATTGCAATTTAGAAATCTGAGAGAAACATAATGCAATTACTAAGTGTCACTCTGGGTAACCAAAAAATAACTTGCTAATGAAAACTCTGAATAGGAATGAAAATGTAACTGAGGTATAAAGAAAGTAACTCTCCAAACCATTTGAGGTTAAGCAAGTATGAACAGACCTCTTCATTGTGCACCCTTTTTGCCTATAAAAAGGGTGAAGATGTGAAGCAGCAGAACTTATTGCTTCCACAACAAGCAATGGTGTAAACACCGAGAGATTCTCCAATTTCCAGCTTTAACAAACCATTTCGCTCTGGGTAATTCCAATAATTTTAGTCATCAACTTGCAAAACTGCTCAACTTGTATTCAGTTGACATCAATCTGAGTAATCTTGTTCCCATGTCTGTTTAAGAGAAGACAGATAATAATATATTTTGGTTTCACATTAGGGAGGGGGAAAGCTAGCCCTTCTCTTCCCCTCTGCTTCTTGGTGGTTCAGGGGGAACAGGGGAGAAATGGAGCAGTTGAGGGGGAGAGAACTAGTGGGGCAGATGATAAAGCAAACAGGAGTCCTGGTAGCAGATTTGGTCACAGGTTCATGTTCTCCATTCTAAGAACAGACTGTAATACCTCAAACTGCCTCCCCAAATGTGAGAAGGCAGGCTGTCTAGCTTGCACTAGGGAATAACAATGGTGAGGAAGGCATACAAATGTGCGGACAGTGACAAGAAACTCTCAGTTCAATAGAAAAGACAGAAAGACTTGGAGATTTTGTGTAAGAGGAAGAGATCTAATGACTTCCCCAAGGTTTAACTGAAAGCAGACAGTAGGGATAAGAGCTGAACCCACGAGTCCTGAATCACAGCCCTTCGTCTCAATCACAAGATCCTCCTTCCTCTTGGATGTTTTGCACTGTTTAGGGTAATCAAGAAAAAGGCTGCCTTGCCCTCCTAAACCAGGAGGAAGGGCAATGGGTTCCAAAGGAATGACAAACCTCGTTATTGCTCCAGAAGCAGGGTGTTGTTTCCTATGCTGGTCATTTGTGTTGAATCAAGATCAATTTCGATGGTAATAGGTTAGAAAACGCAGAGCCTTTCTTAGAAAAGATGTGAAAGAGCACGTCTAACCATACAGCATGCTCTGTTGCAAAGCCTGCACAGCCAGCTCACAGCCCCACTGGCTGTGGAAAACTGTAGTGTCCTGAGGGGCATCACGGCATCAAGACAGCAACACAGATACCTTAGCAGCTAAGTTAATAAGCTTTACAGCTCAGAAAGGCACACAAATTTAAGTCCAGGGACATACTCACACTGTTTCTAGGCCACTTCAACCATGGCTTACAATCTTGAGGGCCATTGAACCTTGTTTCATTACGCAGGCATGATCTTTCTTGCTTTCTGGCTTTGCCAAGGTTGGGAAAGGATATGGTTGTGCTCTATGAATGTGTCATGGGGTAAACAGCAAGGAGCTATTTCTTGAGCTTTTTCAGCTAAAGATTTTCACAAAGAACAAAACTGTCCCAGGCAAGTTCAGGCAAGAAGTTCTTTAGTCTAAGAGGGGCTTTTCCATCACAGCAGTCAGGCAAAAAAATGGCAGCCTTGGTAAGATGGGCCTCATTCATTAGTAGAACAATTTTTTTAATGAAGTTGCCTTTCCCATCAGAAGACTGTGCTGAGTGACTGAGGAGACCTAGACTCATCTTTTCTAACAAGTCTTCTAAGGTATTTCTAAGAAATGTCACAGTGGTCTAGACATTCAGATACCTCTAAAAGGGTGAACTAGTAAAGCATTATGCAGACATTTTTTTCAAGCCAGACCATACATAATAAATTTTCCATCTTTGGAAAAAAATTCTAGCTGACTGAGCAGTATACATGCATGTGCATGCCCATGAACTCACACTATTTTCAGTATCAAGACCATCTTCAAGCAATTTCTCACTCTTATAATGCATTTATCTTATGCAAAACAGATGCATGTCTTTGGGGTAGGCTTTTGTCTTTTAGTCTTAGATTATGAATACCCCTTTTAATTAGAACGGGAAATACAGATTTCCTCATTTAGTTCCAAGCCTGAAGCCCACTAGCACAAGCAGCCATCTGCAGATTCAGCTGGAACGTTTTCAGCATCCCACAATAAGTCTGCTGGTTAAATTAAGGATCTTTGGACATGTATAGACCAGTGCAGCTCCACTGAGCTGTGCCCTTGTACCCCTGCTGTAACAAAGCTGAACTACTATTGAGGTATCCATCCCAAGTCCTGAAACTCCACCACCGATTGTTACATTAGTACTGTTCAAAAGCTGCATTGCTGATGATTAATGTCACCCTTGTTGGCAACACCTTTTAGAGTCTCTGCTCTACGCCATGCCTAGTGGGATGAAGAACAACTACATGAGAAAAGCAGCAAAACATTGCAAATGGAGATTACCAAACTGCACAAGAGGTAAACTGGGGGGGAGAACACCTAATTATCCTTAATGCAAAATAATTCAGCCCTAGCTTTCTCATTAAAATATGTACTTTTTAAAAAGTCTTCCCTTTTCTTCACATACCCAAATGAAGGCGGAAGCAGGCATTTCCTTTCCCGATGATGGAAGTGATACCAACTGTTATGTCAGTATTAACTGAACTTCCTCCCATCCATTTCTGTCGAGTTTATGTCATCTGACTCAAATGAGATTATTAAAAGTGGGCTGTTCTGTTCCAACAAACTAAAGCCTTGCAAGTTTATAGGTACTGTTGCTTCAGGCTCCTCCTACGGGTGATCAGATAGGGTGTCTTTTGAACGGACTCAAAGAAACACATTTTCACACCTGTCAGGCCTAGATTAATTTCCCTGCTAATTGCACTTTAAGAACGGCCAATTAGTTCTAGTTATAGAAGCTTTCATGGGTAAGGGGGAGAAGCAGCCTGTTATCACCATCAGGACTCATTGTTCCCCTGAATAGATTTGTGTCCCAAAGTGCACGTGCCTCTTCGGTCTGACTGGAAGCCCTACTGCACGCCACTGCAATGACTCCTTTATCCCAGCCCCAAACCCACTTTAGTGATGATAAAGACAGCAGAGGTGACCATAAACATAAAAGGAAAATTAACTAGTGCTATGCTGAGATTACAAAGCCAGGAACCGTTTTCAAGACAGAAGTGGTTTGCTGACATTTCTTAATAATCCAAATTTATTTTTTGTCTAAGATAAAATCTCCTTTTTGCTCTAAAGGGACAGTACTTTGTAATAAAATACTTGCTCCAGCAAGGGGAAAAATGTCCAATCATGTTGCTGAATTTGCAAAAGGCCGATAAGTGAAGTTGTGGCCTTGAAGGGGCAGCCTGAAGAGTGACACTGCAGCTCCAACACACCACCGGTGGGAGACTTGAAAACAAATCAGGGACCAAGGGTTAGTCCAGCCATTCGAACGTGACAGGAAGGCTAGTTAATAAACACCAGCTAACCCCTTCAATTACAGCAATAAATTGTTCAATTGGTTAAATGTCCACAGGTTCTGCCCCAAACACCTCTGTGAACTGTTTAATTAGCAAACTCTTGCATCACTGGACAATCACATCCTGGTGAGTGTGGGGGACACTTGGCTCCTGGGAAGTGAAGGGCGCTGGTGCCCCATGCAGCTCAACTCTGCAGGGCTTGCCTTTGAACTGCGCAACCTGCTATGTTTTAACAGCTCTGGACATTATTCATCCAGTGACACCTATTTTTTAAAACAAAATTAATATTGTGAGAGCAAAATACAGCTTAACTGCCATTCTTTCCCCATCAGTTTTCTGCACATCGATAAGAAGCCCCACAGATTACAGCTTCTCACCTGCCGCAAGATTAGATAGCCATGCAGGCGACATGGGTTATGCAGCACAAGAGATACTCAATACCTGGAAACCTCTGCAGTACAAAACAGACCTGCACATTAAAAGTCAGCAAGCTTGTTTCTTGAAAATATTTAACACACTGAAGTTGGAATTATCTCACCAACAGCTAAGAACACTTGAAACACTGCAAAAGGATTTATCATTAAGATTACAGACGGTTACGAAGGCTATTTAGAGAATATTCATGAGGCATAGGCCACAAAAGCATTAAAAAAAAACCGATACAAAAAATTGTTTGTAAAATCTATCTTACAAAAAAAAATCATCAATCATTATTAAAGACTCAAGTAAATTGCCTTCATTGAACTTTTAATCAGTTTGATAAACCACTGATACTACGTATTCTGTTACTAACTAAAAACCACATACTGATGCAGTGGAAAAAAATGTGTAGCCTTTAAAAATGCTTATATTAATTAGATCCATTTAGCAGGAATTTCATGTCTGAAAAACAAGTAGCCAAAGGAGATATGTACTATTTGCTATGTTTAGACAATGAGGAGAAATTGCATTTCCCTGATGAAGTTTTCTTAATGAACTAAAACCAAGGTAAATTTATGACAGTTGGGAGTAAAAATACATAAAATGTTTGCCTGTGGAAATCTGCAAGTGATCGCTCCTCTCTCTCTGGCAAAAGCATTTCTTTGGAAAATGGCTTTAGGCGAAAATGTTAGAACCAATTTTTTAATAACGTGGAAGAAATCTGCCATTTTGCACTTCTGCCTGAGAGGTTGAGCCTGGATCCTCAAAGGATATCCAAAGAACAGACAAGCAATTCCATTTATTGGGAAAGGATGGGGTTGGACTATGCCCTATCCTCCACTGTGCAAAAATGCACAAGTCATTGGACTAAATTCAGGATGATCCTGGCTGAACTTGCTGGCTCCTGGGATTCCTCTCCTGAGTACTCTGTTCACCCACTGAGCCACCTGGAGAACCTCAGCACCTAACTCAAGCTCGAAGATTCTCCTCCGGGTATATACTGGATGGGTCCACATCCACTCTGGGAAACCTGTAGGTTCAGTGTTGTGTTACTGCCTCAGGTTTAAGGACATAAATGGTCGTATTTAATTAACACGCACATCTTGCACAGCAAAGCAAACTCTTTAAAATTGTGTTCACAGGAAGATTTCTGTTGACTTTAGTCAGATTTCTGATTGACTTTAGGTCAATCTTGTACAGAACAATCTGAATGCAAATTTTAATCTTTATGTTGCCAGACCCTACCGAGAAAAAATACTGCAGAGACGCTTTGCTGCTAACAAATGACAACAGTTACCTCACTTTTGTGCGTAGAACTTAATGTTAAAGAAAATAGTTCTGTTAAATTGGTGTGTATCAAAAGCTGTTCTGTTAAAAGCTGTGTACTGACTGTTGCTGAATCCAGGGTTTTAATGTCTGTGCCGCAGGAGTGAAGAATGTAGAACTACTCTGGTTTTTTGTTTGTTTTCTTTCTTTCTTTCTTTCTTTTTTTTCCTTTTAGTTTTGTAGGACCAAGCGAATTAACATCTCTGAAGTCTCGGGGTCTCAGGACAGGCTTTCAGGCGACACCGATTAGCACAGCCTCACTGAATTAAACAGACTGAAACAATTCAGGCCATTGACAATCCACGGGGGCAGGGTGGGGAGAAACTGCAAATTAGGAAAAGAATAGAGGACACAATACCAGCACTGATGTCCTGGCACACAGGCTTTTATTCTGGAGATAGTTTACAAGCAGTTCGTAACCTTTGGACTCCAGACAGTCTGTAGAACCAACAAGAGGAGGTTCAAGATTTGGTCTGAACTTTCCATCCAGCCCCGGCACTGTCAATATTTGGAAGATGCACAGGAACTCATAAAGTCTCCATAAAATGGCTGTTAGTGAAACAAAACAAAAAACCCTCTAAAGTTGTATTCACAAAGTCATTTTAGACTTCATTACTTTAAGCCAAAAAGGTATTAAGGAGATAAAAATTTATAACTTTGCTGTGCTTAAAAGAGGAGTTTCCGAGCAAAATATCTAATGCATTTTTGTGTAACAAATTTGGAGTTTAAAACCAGCCTCTCATTCCAGATTCCTAATTTCTGATTTGCTTCAAAGATTTTGATTTATAATCTTAAACTTTTTGCAGTTAATAGAATAATTCATAGAAATGGTGCAAGTGTGATTAGTCTACCTAAGAAAAAAGTGACTGGAGAATTCACACATCAAAATTACTTATGTTCCAGGCCTGTCAATATTTCATAAATCTGTTTAAAATATTTTAAACTTTCTTTCATCCTCTACTATAAATCAATTCAGTTATCATATGAAATCATATTCTGTCAAGAGAAAATTATTTAAACAAAATAACATCAGGTTACAAATTAAGGTTTTGTTCTTTGATAGTAATTTTAAAAGACTAAATAAAAAAATACAGGTATGTATTTTATTTTGTGAATGAAAGATGCTCAAAATAATCATTATGTATGCCAGAGATTTTCATGTCATGTTAACTAGGAAGTGACATTTGCTATTAACTTAGTTGACAGAGCTTTTGTGCAACTAGAGTCAAATGAAATATACTATTAATAAATAATACAAAACTAGAAGAAAAAGAGTTATCTTTTAAGTCTCTCATCATTTTCTGTCTTGTTACATGTTTAGTGCTCTAAGTCACTGGGAACTCAATTGAATGTACTTACATGAGTGCAAGAATAACCTAAATGAAGAGGAAACCAAGTGTCCAACAATATTTTAACAAAGAATTTTTATCTGGTCAATAAAAATACCTTACATGCATCGAATTCTAAACTTCTGTCCTGAACAGAGGCTTCTATTGTAAGCAGTAGATGCTATACAGTTAAAAGTCTTTTACTTTATACGAGGCTAGCAATGTCATTTGGTTTTAGATGTGGATCGCTTCATTCATCAAGGGATGAAAAGTTAGTCTGAAAAAATAACCACAAAGAGACAATTTCTGATGTATTAATATATCTCCTACTAGTCAGCATCAAAAAAATGAAGTACCAACTTACTCTGCCCATAACCATGAGAAAGTGAAACCCACTGGTTTTGCTCTAGATATGCTTTTAAAGCCTTCAATGCTGAGTTCTGGCTTTCTACCTGTAGGAATAAATAATTTGCTTATTCTCAACAAAAACCTAGTTTTCTTATTTGAAATGCATAGAAGGGAATTTGTATTTGCCATTAAAAAAGCAAAAACAAAACTGAAAACAAACCCACCCTCTTACAACTCATCCAGAAACAGCATTTTTTTAAACACTTCAACAGCTGTTCAGATTTAAGATACTAACTCAACCCATTTTATAAGCCAAAATGATTAATCAATATGACCATACAATGGTATCATTGCAACAACCGTACTTGGGTGAGAGGTCTCTCACATACACAAAATGTAGATTTTTGCCTTGGTAAAAGTTCAGAATACAGGACTGGTATCCCACATGCCTTATAACAAGCAATTTCCACAGTTTTCAAAGCCCCCAGCACAAAAGCAAGATCCACAGTTTTGACTCACCTTATCTGTTAAGTTTTTGCCTTGTACAGAAAGCTCAAAGTTTCAGCACTATCTTGCCCCTTCATTGTCCATACAGAGTATCTCCATGCTGTAACCTCCTGCATAAAGCATGGTCTTGCCTATTTCTCTCCCCGTTCTCAAAGCCTCAGCACAGTTACACCAACTATCCTGAGAAGCCTTACACTGCCTCAAGCACCTGTTCGGACCACAGTCAGTTAAAAAATCAAAATAACAGCTGAGTTGAGGTCAGCCACCCTACACACTTCAGAACATACTCAGAGACCCTACTATCCTCATTCCTCCCGTCTTGATTTGAAAACAGCAGCTCTAGTAACGTGATGCCTTCCTTCCCTTCACAGTTTGAGCAGGCAGTGAAAGCCCTCCTGCTGTCTTCTACTCCTAAGAATAAAGCTTTAGTCTCCAACCTGAAGCAGCCTGTCTGCAGAAATAAGACAACTCATCCCACACTTGATAGCGTTTGTTTAAGGAATACAGGTTCAGCAGAGCCGGTTAACCATTAGCTAGCACCCGTACAGATCGTATTACACTCGCTGTGCATACTTGTTAAGGTATCCTTACATGAAGTTGAGTTGAAGAGAAGCACTTGGGTCAATCAGTCTTCTCTGAGCATCACTACAAGGTAACACCAACTGCCCCGACAGAGAACATCGCGATGAACAGTGAGCCAGCCCAGGGCACAAGCTCCATGTTTGTAGAAACGATGGTTGCCAAATACCTCACTTCAAGAACTCAAATGTTTATTGCCGATAGCAAAAACTGCTCCGAAGGAATTCACAGGCACTAAAAACTCATACTAGATGTCTGCAGATTTAACAGACATCCCTAACACCAGTCCATGCAAACATTCCCCTACATTCACCCATAAGCTGCTCAACTCTACAGGCTGAAAACAGCAGCTGTCTTCCTAAAAAATAGTGGAAAGTTACCACACTTCCTCAAATCTTTTTTCCCAAGAGTCTCACGAGTTAATTATGCTGGTCAGAAAACTACTTAGTGCTGCCTTTATTTCATATTAACCTAAATCTTGACAAAAACTTCAGTTGCAACAATACTCTATCATGTCACACAAATCATTTTGTCAAGCCCAAAGCACAGGATTCGTTTTTATGGACTTTTATTACAAAACCTTCTAAAAGGCACAAGCAAGAGCACTGTGCCAAGCATCATGTTTATGTGTAGAAAGAAACCTCACCAGCTCAAAGAGTTAGAAAGAAGGGAAGTGGCATTACCTTCACTTCACAGGACAATAGAGTATGTGTTGAGGCTTAGAAAGATTAAGCCCCTTCTCCTGCAATTTCAGACTTAGCCTGGCACCTATTAACAGTATAGAACTTTTTATGCATGCCAGGGCTCACCAGCGCCAGGACTGAAACACAAAGGAATGTCAGTCTCCAGTAATTTAGCCTGAAACAGACACAGGATCGGAATGCACATCTCTCCTATGTCCTACCCACGATTTTAACAGCCCCAGCTTTACCCCGTTTTTACACCTATACACCCCTCTTCTTGTGACAGTTGGTGCTACCCTGTTCCTGGTTTATATTAATTCAAGATCCAAATCTAGCGGGTAGCTTTTCAATCTTCGTAGCACAAATAAGATTAATTTTTAATTTTAAGGCCCTGATTCAGCAAAACATTCAACTACATGCTTAATTCTATCCCTATTCAGTAAAGTACTTAAGTATTTGCTTAATTCTCATTTACTCTGCTGAGACTTGAACATGTGCTTAAAGATAAGCCTCTTCTTAAGTACTTTGCTGAACTAGGGCCTAAACTGTGACCTAGGAGCCAGGAAGAAAAGAAAAAAATAGATCAATAATGTCCAGTGTTATTTCCTCAAAATATTAGGTTAGCTGACTGCAAAAGATGAATAAAAAATAAAAATCACTGTGATTCAAGTAGTACATACAGCTAGTACAACTGTTCCATTGGAAGAGATAAATTTTATAAAATCTTACTAAAAATATATCTTCAAAAACTCCTTCTTGTTGCCCATTTATACCTACAAATATGCCTTATAGCAATGTTTTGAACCTACCACTCAGTCTCAGTTCCATGACTGGAACCTTGAAGTTTTTCAAGCTAGGTACCTGACTATTAGGAAAAAAAATAAAATTTAGAGCAGAATCCAACTTAATGAGTACAGTTGAATAGAATTCAGTTTTGCATTATCTTAAGAGATAATTAATGGAGAGATTGGGAAGATGCCAGGGAAGGACTTCATAGGAAAAACAAGGAGGAGAAAAAAAGATAGACTCTGGTAGTCCACTAGAAGAACTGCCTGAGTTTAGTCACCATCAACAGAGACCACGTGTACACTGGTCGTGTGTACACATACATTCTCTTGCTTAAAGGTCTCATCATGGGTGGATCCTTGGGCCAGTGTGGAGATAATACAAGATCGGGATCAAAGAAGGCCTTGGCAGGTAGGGGGAAATGTGTCTAAACGTCTAAGCTTAGGCTTAGATAGCAGAGAAGGCAAAATATTACTTCATTGAAAAAAAAAAAGGACAAATATACTGGCTAGTGGCTTATTTCTATCTATTTGTCTGCCCTAAACTTACCACCATGAATCATTCCATAAAACATCTTCCTCCAGCTGTGAGATCCTAAACTGACCAAACATACCCTTTTTACTGCAGGCTCACTGTTCAAATTAAAACTACTTTGCGTGTTTCAAGGATATTGGTATCAATTCAACTGACATGGCCAGAAAGTACTGGGAAGGTGTAAGTCAGGAAAAACATCTGCAGATGAAACTTACGTTCTATTTCTTTCAACAATCGATCATTTCCTGGCAAAAAGTCTGGTCAAGCCCGAGTACTTAAATCGGATACATACTTCTAAAATGTAGAAAGATGCTTTCACTAGGTGTGTGCCCACGCAAATGGAACTCAATGCTCCAGATGAATTCCACCCTCAGAGAAATTGGCCCATTGGCATTTTGCCAGGAGAAGAGTCCCTCTCCCAAATAAAGACCAAACATGTGTCACTGACAGATCTTGTGTTGACAAGTCTTTCATGTCAGCTGCTTCTCTTCCTTCAGGAACTGCATTTCCTCTGTAGCTGGAGTCCCTGTTTTCATCTACATTTTGATTTCTAGCTAACAGGAATGCCATTTAATCTTTACAATTCCTAACTTACACATATGCTTAGCTTCATGTACTGTGAATGGTTCCACTGAAGCCTGAATCACGGCACATAAAGCTAAAACATATGCCTAAGCGCCTGCAGGATTGGGGCCTAAAAAATGGAGTATTTACTAGCTATTACCCTTTTGATGGATCCATCCCACTATAATGACGGATAAAAGTGTTTATTAAAATCTTTGAAGATGAGAGGTACTTGGTAAGTATGTGTGTGGGGTAGGGGAAGTGGAAAGACCTCAAGACACAGATTGCACTGGCTGCCCTGATGTTTGCCATAGAAACCACACATCATTATTAGCAGCTGCAGGATTAAGAAGCTTACGTGGCTGAGGTAGTTCCTCATATTTTGGACAAGCACAGCCAGATAGCAGAGGGTGTAATTTCTTGGCTCCCACCTCAGTTCAGTCCACAAAAGGAAGATGCCCCACGTGGACACACCATTCCTTGGAAGGCTCTACTGCAGCAACACCCACGCTCAGCACCAAAATGCACAGTCACCCCTGTCACCATGGCCTCCGTCTCTCACCCGCCCGTGAGGCAGGGGCCATGGCCAATGGCTAAGACAGAGGATGGGAAAGGGATGAGAAATGTTTAATCTGTATTCCCGTTGTCAGGAGTGTAGGAAAGGTCACCTGGCACTCCCCTTCAATCATGCGCAGACACCAGGTACTTGCCATCCCCCCCCAGCTGCCGGGGCTGTGGAGGCACAAAATATTTTCTGACAAAAAGAAACTGGATCACTTGCCTGGGGAAGCCATAATGTTTATTCTGATGACAATGAAAGACGGCTTTGATCCCCACAGCAGCCGCACATCTCTGATTGCAAGCAGCAAGCCCACCTCAACACACTCACAATGCATGTACCAGCCTCCTTCCTCCCGCCAGGCTGGATGTCAGGCTAATCAGTTTGATCTGACAGATTTTAATTAAATTAATTGAGACCTTTCTGAATGGACTTGATTAGTGTTCCATAGAGGAATCCCTCATGAAAAGAAACACTGTCAGGAAAAACACTAATATTTTCTCCTCTCATAATGAGAAGTTTCTTGGGTTGTTGTTGGATTTTTTACACCATCAATAAATGTATTTTATAAACACATAGCATATGATGGGTTTTGACACTTTGTTATATTAAATTAACAATAGTCTTCTACACATAAAGAGATGTTCATGTCCTCCTTCAACCAATTTTCTTACTGCCAAATCCAGCATTTGAAATACAATGACTACTTATCCTGATTGAAACAGAAATACATAAAATTGAGACACAAAACAATCCTAATCACTTCCAATCAACCTTCACAAAGCAGCTTCTTGTACAAATATTGGACACTCAGCCTGTGTAGAAATGTGGTGTTGCTAACACTACGAGAGGCCACCTTGTTCCCCACATTGGCTTGTGCAAGAACCAAGACCGTTTTTGTTCCATGAGACTTGACTAAGATTGTATTGGCATCATTTTCAAAGGGTTTTGTATGGACAAAAACGCCTTTTATCTGTACAGACACAACAGCACCACTAAAGTAGAAGGCATCACCTTGCTTTCCACAGCACATCTGTGATCTCCTTGCCTGGGAGTTGCAAAAGCATTGGACCTGGAAATCTCCTGGTGCTGGTAAATGACAAGTGGCCACAGTCACAATGTCCACAAGAGATATCCTACCACCCAAGAAAGGCACAACTAAGTAGCAGGTCCTGCAGCTAGTGATGACCTCTGCTCTATCAGAGACAATCAAAAGGACGTGTGCTTCAGAAGCCTATTAAAAAGTGACATGGAATCCCAAGTCCACAAATAGAAAAGCTCATTGTACTCTACTTGTAGTGAGGGCATCCTTGACTAGATGGTAATCATTAAAATGCAGTTAATTCTTACCACTAGTTTAAATTAAATTTACTTCGAAAAATAAACTCATCTCTAAGTATTTTTTAAATTTTCCCTTGTATACCAGGGAGAAAGTGGACTTCTCTACTCATTTTTCCTATCTCCCATTTCTCCCCACTTTGTAGGTTTGGTTTAATAGAAAATGAAGCTTCCCAAGAGTTGCAAAGGATTTTGAATTTAACCTGAGAAGAAGTAGCAGTGATCTTGTTGTGACTGTATTGTGCTCAGATGTTGAAAAAAACACTACTTCATCCACCAACACTTCCTTTTTCCCTGAAGCCAGAGTGGTCATTCAAAATACTTGATCTTGAAGTGTCAAATGATGGTGAGCCCTATGAATTTTTTCTGACAAAGGCTGAACAGGGGAAGGGAACTCTGAGGCGGAAAGATACTGTACTTGGAATGGAAGTCAAAATAAAGGAGAGATTAAAAAAACACTGTGAAAAGTACAGAAAAAGGAGGCAAAAATGTTGGAGGCATAAGTTAGAGAGGGAAGATTAAGATACAAGGTACTCCCAGAGACAGACTGAAAGAGATAAGGCTCATGCCCTCCAAGGAAAGAAAAGATCCTGAAAAAGAGAAAACAGTGTTAACAGGAAATTATCTTATCAAATAAGAAAAAGCAAAGAAGAAAAAGAAAAGTCCATTCTAATTTTTATTCCATGACCTCTCTTTGGTTTTTTTTTCATTTTTTTCAACATGTCTGTTATGCTATACATGTCACAAGAAAATCTTTTGTTCTGATAGGTCAGCCCCCATTTACTACAGTGTTTCAACAAATGTTATTCCAGTTTGTCTGCTGGTTAATCTGAATCCAACCGGCCCTAAATGCATTTTCTGGTGTTATTTTGATTAGTTTCCTGGCTTTCTGAAGTTCAAATTCATTTATTCCAAGTGTGAGCCAGTAACTAAAGTCTTCTCATTGTACTGAGATTAGATTCACATGCCAATGTACAAATTCCATTCTCAAAAACATACCTGGTTGCAGCATCTGTTGCTGTTTTATTCTCATGACTACACTCAGACAAGAAATAGAAATTGGCTAGAGTGTAATTCTGTCTAGCAATTTCAACAGAAATGTCTATTTTGAGATATTTTGGGCTAGTTTATAAATGCTTCAAGGAAAGAAGGCAGATAAACAAAGAGGCATAGATTTGCCTTTGCCAGGAACAAAAAAGGATTTTCTTTAATAAATTATATAAGGAAAGATAGGTTGCAATAAAAAAAGACACAACCAAGAAGAAAAAAGAATTCAGTGTGACTGACCTTCAAGTTCCCTCCGCTCTTTCATTAACTGTCCACTGAGGTGATCCCTGGCCAAATACGGGCAATTCAGAGCCTGTCATAGAATTACAAGATGAATTAGGGACTGCTGCCACAAATTTACAGCTACCAAGGCCTCTGCTGATTACTTTTTCCCAGACTTGAAAGTAGTTTCACTGGAAACACACTTAACATGGCCCCAAGATCAGCATCACGACAAATGAGGAAGGGGAATAACACTTTTCCCTTCCAATTACTGGTGATTTTTTTCTCCTCTGTGATTTGTAAGTAAATAGACATGATTTAAGCCAGCATGACACAAAAGTGCCAGATCTAACATGGATTGTTTGCATCCTGAAAAACTTCCCAGAAAAATCAGAGTTTTCAATTCCCCTAAGGAAAGGTGGCTCCTGTATTTTTTCTTTAACTTCTGACTTGCAGAGCTTATTAAATAACTGCAATTATCAGCCTGAACAATTACTGACTCACTGCACAATCAATTGAAAGGCTAATGCAGTTGAAACTGTACACAGATAGCTCACTACAGGTGAGTAACTTCACATGCATGAGTAGTGTCACTGCACTCGGTGGCATAACTCATGTGCATAACTATTTGCAAAACCGGGGCCTCAGATTGTAAACTCAGTGAAGCAGAAACCAGATCTTATCTGCCTGTAAAGCACCTGGCAGTGCACCTATCTTTGCCACTACATAAATTAATTATCATTAGCATCTGAATTTTGTCAGCTCCAGCATTCTCCCCTAACCTCAAACACTGAATTTCTTGCCAGAGAAGCGTTTGTGCACAGTAGATGATATTAATATGTACATGAATATTTAACTATTCTGGCAGTTAATGTAGAGCTGTTTCAAAACTTTCAATACAAGCTGAACATATATAAGGCATCGGAAAAGCTTCTAAGGTCTGAGGTCTAGGTGGGGTAAGGGAAAACTTTAAAGGTAAAAAATATACTGAATTGAAATCTTGAAATGCTTTGACCTTTAAACGGAACCTTCCTCCCCTCCTGAGGTTTAAGATAAGTTCAGCAAACAAAATTTCACCCTGGGCTTGACACATAATCTGCTAAATTACTGAAGAAATAAACAAACACTTTTTCCTCTAAAAAAGTTCAACATAATGTTAAAAGAAAGACAAACCCAAATTTTTTAACTACTGGTGATAGTTTCAACATACAAGCTTACCTACAATGTAAAGCCGTCGGATTTTAAAAGGAAATACACACTTAGAAAGACAGAAACAGTTGTGAAATAGCACCTTGAAGATAAGGAACTCTGGACAAGATGACTTTTGGTCATCTGAAGAGAAGAATAGTCATCTTCCTTAATCATTTCAGACTGATTGCTTCAGTTTGGTAATCTCACATTTCAATAGGTTTTTACTGCTGAACCTACAGAAACCGGGAGGGGGACAGGAGGGGATGGGAGACGACGGACTGGAAGTGCCGGTCAGTTAACTCAACCCTTCCACTGCCAAAAATAAAAACAAACCAAACCAAACCCAACCATGAGCTAGTAAGCTGAAATGAAAAAAACCCTACCAAAGTTAATCTAGAGCATTTTTGTGTTTGATGATTTGCTGTTAAGTAAACCTTATTCAAGACAGCAGCTGGCTTTGATGCATGTATTCAGTGCCACTCTTTCTCGTCTGCTTTCTCTTTCGACTTCTAGTCTTTGCTAGGGGACTGTTTAGACAGCCCCTTAGCACAAAATACTCCAGTGAACAGTGAAGACGTTCATCAAACCAAAACTAAACAGAAATTGAGAAAAATAAACAGAACTGATCAAAAATATGAAAGGACTAAATTCTTCCCTCATTTGTTTAGGTAAGACAGAAATGCTATCTTATGAATCACATGCCAGCAAAGACATTATAAGTATAGTCACAAAGATCTGATTAACTTACATATCACACAAAAAAATTGTCTCATTAAAATATAAAGAAAAAGTGCATTATTTTTTATTCTTCTCTGAGACCTGCTTGGATATGTAGGGACAGAAGAACTCTTTACCTGCTGCCTTATGACACCACTCTTTAAAGCCTGTTTTTCTTTTACCGTTCCAAAAGTCACAAAAGCTCCACAAGTCAGTTTCTGGTAACACATCTTTGCTTGAATTCTTAAGTGGGTGCATAAAAAAACCCTTGAAGAAATTTTAGCATTTTTGCAGGAGCGTGATGCCAAAGTTCTACCACATAGAGTAGTGCTTTAAGTCAAAGAAAGAAGCATGTTTTTCATGTCGATGACAAAAAGGGAAGGAGTACCAGATTAAATCTGTCACAAAAAGAATTACAGAAATAACAGTATATGATTAAAATACAAACAATGACAAGGAAATCTAATCTATCCTGGATCTTTACCTCTTTCCCAGCTTGTGTTGTGTAATAGAAAATTGAATACACTCGCAATATCCCATCCCAGAGAGAAGAGTCTCTCTTCACACAACATGCACCACTTTGCATCTAATAACTATGTGCATTTGAAAAAAGGAAAAAAGTATTTAACTCGGACGAGTGACAAAAAGTACAGCTGATAACTTGACTACAAAAACACTTCCTTAAATTGTGCATCATCTTGAGGGTTTCATCCACTTCTAGAAGCCATCCTTGGTGGCAGCCACTTACACAGCTCCTTCTTCACGTGGAAAACCCTAAGTGGAAACCTCACCTTGGATATAGGTCAGGACATCAAGTGTAGTCTGCTGGTCAGTGCCTAGGGCAGGTGTGAACAAGGGCCGGCCAGCCGCTTTTGCGCTGAGACCTGCGCCAACAGTTCAGAGTCTTTATGAAGTGAGAAAGTAGAGCAGAAGCTCAAAGAGTACATCTTTTAAGCAGGATATTTAGGAGCCTCTGCAATCCTTTTACCAGACACACAAATGCAACCTGGGCTGCTTGCTGCTTTTTTTTTTTCCCCTCCACGCTAAAAATACTAACCCTTCTTCTGAACTAGTTGGAAGGGACTTGCGAAGGGGTGGAGTAAGGGAAATCAGTGCACAAGTCACCTTTCAGCCACCTATGACATCAGCCTGCTGCCCTGATTCCTTCATTAATACCTTTGAGCTGAAAACAATGGGCCTACCATTAAGCACCACACAGTTCGAGATAAGAAAGCCCTAAGCAGATAATAATCGGTGCATTTAGCTGGATTTCAAACATTCAGCTGCTTAATCATTTCTTCCTCACTGCATGCTACCCAAACACACGGGGAATGCTTTGGATGCCTTGGGCTAAGGAAGAAGGAGCTGGGGTGTGGGGAAGAGGAGGGAGAGAACGGAGCCGCAGGATGGGGATTGAGGGGGAGAGGGGGATTTCATTGGCAATCCTCTCCCTGGGAAATGAAAACATTTCTTAATTGCCATTAGGGAAATAGGTTAAATACAGGCTTGGTAAGCTGCTAAGGGCTGGCTAACAGATTAGACGGGATGGCTGTTGAAGTATACTCATTTCCATTATATGACAGAGCAGGGAATTTTTATTTTCTTAATAGTCTTCAGAGACTGTTCCTGTCAGACACTGGGTGTGAGACTGTTAGTTAGATTTTAACTAGTCACCTTCCAGCTGACGAAATGAGGCCCAGTTCTCTGGCCCTGAAGTGACTGCTTTCCTGTTTCATCCAAGGAAACAGGAACTGCAGGACATGCTGACAGGGAAGGTATTGTAACACCTGCCGGCTTTGCTCACACAAAACAACAATGAGTAATTGCAGAATCAGAGAAACTAAAGGCATGATGCAGCATACCTGTCACACAAGAGGAGGGGARAAAAAGCACCTCAGGATCCCCAAACACTGCACAGACTCATGAGCTGAGCAGTCCTAAACAGCAGTCCTGCCAGGGCTGAGCAACTCCTCACCTCTGAAACCTTGGGGCCCATGTAGGGAAGAGTGTGGGCAACTTAAAAATCTCAAATGCCACTGCTTGCCTGCTAAGATCCTCAAAGCCCTCTCCTTCCCCACGTTCTCCCAAGGCACCTCCTTCTGGTGGGTGCCCTTCCTCCTCACTTGTAGCTTCCTCAAAAGCCCCATCTCTAGCTTATAAAAAGGATGATAAAAAAAGTTTTCAGCAAACTGAGCAGGAGCAAACAGAAACCAAGTTTTCTTGTAAATGGGCACAGCCTTTACTCATCCACAAAACTAAAAAGCAGCTACGAGCAGTACACACTACAAAGCTGAGACACCATCCTGTAATCCTTCGTCATGCAAAACTCCCTGGGGCATGAGTGGGAGTTTTATCTGAGTAAGGTCTGAGTGTTTTTAAGGAAAGCCTTTGTTCCAGGGCTCCCTGAAGCCAATATACTGAACTATTCAAACGACCATGGATTGGCAGGTGAAGTCGACAGGGGGTCATTTGAAGAACAAGTTTCTGGCAGCACTGCTGGTTTAAAGCAGTTGCTGCCACCTCCCTCTTTCTACCTGCTGACATATTTACCTTCCCCCACTCCAGTCTTCTCCAGTGATAAAGACACAAGCATTTGTACAGGTGTTTGCAAAACGGACCAAGGAACTAATCTGGCTGTAAACTACCCTRTCTGGAAGCTCTTCCACTTGCTTATAAACAATTCCAAGGCAGGGGACACTGTGGCCATGATTTAATAAACAAGGAGCAGGGACACTCAGGGCACAGACATGGCTGCAGCCATTCTGTGGCACTGCAGACTACTCACTCAGGAGGGCCTACGTCACACGTACCAGCGTCACTCAGACTCTGCTACAGGACTGCATCCAAGTCACCTACCAGCAACAGCACCTGGTCTATCTTTAACACCCCAACTGTGCTCAGGAATTGCCCAAAAGAATGTTGGATGAGTCAGGCCAAAGCTGCTAGCAACCCTCCCCACCAGTTAGCAGTGTAGATATCCAGCACCTGAGGCTCCTATGCCCAGTAGGCCAGCACCACTAGCCCAGAGGCTCAGAGACTGATTGTTAAAGGTGTTTAGTCTCCTTAGGGAAAGGAGAACAGCCTAGAGTGATCGCCACCATCTTTTGACATACCCAGCGTGTATCCATCTGCATCATCAGACATCTGAACACACTTTGAAGTCTGGTGCTAAGTGTCAGTTTCATCCGACTAAATGTAAACTTCTCCATTGCTGATRTCTCAAAGAGATTGATAAACGTGTTGTAAATGTTGGCTGGTTTTCTCCATAGACAATAAGGGAAGCTCTGAGAGAACTGACTCAAACTCTGGCATGTGAAGCTGGATGAAAAATACGCCACCCCCGCTCCCTGCCCAGAAACATTCTGGAGACAAAGAGAGGCCATGAAATTCAGTGTGGATGTTTTCTCTTCCAAGTCAATGTGCTTGCCAAAGATGAGACCCAAAGCATGCTTAGCTGGGTGTACAGACATATCACTGTGGAACAGCAACCACTTTGGTAACAAATGGTGTTGAAGGGCATTGCTCAGCTGTTCTGCAATCACAGATTCAGCCAGCATGGGCAGAAAGCCCATTCATTTACACAGCACTAGCCTATGTGCTTCACTTTGCTGGTAACTCTGTGGACCTAATTTGCGTGGAGTGTATTTCCCAGGAACACGCTGGATCTTGATCTGACATCAATAAGAAATGGATAAGTTCAGCATCTACCTTGGTTCTTGCTTCCCTTTATCAGCTCTCATTCAGAAATGTCTGACTGTTTCACATACATAGAAATGATCTGTGAATTAAAACTAAACCCTGAGCTATGATAGGTATTCTTCCCAGATGATCCTAGAATTGACAGCAATACATACACCAGGGCAACTAGGGAACCAAGATAATAGCATACTTGTTTTAAAGAGCCTGGGACAGATCCTTTGCCTCTGACAGTCATTTCAGGTCAGAAGTTTTTATGCATGGTTTTCCTGTGACCACCTATTTAGCCACAGCCAATCTAAACCAGCCACAGCAGTGCCTGAAAGACAACTGAATAAGGAAAGTATGTTTTTGTGTGGTGGCTGCACACAACATCCTTAGCAGCTGAATGCAGCCACTCTGGCTGAGTTTAAGAAACACTGGTTTAGGTCCATGGAAATCAGTGACAAGTTGAGAATGTGCCTTTTGTATGAACTTCTATATTAACACTGAAATCTCTTTCTTAAAAAAGAATTATTAACACAGTGTTAATTTATGCCATGTTTCCTTATTTTTCTTTTTGGTAGAGGCAGAACAGCAGGGAAGTAACAGGGGTGTCTACTGTTATCCTAGATTTTCTGACAAGACTTTTTTCCAGCATAGGTACAGTTCAAGACTGTGCACCCTTTACATTTGGACATGCAAGCGTAAGACTTTCCAAACACATGACTATGCTATGGTGCAACACTTCTTAGCAAACAGCATAGATTTATTCTTGTTCAAGACCATCTGAGTGCCTCTGAAAGGCACTGCAGGCTAAGCCAGCACAATCCTGGTTTCCAACGAAGAAAAAAGATGCTGTCTTAAATATCATAGAAAGTTAGTTAACGTGTTTTTTCCTGTCATTAATGAAAGGAGAGGTACTGTTTTGAAGTACTAATACAGTGGCAAAGTAGTGCATACACTGTGCTTTACATGAAGTACTTTCCTTTACAACATAAGTAGCATACAGATAATTTGTCTCTTTCTGCGAGTTATGACAAGTCTAATGACTCTGAACCCTACCTTTGGTTTAACGCACTCAAATTCTCATTCCATAAACCCTCTAGCATGCACATTCCTGTAATACAACAAATTCCTTTTCCCTGATTATTGCTTTGGCATTCATACTATATTTAAATATAGAAATAATGTATCTATATTAATAAATAGTCTCCAGAGTAGTATCATGACATCAGATGGTTATCCTTCGATGGCATACAATTAATAGGGTCAGTGGAAGAAGCAGCTTTATGGTAAGCATGGGAACTATTGCTGCAAACAGGGCTTCTTATTCCTAAGTATAAATAACTCCAGATTATTTTTTTCCCAAGTTATTCTTTACAAATTTTTTTTCATAGCACACATCTAAAGAGAGCATCTCTATTACAATGTCATATTCTACAAGAAGGAAAATTAACCTCATCAGCAACTCTGGAATCCCCCACATTATTAATTACATGTCCAACCGCATTTCGCAAACCAAAAATGCTTTGAGGAATCCTGGACAAGTAGTTGGTCAGAAGTCTACTTATAATTATATAAAAATGTTGTGCTGGGAAATAAGTTGCTTGTGAATGAACTATTGAGGATAGACCATTTTACATCAAAATGTTACTTGCATCCAGTCACTTTACACCAAAGGAAAATGAGAAACAAATGGACCATATTCTACAACAGGTGAAAATCATCTCAGCTACAGTAGAGCAGCTCCACTGCAGCCCAGTACAGGCATGACAGCAAAAACCTGTAACTAGATGAAGTCAAAGAGAAATAAATTTTAAGGATTAAGTTTTATTTTAAATAAATAATAACAACGTGAACAACCTGACACAGGGGGTTGTCTGCATTACTTAATGCCTTTTAAACAAGATTAGATGGCTTCCTAAGAACAAGGTTTAGGACATTCATTTAGGATGTGAGAACTGTGCAGGAATTCCTGGGTGAATTTCTATAACTGATGTTCTGCTGAAAATAAAACTATGTGATCATAACAAATTTAGGCTTTAAATTATGTAAACATGGGGAATGTGACCCACCACTACTTATGATGTGACAAAAGAACTCCCTCAACTATTAATTAGAAAAGGAAAATTAGTTTTAAAGGCTATTAACAGAATTTTTCATTATTCAATTTTTTTTCTGTTGTCACCTTCCTATCCCCGCTTTTATTCAAAACAGAAATACACAAGCCTATTTCAAGATGAGACCAAATTAATGTGGGACTGACTTTGTGCATGAAAGGAAAACAAGCCTGAGCTCCTATAAACCTTTCAAACTTTCATTCCACCTCCTTCCCGGTTTGCACGGAGGAGTCTATTTTACAGCTTTATCCATGTAATGGTCCTGCAGACTGCTTCTTCATGCCAGAATTTCTCTTTGAAGTTTGCTCTCCCATTAGTGTTTCAGTGTAGGTATTCAAACTGATGGCGCAAGCACAGCAGAACTCCAGAACTGTCCATGTTCCATCAAATACAGTTGTTTCATGTTGCTTGTGATTTACAGTCTTAATTAATGCTCAAAAGAAGAAGAGCACATCTTGGTGGAGCATCCCCCCTCCACACACGCACACCCCTCCTCCCCCTTTTTTTTTCCTTTTTTTTTCGGCACAAACCAGCGGTCTCGGGGTTTTGTTGGACATTGTGCAGGATGGCTTTGCCAAATAGAATGGAACACACTTAATACTTTTCCTTTATAACCTTTGCAATAAATCAGCTACCACTCCACTTACACGAGAACGGCCATTAGTGTCCTGTCCCCTCCCCCAGCACTTCCCGAATTTTAAACAAAGTAGGAATAAACTGAGGCTGAGCAGAGCCAGCGAGCCCAGTAAATCAGTTTAATGAGAACTGAATCAGTCGTATGAAGTCCACTACTGAACAAATAAGGTGGACAGGAGAGACTGAGCTTTCGGTGGAGGTACTGGGGATGGGGAAGCAGGAAAGCAGGGCTCACATACTTCATCTTCAGCAGTGACGCTTGTCTGCTGTGAACAGTCTGTTCTTTAAAATCACATTTGCTGCAGCTTGCTGCTGAATTCCTTGTTTAGATTTGGCTGTTTCCTCTCCTGTTTGTGGTTTAGATCCTCCATGTTTTCCCACAGAAGTGGAGTTTTCTGTTCACCCATTTTCACCACTTACCTCCTCCAAGATTCACTTTGACTCTCCCTTTATCCTTCTCAGGTCTTCCCTATTTCCACATTTACTGTAAGTGAACACATCTACATACATATACACATAGTACTGTTCCATTATGAAGTCAGAAAGTGAATAACTATGTATTTTCAGGAATGCAGGGTATTAAAGAAACCACATAAACTTTTGTGTATGACAGCATGTAGACTCTGGACATTCAGCATTAAAAAGGTCTTGTCAAAAGTGCAAACACTCGCCTAACAAAAAAATTAAAAAAAAACCAAACCAAGCCAAAACCAAATCAAAGCACAGTGCCTGAAACTTTTTTTCAAACCAGAGGCAGTAACTTGCACAAGTGGGGCCAAATATGGATTTTCTCTGTCAAAGGGGAGTAAGGGGCTTTTTACTCCCCACACATCAGTCCCCATCTTGGGGACTCCTTGTTCATTCAGTCTCATGCACTCAGAAAAAGGAGCTGTTAAAGTGTATTAATGAGCAAAATCAGGAATTAGTATGCCCCCTTTGCACAGTGCTGTTCTATTGTCCTGCTCCAGCTAYGAAAACTGAAGGACAAAGGAGCGCGTGGCCCAGATCAGATCACCCCTGTCTGTCTTCCTCAGGACTGCCAAACCTCCTTCACTTGGGACTCAATAAGACAACCTCATCCTATCCCAGGTATTCCAACCCCAGCTATAACTCTTTTCTACTTGAAACAGTCATCCCTTTTTAAAATTAAGGGCAGAAATATGGATCACATTTTCTCTTCTGTCTTCTTACTTCCTCCAGAATGAGCAACCAGAGCCCACTTGTGAGATCCTGCTATCACGAATCCCAAAGTTTGGACCAAGCCTTTAGAGCTTATTTGTAAGTCTGGTCCTGTTTCCAGAACATTACTGTCTTCACTGCGATCTTAAAAGAGTGCAATTTGATTCATCACTCTGAAACACTTCAATATCATACAGCCATACTTTGAATCTCAGCAGGCCAGTCAGTGAAATCCATTGGAGCATCCTGTGCTGCTTCTCTGCCAGTGCATCCGTTTCTCAGATGCACTATTGCCCATGAAAAATTTGAGTATCTATTCAATTTCCAGACTTGGCAGTAGGAAAACCTATTACTACTGTCACCCCTTCACCATCTGCATGGCTTCTGGGAAAAGACATCTAATTAACGTTGCTAATTAGAGAGACAGACAGGGCCACTTTGCACCCTCTTGTCCCCTGCTTTCTCCTTTCCCAGTACAAAGGAGAGAAGAGGACACACCTGAAGCTGCCACTCTGACCTCAGAACAGAGACCCTCTGCCACTGCATACACAGCAGAGACCATTCTGTACAGTTAAGGGTAGCGGGTGCTCCTTAAGTGTTTATGAGCACAATATTTAAGGATGTTAAGATGATATCTATCAGAGGAGGTGAGGAACAGAATGTTTTTATCAGAGTTAGTTTGGAAAACCTGCTTATCTACCGTCAGCTTGTACTTGATGCAAGACCAATGCTGTGAGCTCTTAGGAATTCAACTGTGAATCTTACAAGACAGGTTTCTTTAAAGCCTTGTATTTAAAAAGTAATGTGATTTTGTGGAAATCTCAGCCCTCGTGAAAGAAAGAAATTAAGTGTCTAGTCTTGGTGAAAAAGAAAAGCCTGAAACTGAAATCTATTAGCACCAAACCCAGAACTCAAAATACTATTTTCATAACGTGATTTTTACGACAACTTCATGACCTGACTTGGACTTCTTGAAAGCTAGGGTTTGATAATATTACAAGTGATAATCTAAAAACCTCATATTCTCTGAACAGATTTAAATTTTTTCTTGGCTTTTTTGTAGGTAAAAAATTTTGTCTTAGTACACTAAGTCATAATAAACTCCTTTCTCCAACCTGTAGACCAGTGCTTTGSTGTCCACTGCATTTAGCAGCTCGCTTCTAGTGAAGCCTGTGGTTTTCTGACAAAGCAAGTGCACTTTGTCTGCTGTTCCCAGTAAAAAAAAAACCAAACCCAAATGATAAAAAAATGAATGCAAAGCAAATGATACTAACAAATATGCAGTTTCAAGCTTCTGGTATGCAAAAGCACATTGAAGAAGTCAAGATAAAGCACAATAATTAGGACTATATTTGAGTTTTTCTTTGAGTCCCTGCTGTTGTCTCTTCTTCTGTGTCATGGGTATTTAAACTACCTAGGATGACCTATGGATTTAGATAATCAAAAGAATTGAGAAGTTAGGAAAAACAAACAAAAAAGGAAATTAAAAGCAAGTCCTTGGCACAGCTAATTCACTCTTCATTCTAAATGGTTACATATATCTCTAATCTTTGTAAAAAGGGAGAAAAAAAGATACTGCATTCAAAGTAGAACAGTAAGAGTCATAAATTATAGTTTCAAAGAGTTTGTAAAAGCGAAGGAGATTTCACTGGAAGGTTGTTCTTTTCTTTCCCTTCTCACCAAAACTTTGCAGGCATCAAGAAAACATGAATCTAAAAAATTATTTGTTGTAACAGACCATCGTTCTGGTCACAGCCACCAACAGGTCAGTCAGGTCCAAAGCCCTCTGTAATGAGAGTCTCTCCGTTGATTTCATGGCTTTGGATCCAGACCAATGTTTGTGCATTTCTTTCAAGGAACAGTTTTTCCAAATAAGCTGAGATTTATTTGGAATTATTCCAAGGGCTACGTGACACTTTCAAGAGTTCATATTCATCCAAGTGACTTTAAGGAGCCAGTTCTTTGTTTCTTTACATGGAAAAAGCTTGGCAGAAGATGGGAGGAAAAGAAAAGCCCTGTATGAATCCATCTAGGCATTTCTGGACCCTTCTTTGGAAGGTGTCCCTCAGATTTGATGTCCCAGGCAAGGCAGACAGCAGCACACCATCCCTTCTCTTCCTGTCAGTCTTTGCTGAGGAGCAACCACAACCTACTGAATGCTTATGGAGAGGGAATTAGTTGCACTGCGCTCCCGAGAGATTTTTAGGACTGGGGACTTGGCCAGTGCTACATTTGCTTCATGTGTCTGGAGTGGGGCAGGTGGGAGTTTGCCTACCACAAAGTGACTCCCAGGTGGGGTGAACCCAACATCTTGCTATCCTTCCTGCCTGCAAGCCTATGTAGGGAACGCCCAGCATTAAGGGCATTGGCTTAGCATGGTGATCCCGAACTACCACTGCAGCTCCCTGGGCACTGTCCTTCTCCAGAGCTGCAAGTCATGTGTTCTTCCAGTTTGCTTCTGGTGCCAAATTCTTCAGAAGTGCCAGATGTCTTAGGCTGGACTGGTCCTATGGCTACTGGAGCTTGCGTGGTAGCTGAACCAGTCCTCAGCCAACACCAAATGAGAGAGGGGAGGAAGAAAGACGATGTAACATCCCCCTGATCTTTCACTTTCCCTGTGTGCTGGAATATCAGAGGCTCAGAGCATCCACTGTGGGGCACGCTGTCTCTCAGCACTGAAAAACTGCATTTGCACCAATGTCTCTCTCTTTACTAGAAATAAAGACCACCACGTGCCTCACCATCCTCAGAAGAAATGTAAAGGGCTAAAGTCATTAAACTTGCCTCCCCACAAAGCAATCTGGTAACAGCTCTAAAGCGTGAACAAGCAGAAATGAAACACACATTCTCCCAGTCATGGGGTGTAATTAGAGATATGGCTGAAGAACAGAAGTCCCACTCACTAGCTGCAAACACAAATTTTTTAGTGCTTAGAAACGCTTGTGATATGTATAAAATAAATATCCAGCTACAAAAATACTGTTAATATTAAAATTATGTGAAAAAATTCTTGGCAGACCTCTGGGATCTACCCCACTTACACTAGTACCAGAGTGCTTACAGATATGTAATTAACACAGCTTGAAACATTCAGTACAAATGTTAAGCAGCCTGAAAATTTAGTTTTACAGCAGTACTTCTGCACAGATGAAGTAATACCATGATTTGTTACAGCAGCAGCCTGATAGAATAGCAGTGAAGACAAGGCAACATCTTTGTTAGTTAAATCACTAACTTCTGCACTCTGTTTTTCCTTCAGTGGACACAGAAAGATATTCAAGCCCTTCAGTGCTGGAAGGATATTCAGGTGGTCTTTATGGCGAATATCCTGAGGTAGTTATGTATTTAACCTCCATTGAAATCAAACAGTTTTGCTAGTATATGAGGGACTATATTTTGACTCTTTAGCAGCTTTTTATAGTATTCACTTAACAAACTTTCTGCCAAAAAGCCAGGCCAAAAAGTCCCACTGCATATGGAGCTAGCTAGATCTACCACATTTATATTAGCTACTCCAAGCAGAAAATACTGTGTTCATAAAAAACCTTAAAGTGTCTTGATTCAACACAAGCTGTTGCATAGACCTGCTCTTATTCACTTTGCGATTTTGACTGCCTCTTGCAAGCACTACTGTGAATACTCAAAAGCACTTTTTCAAATGAAAGAAAATCAGAGCATCTAGTGTCGGCAAGCCTTGTAAAGTCCATACATGTTTACACTTGGCATCAGATTACACACATTTGACTTCTTGATTTACTGAGCACACTTGTGTTTTCCCTTCTTTTGTCAGAAATAAAATACAGCTATTCTTAAGAGAAGTCTTTGTTTTTAAAAAGACCTAATTTGTACTGTATGTTAGGAGAGTTCACTTTTCGCCCCACCCAGAGAGAAGCCTGATCCAAATACCAGGGGAAAAAAGAAAAACTCAGAAGAGGTTAATTTGGGTAACAGCAATGTCTGTTTGCAAGATGTAAAAAAGAGAAAGACACAGAAAGAGGACAAACAGCGAAGTCCTTGGACAGGTTCGGGTTTTTTTTGCTGCATCACAAAAGCAATTCTGCTGAAATCTTACTCGGAACATCGCCTGAGTAAAAAAGAGAAACACAGTTCTTAAATTATTTTGTACTTTCCATGTAGAGGAACAGTCAGAACTGTATGGGGTTTTACGCCTTCTTAGTAGCCAGCTTATAAACAGTGCAGCTACCAGTCTTTCCATAGGAAAAACACTGTTCTGTGGATAATAATAACATGACTAACTGCCTGAGCTTCAGAGGCAAAGAAAGCCTTCTACCTAAATAAGGTGTGGCATTGGGCCATCTATTAACTAACAGACAACTGGCAATTAATAAGCATTAGATGAGAATCAGGAATTGGAGAAAAATCTCACACAAGTGAAAAATTTGCACAAGTTTACTTTTCTATCTCTAATTTCTGTGATTCTCCAAGAAGAATATTACATTAAATCAGATGAAATGGAGGGGGTTTTATTTGTACAGTGTGTGTTAACAAGCCATCAAGTGGAACATTGGTACATAAGTGTTTGAGAATCAAACTCATAAAGATAGCAGTAGCCACAACAAAGTGAATAACTAGGTGAGACCTGAAATTTTCAACATGTTTTTATGGATATTTACATGCAGGAAAAGGTAACTCATCCAAATGTAGAAACCAGGTCAAATAAAACCGGTTGTATGATTTCCAAACTAATTCAGGCATTGCCCTATCATTGATCATTATGTAAATAAAAAGCAAGTTAAATCAAACACCATTTGTTTCTGCTAATAATTTGAGGAAAAACCATAATCCAAACTATTTTTTTCCAAATGCAGCAAAGCAGAACTGCCTCAGAACATGGCTTGATGCCCTCTGCACAGAGCCAACCTAAAATCAGCCCAAAATAAACCATTTATGAGCAAGTAAACAAACAAAACACTTGGTTATGAATCCTACTATCTTTCCAAATTGCCTGACAAATATTTTGCTTTGCTTTGCTGCCATGGGCAATCCTACTGAATGTTGCACTACTGGAGCTTTACTTGTATTTCCCATCTTCTAAACACAATACATTAATCTAGATGGGAAAAAAAAAAAGAAGAAAATAATGCTTTATGTGTGCAATACATTGAACCTGTACTTTTATCCTAAGTGTGCGAACCCCACAGCATTTATCGGATATTTCCTGCAGTACTTTGTCTAGAAATAGTGATTCTTACACATAACTTCTTTCATAAATCTATCACAGCCTAGTATCAAATTAACAGTGACAGAGAAATGTGTATCTTCCTATTTTTATGACCTTAGTGTTGGAGGCTGTTGTTCAGAGCTACTGTGAGTGTGTGAAACAAATTCAGGTCCACATAAAACCTTCCTGATAATGTTGCAAGTGATAAGATATAAATCACCTTTGTGTGATTTTTGTGTGTGCTGTGAACTTGTTGATGGCTTAAAAATTTGCATTAATTCATGATCTGTCCTCAAAATTTCATGATTGAAAATAAAATCCATGATCTCAATACAAAGCCAAGTTGTACTTTTCCCCATTGCAATTTTGCTATTTGTTCAGAGTCAGAACCTAGGACCAAATGTGTAAGAGAAGACACAGACACAACATGAATACATTATTTGCAGAAACACACAGAAAAGAAAATCTTGGAATTTTGTTTTCAGCTGAGATGTAAAATATCCTCTTGGGAATTGGTATTAAGATGTGATTTGGGACCCCTACATTCAATTCGAAGAGCTATTATTTAGACTTACAGGCCACCACAATAAACAGTGGTCTTATGCCTTCTCAGGAATTCTCTTTGTGCTGTTAGAAATCTCTGCTTGGGCAGTCACCCCTACACTGGGGAAAGCTGCAGCTTTGTTATTCATCACTTTTTCCTCATCTAAGAGATGCTAGACCAGTCGTATAACATAGCATGCAAACAGCTTGTAGAAGGAGAGAAACCACATTTTAAATTATATATATTAGGATTCACTTAATGAGTTTCAAAGAATTTTTCCCATCTGTTTTATTAGATTTTGGAAAATAAACTGTATGACGTACTGATGAAATCCAAAATAGGAAGGTAACTAAAGTTGCTTTGCTTATATGAACAGCAAGAGCGTTTCTCTTTACATTAGCAAAAGACAAATACATTCACTGTATCAGAACTTTTTTTATTGCTGATGTACAATCATTTTAGCAACTGAGGTGTGTACTTGAATTTTGAGATGCTGCTGGTCTGCTTTAACAACCACATTAATTATAGTTTTCTGCTGAATTCTCTGGAACACAGAGATGTTACAACAGTAGAAGAGCACACATCCTAAACTGGCCTTCCTCATCAGGAATTTTGGTGGGGCACACGGAGGAGTGCTCACAGACCCTGGCACCAAATACCAAACCACTTAAAAATTTTATTTAAACATTTTCAAACAGAAATGCACTAACTGCGCTTCTGAAGGGACATCTTGAAAATGTGGACTCAACTGCTTAGAAGCCAGAGCTGCCATGGTATGTGTTCCTGTGGTGGCTACTGCTTGGCCAACACCAGGCATCATTCCTAAATCACTGTAATCTAGCACTGAGATGGTTTGCCATTTTGATCACAGCTTCTACAAGGAATCACCTTGGAAAGAGGAAGCTCTGTAAGTCCATGCACACCAGCTAAGGATCAGTGACTCTCTCCACACTGAAAAAAACAGTGAGAAGCTCACTGACCTCTATTTTGCACGTCCACCACTTGTGATACTGGAGTGCTGCATGAGCTGAGGACCTGTGAAGCTTTTTCTTTCCACTCGTATTTTCTTTTCCACTCATATTAATTTCCCAATGTCTGTTGACATATTTTTAAACTAAATAGAAAGGGCATTTTCAGTTTCCTCATTGTCAGGATATGAAGATGAAAATGTGTACCTACGTGAGCCTCCCCAAAAGCTTGTATGATACAGGTGCAGGAAGAAATAGTTTGTGGCTAAGCACCACAAGGGTCTGCAGGAGACACTATTAAAAAGCGTGCCATGTGTCTTGAGATTGTTCACCTATGGTTTCTGGTTAAAACCTATAACCTTTAAAGTATTACAGCATTTCTAAGCTGGGCGGGATGGAAACAGAGTAACTAGTATGTAAGACCCGAAACCAGAGAGCTTTGCAAGGTGTTTGTGGTTCAGATACTAAATTACAATTTGATTAACCTACTTAGCAAAGTTCAGATGACAAATGTAACTTTGGTGAAATTATTTTCTTAAAACAAAAACTTTTGTAGACTGCTTAAAAGATGTTAAATACTGTTACAGTGATTCAACGAGTATTTGGTTTTACTGCGACACTGGAAAATCAAATAAGACGGTTTCAGTTTGAGCTTGAGTAAATTCTGATCAAAGGCTCTCAGTATTTTCAGTTTTATTTTAAGAAAGTTTATAATTTTTGTATTGCTGAATTTTGTTTAAATTAGTAATGTAAAGTGTCTCCATTGTACAAACTCTGCCCCACTTTCTTTGCCTACCACAGTGAGCACATGCCAGCTGCTTGTCCTGCAACTCTGTGGGTTTGCTTGGCAGCTGAGGTCACCTGGGCTTCCTCAGGTTGTGCAGAGCAGTACCATGCTTCACACAGCAGCCTTTCAGACTGCACCTCCACAGACAAAATGCTTCTGTCTTTGTATCTCACTCCAATCCATCTGCTAAGCACTGGCCATGGGGGCAGTTTGTTTTGCTCTAGCATTTTACTCTTTTTGATGAGCTGGTGCCTGCAAGGCCTCCAGCTTCCCATCAGTTCCCTGCTGATGTACAGTGCACACCTGTGACTGGCTTTTGGAGGGCCGCTGCTTCTACCCCATCACAGTGCAGTGACCTATTTCACACTGCTCTGTGACAAGGACAGTGTAGCTCCACTGACTGTTTTAGTAGGAACGATCTCACTTGGAACCTCCAAGCCCCAATAAAAGAAAAAGTAACTGAGGCAAGAGGAATACACTAACCAGTAAAACTAATTTCAGGAAAGTTTTGTGGCAGTTGAGAAATGCCTCAGAAAAAAAAACAAGAAATAACTTTCAGATAAAATTAACAATTGTACCAAATACCTCCATCATGGCAGTCAAGTGACAATGAGAAACAGGATATCTCACTTACTTGCGTAAGTGAGAAAGGCTGGAGACCTTTAATAGCCTAACTATAATTTCCAGTATTTTGTATTGCTCACTTTACGAAGCCAAAAAAAGACAAGGCACCCTGTATAAACATGAAGCAGTATTACAGGAAACATGCATTTTTCTTAATTTCAGGGAGACGCTTGCCACATTTGTTTACGGAATCACTCATTCTGTTTACAGGGACATTAACTGCATGAGTATCATTTTTCCTCTCTGTGATTTTTATACACTGTGCACTCATTTTGAAAGTAAGTCAGTGGACTCTGTTTTATGCAGTTCAAGCCTGACATTGCAACATAGTCTTTGCAGTGCTTTCTACATGCATTAGTTATTGAAAGGGCTGACCCCAAAATAAAATGATGCAAATCACATTAGCACTCAGACCGAAGGCCTCTGTGCCAGGAGAAACGGAAAGGCACGAGTCTGTCTCTGGCACTGCAATAGCAGCAGAGGCTGCTCAGCCAAGCTGCAAAGTCAGTCCTCTGCTGGGGCTGGGCAGGAGGAAGCGAGCTCAGGGCTGGCAGCTTGGAAAGGAGGAGAGGGGAGACCAGGGGGTCTGGCATAATCACAGAGGAGAAACGAAAAGCAAAAGGCAGAACAAGAGAAAATGCATGCTGAAACTTGAAGGAAACCAAAGTGAAAGAAACAGGTGTGGACAAGTAGATAAATGACGAGGGGAAAAAAACAATCAGTCATGATTCTTATTTTCAAAAATAAAAGAGTAGATGAGAAGGGAGGAGCAAGCCCACCCTTTAGAAAGGACACAGGAAAAGGAAAGGTGAGAAGGAAGGTCAACATGCAAAATGGAAAAGTAAAGAGGGAAAAGGGAGAAAAATATCAAGAAAAATGAGAAAATTGTGAAGTTTCCCCCTCCTTCCTCCCCCCCAAAAAGGTCCTCTCTTGTCTTGTTTTTCTCTTGGGAAGAAAAAAATGCAGACTGAAAGAAAGCAAAAGGATGATTACAGTCTCACAGTAAGGAGATAAAGGAAAGGAGGGGAGCAAATTGGATGTGAATCGTATTCATCAGAGGATACGTAAGGGAGTAGCTGAATTCAAGAACACTGCAATGCAAAAATAACATTTCTTCAAGGAAGAAAACTATCTGTCCAGCAGAATTCCTGAAATATTACTGCAAGCCCACAACTTTATCCAAAAAAACTGGTAAAATAAAACTTTTGTCTGAAACTTTTCCCACCATTCCAAGACAGTTGGTATTTAATCTAAATAACCTCCTGCTGAGTGTTGATCGCAGCCTGTAGCTCTGCAATCCAGCCTCATAACAGCCCAGTCTAAATAGAGCTTTAATAAATACTCAGCTGAAATTCACCCAAATTCCAACTTGCTTAGAGTATGATCTCTATTTCTGAACTCATCATGGCTGAACCAAAATCTGGAACTTAGTGATGCTTGTGGAATGCAGGATTTTTTTGTGTTGGGTCTCCGGCTTTAGGACTGTTGTGAAGTCACCGCTGTTTGGTGTATCAGCAATTTTGACTGGAAAAAGTAGGATGTGTTTTCAAATATGTGGTTAAGTCTGCAGCCATGGCCAGACTACAGTATTGCAAATGCCTCGATGGCATACAGGCCCACCAGCACTGCACCTCAGGCAGAGGCTGAGAAGGGAGAGCAGAACTGTAGCTGTTGCATCCCAGGTTCTTCCCACCTCACTTCAAATGCTGCTTTTGCAACCGGTTTGCTTCCACCCATTATTCATTTTAATGGCATAGGCACCTCACTGCCTGTCCTGTGCTCACCTTGAATCCCACAGAGCCACACCTCATCACTGCAAATCCTTACTGAACAATGATGGATTTATTGACACGCACGGGGGTCCAAACACACGAAAATTAGGTTTGTTCAAATCCAAACTTCACAGGAACCTGGAGTCCAAAAAACTGCAGGCACCATTTCTAATTACATGGGCATTTTTAAGCTCCCCAGAGACTTACTACCCCGCTGATATTTTTACCTCGAGGAAAAAAGAGAGAGTGCCTCTTTGCAAGCAGATGAGGACTCCCAGACCTCACTTAAATGCAAAGCACTTGCTGCTGCAAGAGACCTGTGACTGCAGTTGCTCCTTCAGCCAGATACCTCTTCCAAAATAGCCCCTTCCCACCTGCCAGGTCCAATCAGCAGCCCAGAGGAGGGCTTTTATGGAGTCCAGCTATCATTTCCTCCTGCTTTAGATCCAGTGACCCAATGCTAACACCATTCCCCACTCCCAACATTACTGCACTGACTGACAGGGTCAGTCCTTGCTAGATGTCACTAAATCAACATCCCTGCAGGGTCTCTTTCCAAAGGGAGAATACGCTGTCCCGGGTGACCTTCAGAGTTCACAACTGACTGACGCAGAAGCCCCACACCATCCATCACTCCGGCAGGAAGGGACATTTGCAGAGGATCAGAATGGCACGGGACTGCCATGAACTTCCTGCACCCTGCTTTCCTGCATACCGAGCCCTGCTTTTTCCAGTGGTTCATTTATCAGGAGAAGGGAATAGAAGGTGAAGTCAATGAAACTGCATTGAGTGCAGTGGAGGTCAGGCCCAGGAGGGAACCCAAAGTGTGCATACACACATACACAAGAGACACAGAGAGAGGGCAAGTATGTTTTCTATTAGCTGCCTGCTATAAATATTACCTTTCAGGTCAAATATTTTGTCTTGAAAATAGCCAAATCCCAAGGACTGCTTCCACCCATCAATCTAAAAGGAGGGGAAAGAAATGTCAATGCTTTCTTCATCCGAAAATTAGCTCAAAACAAACAAGGTCATGGCTGTTTCATGGCTAACAGTGATAAGCAACTTCTATCAGCTCCTCTTTTGTTCCCTACCTAGGTAAGAGAAAAGCCAGATTTCTGATGTACCGAGCAGCAGTTCCCAGGGCAATAACTAGAGAGGCAGTCCTTCATGTGAACTGTGATCTGAAGTGCCTATACAGCAGATCTAGGACTGACCACAATGATTTGTAACATGAACATGTGATGCAGCTAATGCCCTACCATACAAAGATATTAAACCATATAACTAAAAGTAATGGATTACAGTGTGGATTAGTTTGCCAGGAGATATGACCCTACTTTAATACCTCCTTTACAATTAATAATGCCCTTAATGGCCTTATTTAAATACAAACAAACGATGAACACTCCTTCACCATACATTACGTGTTGCTGGGGGATATATGTGAAAAACCAACAGCTTGGCTGACAAGTAACACCTGAGACCTGATAAACAGTCCTGTTTTCCTTAACGCAGACCTCATCAGGGACAGGAGGAGTCTGAGGGATGCAAATTGAGAGACTGCTTTCTGAAATCCCTCTGCCCATCCTGTTTCGGTATCTGTAACAGCTCGCAGCCCCAGCTGCAGGCAGGCAGTCACCGGGAACACACCTGCTGCCCAGATGCCAATGCAGGAACCACACTGGTCATCTTTTCCACGGGTGTCTTCTCTCTCCATTTGCTGAGCAAATGACAGGGGCTAGGCCTGTGTTACTCTGCTCACAGCCACACAGAGTGAAGGAGTCTGGCCAACACACACATTGCGAGTTGGCAGTTCTGACTCACACACCCCTGTTTGAAGGCTGTCTTACTAAGAGAGCTGGATTTTCACTCATTTACACTGGGAGCTCAAGCACTGCGCTGAGTTTTTGTAATGTAGCGTGTAAACATCACATCAAAACCCAAAGCAACTCGCTCCCCTCTAAATACACTATCAYCAGCTTCACAAAGACAACTTTTTTCTTTCAGGTAGCTGCAATTACACATTAACTTCTCACAGTGTATTTTTAATGGCCTAGTAAACTCTGCTTATGTTTTGAAAAATAAAAGAATGTTAATAAGAGGTGACAACATTCCAACCCAGGAGCAGAGTGCCCCACCTGGCATGTTAGCTCTGCCTCATGAGTCCATGGGATGGGAGGAGGGGACACCAGACACACCTCACCCATTGCTTCTCACTCTCATACTCCCCACAGCAAAAGCACAGCAGGCACCTCGGTGCTCTAGCTCTTCTTCAAGTCCAAATATATTAATTTTCCTCAACCACAGCCATGCTAGTGGTTATACTGCATAGTCAGTCACTAACAATTTTTATACACCAGTGCAGCCAGCAGCAATGTGACTGGAAGGATGTTTCTTACCTAGCAGAATACCTAACACATTTTTTACAAAACATAAAGCAACCTAAGAGAAAATGGTAGCGTGAAAAGAGTATAACAGAAAGGCAGGTAAGGTGCCTCACTAGAAGCTCTTGGTTATTTCATCCTTTACTATTTTCTGCCATATCCATTGTCTACAACACAGCATTGGAAGGTTTACCATGTTCACATATCCAAGGACAGAAGTCTAATTTGTAAATAATTATGACTCAAAAAGGGGCACTGTCTTGTCTTATGCTGTCAGATCAAGTATATCAAAACAAACTCTTTACAGTGAGAAAATGCCATGACAAAGAAGGACTGTGTAAGAGGAAGGCATGAAAGAGGGACCCTTACATACTATGTAGATCTTGCCCCAGGCACAGAAACAGATACGAGCAGCAGTGGGGTGAAAGGCAACGCTATTATTAAGAAGGGGCACACATTCAGCAAAGAATTAATCTCTCTAGGTTTCGAAACTGCTGTGTGTGCTGGGAACTAGAGGGAGATACCAAGGCATCGTTTGCCACCTAAGGTGCTCAAAGGCAGCAGCATTTGAGGTCCATCGTCCACCCCAGTGGGGGCATGTCTGCAATAAGCAGCTGCTATGCAATTGTTTACTGCTGTTATGGCTGCTCTGGTTTATGCACTGGAATGGGATTATCTGGGGGGTTTAGGTGATTGGGCTGGGATGAGGACTAGCTGCCTGAGACTCAAGCCAGCCAAAACAGAGATCGCCTGAGAGGTGCAGAAGGCGGGTGGGGGTGGAGTGGACAGGAAGGATAAGCCTGTATCAGCCCTTCCACCCAACAGTACAGTCTTTTATACACAAATCAAGTTTGAAGCACAAAGGTCTTGTCACAGACAAAGCTGATACTACACTAGAGCCACATCAAAGAGCCTTTTTTCTTTGTCTGCGCTTGGTAAAGAGCGTGTGACCTCTTATTTCAGATGTGGATTTCTGACATTTACCATATTTTGGTCACCTCAAGAACAGGCTACTGTCATGGCTTTACTTGCTCGGGTCCTTAAGATTACACAAAAACTGAAGTGAGATCCAGCACACTGCAGCCTAAAGTGTGGCTCTATGATTACTTACGCACGACAGTGAGCATGTTGAATTTAATGCAGTGATATGGGTCTAGCCATAAGTGCTTTCAGTTTCCACAAGACACGTCTGCCTACACTGCCACAATGTAACTCCATGGCACTATACATCTGCGTAAGTTTATTGATATGCAAGAAGCAACATTATCTAAATGGTAATCTTAGGTTTGTAATCAATTCAATGGGAAGGCTTCTCTTCTTGACATGACTTTTGCTATTTTTGCACTCTCAATTCTTCCTGGTTTTGCTTGGCTATTGGCACTGTTGGATTTATATTTCTTAGTAGAGATAAATTTTATACTAAATATAACCAGACAGGAGGAGGACTGCTAGTCTGTGAATCTCTGAAGTAATAATACAATTGTCTTATAAACTGTTAGGCACTGAATACTGCAATTCAGTACTCCAAATTCAGTGTTTATGCTGTACATACCTATTATATCCAGAAGTTACCTTGCATGATCATACAACTTTCATAGTTACCTCTTAAGTGAGATGAGATTCAATAAGATAACTGCTTCTCACACAAAATTCACGCCTAGGAATTATGCATATATAAATACACAAAGCTATATCACAATCCAAAACACATCGCTGTAAAGTGAACTCAAAATTTTTCCCAGTATAAGATAATGTAGAAGGTATTACCTCCACCACCACAAAATGTTTTTTCTGTTTCCTGTCATCGTCATTCTAAAATGGAAAGCAATGAAAAAAATCTAGTTTTTCTGAGAGGAATTTTCCAAAACACACCAGTTTACAAATTTCTAAAGAATTCAGTAAGCATGCTCATGGAAGCAAAGACCTATGCACTGTTTCCAGATTTAATGGTGCAGCAGGGCGCTGGCGTGTGAGAACCAGAAAGTGAGACAGGAGCTAAAAAGAGTAAGTCTAGTGAAATATTCCTAACTGAGAAACACATGGGAAATAAGCTGAAACCTGGAGTAACTAAAGAAGTAAGAAACTTCTTTTGATTCTAAGAAAAACAGTTTTGCAAAACAGACATGTAGTTATTATTAATTTTAATTTGCTCTGAATGCATGTTAAGTATCTGCTTTCGCCAAGTGCAGCACTATTAGTAAGCTTACTTTTTCAAGTGACATTCCACATTGCTTCCCTTTATTTTTTTCAAAACCCTGGAAAATTTGCATCACTAAATTCAAGCCACACTGAGGTACCAGACACTCTACTCTCTACAAATCCAAGAGAGGGACATAGAAAAGGAAGTGGAGCGGAGGATGAGAATTGTCTCAAAACCAGTTAAGGCGGCAGGAGGTGGGGCTTTTTCTGCACACTTTGTTTTGGGATGAATGAATAACGTTAAGCAGTGTGAAACAAAAAAGTCTCAAGTGTTCCCAAAGAAAGTATGAGTATTTTAAAAAATACATGTTTTATTTTGAAAGGGACACTCTGAGATGCTCCACTTTGAGAATGATTAAAGAAATTAAAAGCTTAAAAATATTTCAGCTGAAAACTCTCCAACTCTTAACCAGAACTACAAGCTGAATTCATAACCAACCAATAATTGCTTTGCTTTCCACAACACACAAATTGGCAAAGTTGTTAGTCATGAAAACCTCCTTTACACAACTCTAGCTGAAGAGAACACGGCTGTTTCCCCAAATTTAAGGGATGAAAGAGCTGCTGTGCCTTTGGCCAGACCACAATATGCTTCTCTTGTTGCCAAAAGCAGCCGGTACTCTGCAGAGCTCCAAATACATCTTGTTTTTCCCCAGCACACTTTGGAGATAGGATGGGCAAGAGATAAGGGAGAGGCATGGAAATTCCCCTCCAAGCAGAGGAAGGCTGGAGGGGGGGAAGCATGCAGGGAATTTCCTTCACATGAGGTGAATTTCCTGGGAGCAGCACCGGCTTGGATGTTTGCACAAAAGCAGTAAGGAACAGCTACAGCAGAACACGGTGTTGGCCAAACTTCCATGAAAGGGAACTGGTAATGTCACTGCATTGATCAAATCTGGCTTGTGATGCACTTCAAACACAACATGTGTTACTAAGTTACCTCATTTTCTTGCGTATTTCTCAAGTCATCTTCCCCCAGCAGCCTTAACATAAATAACATCAAACTACCGGCCAGGTAACCTCCCCGATCAGGGCTGCTTCTTGATCTCCCTCTACCTTTAACACACATTGCTTGGAATATAATTTTTTAAAAGCTCCATTTAAATAGAAGTTAAGAGCTGAGGACTATTATCACTCATCACCTAACTTTTTCACTTGTTCTAATTTCCGACAGGACTTCACTACTACACTAACTTTAGTACCTTTGTGAAAGACTATATAAAAAAACCCCCAATTTTTGTTTTCATACATTTCTTTTCCCCTATGTTTCCTTCAGGAGAAAACAGAATGCCAAGAAGCATGGTGCACCTTACAAAATCCATGCTGATACTCAGTGTCTATTACACTTCCTCCTTTTACTTACTGGGAGAATTGAAGGTGACCATTCTTACACCTACTACAGCCATTTAAGTAATTCTTTGCTTTCTTCAGAAGTCTCCACTAAAAAAAAAAAAAAAAATCCAAACTTGAATATGTTTCATTGTACTTTGTGAAGCCTTTTTATTGAATTCTTTGGAGGAAGAAAAAAAAAGGGAAATTTGTTGCCTTTTTCCAATTCCTCAACTTCATAACTGGCAGTGAGTAATTCCTAACTCCTGGATGGCTATTTTCCTCCATCATCCATTGTGGTGAAGTTGACACGGTAATTCCTAGCATGCAGTTGCTAGGAAAAAAACCCCAAAATGTGTTAATTTTCATTAAACGGTTCTAAAAGGATGCACAACTGCAGCTAAGGAGCTATTATGCAAAGCATTCACCACTTATGTTCTATTTCAGCCAAGCATTAGTGTAACGATAAGGCAACACAGAGTTCCCAAGCAGCTGCAAAGGAGAGCGCGTTTATTACAAAAACCAAGCCTTTTTCAGCAGTTAGGCATTATTAAAATACATACCAAAGAGACACAACAAACAATAATTCAATCTGTCACCATAAGACATGAGGTGATCACGCGAAAGATATGTAACTTGTTTTTTSTACTTCTAAGTCAGATGAGCTCATTCCCAGAGGCCTTTTTACTTAGCCGAAGTGACAGAAGTGAATGATTTTACAAGAGTAACAAGGCCTTCATTTTGTAAGGTTTTACCCATCTGCAACACACTAAGTAAAAGCTTAACATCAAGGGCATGAGTGATCCCACCCATGCAAACAGTACCTCTCATGGGAGCGAAGCTGAGGATGCCAGAGGAGTGCGTGCCAATATCGAGAAGTGCGTGAGCTGAATACATACCTTTCCTACACCAGCAGCAGCATAACATTGCTATAAAAAATACTTCCCTTTACCATCTGACTCTCAGTCACAAATGTACCTGCACTTCAACTTTTAACATCGGTCGAACGAACGATGGCAAACACTTACAAAGCTGTACCTTTCCCATTTGAGGACAGCCGGAGTTACCAGAGCACGAACCTGCTGCCGCACAGGCTGAGGAGCTGTGAGCTCACATCAGCACTCAGAGATGCAGAGAAAACGTGGGGGGGGCGGGGGAACCCCGAAACAACCACCCTCCATGCATTTTCAGTATATAAAGTTGTTGCGAGAGGTGCCGAAAGAAATCATTTCGAGCCCAGGAGCTTGGCTTGATGGCTCCACTAATTACAGGCCGRGGCTGCTCCTGCTGGGCTGAAGAAGGCCAAGGCTCGCTGTCAGGCAGACAGATTAGCCCCTGTTGCCCATTAAGGGCACCGCTTGTGTGTAGGCAGGGACAGGGAAGGAAACATAAGAAGGCGGCATGTGCATAACCAAACAGGCTACCTTGCTGAAAAGAAACCCCCTAAAGCCACATTCTGCTTCATTAGCACATGAAAATAAGGTAATTGAATACTTCATTCTCCCATCCAGAGCCAAGATCCATCACTCAGGAAAATGGAGTTTTGATATGGTGGGGTGTTTAAATGAGGCAGAAAGAGTCTTTGAGTGTGCGTTACTTTGTTTATCTGAGAGAAATCCTGCTTAAATATAAGCAAAATAGACATAAAAATCAGTTTATCCTATGAATCACTGTAACATGACAGAGTCCCTTCAAGGATGAAACTTACACTAATTTTAACATTATTCTGAAGACAGAAGGACAACATTTGTTGCTGCCTTTATTTTTGTATCAAAGTCCACCTTTCTCTCTTGTTTAGCTTCTTTTTCTTGCCTCCTCTCCTTAAACTCTGTCTCACTAGGTATTTTTGCTGGCTTTTAACATCACGTACATCAAGAGTTGAAAACTTCAGCAACTGGTGGGGAAAGGTATTTTAATCAAACTTTTGTTGTTCTTTTTTTTARGTTACATATATTGCACATTCAGGTTTTGGTGTTTTGATTTTTTCAACACTTCAGCTGGTTACCAAAATACAAAAATAAATTTAATAAAGTATTTATCCAATACCAATTTCAGACTCAGACAGCTCCTATTTTAGTTCTTTAGCCTTGTTTTAGGGGCAAGAAAAAGGAAGATTAAAAATTCTGATATTTGAAAGTCAAAAACATAAGCAAAATGTGTTTTATCGTGTTTAGCAAGCTAAACAGCAAGAAACTTATTTTCTCCCACTGGCTAATCACCTAAAGTATGAAGTACAGTATGAATCACCTAAAGTATTTCCTCCAGAAAAAAAATATTTACGTAAACACTGTAAATAGACCTCTTTCCTCAGTCAAAAATGCCTGCTATGGTATTAAGTTTTTTTTCAGAAAGCAGGAACTAGAGAGGCATAGAGCTGGACAGACTGCACCCTTGTTCCTTGGGTTTAAGTGATGTAGTTTCCCAGTTTGCTATGCTGATATATCATCTTGAAATATAAAGAAAAATAATATGACAGTACAGACCAGCTCTCAGCACTGGCAACCACAAGGATTTTGATAACATTTGAAACAAACACCTCCCCCAGTCTCTTTAACAGTGATACCTGACAGTGTCTGTAGCTTCTGTCTTGCTCTCTCATGTGTCCAGACATTTGATAATACAATGAAAAGGCTTTCCTGCTCAGAAATATGGGCAATAACCACAGTGCTAGGAAAGAAATGCATTTTTTCAACACTTTAAAGGTAACTAAATTGTGTTGGTGCTAGGGCTGTGCTATCATTCCCCCTTGTCCAGGCTGTCTGCTCCCACCACATCTTTACTGCTGGTGGCAGAACRTGTCCGCTCCTGTGAAAACCAGTTGAGAGAGACAACCCTGCAGAAAGCTTCTTGATTTTCTGTGGTTTAGTCTGCAGGTTGGGGGCTGTATGGTGGCTTGCATGGGATCAGCTGTGAGCCAGCTCTAAAGCGAGGGAGAAAGCAGGAACCGAAAGGAAAGAGAGAGCTTAACCTGTTGTGGACCTGCGCCTTCTGGAGCAATGCCACTTTGGCCAAATGACCGAAGATGGACTAAAGATAAAACTGAAGGCCTGGGGCAGGGTTCAGTAGGTAAACATTTCACCACCCGTGCTCATAGTCAATGTAACGGTGGGAAAACTAAACGGGTTATCATCTGAAGGCAAGCATCCTCCAGACTGAAGCTTCGGGAGACAATCTTTAAGGCAACTGGGTCCTACCAGGTAGCTTTGAAACACACACAGCAGCACCACCACCTAAAAGTCAGGTCACTACTTCATAGCTCGACAACCCAAAAAACCAGAGGGTGACACCCTGAGCGTACAGTACCACCAGCTGACAAGCAACCACACTGCTCCTTTCTAAAGATGCAATGGGCAAGCAAAGGAGGAGCTGGGCTGAAAGCTGTACTGYGAGTGAATTGCAATAGTCCAGCCTTGTGATCGTAGCAGCACTTGCCGCTGTTGCACCACAGCTGCCATAGGCAACAGCAAGGCTGGTAACCCTTTTTTTGTGCTGGTGGCTGAATAGACCTCCTAAGCAAAATTAGCAGGCCGCGAATTAACACCCCCTTTAGTGCCTGCCAACAAAAAACAAAAATAAAACAAAACCATGTGGCCAAGGGTTGTGTAAAATGCTGTCACAGGCCTTCTTGCATATTTTCCCCACCCTTCAGCTGGGAGAACACACTGTGAAAACTGTGCAACTAAAGCAAACATTTGCAAATTATACCCAGCTTGTGATTTTCTGTGGAATAAATCTGGATAAAGCAAAATAAGGACTCAGTCTGACTCTCTTAGAAATAATATCTTAAATCAAACTGTCCAAACAACAGTCTTTATCACCTAGTAAGGTACTGATTTCCCAGGCCTGAGTCCAGAAAGCAAACCATGTGCCCCAGGAATTCATCCAGAGGAAACTGGAGCTGCAGAGCCACCGGGAAAGAGAAAAATATGTATCATCAAAGTGCTAGTAACTTTCCACAACATGTTGAAAAAATATTGCAAGAGGTCTTACGCACATTGAGCAGGGACAGCAAGCTAAGTAAGCTCTTGATGATCACAGTTACCCAACACCCAACCCTGGCTTACTACTTCTTACCAAATGTGCACCCAAAATCACAAGTAGTTTCCCTTACGCCATATCTACACTCAGATTTCCACATAAAATTCTCACAGTGCGTCTGCTGGTTTCCTTGAGTCAATGGAAAATTCTTCCTGAAATTCCCTGCTGCTGAGAGAGCGCCGGCACTGAAGAAATATGATAAATAACATCAGGACTCCTGTGTAAAACACCTTTGTTATACATCCAAGTCGGATGTGTCATGGAAGCAAGCGAAAAACTGACAGAAAAAGTTTCTCTACCTTAATAAATTTTTAAAAAGCTAGTATTTCTGATTTCAGCTAGTTCAGTTAAAGAAGATGAGAATTACTGCCAGGAGCAATAGCAGACATTATTATGACACAAATACGTACCAGCACACATCCCACATAACCCGCATAAAAAGAAACCAAGCATAATTCTGCTGTAGCAATGGGGATGGGTTAATCTTGGGGTAGCCTGATGCATTGGATACAGGTTCTGGTGGCGCTGAGGGCTCAGGGGAATTGGCTTCTGAAGCCRCGTGATGGCCAACGTCCGCGCGACTTCCGTTAAAGGCCGCCATGATTGTTCCCCATGTAGTGAGGTGCCCGCGACCTTCGGCATCGCCATCCCTGGCGATACCAAAAAGTCTCTGCCCTACCGCTTGCCAGGCTTCTGATTGAAGGGGCCCACTAATGGGAAAATCTTTAACATGATTGGACACCAGTCCAGCGGGGTGCTTAATTTCGCATCGGCAATATTAATAGTTTGTCGATGTAGGAGCTGCCGTAACAGGTTCAAGCTCCTTCTTTGTTCCAGGGATATTCCACCTCCCATATTGCTTCCACTGGTTAKTCACCTGATAGGTGAGGTGCATGCACTTGAATTCCTTGAGTTCCTTCCCCGAACTCTTCCCGGTCGACCAATTCCTAACACAGTGGAAGTTGCTACTGAAGCAGTGCACACCCTTCACTGCTTTTGTGGGTTGTGAGTTGGGCCAGCCATTTGTAGCAATGGGGAACAAAGACGACAGACCCCCTTGCATGTCCAAAGAAGATCTGTTTATTGCCAAAAATYGCCCCCTCTTTATACCTTAATCTCTACCGAACACAACCGAAACCAAACCGAAGCCTAACAGAACTTAACAGCAGAAGGGGAGCCATTGGCTGGCACAGCTGCAGTGCTGCTGTCCACGCGTTCCTCCAGCCAATCACAATCTCACTCAGCTGACTCTCTCCTCGCTCGCAACTGCCTCTCACCCCTCAACCGACCTCCAACCGTCCAGCCTGCGGCTGTGTGCCTTTCCCACAGGGCCTTCTGGCGAGCATAAGCCTTCACCATTTTAACAAATATAACCCCATATTCCACATTCTACTTATTCTGCATATCTAAAATTAAATCTAATTTTTTTTAACCATGCTTAGCAACAGAGGAAGATTTAACAGGTGTCATTGTTTCTTCACGAGGTGTACTCATCTTTTTAATTTGCCCATCTGAGAAAATAAAAGCCCTTTAATGAGAAGGATGAAATTGATGATTAATTAAACAACTCCCAGGGCCTGGAGGATCCTCCTCCCTTTGGAACACATTTCCTTTAGCTTCAAGCAAGCTGAAGAGCAAAAGACAGATGCCTCCTTGGCTTTTTGTTTTAGCTGGTATGTGTTTGTAAAGGCTTGAAGAAATTTTCCAGTTTACTTGTCAGCCTTTTTGGCATTGGTCATCCAGAGGTCTCTTCCCAAAATACAATGGGTTTTTTTAAGTGCTAGTGACAATATCCCAGTGCCATCCAATGCAAGACTGGATATCAGTTTTTGTATTTAAGTGGCTGCACTTGCCGACAGTATTTTTTCTTTAATCACTGCAAATTTTTGAACTGCATATTCATACATAGTAACTGAAAGTAAGTCACCTCATTGAAACAGGCTCATGACTGGTTTTCTAGTGAAAACTTGCAAACAACAAGCAGGACGACAGGTCAGAGTTGCTGAGACATGGCCCCTTTCCCTTTTTCTTACACCACCACCACCTAGGGGAYCTTTGATCTGAATGTCAGTGGTGAAAATACACAAACAGATACTCTCTTATTATATACTCACAGGTGTACATTCCTAAAACTGTTACATTCCATTACTTTCAGCTGTGCCTGAAAACAATACCTTCAGAAGTTGACCCCTTCTCTCCTCTGATTGCACTGGTATCCAAGTACAAAGCATCACAGCAAGCACGGTATTCCAAACACCAGCAATGATCACACCAAACAAATTCGAGCAGCACATGTAAGGACAGGGCTGAAGYGCTGGCTGAAGTTCCTCTGCGTTACACTGCACACCACTTTACAGCTTGCATAGAAAGGGTGCTTCTCACACTCGGCAGAAACACTTCTGGGCCAGGCAGCTGGAGTTTTGATGCTGAGAAGGCTGGATTTAAGATAAACTCAACTCTGTTTTGCCAGTGCAGCAAGAATTAAAAATCTTATTGAAATACATTCAGCCCCTGTGGATGTGCAGATCACTTCCCCTAACAGCATGCAACAAATTAACTGTTTGGGCTGGGGTTATTGAATGCAAAAGCACATCCCATCCTCGTAGAAATAATGTTCCTACTTTTTAAAAACCAGTCTCCAGCTTTGGCAGCTTAACATAGCAGGAAGTGCTCTTCTGTTAAAAATACAACAATATACTTCAGTAACCGGAATGGAGGAAAAAAGCGTGAGGAATTTTTCCATCCTTCTCTCTGATTGTTCCGTACAGTGTTTATCAGCAGGCTGGTACTACATCTCCTTTTGTTAGAAAATTAAAAGTTGAACTGCAAGCATAAAAGCCACCATGAACCATGCAATAACCTTCAGGCATTTTAAGAGCAGCAGAGGTTAGAAGGGCAGCTCCTGACTCCAAACAGCACCTATTGTTTCTCTTTCTTCTTGAATAACAAAAGCAGAGCTGAAAGCTATTTACCTGGTTTTACCTCTGTCAGATCTCATTTCCCCCTTTATTTTCAGTGGATGATCTTATCAAATAGTGTAATTTCTAACAACTGCTTTGATCGGATTTATTTTATTTTATTTTCACTGTGATAGATTTATTTCATTCTCAAAAAGGTAACTCTGCATACAAAGTCACAGCAGAAAAGCAATTAGGAGACTTTAGGAGTCTGTCAACGTGTATTTAAATTACGAGTATCTATTTTTAAGCTTATAGGTTAATATGCTTTCATTTTGGAATCACGAAAGCCAACCTACAGTACCAGGCTCTGATCTTGCAAACACTCCCACACAAGCAACTTTCTGTCTGAACCATCCCATGTGTTCCCCTCCCACTGCAGATTCATATAACTGGACACTTAACTTGCCCAAAACCAACTGCAGAGCAAGAGTGGAAGGATTACACTTGCAATCCACAAACTTTTCGGTGTTCTGCAATTCAGTGTAGCATATCCAATATATTACTCAAATTACTTATAAACAAAAACCTTAAACAAGTCAGCACCATGCAGAGTTTTTGCAACTGGCCAGAAGGGATCTGTAGTTAATGCAGAATTATAGAATTATTTAGGTTGATATATAAAAATCCTCGGAGATCTAGCCTTACAAAAATCCTCACTACAAGATAAAAGCAATACACAAAATATAATTTCATCCACTGTTTTACACTTTAGATGAAAAAAAACTTTTGTAGATGTTTTACTCCTTAGGAACAAAGCTCACACAAAACCAATCATTTCTAGCATTACTGCTTTTCACTTAGAAAATTATTTTGTTTGTTTACTTTCCCTAAATCACAACACCTATCTCTTGTCTTTTATATACTCCTGCAATTTTATTAAAAATGCGGGGGAAAAAAAACCCTTGAAAATGCATAACAGAAATCTGAACAGAGAAATTATTTATTTTAGGTATAAATTAAATGCCAGTGAAGTATTAGCAACCCTAAAAACACCTTTAGACAGCAATCTATGATGCAAGTTTATGGCATTGGATTCTTCGTCACTATCTGCAGTTTGTAAATACCCTACAGGAGTTTAATGAAACCACTAAAGCGAGTGAAATAACAGGACTTCCCTCTCACATGAAAGCATCTTATAAATTTATATTTTTAAGAAATTCTTGGATAAATATCTAGAAGTTCAATTTTCCTTACTGTAACATGCTATCTATGAAATCTAACAGTGCTACATTAGCAGGACCAGACTCTCAAGTTAGAATTCTATCAGATACTCAGCTGGTATGAACTGTCCTAACTCAACTGGAGCTGATGTCCCACTAGGACAAATTTAAGAAACGCTGCGAAGCGTTTCTGACAATAAAATAGATAGCAAAGCAAGAGTGAAAACTTGTCTCCTTACGCAAGATGGAAGTATATTGAAGAGACACACATTTTTGAAAATGGCTCACTCTTTCAGCCTTTCAGTCCAGTTTAGAGTTTTGTTGGAATATTTTCACTTCCTGCAAAGACAGCATCACCAAGAGAAAATAAAATCAAGCCAGGCTCTGAAATGTGCTTTACTTTTTCGGCATCAACTCTTGCCCTTTTGCAGTCCCATTTCCATCCAAAGTTTTTCTTAACTACAAACAAAAAGGAAATAGACATCCGAGTGCCTGTAAAAACTAAAATTATGGCATACATTATTGGTTTTCTATGTATCTTTATTAAGTCACTTGAAATGTTGTTATTACATATATTTCCTGCTTTAATAAAATGTTGGTGAAAGGTTTGGTTACTATGGTCCTTTATAGCTCTGGAAGAACTGGCAAGCTGGAAAGAGGAAAGTAACCTTCCAGCCAGTTCAAAGGAAGTGGAGTATGCTTGTTTCCACTTGCAGAATCCACTCTCTGTCAGGATCTACAGACATTTCTGTGTGACCTTCTGCAGTACAGCATCTGGGCACAACATTTTCATCTTATTACTTTCTTTTTCAGTGGAGATATTATTAATTTATAAAGATCAGGAAAAACTGGACAGGGGGTGAGAAGTTTGAGCAAAAATGTATGATTAGGCAGTTAATACCGTTCTCCTCAGAGCATGCCTGTGTGCTTGTGGTTTAGGATTTATGATTTCTTTGTTGTTTCAAATCTCAAACACACACACACACACACAAGTATTCCATATCTTTTTTCAAAACCATCTGTTTTGGGTAGTCATCTAAAACTTGATTACTTTTCTATATTACTTAACAAAGCAAGTTTTATTAAAAATATTTATGCTGAAATTCTAAAAATGGCATTGTCCTTCAATGGGAAACAAGATTTATCTTGAACATTTGAAAATTAGTGACTCTACTCAAAACAGTTTTCCCATGTCTAACAAGAACTAGTTTACTAACACTGCCTTCAAAAATGTTTATTAGAGGCTTGGAAGAAAAAGAAAAACCATTTATTTCACATCTTTACTGCCCAAGTATCATTGGAGTCATCCCACAACACAAGACGTACAAACTCAGCATTTTCAGTTACTTCAGATGGGTGATGCAGTTTAGTAACTAAAATATTACGACCCTTAGCAGACCCAATAAAATCACCCTGGGAATTACATGTGAGGGGCAATGTTTCTAAACTTCTTCACACAACACAAATTGTTAATAAGAGCATTACTAACAACAGTATTAGAAAACTTTAATTAYAAATACACCACGATCAGGATGCTATTTGCAATACACCTGCATCTGGCAAGCTAGACAGGACTGGAGTGTTCTGGAATATAATGACAGGTGTGATTTTGAGGAGGGCAGCTGCCTTCACTGCCTTGAAGGGGACACTAGGGCATCTATAACTAATAAAACATACACCATCACGTAAAAGAAAAGCCTCCAAAGGCTTAAAAGGAGGAGGAAAGTAAGGAAACATTATCCCATCGTCCTTCCATGCTTCTGGAATGTGGGCAGATCACAGTAAAAGTTTAAGCAGCAAGAAGATTAAAGGAAAACTGTTAAAGCCAAAAAGGACACTCACATCATCTGGCGTAAGTCAGTCGTGCCTCTGCAGACTTCAGTGCAGATACACTGATTTACGCCAGTGGATATTTTGGCCCGACGGCTTCACAGAAGATAGTATCGATTAAATGTGTGTTCTATTTCGATTAAAAGCTTCTCTTGCCATCACAGCACATCTTGCCCCAGCTGGAAGCCACTCTGGCATTTTCCTTTTTGCTAGAAAGCACCCTATAGGCGAATTCCGAAATAATAATAATAATAATTTAAAAAAAGACATCTGCATAAATTGTCACCTACTGTTTGTTATTATTTATCATTTTTTGGCACATACAGACATGCCAGGCACTTTACAGAAAATACTTTGAAGACAATTCCCTGCCCTGCAGAGCTTAAAAGACAAGGGCTAGTCCATTCTGCAAACACAGGGCACTGCTTTACCGAAAATTATTCCAATTACTTCAGTGGCATTCCTCACAGTAGTAAGATTGTGCTTATTATGCATGCTGGTAATTTCAGGTCTTAAGTGATGAACATGGCAAAAACCAGAGGATAAAAGACAAGGATATTTTACAGAAAAATGGTTCAGATGCACKGCATTTGTAAATCTTTCTGAACATGAACACTTTTTCTATGCATTTAATGTGCCTAGTTTTCATTAAAAAACCACCCAAAAACCAAACCTACCAACCAAAACCCCCCCCAAAAAAACCCCCACCCAGAAAAACCCAGTCCTTTGAGGCTTCTAATTTCTCAAGTACATGATGCTTAGCGTGTGGTTTCTAATGTGATGCATTATTAATGAAGCGATCTTTAGCATTGTGTTTAATAAAAAAAGTGAAACTGGGAATGGTGGCAACAATTCTGGAAGAGTAACAGCCATATGGTTTCAAGCATGGACACCCAGCCCTACACAGAGTAGCACAACTGCAGACCCCGACAAGGTTTCTGCCCAGCCTTCACTGCAAAAAGGAAAGTGGAACGTGAGCCCAGCTGTGGAACTGAAAAAGCTATCAGGTTTGAGGAGGGCTGCAGGGGAAGAAGAGTAATACGTTATAATGCTTAACAATGAAGATCACTTTAAACTTCACATCCTGAGTATTGGAAAGCCGCTGTCATAATTTCAGAGCATCCAAAAAGGAGGAGTGACCTTTCAACTATTAAAAAGCCTTCGCATCATCAAGTATCTTTCCAAATGTTACTTGGAACCAAAAAATATTTAGTTTTAATGAATAGGGCAGATCCATACTGTGCAGGAGTGACTGAAATTAACATATCTATTATACAGTGAATATATACATAAAGGCACATTCCATTCTTTGCTCATTCTCTGGGCCATAGGTGTTTCATGTTAACATTTCATTACTATCTCAGCTTGGGTCTCTCACTTCGACAAAAGCTAACACTTAAATAACTTTTGTTGTGACTGTAATACGATTGGCAACACAAAGTGAAAAAAAAAAATCTGTAAGACTATTTGTACCAGACTTTTAGGAAAGTACTATTATTTATCTATTGTTACTTTTAAGACAAAGGTAGTATCTTTTTAATTTTCACTAGTCACAAGGGAATGAATTTTGCAAACAAAGCCACAAGAAATAAAATACGTGATGACAATTTGCATTCACGTATTCATTTTCAAAAACAAAATCCTGACCATTAAGAAGAGCACTTCCAAACTTATCAGTTAAACACACAGCACTGTATTTCAATCACGGGCACAAGATTGGAAACCCGTTATTAGGTGCTTTAGCAAACTCTTAACAGCTGCTGAGGACAAGAGCATTTCTACAGCTTTTGGCAAGATTTAGCAGGTTTGAAAATCAGGAAGATCAGATCCAGCATTGATATTTCTAGGATCAAACCTTTCAAAAAAAAATCATAAACTAAGCAATCGTACATGCAATTTGCAGTTAAACTGTCAATTGTACTACTGTGACTCTTCTTCTGTAGTTTTATGTTATGTTGTAATTTTTTAATTTGACAAGGGGAGAAGTTGGTATGATTACCAGAGGTACTCAAAAAACTTTAAAGTTCCCACTGTGAAACAGCTGTTTACCAGTGTGCATATTTCTGAAATTGTATTTGCTGCCTTTTAAAGGTTACTTATTTCAAACTGAAATTGATGGAATGATCGTCTTCACTTCTATCTAAAATGTTTTACAAGAGTTAGAGTGTTTCAATTTGTTAGACTTATTACACCGGCTTACCTAATTTATGTAAAATTGATTCCTCTTTTGAAGTGTTTGATAAGGATTCATTCAAAGGATGCAGTGTCCCACATACATTTATTACTACAGAAAAGCTTAAAAAAAATTATACTGCTAGCAATAAAATCCATGGGAACACTTCAGCTTTAGAAATACTTTCAGATAGTCTATTTGGGTCTTATTTGTTTGAAAGAAATCACATATTTAGAGGAGAGAGGTATATTTTACAAATTCTTATAGTCCATCTGGAATTAGCATTTCATATTTATCAATCGGTGCAAAAAAACCGAGTTCATCTGAAATGAGAGCTAGGACTCCACTTAATTTGTCATCCATGATTATCACTTGGAAGTCACTGAGTTTATTAAAGACAACTACTGTGTGATAAGGACAGCAGAGACACTATTAACCATGTCATTTAAATTGCTTGAGTTGGCATTGTGCCCAAGTCCTTCAGATCCGTATATCAACACACTTGTTGCTGGCAAGGACTCATCTAAGGGGGGAGATGAGGAACTTGCTCCAAACTGAGTATGCTGTACAGATTTCTACGATAATTCAGGAGAATAAGCACTATTACTCAGTCTTTGTATTTTTGATTCCTAGACAAGAGAATGACAAAACAATGACAAACAAGTAAAAGACTGTTCTTACTAAGAAAAAAAAATGGGAAAGCATTTTTTCACTTTTCATTTAAAATTACTTGAATTTGCATTTTACAAGCATATTTTACTTGTAACTGCAATGCTGACAAACTAACAAAGACACCCCACTCAATCACTTGCTCTGCCAAATTTTATTATCCCATATCTCTCCCACCCTTGCCTCCTCCACGGGATCTCATGCTTTCACTTCATTAAGCCTTGTAGGAAGAAGAAAACTTCTGATGGCTGGACATAGTTTATCTTCAAAAGTAATAAGTGTAATTTTATTTCCCTTCTGGCAAGAACCGTGCCACAAAATAACAACAACACATTTGGGAAAGAGGCTATTAAAAAGATACAAGGATAATTTTTCCCCCCCAATTCATACCGAAATTAATACTAACATCTTTGTTGGAAACAACCTACATGTTAAGTTAGGCACATTACTTCCACTGCAGAAAACAGTCAGAACAGAAACTTTTTCATTGTACACTTCATCTTCTCTTTTCCTAAGCTATGTCCTGATTAAGAAGAGAAAGGATATCCCTTTTTTGGAAGGGAGGAATTCATTAGCTTAACAAGCATCTCAGTGTGTAAAAGCAACTGATCTCTTTGCTAAAAAACGCTGTGCTTCCCAATATCCACACCACGTCCAGCAACAACTCGACAGTCTCCTACTTATCACTTCCCAGCACGAGTGTGCTGGCACTGCGGGCCGGAGCAAACACCCAGGTACTCAGAATACACGTGGGCAGGATATAAGTGTTGGGGAAGAGGCTCTTACCTTCCACAAACTGTCCTTTGGCGTCTTCAGGAGAAGATCTGGAAACACAAATCCAAACCCCCTAAAGTAAGAGCACAACAAGCAGCCAGCCACACTGCTCTGCCGTCCCCCCCCCCCCCCCCACGCCCTCCAGACCACTTTCCCACCGCTTGCACTACAAACAGTAACTTTCCCGTGGCATTTATTTTTTACTGGTGAGCCATAAAATCGCCTGCTTGTCCAATTAATGCAAGCATCATTATTTTCATTTACCTTTCACCATCTACAGTGAAGGAAAGAAGAGGCGGGGGAAAACAGGAAGGCAAATGCATTAAAGAAGCTTCAGAAACACGAGTTTCAGCTCATTTACGATCCCAGATAAAGGTTAATAGTTAAACTCCTTCCTCTCCCTCCCACCCTCACAATTATTGATGCCCTTCAAGAAATGAAATATTTTTTTGTTCTCATTTACCAGAGGCTAGACAAACTGTCAACATCTCCACTTTATTTACGGGTTGAGCAAGAGCAGTTCCTCAAACATCAACATTTTTTACGTTAATCCTGGAGAGAATCCACTTCTCTAAAACTACAAAATTTGCCAACTTCTGTAGTATTTATTTTTAACGAACGAGAGCAAGAGCCTTGAGCTATCCTCCGCTGAGGAGGGGAAGGGGGAAAGTGCGGGTCCACTCTCCCAGCTTTAAAGCCCTTTTCCCCTCCTTCCCACGCCACTCAGCCCCTGGTCACACTCCATCCCATCACCCCCTTCCACCCCCCAAAATTCTCCCCTCCCGAGCCCCCACCTGCTCCACGTCCAGTGGRATTTCAAGGGAGGAAACAAAATTTGCCAAGTAGGTCCTTTTGGGCAACTTCTGCAACCCGTCTGGAGATTTAAACCTGAAAAACAAACACCTCTATTGAATGCAAACTAAGCTTTGGGGGTTGCCGAGTTAATTCCTCGGCAGACAGCTACTCTTAGTGTCTGGTTACACAAACATACCTACAGACAGGTTGGAGGGGAGTCCCTTAGAAACCAAGGAGAGGTGGGGGGAGGAAATAAAATCAAAATAGGCAGAAAGGTTGCAGTGAGAGACTCGGGAGGGCAGCGGGGTAAGCAGGACGGAGAGAGGGATGATACGCAGTTAGAGGCAGGTTTAATACTCGGCAGGAACAGGGAGACTCAAAGCAAGGGCCAATGCGGGAAGGGTCTGAGACCCCAGAGGTCTCGACTGGGGATGAGGGGAAGGGAGGGGGTGTCCTTTTGGGTGGCGGTGATAACAAGTTTTTATAGACAGCCTAAATAAAACAAAGGAAGGCACAAACCCGGCCGGCCGCGGCGGCGCGGGCGAGGAACGGGCTGCTCCGGGGGCGGGCGGCTCCGCACCCTTCTCAGCGGCACGTCCTGCCCCGCCTGTGCCCGCCAGCCCCTCGCTGCCGCCCCGCTTACCTGCCGCTGCCCCCGGGCCGGCCGCGCCCGCCGGCCGCCGGCCCCTCGCACCATCGCGCCGGGCACAAAGGCGCGGCGGGGCAGGGCCGCGCCGGGAGCTCCGGGAGGAGCGGTGGCAAGAGTAACGGTGAGAGCAGTGACAGCCGCGGCGAGCAGGGAAATTGGAAAAAAAAAGTAGTTGAAAGGGAAAAAAAAAAAAAAAAGAGGTGGAGAGACGACCACGCTAATAAGCCGCCGTGGCCATGCTGGGGGGGCGAGTCCCTCCTTCCCAGGGGCAGCGCTGCAGGGCGCGCTCCTGCCCTGCCCTACCCTGCCTGAGGGGGACGCGGCGGAGGGGAGGGGAGAGAAGGAGGGGGAGCCTGCCCGGCCCKGCCCKGCCCTGCCCGGCCTCCGGGGACGGGCGCGAGTGCGGCTGCGGAGGGAGATGCCGGCGGTGCGGGACTGCGGGAGGGGAGGAGGGGGCGGCGCGGGGCGCCCCTGCCGCGGCGGGCGGGGAGGGGGCACCGCAGCTCTTAGAAATCATCCACGCACACCCCCGCCTCCCGCTGCTCGCCCCCCGTGCGGCCGGGCTGCTTCCCCGCTGTCACATGGCTCCTGCCGCCTCCCCCAAAAGGGTTTCGGGATCGCTTCACTTTCACTTTGGCCCCGCCAAGGGGCTCCCGGGGGCCGCGGCGCCTGACAGGAGCCCTCGCAGCGAGGGGCTCACCCGCTGCCCCGCACCTTCCCCGGCTCCCGAGGGGGATGAGGGGCAGAGCTCAGCCCCCTCCGCATCCCTTTGTCAGGGTGCGGGGGCCGGCCTTGGGCCCGCTCCGGTGGGGGTGTCGTCAGGAGCGGCTCTGCTCGTGTCAGCCTTCCTTTCACGTTTTAAGAGGAAAAAAAGGAGAATAATAAAATATAGTCGGGTCTGGGGGACGGCATGCAGCGCTGCAGCAGAGGGGTGTGGCAGGGCGACTGGTAATGCTGGGGCATTTGAGAGCCGCAGACAAGGACGCTTACTCTGTTTTCTAGTGGGACTGATCTCTTGTGTGTCCTGCCCTCCCCAACCTGCTTGATCCCTTATGTCAGTCTGTCTAAAGGGGTTGGTGAAAATCCCACTGGAGAGCCAGTGCCGTGCCTTGCACAGGAAGGGTCTTCTCAGGCAATCTTCAGCATCCGGTGTGGCAACACGGCAGTGCTCTGCGGGGCCTTTCCATGCTTCCCACCAAAACACTCTGCACCCACACCTACGGGCACAGACTGCTCAATACCCCACCAACAGCAAGTCCAGTGTCCCGCAATGAACACCAGGGAACGGAAAAAAGGAAAAGGGAGTTACAGCTTCTGTTTTGCTGCCTTCTTCTACTGTAGACACCCTACTTTCATGGACATGGTCCTCCTGTATGAAGTATGAGATTTTCCATTAGTACCTTTGGTCTAAATGTTGATGCCGTTCAATTTGGAGGGGAAAGAGCCTGAAAAAAGCAGTAGCCTCCTCCAGAGAAGCTTTCCCTGTGCCTCCTGTGAAATGCCCATCACCTGCCTGATGCTTGTGGGCAGGTGGTCATTAACCATGTAACAGAACTTGGAGCTCCCAACACTTCCTGAAAGACACAGCAGCACTTACTTCACTAATTACGGCTACACGTGCTCTGTGCAGAGACCACCTTGTGCTGAATGAGTCAACTGGCATTATATCCTTGCTTTTAGGTAAGCTCTTTCACTCTGGTCTTCTCTCAACAGTCATCAAACATGGCACAATACATGTTCRTAATTTTTAATGAGCTGGCCTGTAACTACCTTCACCCAAGTCCTTGTCACAAGTACAGCAGCAATCCCTTGGGTTTTCTTGAAGCTTGCTTGATGCTGGTGCCAACAATCAGGCTGCACATGCTGTGAAACACTAGCACATACTCATACTTGGTTTCTCTGCACCTCGGTCTGCTCTCCCCAAATGTCTGACATGTTTTACTCAGCATGAACAAGCAAAATATAATTGCAGTGGGGTTTGGGGTTTTTATTTTCAAAGCACAACTAGATAAAAGATTACCACACAGAATATACATGCCAGTGACAACAAATGAAGTCCCAGCACCACACATTTTAGTATTCTTTCCTGAGGTTTCTGTTTCTGAACTACAACTGTTAGCCTTGAGACTCACTGTTAAATGGAACAAAGATGACCGTGATGTTTGTGTTTGTGTTTCTTCCTTTTTTAGTGTTTATCATAAGGCAACAAGAAGCACTAATAAATCAGACTGTGAACAAATGCTCTCTCAAAATCCACCCAGTTCGTAGCCTGTTACTCTGAGTATTTGCTAACTTGAAAATTAAATTGCCATTTTAGACTATTCCATATTCCATAATACTCACTATCTTTCCTCGTTTTCCCCTTCAATTACAAGGCCGAATTTGACCCCTTTTATCCATGTTTTTTCTGCTACAAACCGCTGTGAAGTCAAGAGCACTCGACAACAAGCTACTGCTAAGTGGCAAAATATGGCAGAATCTGTCCCCAGTTACRCAGTTCCCTCCTGGCACCCTGTCTCCGGTGACAGCATGCTCACTACTCAGGAACAATGGCCTGAAGTTAAGAAAGAAAACATTTTACAATAAGTGAAATACAGGGAAACAATAGTCCAATTTACCCAATAAGAATAGTGAGATATCATCCCTGAAAAGAGTCAAGCGTAATCCAGATAAAAGAGGAGAGAGTGAAGAGATGATCAGGCAGTCATTCTGGCCTATCTTCTGATGCTGCCCAAAGATTAAATCTGTCCTAACRCAACAGAGCAAGGACSTGGAATAATAATGTTATCTTACTTCTCCTACCCTGCCCCTCACCCCTACCGCTACATTTTTATCAAGCTCTTTTACCTTCGGATGCTTGAAAAACAAAAGGAAAAAGGCAGAAAATACGGAAAGTGAGAGGAAGGAACTTTACTTTTTCTTTTTTCGTTTAAAAAGAGGCACGAATATTTATATGCTGTCACACTTTCATCACAGCACATTTTAATTTAAATATGTGCAATTAAACGAACATCTGATGTACTGACAAAAGGCTAGAATTAAAGGAATATCCAGTTAAGTGTCCATCAAGTGTCCATGATGTTTTAAGTAAATTGGGTGACTTTGTTTCTTGGCTTTTTTCAACATCAAAAAAGTGGTCTCAAACAAGAGGAACACGTTTTTGAAATCAACTGACTAAAAGGCTTTCCATACTCAAAATTACAAGGAGGAGTGCTGCCTAGCAGAAAAAATATTTCAATAATCAATAGCAGAATAATCCAAGGCAACCAAGCCGCATTTGCATGTCAAGGTACTCAGAGAACGTCTGCCAGGGTGTTGAGCAGTGAAAAGGGATGAGCAAACTCTCGAAGCTATCCTTTTATGTAGTTTTCACAATATTCTAATTTACCAACGTTTATAAGAAAAAAACCACACAAGAGAGTAAAGGATAAATTAAAATGTATACCTGGCACAYATTTTTGTTTACAAACACTTGAAAACTCTGTTTGTGATTTAAGTAGTTCTGAAGTTATTTATGTTAATGGTATGCATGAGTCTAAATGGCATCCTGTTCTGAAAAAAGAGCTGAAGGAAAAGTGCTTTGGGGCAGACTACACCTTTTTTGTCCTTCGGCCATAATGACAACTGATATGGAGAAAATGTGACAAAAGTGTGGTGCTGTGTGAAGTGGGCTGGCTGGATTAAATACAGTGTGGAAAGGAGGTCTTTCCCAATGGGAATTAGAGAAGAGCTTTCTCTTCCTGWACTAGACAGACTTCCCATAAGCTTAGGCAGGATATTGTGCTTTACTTTTTCTATATAAGGTAAATAATATTTCTCTTTAAAGCAGTCCACCGTGTCCCAGTGATTGCACGCGTGGTTGCCTTCAGGTTTGTAACCTGCTCCAGCAATCCCATATTGAAAGTATTTGATTCAAGGTGACAGAGTGTGGTTAAGAAATTTCCATCAGCAGGAACTGGTATTGAGACTCAGTCTATACTGAGAGAAATTACTGTGTTAGAGTCAAGGAAATTTGCTGCTTATTTTCCTTTTGAGCTTCAAATAGGTCGAATTTACTGATGGTATTTTCTTTCAAAGTACAACCCCCCTGATCTTTTTCCCTCTTGCCTAGAAGAGATGGGTGTTTGGGAGGGCAAAGAAATATTGTTGCAGGTCTGTTGATGAGTGCCAGTGATTGCTCTGGGGTTTATTTAATTTCAGGGTCTTTTTTTTAAATTTGTTAAATCACTCTTTTGTCCAGAGTACTTAGAAGACCAGATAGGCAAGCACTATCTGACAGTGTGCAAACTGCCCAGATGTGGTAAATTAAAATAATTCTTACTAAAAGTTAAAGAACAAAAATAAGGGTGGAACTTCTATCTTCGTAGTTTTAAAGAAATTTTACATGTCATGCTTGCACTCTTTTCTAGTTCCACTAAAAACAAATCTGAGTCGCAAAATTAATATACAAATATAAAAATTTCCTGTAGTGATTACTTGAATTGGAAAAGAAAGTCAAACTGACTCTGCCACATGTGAAGACCCAGAGAAATGTTCACGATTATTGTTTTGAATAGGGCAAAGAGGTAAGTGTTTAGACATTCCACATTATTATTTAGGCAATGGGTAATATTTTCAAAAGCTTCCCAGTCCAATCTTCAGAAATCTGTAGACTTAATATTTTTCTGACAGTAAATGAGATATCCTAATTCACATAGATGCCATAATAACCTGGAGAAAAGGAGAGAACATTATTCGATTTTTTTCTACTTAGTATTTTAGTGTCATATTCAGTACTCCTGTGAATTCTGTTCAAGGGGTGCCACTAGAAGCAGGACTAAAAGCTGTCCAGGAAACAAAGCTGCCTCCAGGAGAGATTTAAAAACATGGTAATGGTCATACTAGCTGAGTCTAAGGTGTATTCAGTATTCAACCTCAAATTATAACTACTAGTGGCTACTCCTGTGGAAGATGCAAAAAATGCCAAAAATAACATTTCTAGATTAATCATGTTTCTTCCTAAACATTCGGTTACTTAGGCTTAGAGATGAAGATTTGTTTTGCTTCCAAATGTGATAATACAAAAATATTATTGTTTTCATTTGGAATATAACTCTCACTATCCACCTATATTTTTTCTTTGAATTCCATCAAGACCTTGCTTTTAATGGCATCTGATGACAGTGTTCCACAAGTTAACTCTCCCTTGTGCAGAAAATTCCTAAGATCTCTTTTCCATTTCCTCTTGTCTTGTTTATGTATTACTCATACAAGTCATGAGGGCCAAGAAGTTCCTAATCTCTCTTCTATKACACCCATTTTATTTTACACATCTGTGTTATTCATCTTACCCTCCGATTATCCCATACTCCCCAAAGCAGCCAGTGGTCTTTTCAAACATCAGTTTGGTCTAGATCACCGACAATTTGTGGTGCTTTTCCCTGAGCCATTTTCTTTTTGAGATCCTATTCCTGGCAGGGGCTTCCCACTGATCTACATGATGACAAAGCTTATGTAAATCTTTCTCCCACGCTTGCCTCCCCTTTCCTTTGCTATCCAATATTTAATTAGCTTCCTTTACTGTCGCTGCCCTTTGACCAGAGGTTTTCACTGTGTTATCCACAGTGATGTCCAGATTTCCATCGTGAGTCACTAGAACAAATTGAGAGGCAAATCAGTGAATGTGTTTTTCAAATCTTGTGTCTGTTGTTTAACATTTCCCAAGCCATTACCCATTCTCGTGGCTGCCTTGGGCCTCTTTGAAATTCCTCTCAGTCTGTCAAGCTTTTGGCGAAAGTAACCACTTGCATCATTTAAGATGGACACCATTTAGTTGCACTTATCCTCCTTTTGCCTGCCAGACTGTGGGCAGGCTGGGGTTACTCAACTGAGTTTGGGGAAGAAAGTGAAGGAGAGTTGGATGCTTGGGCCATCCTTGTGTCAAAGGGCCAAACTTTCATCTCCTGATTATGTTCTTCCTCGTTAAAGGAAGGTCCCTTGTGCTTCCTCTGTGGAACAGGATTGTAGAAGCAGTGCATTTGCAGCCTTTTGTGCTGTTTGTTTGAATCTGCTTATCAGCAGATAGACCATGGCTTTKGGAAACAATACCTTTTTAGCAGAGGGCACACCAAAGCAGGGTCTTTCACTTTTTCAAAAATGGCCTGAAGTATCAGAAATACTAGAAGGGATTAAACAACTCTTTCCCACTTCTCTGTTTGGATATATCTGCTACAGGCACAGGAGAGAGCCCGTTCCCTCTGGATTAGTGTTAAAGTGAGAGACATGGTTAAAAGGCTAATAAAAAATCAAGGAGCCATAAATACTAAGTGATTTTTAAGTAAATATGTGTGGGTTGTTTTTTTTTTTCCTCCGGAGGAATGCTCAGCTGTTAGTGTTACGTTTGACAGCTTGTAAAAAGGTGAGTTTTTGCTGAAAAGCAAGAACAGGTTGAAGAGAGACAAAGGCATGTCCTGAGATAAAGAAACCAAGAGATATCTGCTCCGCAGATTGAAGGTGTTGCATTACTCTGTGCAATGTCCAGAGAGGGAGAAATCTGCACTGCAAAATGGTCATAAAATACATTTTTGCAAAGAAGACAGGAAATGTTTCTGTCAAAAACCCAAAAAACAAAAAACCAAACCAAAAAACCCACCAGTCCCTCTGGTGCAGTTTTCCCATCTGGAGAAACAAAGTGAGACCGATATCTCCCCCCTCTCAAACTACATATCACGAAATGAGCCCTGTGCCTTGTGGCAGCAGTTTCAGAGCCAAAGCAAGGCACTGTGCCCTGGGCCCCTCTGCACTGTGGCTGTGGAGCACACTGCCAGACCTGCACACGCTGGGACAGCTACAGCGTCTTAACCAAGACAGGGCAATCAAATAGACCAGCACTGAGCTTGCTGTAAGATCATGGCTCGTTTAAGCATGTAACTCAGAGGTCACTGCATTACCTCTGAGAAAAAACACTTGCTGTCTCATTCTTCCCTCAGGGTTTATTGCCAGCGTGATTATATTTTCAGGAGGGACAGGGAGGCCCTGAGCTATAAATCTATGGGAGATAGAGAGTGAGCTGATTATCAGACACCTCCTTCCCCACTCCAAAGTCAATAACCTCAGCATCTTGCAAGGTTACTTTCTGGAGGAAAACAATCTCTCAGCCAGGCTCTGTCTGTATGTATCTGCTGAATTGTATTCAGTCTGTCTTCCCAATAGCTGGGAAATCAATTGCTTGCCAACCAGCCCAGAGCCCCAGCTACACAATCTTTTTTCTTCTAGTAAGGAAGAGGCTCAGGTGGCACCAGGATTAGGTGAATTGGGTTTGAAAAGTGATTCAGGAGAAAAATAAGTGCTTGCTTGAAGGAAGGTCTCTGTTCTCCACTCCCAAAATCCAGCATGTATATCTCTTCCCCGGAAGCACAGGGCCCTTGTCTTTGAACCCCCACAAATAATTCCGTGGGGTTTTCATGACCAGGTAGCCACCAGAGACTATGCAAAACGTTACATTTAGGAAAATCCAAGGAAGACATCRGCAGCCTCCCAGAATCTCATTTCCACCCTCGGGGTTAAGTTTATTTACAGAAAGTTACCTTTGCTTTACCCCAATGGCAAGTGGTAAACTCAGCCGATCATAACAACTCATTTAGCTTCTGAGAAGCTGCTTGCGGATGAGAATCGGTTTTTATAAACCGTGTACATTTGAAGCAGCCCCAGCGAATGGCTCCCAGCGCTGCGGAGCCGGTGAGGAGCGTCAGAGCTCGGCTCGGTCGCCTCCCGCCCCTCCCGCCTCCGGCACCGCGACGCCAAGGAACGAGGTAACTCCTAGGAGCGAACTTCAACCCTGTGCCGAGGGCCTTCGTGTTTTATCAGAAATTCGTGCGCTTCACAACGCACTTTTAAGGGATTTTTTTTCTTTCACGTAAACCTCCGGAAAGAACAAGGAAAAAAAAAAAAAAAAAATAGATGCCCGCTCTCCTTCCCTCTCCTTCCCGACACCCGATCGAGCGTATTTCCCGAGCACCAGGGCTCGTCCCGCCGGTGGCTGATTCACCCTGCAGCGCAGGAACCACCGAACAGTTCCCTGTTTGCGGTGCGCGCTGCAGAGCGGTCAAAGCCCAAGGCCATGCCGGTAATCCCGCCAGAGGCTGGTGCGAGAGGAAAGAAAAATAGCCCCAGATCCGGCTGGGCGGTGGCAAAACAGCGCCGGCGACCGCTCCGCTGGCTGCAGCGCCAGGCAAGCGGTCCACGGCCAGTGGGCAGCCGGCCTGTCCCGGCCGCGGGTGACAGGGACCCCCGGGGCGGAGGCGCTCCCCGGGGCCCCGCTCCCCACCTGCGAGATGTGCCCCGGTGCGGCCGCGCTGCAGCGGTGGAGCCAGGGGATGGAGGATCAATTACTGCCGCGTTAATGACCCCTCAGCTTTCGGGCACGACTCCTTTCCGCGGTTCTCTCCGCGGCCCCAATCCGCGGTGGGGGAGACCGGCCCGGCTCGGCCACGCTGCTGCTCCGCGCACCTGAGCGGGCTCGGCGGGGGCGAGCGGCCGCCGGCTCTGCCCGCTCGCCGCGGGGCTGGCGCGGGGACTCCGCGCTGCAGCGTTCCCCGGGCCAGCGCGGAGCAAACACGGGCGGGCTTCCACCACCCGCCCCTCGGCAGCACCGAGAAAAGTACGTTATTCCTAGCGTGTGTTCTTTTCCGTCTTTTTTTTTTTTCCCCTTCCTCCCCTTTTTTTTTTTTCTTTATGCACACCCAAAGTGCTCCGACGACCAGTGCGATTTAAATGTGAGCTCCGCCGYAGTCCTGGCACTATCAAACCACATTCATTTTCACATCCTTCCCAAAATTTTTGCCACGGTTCCCTCGCTGTAGTTTGCGTAAACAGCTTTACTGTGACTATCGGGAAACATAAATACACGGAAATAAATAATAGGGCAGCAATCGGAATTAATAACGCCGGGCAAAGCGGGCAGAGGAGAGCAGAAAGCAGGGATTATGTCCCAGAATGTGTATTGCGTTTTGGTTTTTTTTTACCTCGCCCTGCTCGCGGGGAAAATTTAATTAAAACAAAGGTATTTTTCCCCCTTTGTTTGATGTATGTTGCTTGCGTTACAGCAACTTCTCGAACACAAAAAAGCAGACGGATTCGGGCGCCTCTAATTAGAAAGCAACGAATGCCAGCATTTAATAAACATTTGAGTGGCCGGTGGCGCASCAGCAGCCAGCGGAGGGGCGGCGGTTTCCGAGTGCCGTGGGACCAGCGCCGAAACGGCTCCGCGGGACGGGAATTAGCGCGATTCTCCCCGCCGGGCTGCGGAGCCGAGCGCGGAGTCGCGACGCGGGCAGGGAACCCTGCCTGCCTCTCGCCTCCAGCTCCCTGCCTGCACGCACTCCCCGCGCAGCGCCGCGGGAGCCGGCGGGACATCCGCGCTGATTTGTCCGCGGGGGGATCCCTCACGTCTCCCCTCCCCTGCTCCAGGTTTCTCGGGGGTCTGCGCAGCTGCCCCCCCGGCCGCACACCCTTTCTCTCTCCCGCAAGGCTCCCGTCCCCGCCGCGGGTGGCCGGCGACAGCTCCGCGCACCCCCGCGGCTCCTCGCTCCGGGGCGCGGGGCGGCGAGCGCTAGGCAGGGGCCGCGCAGCTGCTGACGGACAGAAAGCCGCGAACTCCCAACCCCTCCTCAATCCATCTTGGCGGAAAGGCAGCGGACAGCCCCAATGGGTTAAAGTAAAAGGCTTTCTCACTGCTGAAAAGAGGGAGAAGAAGCGGGGAGAGGAGGGGGGCAGGCAAGAGAGGTTTGATGTTGAGAAGTATTGATAGAGGGTGGGAGAGGAATCACCTGGAGATGAAGCTGTGAGGGGAGTTGAATATCCATCTGTCCATCCATCCATCCATTCCACTGTCACCCTCCCGGTGCTTCACCCCTGTGCACCTACAGCAGAGTTGAGAAGTTGGGACCCACCTGGGGAAGGTGCAGCACAGCCGCAGGTGTGCGGTGTGCGGTGCAGAACAGCGTGGAACGGTGTAGACCAGGGAGGAGAGCTAAGGGCAGCCAGAGCTGGGGTGAGGGTCTTGAYCTGCCTGTACACCCCCAGCACCAGTGGCCTCCATGAATGTAGAGTAGGGGGTTCACCTCCGTGGATTGGGACCAGAGTGGGTGAAGTTGTCCCCAGCAGCAGAACCCTGGGCAGTGTGAGGAGCTGGCAAGAGAAACCCCTGCTTGAATAACACTGGTTTTGCTAGTCCAACAGAAGGGACTGCAGCAAGTGGGGAAACGAGAGCCAGCTGAGCCCTCCTGCCAGCCTCATCGGGGCTGAACTTGAGGTCAGTGGAGCACAAAACTCCTCCAGGGAAGGAGGAAACAAATGTTCATGGATCGGGTATCGACAAACTTGAACAAGTGGGAGGGAGAGGAGGAGAAGGGACAGTCAGATCTGCCTTCATAAAACTGTAAACAGTGATGTTGGGACAGAGTTGAAAGGAAATTGCCTAGCAGCTGCTTGGAGTTTCCCTACGATGTTCTTGCCCTAGTGAGAGAGGAGAGAGCCCTTTACGGGAAACGTGAAGTCTCCCCACCCCCAGGAACCTCATCCTGCAGCAGAAGCTGGCCATCCCCGTGCAGGTTCCCCTCCGGGTTACAGTCAGGCTGGTGGGGGAAAGCTGGAGAGAAGAAATCCCGTCACTGCTGATTAAGGCCTTCGCGCGGGGACACAATGCACTCCAGTGTCCCAGCCCTYGCAGCTCCTCCTGCCAGGCGAAAGGTGACTGCCCCTCCGACAGGCCGCCTCTCTGTTCAGGTACTTATTAAATTGGCCCAGTCTGCTGGCAAGGAGAGAACTTCCCATTGATTTTTACAAACTGTGAAACCTTAAGCCTGTATCAGGTGATGAGAGAGAGGGGGAGATCAGGGGGTTTCAGCACTTGCAAATCTCTTCATTTCATCACTTTAAAAAGGAATTTTTATCTCCAACCATATTGAAGATAAATGATCTATTAATAACAATATAAGAGAGTTCGAAGCAGAGAGTCCCAGGTACTCAGGTTTTTTAATGGACTTCTGGTTTAGGATTGATTTTCTGAACAMTGCTTCAGCAATGGTTTTTCATAAGATACAATATTTGATTTTTCCACAAGATATCAAGAACAGATGCATCTAAGTAAACAGATACATGTAAGTACAGACTCTCGCAGAAGGCAGTGCTCATTTTGTCCATGTGAGCTTCGCAAATGATTTATTTTTGTAGCCCTTAAGCATAATAATAATAATAATAGAACATATGTGTCCATTTTATTGCCATATTTCCAAAGTTCATACAACTCAGCAAGCAATGAGCATTTTTGTTTCAAGCTGGGCCTTAGACCATATACTTTATTAAAAAGAGAATTCCACAAAACCCAGACCTGGTAAAACTGCGTAAAAAGGGCCAGGGAGCTGCTTTACTACAATAGTTGTGCCTAACACGCATGAAGGTTCAGAACTGGCTCCATTCTTACTTACCTTACCTTACCTTACCTTACCTTACCTTACCTTACCTTACCTTACCTTACCTTACCTTACCTTACCTTACCGTACCTTACCTTACCTTACCAGGAGGCCTGTGACATCCCAAGCTAAAGCTGTATAATCATTCCATTATAAACCACACATTTCCCAGTTGTAAATGGTCATGATAAAAAATGTAATTGTGGCTTAAGTTTAGTGTAGAGAGTTTCAGGCAGGACATTTTTTTCCACTCTGTAAGATTTTGAAATAAAGCAATTTTGTCAATTTTTTGGGTTTGGAAGCAGTAGAAGGGGGTATCATAAATTTATTTTCCAGATTTTAATACTTAGAAGTGGTCTGTTTTTTAAGAGTGATCTTCAATCTTTTGAGAAAGAACTTGAACCTATGCATTAAAGGTTAAGGGGAATTTATGATGAAGTTCAGCAGAAATGGAAGAGAGCTCAAAGTCTTTCCTGACAGTTATATATGGTATATAGGCTGTACTTTGTAGGTAAAACATAGCTGAAGTTCCAGAAGTCAGTTTGGGAATATAAGGGCAGTGTGAGTGAAAAGTTATGATGAGATAAATCCTTCAGTGTGATGCATTTATACTGCATATGATGCTCCCAGGGTTCTGGTTCTGTATCATCTTGTATAGATGGGAACTCTTTTCCATTTGTGGGTGAAACCTGGGATGCAGGATGTGGTAAGAAACAGCCAAGAAATGTAATAAGTTATGGAGCGAAATTAGTTTTGTCATCATTCTTGATGTGGTCAGCCAAAGATGAGACTGTAGTCCAAGGACCTCTCTCTACATCTAAGGGTCTTGTGCATCACTTCTGGAAACGGCTCTCAGAATGGGATCAGAGCAAAGACACACAGGTCCAAAGATTTTACAGCTGGAGCTAGTGACCCTGGAAATAGTTTGGAATGTGACTGTTTTTCCCAACGCTGATTTTATTTTTGCCATGTAGACATGGGTATTAGATGCATTGTATGGCAGGATACAGTGAAACCCTAAATATAAAGAAGCAAAAATACAGGTGTAGGAGAAGTGGACAAAGGAAGGGACAGGGAGGAGAAAGTTTCTGGGACACTACACAGTAGATTGACAGACTGAATTAAGGATGCAACTAGTGAAACTTTAGGAATGATCTGCTGCCAAAGGCCAGTCAGCCGAAGAAATAGTCCCTAGACTCATAACATGTCTCCATCTCTATCTGTGCTCTAGGCACAACTATTTACCTATCTGTGTGACTCTGTCTGCATCTAACAACTTCAGTTTCCAAGCCCTAGCCTGGAAGCAGGCTGGAATTTCTCCCTTCCCCATGTGCTGTGAAGAGCAACTGCTCTCTCCATCAGAGAATTAGGGTGAAAGCTGGAAAGGGGCACGGAGAAGGGAGAGGTCGCCATCCTTCTGCAACCTGGGGTGCATCTAACCCACACAATGCCCTGCAGTGTTGGGGAACACTGAACTTGTGCTGGACAAACTGCTATGTCAGCTCCAGAAACGTGCTGCTGTTCCTCAGCAGAGTGGGTATCAGCACGATCCACCAACACCCACAGTTGTTGCTGCCACTTAACGGGGCTGCCTTAAGGCCCTGCCACAGCATGACTGCACATTGCGTGTTCATGGAGGCTGGGCTTCTCGCACAAGCCACATGTAATGCTGTTTCACTGTGCATTACAAGGGCATGGTCACGCTGCTCATGAGTATCACTTAACACCGCACGTCATTCAGCATACCCACAACGCTATGAGACCTCTCCAGCATGTTCAAAGTATCCAACAGAATGCACACTGAAGACTGCTCTTCAGCTAGGGCCCAGGGCTAGACCCCTCTGTCTCATGCTTGGTGTTCACTATCATCATTCTGCTCAGAACATGACCCCTTAGTGGTGACATGTACAGAATGACTCCTGGCGGTGCATAGTACCTCCGGTATTGGTGAGCCCCATGTTGAGGCAAAACAGGTTGAAGGAGAAAGGATGTGTGGACCTGATGGGGTGTAACACTCACCTCTCCATCAGTGCCACAATAGAGTCGAAGAAAAATTGGCAGTGTTAACAGTTGGACTTGATGATCATAGAGGTCTTTTTCAAACTAAATGGTTCTATGATTCAATGAAAATGTGGCAGGTTCCGTACGCAATTTCTGTAAAGGCTCTTAGTTAAACTAGTGCCACTACTTATTCTTTGTCAGCTGGCCTGGTGCAAGTTGTGGCCTCTCAAAAGTCTCAGTTTTTTTGCTTCAGGGGTCCCAGAACAAGCAGATTATGTGCCTGGTCCAGCATGGAGATGCTGTGCCTGGCTCTGCAGCCATAATCACCTTGAGCAGCTGAGACACTGCCTCGGGGCACATCATCTGGCCCTATTGAATTTCCTTTTCTCTTTCACTTGCTATTCATGTCGCCCTGGCTGGTAAGAACTCCCCAATGCCACCTTTAGCAGTGTGAGTGGAGTAGCACTTCTGGTCCCCTCCCAGTGTCACGCTTACAGATACTGCAACAAACAGCAGGAGAAAAATCGGTGGCTGCATTTCAGCGTTGTGTGAAGTACAATGTTGTGAGATCCTGTGGAATGAAATACGCCGGGAAGAAAAAGGAAACACTGTTTAGTTTTCCATGTGCTTTAGTACTACTCAACATCTGCTAGCAATCTTTAATTTAACTTCTGAAAGTGTGAGTTTAGGTACTATCAAATGGATAGTTCTGATCCTGGAAACCTCTTAAATGCATAGCCCTGACATACATTAATTGCTTTCATTTAAGTAAGAAGATTATTCCTTTATCATCAGGTAATTGATTTAAAAGTGTTTCACCGTATGCTTACACTTCATATGAATTGGTGTGACCAAGAATTTAATCATTTAATAGATTTAGTAATTTAATAAAATCTGATGGTCATTGCATTACACTAACACCTGATGACATTTATACAGTTCTTTTTTGAGGAGGAGCTGCACATCTCAGTTTGTGTGCAGGAAGAACGTTTCAGGGATTTTAGCCTCCATTTTTTCACCAAAGGTTTTGAAAGGGATTATTGTGTGTGAAAGGTAGGCCACTGAGCTGTGCATGCACTTGCCAGATATTCAAAATTGAATATTCAAATATTCACAATACACACTTTCTTACTGAATATATCTCTGTCTTTTTGTCATTGTCCATATGCTGGTTTTCTGTGTTTTATGAACTTTTTTGTGAAGCTGCCTGCTCATCATCAGCCTGCCCTGGTGGTTTTTGTTGTTATTGTCTACCCGGTTGATGCTGGTGAAGATACTCTCTGCGAAAATAATAAACTCAAACTTTTAGACCAGTTGTAGAGACGAAAGGCTGCCAAGTATCCGAAGTGCCTTTTGAAAACCAAATTCTAAAAAAAGCTGTTTACATTTTCATCTTATTGAGGTGGCCAGCAGGGTAATGCAATAAAACATACTGCATTTAGCCTTGTTGTTGTAAACCAACTTCTATTGATATGCAAGAATGTTTGAGAAGTCTTTCATTTGACTTTGCATGTATCTTGGGGTAATTTGCAGTAATAAGCAATCTTAGAGGTAGTCTTTAGCAATAGATTTTAAAAGTGACAAAGTAAAAATGCTCTGTAAATATATTAGCACTGGAAACTGCCTTTCTGACCAAAATAGTTTATTGCTTTTTTTACTTTGAGTTCTCATTTATGGTTGATGACATTCATACCTTTAAAAGCAGCTATGCCAGGTTGTCAGTCAAAGATAATAGTTAAGGATACTTGTGCCTGAAATGCCTTTGTCCTATATTCAGTTTGCAAATAATTTTTATGGTTTCAGAGAAGCATTGTTATTGCTCTAAAAGATGCACAAGCATGGAGTTTGGCTCCTTATACTGTTGCTTAATATAATGTTATTTCTTCTCTTAGTAATTATGAATTTATAGCAGATTTGCTCATGACTACGAATCTTTCTCTATATGGTCTACATTTATTTCTTCAGTGATACTTTAACTATTCATATATTCCCTTAATACTTTGTTAGGTCCCAAAGCAGCATGTTTCATATCGTGGAAGTACTAAGCTCTTCAGTTCCTCGTAGCAGCAGATAGAGTGCTAATATTGAGGGAAGCCATAGAAATACAGCTTCAATTCAGCAAAGTGTAACTCTCTCCTACTTGGATGTAAAGATGCCTTCCCCTTCCCCTTCTCCACCATTGCCATCTTCCCTTAAAAAATAAACAACTCTTATTACTTTGTATAATTCTTATTTTAAAATCAGCCATCTTCTGTTCCCTTCCCCCCCCCAAATACCACAAATATGTTACTCAGCCTTTGAGACAATAGCTGTAATTTGGCTATAATTAGAATCTGATCAGAGCAGGGAGAATGGATGAATACAAAAGAAATCATCAGATTCCAGAAATGTGATACCATAGGCCAAATCCCACTTGCTTTGCTAATGAAAGCTGACTTGCATGAGTTAGATGAACATAATTTTAATCAAAAGAAAAAAAAAATCTAATAATATCGGCTGTTACAGAGCCTAAAAAAAAAAGGAAGAGCTGAGGTCTTTGAGTAAAAAAAAATCTTCAAAGGCGTATAAAGTATTGTGATTTAATCCTGCTAACATCTGCCTGTTTTGAACCCGAAAACAGCCTAATGTTTATCTAATAGTCTTAGTACATTTTGTAATTAAACTAATTAAGGAAAACATCTTACAGCTTTTCCCTGGAAAGAACTTCCCCCCCTTCTCACTCTCATAACAGAAACTGAAAATAATCTCTTTTGTTTGCAGGACAGATAAAATGAATTCCCTCTTTACGCATATTCTCCAGCAAAATCCTTTTAATATTGGAGACTCAAGACGCAATTGAGTCCTATCCAGAGGAGGCAGAAATTGCTCTCCCCTGAAACCTTTTTCTACAGAAGGAAAGTTTTTGATCTTAGGAGCTCTGCTTCCCCCCACTCTCAGCTTCCAAAGTCCATAAAAATGCTTCTAAGCAAAATTAGCTTCCAAGTCCATAAAATTGCAATATATCATTTAAATAATGACTTTTATAGCATCCTTTTTTAGTACTGGAAAGGGGAAACCCACGAAATGGTGTGAAGACATTCTAGGCTTTGAAGATGGTTAGAGATATGACGGCATTTTCAGCACACCTTCTCATTGCCATGAAATGAAAAGTGCTTAGTTGATTAGCAGGCTGATCCAACTGAGTGTACTACAATTAAAGTCAGTGGCAGTTTTGCCAGAGTCAGAACTGCATGTACAGCCATCTAGGGACTTGTTAACCACTTCCTCAAAACTGGAATGAAATCTATACTTTTTTTTTTTTTTCCTAGTACTCCATCTACTTTTTTTCCTCTCTTACAGCTACTCCTGCTTAGGCTCTATGAGTTCTGCTATTAAATAATTTAAATCACTCTTATATATCTAAATAAAACTAAATTTGCAAACAGCATGGGCTTTTTGGTCTAAAGTTTGCATCTATTTTCACCTTTGAATAGTGCTGAGCTTTTTAAATTCTGTCTCTGCTTCATGAACAAGAAAGTCTAGAATTACTTTGTGTGAGAAATGTGGCATACTGAAATAGCACATTTTGTGTTAACACCTAGGCAATATTGGTATTAAATGTTACTGATATGAATCGTGTATATAGCTCTCACTCATGCCTGTGAACAACCAGGACAGTGTGAACTCTGAAAATACTCATTTTCTGAGACATCTGCAGGTGGCATGTTATATGGTGTTAGGGAACTCTGCAAGAGTCTGTTCCCACTGGACTCCGTGACAAAATTTCTGCTGCCTTCATGTGGTAAATACRTATAACCTTCAAAGTGTGGGCCCATGCCTGTTCTTGAGAAGCAGGATTCCCTTGCTCCCCCGGGAAGCCCATAGGCTGCAAGTCAGGAGTTGTGTCATGCCTTTTCTCTCTGTAAGATCTGCTCTACTGAGTGGTGAAGACATGGAGGGTTGGACCCAGTAATYATCCATTCTGACTTTGAAGGGATGGGAGTAAGATCCCTAATGAATATCAAGGTCTATTCAATGAAAAAATAGCTTGTTCTCCCCCAGGAAACAAATAGGTATATTACATTAAGGGATGCAAAGGACAGTATTTTTTGAAAAGAAGTGTCAATTGCTATCTCCAAGATTTTTTCAGTAATAACCCACACACAGTCTGTTCCCTTCCAAAACCATGTGGTCATGATCATGGTTTCCCATCAGAGTGTTTGACATGCAGTTGTTTTWTTCATTGTGCAAGTGAATGGAAATGACACTGTTAACTTTATTACACTTTACAATTTCAATGACCMCATCAGGTACACAGGGTGCTGAGARTTGCTCCTGTCAGCTTCAGCTGATCTCTTCAGTGTCAGGAGAAGTAAATCAGGTACAAATTGCTTTTGTGTAAAAATAATACAAACCAACAAAAATACCAACAAACCCCTCTCTCTACTAACAATTTCACATACTGTTTCAGCCAGAGAAGCCAGCTACAAGGAGGAATTGATATTCCAGAAGCTGCCAAATGTCTGTGCTCAGCAGAGACATTTTAATTAGTCAAGAGGAGTCTTTTCACTTAGTCAAAGCAAAACAGGCATTCAAACTAATATTAAAAAAGAGATGGGACATTGTGTCTATCGCTGCTCTGGCAATTAGCAGTATTTTGTGCATGGCTCTCATCTTCACTAATAATACTATCTATTGGTAGTGTTAATGCTTTTTAGGTGGAGCCTATGAACAGCAAATGTCTGCTAGACTGGAAACAGTTCAGGGTGAAGGTGTGATTTTACTGATCAAGTTCGTTGGATAGTGGCATATAAAAGTTTGGTGTTTCTCCTTGTGTTCCTGGAGTCATCTCTGCCCTCTTTGCTGTTAATTACATCTCCTGATTTCTGTTCTTCCTTTCCTTCCCTCCTTGTGTTTCTAATGTTGTCAAACTGATTAGCCACTAAATTACATTGCATTCAGGTAACAAGATCTTTGTTATTGATTTGCTCTGAAGGCTTTCTTTGACAGACAGACTGGCAGAATCCTTCATCCAGGTTAGAGAATAATCTATTTGAAGGATTCTTCCAGATGTCACTACTATAGCAACAGCTTCTATAGTGTTAATGCTGATATTAAATAGGGTTCAGTCCTGCATTACCATCTAGCCATATGGCTCTGTTTTTTTTAACTTGAAAATGAGTTTGCTGCTTCTTCCATAGGGAGAGCCGCCCGTCTGTACCTTCTCAKTATTTCCACTACCGACTTCTTTATCACTTCCAAAACCAGATTGTAAACCTCTCAGAAGACAATTAAGAATGGACCCAAATAATTTTTTTCATCTGTAGATCTGATGAGTCTTTCTCAGCAAATTATGGAAAYCTGTGAGATTGTATAATTATCTTCTTGTTTAACTTGGTATTTCAGACATTTTCTGTTTGCTTTCAGCTGCTTTCTTTCCTAGGTAGGATGAGTTGTGTCCATTTCATATCTTCAATCTCTTATTCACAGGAGTCTTAGCCCAACTTCCTTTGTTTTCTAATTTCCAAAAGCTACCTAAATTTCCAAGATATCTGATATTCCTGGAGCCCCAGGTCCCCTCCCCCTGCTGGTAGAAATCTTCTGGATACATCATTTCCTCACCAGACACGGCCATCTTTAGTCTTTTTTCCTCCTTTTGTTTGAAGTGTGAGGGATGAGACTTAGCCAGCCTGTGCGTGCTGTGACCCCATTTCATTTACTTCAAGTAAACTCACTKAATGCACCACAGCATCAGCCCTGAAGATCTCCAAGGCCTCCTCTGTRGTCAGACCCCACTAGCCAGACCCCAACCAACGAAGTGGGGAAACCCCACCAAAGCAGAAGGGAGCAGCAGGGCTGGTTCAGATGTTGGTGCAGAGGGCTGTGAGCGGAGCAGTGGCCAAGGAGCAGGGGAAGGTGGTGTGAGGGAGTGGGGCAGGCTGGTTGCCAAGGCACAAGCTGGGTGGGAGGACACCTGTGCGAGGGTGGGTGGGCAGCCTGGYGTGGATGAGGAAATGCAATTTCTTAGCCAGGCTCCTGTGACACGGATTCGAATCCAATGGTGGGAGTCACCCAAGATCATGCTGCAGGATGCACGGAAGACTTTTTGTTCCTGTAAAGCATTGCCCAATTAGTGAGGTACTTTATGGATAGAGTTGGAAAGGACAGGAAGGATGGTCTTGTAATTATGGGATTCAGTGGCAAATCAGGAAATCTGGGTTTAATAACCAACCGTGACACAGATTTCCTGTGTGACCTTCTCCGGATCACTTACTCATCCTATGACTCAAATCCCAGTTTGTAACATGGGGCAGCAACACTTCTTTTCTCACACCTTTTATCTGTCTTGTCTGTTTGGGCAGCTCTTCCATGGGTAAGGAGTTTCCTCCAGCTACATGAAGTACCTTCCCCCAAAGAGATCATTTTTAGTTTGGTTCCCTTCTCATAAACAATAATACTTTGCTATTGCTTCAATTCATACAAATTGTCATGGATCTGGCAAGAATAATCATAGAATCGTAGAAAGGTTTGGGTCAAAGGGACCTTAAAGATCACCAAGTTCCAATCCTCTRCCATGGGCAGGGACACCTTCCACTAGACCAGGTTGCTCAGAGCCCCATCCACCCTGACCTTGAACACTTGTAGGGGTGGGGCAYCCGCAACTTCTCTGGGCAACCTGCTCCAGCGTCTCACCACCGTGACAGTAAAAAATTTCTTCCTGATAYCTATTCTAAACCTGTTCTCTTCCAGTTTAAAGTCAYTTCCCCTTGTCCTGTTACTGCATACCCTTCTAAATAGTCTCTCTCCATCCTTCTTGTAGGCTCCTTCCTCCTGAAAGGCCACAATCAGGGCACCCCAAAGCCTTCTTTTCTCTTTCCCTGAGTAACTGTTTTGAACATCCTTCATGGCCATTTAGCTGTGAGGATCCCCTTGTCATCTGAAATAAATGTATTTTTCTCAGAAGAGAAATTCAAGTGCAGTAATAAGAGAGGTGATCCCACTGATATATCACTAAGTAAAATCTGACGTGCAGATATAATGAAAACATGAGGCAGTTTAATAATGAAAAATGTATTGTTCTGAGCTAATGGCTGAAAAATGTTTAGTGAAGGATTACACTGAAGTAAAAAACCACAAGAAAGACATTCAGATAGATTAAACATTGGGAATTCATTTGTGAGTCCAGACAATCTATGGTCTGTAATGTACTTTTATGGTACAACAGGATGCAAAGGAATAATTTTTCAAAAGACTTATTATCCTTCTGGTGGGACTTCTGTAGTCTTCATCAAGCACTATGAATCTGCCTTTGAAACTCCTGTCTGTCCTCAGAGTCCTTCGTGCCATACCCACTGAGAGATGCAGAGTGGACCAAGAGACCAAGACTGCCTGAGGGAGAATGGAAATGCTGGCTATACCCAAGGAGACAACTGAATATTAGTGAAAGGCTTTGTGAGACCAAACTGAATTGATTCGTTCGAGAATCCCTGCACAAAGTAGCACAGGGGGACTGGCCAAGATGGGCCTGGGCTAGAGTGCTGAAAACACATTGAACACATGTCCCAYGTAGACACCAAACAACATTCGTTTACTGAAAATCTTGGTTCATCCTCTTTCACCTGCCTACAAGYACTGCCCTTTAACTTACTGTATCTTTGGGACTGTTCAAGATACTCCAGAGAAAGAGTCCTACTTAGCCTCAGCCCTTTTTATCCTCTGAAAACAGGCAGGAAAGGGGAACTGTCAGCCCTCTCTGTGGTTCTTTCAGGCTCCCACGTGTCCTGCTAGGGCACCTGTATGTCTGCATCAATCAGGCAGCAGTGGCTGGTTGGTTTCATGTGCTCTGAAGACTGAGCATTACACTTCACTGCAGGTTTTCATAAAATGTTCTCTGCGGATGCTTTGCTTCCTTTTTCCCTGCTCCTCACCAGCCTCGTTTTGCCACCTTTCCACAGTGTAGGGATGTATAAATTGCTGTCTCACCTGAACCTGAAGGGTATCTGCTCAGTGCCATCTGTGAGGAGTACTCTTCTGCCYTGCCCTTGCTCTCTTTAATCTTGCTGCTTCCCTTTCAGCTTCTGTCATATCCTCGAAAGTTTATTCCTTTCACCAATGACTTCATTTTTTTTTTTAAACTTTTGCCCAGCAGTATGTAGTTTTGGTTGGATTACAAGGAGGGTAGTGCTTTCTCAGTATTGGACAGGGTCCAGTGAAGGGTAGGGGCCAATGGAACCAGCTCTGGAGGGTTGTGATCCACTTTTATGGGTAAGACAAGAGACCTGAGATGGAGGGCCTGTCAAATGAGCCCTTTGTCTCGACCCTTCTTCCTTTGCCTGAGATGGGGTGTGTCAGATCCCCAGGCTGGCATGACTCCAGATCTCAGGAGGCCAGGCTGGGAATAGTCTGATGTTCCTCATTTGCTGATTATGGCTTAAAGCCATTTCTTCCCTGCACTGAACACTTCTTTGCACGTTAGCATTATTATACTATTAACTGGTAAACTATTGCCTCCCACCACTTAGGCACATCTGTTGCATCTTAACCCACCTGAGTGTCCCAGTCAAAGCCTTTCCACAGTTGGGGCCAGCTTCTTCATGCTTTTGTTGTCTGACTTCGTGGTCTGGGATTAACTCTTCTCATGCCTTCACATTTTAAAAAAGTGATGTCTTTGCAAGAGGCATCATCTCTAATGCTTTCAAAATGTGCCCACCATCTTTTTATTTGAGGAACACAGTGAGCAGTGAAGATGCTTCACATTACCAAATTACTGGGAGCTTTGTAAACAATTTTCTGTACAATTTTCTGCTCTGTTTTCTACTGCAGTTTCCCATTGTCTCTTTGCTTTTTAAAATTTGTAGGGTTTATTTTAAGAAAACAGCTCCAAGAGCATAAAAATCAACATAAAATCTTTTAAGAGCTAGTTTACATTGACCAGCTGTCACAGAAACAGAGAAATGTGTGGGATAGTGGTCGACAACATGTGTACAGAGGAAGGTAGGCATTTTAGAGTTGTTAAATCCTATTGCTAAGCCCAGGGCTTAACAAGCTTCACATTTTTTTGCTCCAGGGTATCATGGTACAGTGAAAGCAAGCTGATGGGCTCCATTAGCATGAATGATAGCTTCCTTCTACACACAAGTCAATTTGCAGGTAAAGTTTTTTTCACACTGTCAAGAGATAAAGAAAGCCTTTCTGAAAGTGTCCCAGAGCTGATCTTAGGGCAAGGGAGGGTCTCAGTTCAGTCAAAGCAAATGTTTGCTGACATTGTTCAGCTATTTTGGAAACTGTTAACCATTGTTTTCAGCCTGACAAAATTAATAAGTGGATTCCCCGAATCTGAACATTAATCTCTGTCATCACCAGCTTCACTTCTTTAAACTTCAGGAGTGTTTTTGTTAAATTCTTACTTGAATTTAGTTAATAAAAGGGCTCAGGTCCTTCACAAACCTCTATTCACACAATAAATGCTGCCTGTGTTTTTAGAAACTAGTTTTTCTAAAAGATATGGGCGCTTTTATAAATCCTCCTTGCAGACTTCCGCTTGTGTCCTTTCCCATTTGGTTCAGTTGGGTCTTTTGCCAGTGAATGAAGTGGGACAAATGGGAGGACTTTCAAAAAAAAAAATAGACTGTAAAAGAAAGCAGTGCATGTGTTAGGCTATGGAAATCTAAAGAAGACATTATTAGGGCCAGGCATAGAATACTTGAAAGATTAGATCCCAAAACAGCATGGGTGTTACATAAAGYGTATTCTAGCTATTAGGCAATACTTGATGTCAGTGTTTGCACTTTTAAAGAGAAATTTCACCTGCATGCTCTAATGCATCAGAAGAGTTAAAACACACATAAATTACTGCCTAAAAAGGCCACATGTGAAAACTCTCAAGTGGAAACACTGCTGTAAATATTTATGCTGGAGTTAGGCACCTGCATATAGTGTGCCCACAGTTTTTAACAAGCTGTGATTAGATTAGGTATTATGGAAATGGCAAAAATGTAAATAAGATAAATTGTCGTATGACTGATCCAGAAAGTGAGTGGAAGCTCAGTGGTGAATTTTCAGCACTTCCCAAAATAGAGAAGAATAGAAAAAAAAAAGGTGGTCCGAGCAGAACATTTTGTTTGTGGCTGATCTCTGCTTGTTTTCCCTCAAAAACTTTCAGGGTCCCAGCACTAGCTTTGTGATGTTCCTTTCATTGCAGCTCTGCATGGAGCAGTTGAGGGTATTGATTTAAGCACGGAGAGTTAACAGGGCTCATGATACTATCACTCAGGCTGTCTGCATCCTTCTGCTTCCTGGGGCTTCACCCCCTAGGGCTTAATGTCATTAAAAGTGCTGAAAATACTACAAATAACAAGCGTAGCAGCACTTTCCAAAGACTGATGAGGTTGCCTGGCAGCTTGTACAGATCAGAGTGAAACTCTGGCCCCACGAAGGCAGTGTTAACATCCTGCTAACTTCAAGAAGGTAAGATTTTTAGTCTTCATATGTATCTCTCTGTTAGAGCATGCCACTGCTGCCCCTTCATGCTCTTTCATTTTCCATTTCATTACTGAAAGGAAACCCAGCCCCAGTTCATAAGGTACCAGGAACTAGAAGTGCACAAGGAAATTGGCAGGAACTGACATTTGGTTTATGRGCAGACGGTCTGCATTTGTAACGAAGCTTGTTACAAGAACCTTCATGGCTTTATGAAAGTTCTGTTCTCTCTCCAAGGACATCGTGGCTCTCTCTCGTTTATGGGCATGGTGCAGCATGCCTTGTTCACCCAGTAATGTTTGCCATAGCCAGACATAACCTTCAATATTAATGTATTTAGGGGAGATAATACAACAAGCTCCACCGTGGCTTACTAAAGAAGGAGAGTTATGATGAACAATGTTTCTGAAGAAAGTGTTTGCTTACATCTCTGACCTGCAAGTTGCTGGAGGCTAGGAGAGTGTTATGGTTGGGAAAGTGTACCAGGAAAACACTGCTGTATTTTTCCTTGTTTTGTACCCCTCCAGTTATGTGCTTTTGGCCTCTGTCTCCATGGATTTTTTTTTGCTATAGGTATGGGAAGCAGCCCATCCCAAACTGAAGCTAAAACCAAACCAAACCAAAAATTAAAAAAAACCAAAAAACAAACCCATGCACAGAGGGAGGAGAGATGAAGAGAAGACACTGGAGAGGAAAAAAAGTTAAGTGATCACAAGTGGCAAAAATTATAAACAGACATACAGAGGAGAGACTGCGGGTTGAAAACAGGGAAACGGAACAGGGGACACTTGGCAGGGCAACCCAGCTGCACTCACTCCTCCCTTGAGGCCCCCAAGTTGCTGTCAGATGGTTACCAGGGGTATCCTGCAAGGAGATGTGGCAGGGCCAGGCATTGGAAACAGGTCCTGACTGTCAAATTTCCCAGGGACACAGAATTAGCCCAGAGTGTGTCATGGCCCACTGGTGCTCTTTGCTGTCTTCTGGTGAGGAGAGCTCTTAGCAYGTTGTGTCTGGATGGGATGGGTTGGTGAGGCAGTGGAGTGAGGCCAAGAACTCATAAGAATGTCATCCAGGTGTGTGCAAAGGCAGTCTCTCCAAACACCGTGGTTTCTTGTAGAGCAGCATGCGAGGGGGCACCTGGTGAGGCTCCTAAGTGTTAGATGGGAATGCATTGCAACAGCTGAAGCTGCCAGCAGCACAGACTGCTAAAGTACAAGACTCATAGCTCTAATCTGCTGCAGTCCTGTCTCTAAAGGAGTTTTGCATCACTCTGAGGCAGGGAGTAGTCGTGCACCTCTGTTTCTAGTGCCTTTCATGTCAGCACTATACCTCTCAAGAGAGCAGATTAGACCACTGTTTGCAAATGTCCGAAATTCTCTGTTTCTGAACCATAGAGGGTCTAAGGAAAGGCAAAACCAGATGGAGCTGATCMAGGGATACACTGGATATCGTGGCTGAAAGATGGACTCAAAGAGTGAGTTAGACACTGGGCTACCTTTTCGGATCCATACCATTTGGACTCTGACACCCTGTGTCTTGTGCAAGAAACTTATTCTCAGCACCAACTTCCTGGGAAAAAAATAAATGCACTGTGCAGTAACAAAGCTCATATATAATTTTTGAGCCAAAAAGTGGCATTCATGGTATTAGAGGTCTCTATAATATAATTTTGACGGCGTAATTTGTGAAATTTACTTAGCATTTTTGAAAACAAAGCCATGTCCTTTATGAAAAGAAACACTGATTCACCTGCACCTTCTGTCTGCCTGCCAAGGTGTAATTATCAGTTGTGCTGGGGCTTCTCTCTAGTCAAGAGTGGGACCAGGATGACGACAACCTTCCTTTGATGCAAACTGCTGCAGCTACTTGTATTTCTCTTGCAACTCCATGTTGTGGGAGAGGACCCTGCACCCCTCAGGGTGTCAGTCATTACAGGTGAGGCAACGGAAGGTCTGCACTGACAGGAGGAAAGGCCRCTGAAAAGTTGGACAGTTAATACAGGCAGACATCCTCTTTTTACTCTTTTTCTGAAGCTCTTTACAGGTGTTACATACCACGAGCTGCCAACTTAATGGCAAGCCACTGCTACATTGAAAATTGGGTGTGGGTCCACCTGCCTCCCTTCTCCACTACTCCTTCTGTCCTCTGCTGTGTCCACCTCTCTGCTTCCTCAGGCACTGGGTACTTGGTTCTTTGCAGTGTGATAAGAATTAGATGAGCTTGGGTTCCTTAACATGTTTGTTGCTTCAGAAAGATCTGAGAGAACTAGTTTGGGAGGAACTGAACTTCAGTCCCCCTTGAAGGAGGGACTTTGTTGCTCTCACCATCTCCCACACTGGGCTGACTGAGGAGTCTGATATCCTGTGTGAGGAAAATCCYCTCACTGAACCATTTATGACTTGTTAGCGTATCTGTTGCCATTATCTTTCCATGCAGCATTTTCCTCAAGGAAACATGACTGACTACCTCACAGCCTGTGTTAAGGTCTCGGGAATCAGCAGAATGCACCTATTATGTCTCTTTGGGGAACTCTTCTCTCCTCCATCTCTTGCACAGGCTGTACCTGGAGCCCAGCCCTCCACCCATTTCTCTCTGTCGAGTGGAGATACCTCATGAGAGGGCACTGCCCATTCCCATGCCTAGCACAGGGATGATCTAAATTACTCAGGATCAACAATCCTACTCATCCTAACCTTAAATCCAAGGCAAGTCAAATTTAGCCTGGTGGGATGACACGAGACCACTCAYTTGGCTGCGGCTGCTCATCTGCATCCTGCTTACCTGCACCGAGTGATACACATGTTATTTTCCTCAGGTTATACAAATGAGATCATTATGGGAGTATTCCTCTCCCCTACAAAGCTTCTCAGCAATTTAAATTTCAGTTGAAAAGGAAGTTATTAAAATGTGAAGATTAGAACTGACCTAATTCTTACAGGAAAATTTAAACAAAAGGCTGAAACTTTGCCCAATCTGCATAGTTGAGATTCAGTAACTAAGCAGATGCTTGTGACATAGGGGTGTCTGAGCTCTTGGACTATGAAGCAGATCCACGTCAGAATTTAAATCTGTCAACTTCTATAAATGTGATTTAAATGGTAAAATCCAGTGTCTTCTTCAAGAAACTTTTGGAAGAAAGCGAGGTGGTGTAAAAATGTTTGTTTAAGGATCCTCAGACTTACCTTATCCTTTCTCTGAAGTATTTTCTTCTTTGAAAATTATAAATATAACATATGTTATTATTAAGGCTGATCTGCATATACATTGAATGGAGAATGTACTCCAAATAGTTCTTTATTAAAAAAGCACTAAATGTACTGGTTTAAGTTCTCTTTATCTTCCTCAGCCTCTCAGACAACTTTATGTGAGAAAATACTACTTACAGACAGCTGTGCCTTTGTGAAGATCTTTGCTTGGATCTTTGGCTTCAAATCAACAAAAAGAAAAAAACAAGAAAACAAAAATAGCTCAGTCTGTCTGTCTGATTATCTAGGCACCTATCTGGGTTTTATAGTCTTGTTAGTACCTGAGTATGCTCTACATAAAATCAGCAGCAACAGAATTCAGTCTCTGCTGAATTCTCCCCCTTCCGAGTCAAACTCAGAGTAGTTTTCATCTTCCCATGACTTCACTAGTCATGGGAATTTCCCTCTTTTTTGCCTCATATTTTGGAGAGTAAGGGCAGGTTAATGGAATATGGGAGGGTGTTTGGTCCAAGTTTGTTTTTTTTCTTTTTGTGAGAAGACATTTCTAAAAAGAGAGGTGTTGCTGTGTTTCCTGAAGAGACAATCTCTGGACTCGCTCAGCTGATGCCCTCTGGATACAAGCTGCACCATAGGATCCTGTGGCTGTGGCTTGCATTGCCTCCTCTTCCCCCAGTGCTGCTCAGGCTCTACTTGTCTCCTGACACCCACAGAACTCCAGCCAGACTATGTCACACAACAAGATCTCAGTCATAAAATTAGGAAGTCACCATCTCATCTCATCTCACATATACTTAAGATATTTCAGAAGTTTAAATGAGTGATTGGAAATATGGTATATGTGTAAATTTACAGTTATTTAAATGCCTTTGTCCTTCTTAGAAACTTGCTAAGACAATTTATATCTTATATTACTAAATTGGGCTCTTTATTGAATAGTAATGTTTCAGCTTACATGAAGCCTTACATAATTTTTCAGTATGTCTATAATCCAACTCTGAGGTAAATAAGCTAAATTCTGTAGAAACAACTACATTTTAGAAAAAAAGCAAACCTCTTTTCTTTGTTCTGGTAAATCAGAGTGATTCATCCCCCTTATAAGTGGTCCTGATATATATTCCAAGTAAGTTTCCAGTCACACATTTCAAAGTATTTCAGAAGGGAACATGGGAACATTACGATTCTTCTATTCCTACAGGTGTTACCTTCAGCAAGAGAAACTAGTCCCTGTAAAGAAGATTAGAAGTCTCCTTTTCCTTTAATGAAGCTTGTTGCTATTATCCCTTTACTTCTGCGACAATAATTTTATCTTAACTTGTTTAGCATGGAGTTCTGTGATTCTCTCGTGGGTCATTTTCATCACCATCTGGTAATTATTTTGGCTGTGCTTAGGCATGGACAGAGGATATCTGCATAGCTCACATTTCTCCTSTCTTGCACACAATGCTGAGCAAAGCACAAACACAAATAAATTTCCAGATTTGATTTGACAGGCCCAATCCAATAGAGAACACAGTTGCTTACAGGTTAAATGGCACAACACCTGCTGATGTCTGACTTGCCAAAGAGAGCCCCAAGCCCTGGGTGAGGGCTTTGTGATGCCTGTTGAGTCCTTGAGGAGAATTGGCATTTCAGAGTAGGTTTCATCTCCTGCTCATACCCTGCCCATAACTGCCTGGTGTTGGCCAAGGTGTTGGCTTGTGCATCGTGGTTTCTGGTCCTCCAGCATCTAACTTGGAGGTGTCTGGCTTCCCTTGCTCTGGATCTGTCAGTGTGCAAGGTGTAAACCATCTTGTGATGGCCCACGAGTCTGGCCAAGAATGGCTCTTTTCTTTTGCAACTCAGCAGGAGCGATGAGCTATCCCACTTCAGTGCTGTGGGTAGCTGTAAGGGCTTTCACCCCAGTGTCTTCCCAATATACTTCTCCACCAGTGAGCATGAAGCAGTCCTGAGAGCAGGGTTGAGAACCTAGAGCTCTTCCTTCCTGACCCTGCCATGTTACCTCCTATTCAGGAAGCCAGCTTGGCTCACTTGGTGGGGTAGGCATGTGGTTCCTCAGCTTCATTTGTCAGGAGAACCCTGGCATTGCACACAGGCCTGGAGCTAAAAACCTCAAAAACTTTTGGCCAGTAAAGACCTTCTGGGGTTTTGATGGCAACTGAACAAGGGCTTTCAGTGTGATGGTGTGGAAGTGCCTACAGGAGAGGTGAGAGCTGACAAAACAGCTCAGGACCACTGCTGAGGAAGGTCTCACTCTGCCCCTCCCCATGCCCACTGCTTCCCATCCCTGCCTGTATGCTCATTCACCTTGTTTTGTGGCATTTGTCAGACTCTCTGAGGATGCTGGCTGACAGCTTGGCTGACAAAACAGCTCAGGACCACTGCTGAGGAAGGTCTCACTCTGCCCCTCCCCATGCCCACTGCTTCCCATCCCTGCCTGTATGCTCATTCACCTTGTTTTGTGGCATTTGTCAGACTCTCTGAGGATGCTGGCTGACAGCTTGGCTCACAGGAACAGTGGCAGGAATAGTGATTTTAGTCCCATCCCTGTCTCTTGCTGCCCATTAAAAGCCTTTTTGAATCTGGTTCAAGAATCCCAAAAAAAACCCGAAACCCATTGAAAATGGAACAGTGGCCCAACCCACATAGCATCCGAGGCATTTTATCTGGAATTATCCTTCCACCTAGCCATTCTGGAGACTAGAGCTGGGGGAGAACTGGTTGAATCTCCACCGGTGCCTGGATTTTGAGAGTCAAATTCCTGTTTGATAGCAGTCGACATTGTTCTGCACAGTGTGACGAACCTTCCCCATCACAAATGGGTCATGATGATCTGTGCTAGCTGAGATTTTGCCTTTTATTCCTCTCTCAAGTTACATGGAAAAATAAATTTCTTAATAACATTATAGTTCCTAGAATATAAGTATGTGTCCCACAGCTGGTAACCTCTGCTGTGGAAAGAAGAGGAGCAGAACAGTGTGCAAGTCAGGACTGGAGAGACCTGGCAGGCGCCGAGGAGAGCTGGAACAACTTGCACGTCATCTGCAGGCGCACCACATATGTGGACCAGCACTCAGAAAAAACCAAGGTTGTTAATATGCTATATGGAGAGAGAATTTAAAAGCCTCCTCATAAAGAGAAAAGCATTATTCCCAGAGCAGTAAAAGGTATTCCCAATTGTGCTAGTTCTTGTTTCTCCCACATGCCTCAAGCTCAAGCGCTGGAGAGGCGATTACGCATGTGTGTACCTTTTAGGTCTGCCCTGGTTCAGGGCCTCCCCCTCCACCATGGGTGTCTGAAGCCGTGATTAGCCACCTACTTATGCAGAGGTTAAAATCTGGCCCTTAACCTCTTTCCTTTTTAGTTAAGCTTCCTGTGAAATGGCTTTAACAAATATAAATGGCATGTTATTTAGAGTAATACTTTTAATGAGGTGACTAATAAGTGTAAACAGGTACTTAGCTGTTAGCATAGGTGTATCTGTTTAACCTAACTTATTTTTACCCAAGGAGTTTTTCACTTCTAAGGTATTGCCAGGTTGTCAAGTCCTCGCTATCAAAGATTTCCCTGCTAGTAAGAAGCCTGATGCTGTAAAGTGAATCGAGCATTTCAGGTCAGTGTGTCAGGACGTGAGAGAATTAACGCTACCACAAGGCTCCTTCAACGAGCTCTTTTAACTGCAAGGCTTAATTGCTTAAAGAGTTTGCACTTGAAAACTGGAATGTAACAAGAAATTACAACAGGGATGAACTGTCTCATTCGCCTTTGTGTTCTGGTACGTGTAATGTTACAGCGATTACAACACTGCAGTATTTTCACTTCCTTCTGTGAGGACTTCTGGCTTCCTGCTTTTCGGCTGGGGGTCCACATATCGCTAGAGATCCTCAGACTTCTTCTCCAGAGGCTCCTGGGAGGTATGAGGCACAGAGCCTAAGATAAGCAGGCTCTACATGTGCTATACTCTGCCCCATCTCCATTCTTGTCTTAGGAATGAAATTTAGGGATATGTAAAAGGATGAAAACGCCTGAATGAGAGGCTGCAATTAAGAAACTATGCTCATACTCTGAAGGTGAAACAATAAACACAATACCAGAAATCAGGCTATTATTGCTACATTTCTCTCCAAACGAAAGTAGCTCTGTGGTAACTGCATGACAGCTCTGATGACTGATTCCAAAAAGAACAAGGGTTTCATAGTACTTGCAGTATTTAAGGCTGGTAGAAATATCTGAAACTATTGCTTCGGCACATGACCTTGTTCAGAACAGAGTCGCTGCCTCATCTTTAACATCACCACGTTGAGTTATCAGAAGTTCAGAAAAGCATCATCTTCCACAGGAAACTACACTGGAAGCATCGGTCCTGGCTGCCAGGGCTAAAATCTTTCAGCAGCTTTACTTGTTTCAAAGTGCAGAAGTGGCTCAGATGTCTACTCAGCTCCACCTTCTCTTTTGGCAAGTTACAGGTGCATTTTGGCATGGCTCAGCTTTGTTGCTGATTACCTGCTCCATGTCTGGAACATATGGTATTGATATGATACTCATATTGATATGAGCATCACAGCTCATATTGCCCTGATGTAGGGGAGAATGGAAAGGAAAGCCAGCTAAAGGTCATCTGAGAAAGAAACCAGATCTGAGTTCACTTTAGAAAGTCATTAGAAAGCAAATGAGGACACTAAACGGATGCAAGGGTGGTGAAAAAAGCAGAAGGCTGATTGTGAAGAGCAGGCAGTGGAATTAGGACATTCTCCAGATGGACTTTACAAGGATTAGTCCCTAAGGCCATAGTTAGCTAGACTGGCCTTGGAGGTTAAGCTTTCTCAGTAAGCTACCAGTACTTTTCCCCTGAGGAAAAGCTATCAGTTCTTTTTTTAGACGACTAAAGTTATTTAAAGTTTTGCTTGTGATACGCCACCTTTTAATTAACTGATTATTTAAGAACAAGCCACAGTATAAGGTCAGTTTGAAACCCAAGTGCTATATTTGCTCAGACTGACAGAAGAAAAGGAGTATATTCCATTTGGATCTAAAGTTGGTAATCTTTTAATTCTGCCCTTTCTTGGAGTGTGAACAGCGAGAACAACAGGCAAGTGAGGAGATGTGGTCCAGTGTAGGGAGAGGCCCCTTCTACAGATGGACATTTGAAACACCAAAATATTCTGTACCCCATAATGGTTTCACAAGCATAGGATGACACTTGATGCTGTTGTCCCCAATTTATAGCTTCAAGCCAAACTGTTTAACAAAGGAAACAAAAGAAATGGTTTATTGGCATTATTAGAGGCTCCAGCTATTGATATGCAATGACACTGGTCACAGTGTCAAGCTGGTAATTGAACTGATTCTCCTACAGCCAGCAAGGGGCCATTAGATCCTAGTTAAAATGGGGTTTTATCTTCTGTTCCCTCAAAATTTTAAATTTTACAAAATGGCCACTTGAAAAAAAGCTGTTTCTCCCATGTCATTAGAGCACATTTTAGGAAGAGAGTTTTGTTCAGCAAAGGCCCCATAGTTCTCTTTTTTTGAAAGGAAAATATTCTGTTGTAGAGTAACCCAACGTCTACAGTCATAGGAAATGGCATAGGAAAATGACCATAAATAAATATGTTTTTGACTTGAAGTTTGTGGTGTAGCAGTTATTTTAGTGTCTGGGGAAAGATTGGGGAAGTATAGAAGATTATATTTTTTGCTTAGTTTTTTTTGCACACTGTTGAAATTATCAATAAACATTTCAGGTAACTATAATTTGCACTGAAAGAAATAGACAAACCTCATGTTCCTTCACATTCTACCTTAATTGTTCTGTATAAAATAAAATGGTGCTCTCAAAATTCATACTTTTTTCTTTTTTTTTTTTTGATTCAGTAGAAGCTCATAATTCAAAAGAAATTTGAGTTTTTGTACAAAAGACATACTTTCATTTTTTCCCCAGTAAAACAGGAGTGCTCTTTGACATCTCTGGTTTTATGTCAGGCCAGCTTTGATGTAGCTTGAAATAAAAATTTCCTTTCACTTCAAACTTTTCAAATTGAGAACATCACAATATTTTTCTTTAAGGAGACACTGGAAGAATCAATTTAAAATCCTTACCTAAAAAAACCCTGTTCATTTTGATCAGCATGAAATTATTACCTTTTTAGCAAATAAATTATCCATGTAAGAAGCAAAATATTGTTTGGATTTCTTTGTTCCCTCTTCTTGTTCCTCTTGTAAGTCAGTATTGCCATCCCCCTGAAAGCCAGGAAACACACTTGGGAGCTACAGAGATATAAAAAACCCATCAAAACCAGTAATCTCAGGATATTCTCAATGTTAAAGCATGACCTAAAGAAGCTTCTTCAGATTTCCCTAAAAAAGTAAAAAGAAATAAATAAAAATCTGTAAGGCCCTTTTTAGTTACCCCTTAACAATCAAATAGTAATAAGAAAAATACTCAAATTGCTGCCCTGCTATGCTGTGTTATGGGCCCGGCATTGGGAGCACCTTCTGGCTCATGTTTTAATCCTCTTGCTTCAGACTATGTTTTCTGTAGCTTGTCCTATCCCTGTGCTTCCCAGGCCTTGACTATGCTAATGAAGTCAAGAAAATACCTGCTACAAATCCCATCCCCGGTGTTCTTTCTAGCTCAGATTTTCTTAGCATTTGCCTTTCCGGGCGTGGACATGGGAAACTCCCCTTTAGCAGAGCAGGGATGCTACTGCAGGGCCTGGTGGGTGGCCAGGATTTCCGTTGGAGCCTTATAGGAAAAAAGGAGGAGACCTGTCCTGAGTATGAAGACAGGATCAGCTGCTGATCTAAAGCCAGGTCACAGCAGCATAACTGAAGTGCCTCGAAATCTATCACACAAAGAACCCTGAAATTCCAGTAAAATATGGTATGAATAATGGCATCCCTTCTGCACATCCTTCACCTGTTTCAAATTTTGGGGTTAATGYTTTCCACAAAAAAATTATGATCTTTTAGTATTTCTCTTGTCCAAAACTGAATGACTTCAAAAAGGCCTTTTTTGGCCCGTAAGATATTTTTGGCAAATGAAATGTACAACTTGTTTAGCTAGTCAACAAAAGCTGTCCATTTGCCAACAGGGATTTAGTTTTGCCTCAAGTAATCAGTTTGTACAGTAATTTCTGGACACAGGAATAATAACATTGAACACATGTATCATTAGAYCGTTGTCTCCAGAGGATTAATTCAACATATAATTCAGATCTTTATTTTCTTAAATTTATAATATTCATGCAATTTTGTTAAATGAAGGCCCGTTTATTGGAAATAAAAGTTCATGTTTCTTTAGTCTGTAATATCCTGGACATCCATCAGAACAATGGTCCTTGTTTCAATACAGGGAATGTGCACAGGCTGAAGTTTCTGGTTTAAATACAAAGCAAAAGGTGTGAGTGGAGCTGGCCTGTGCTGCTGTAAAGGAGAGTTAGTGAGAATGCATAGGTTCAGTATACCTGTGGCTGGACTCATCAAAGAAGGGGTTTTCTCTTCTCTTTATTAAACAAGGGTAAACTGCAACTACATGAGGTAGTCGTACCAGTGCTTTGGTACTAAAAGTAAGGCTTACCCAGATAAATTTGCTTTCTGTTGTCTTTTCCATGCAGATCTGTCTATTTCTTTTGCACGCCTGCACAGAGAAAAAGGATGTCTTCAGGCCTAGGTACATGTGTTTTACCAACTGCAGGCTGCTGGGTGGGCAGTGAGGGGAATGAAGCCATTCCAGACTTACTAGTCCAAAATCCTTCCATGTCTGAACAAACTGGGAACTCAGAGGAGGAAAGCAGGGGACAGTTGTAAGTGTTATACTACTTATAGCAATGAATTATACCAGAATGGATGAAAAAGAGATGGGGGCGGTCGGAAAACTGAAATTAGTACAGACGAGGAAGATTATTGGCAGCACCAAAGCCCAAAGTTCCTATCTGGCGAAGAAAAAAAGGTGTGGGAACCGAAAATTAGAACAAAATTTGTATATTACATTTCAGTCCTAAATGGTGACTGAAATAATGAAAGTCTGTGTTTCCCTTCCCCCCACCCTGCTTTTTTTGGCATCTTGAGAAAAGGGAAGCTTTGGGCACAGCAGATGTTTGGGGAATTCCCCAGTGGAAGGCCTCCTTTGCCATGGAGACTTTTCCCTTTATTAGCAAGCCTCAGTCACTGGATGATCCAGACTAGTCCAGCCAGGAGGCCCCTTCACCCATCCCATGGGATCAGACCAAGCTTAAGTGCCTGGGGCAGCACTCTGCCTCTTTCTTGCGCCCCTTCCTGCACTGACACCCCATGTCTGCCTTCTTGCACCTTCTCCCTCCTTCTCTCCCTGCTCTTTCCCTGCTGAACCCTCTGGCTCTGTTTCCACATTTTGCTGTATTTCTAGAGACGTACTGGGTTATGCAGCATTCACAGAGAAGGAAAGGGATTTTGGACCCATGTAATGTCCCAGGTGAGCATGAGGTCTAAAGCAAAAGCAATCGTGTCTCACCTGCTACGCCTGAGTATCTGACCTGACTGACCAAGCACTTTGATTCTGAAAAAACCCAACATTTTGCACTATCTGGTTTTTCCTCCCTCTTGTTTGTTTTCACCAAGAGCAGAATGTGCTCTTAARGGGACCAGCTTGGGATTCCCTGAGTGAAATCACATTTTCTGTTTGGCCCAAAATAAAGAACTTAATTGAATAAGAAATGAGAATTGGATGTCACCTATCCACCAAAGGGACTTCCTGTTGAAATATCTTAGTGTTTCAAATGTTTTGCTGTGTTTTGAAGTTTTCTGACCTTGTGGTTCCTACCTAAAAGATAGTCAGATTTTGACAGAGGTATTCTCAGAGCAGGCTAGCAGTTCTGCAACCAAACCCATGTTAACTCTTCAGTGTAGCCAGTGTGGTCTCAGGGCCATCACCTTTGAATCCCTCAACCAAGTTTTCTATATTGTCAAGAAGACTTTTCATGAGAAGGAACACAATATTTTTCACATCCTAAGTGAAAAAAAGTAATTTTCTGTTAGTATAGTGCCAGTAATTCCTGTGGAGGAACACAAAGCACAAGGTAAGGAAGATAGATGGAGGAGTACATGTGAAGGAGGAGCTCTGAGAACATGAATAAAGTGGAATTCAAGTGGGAAAACTACCTATGACAGGTAACTTCAGACACATGGAAAGTATTTTCTGATTTTTTTCCTGGAGATGTTTTTTTTTTTAGACTAGTTGATAAAAAGGGATATAGGACAAAATATTTGTTTGAATGTGTATATAGAAAGACACTGAACAAAACCAAAGATCACGCCTGGATACCCTGAGTTGGATACCATGTAGGTTAGACAGGATCAGAGAAAAGAGAAGTCAGTGCTTGTCAGACACCCTGTTGTATCATTTGCACCTAATACACTCACCATGGCAGAGCTCTGTTTTGGCTGCAACTCAAAAAAATGTTTATCCTAATTAAGTGTTCATCATAAACTTTAACTCAGCACTTTTACTGGGCTGAATCAAAGGGGATGGGCATGACATCTTGAAATTCAGTATTTTAGTTCAGCAAAATGTTTGTAAAGATTTCTGCTTTCACTCTTGCAGCTGTTTCCAGGAGTACCTCTTTTGGCGGAGCACTCCCAGGCAAGGGGAGGTCAGAGGAAAGGTGGCAGTGAGGTTAAGAGCTCCCCAGGAGTTTGTACCCCAACAGCAAATTCACATTTCTCTGCCTTGCTTCCTTGTGGTGTAGGGAAGCTTTCAGCTGAAAACTGCAGAGGTTGCAGTCTGAACTGAGAGACGCAGGTATCACGTCTGAACCCTAACAAGTTTCTCTCTTCCACACAGCCAGGAAAGAAAGTGGTCTTTTCAGTGAAATGAAACTTGGCCTGATCAGCAATATTTAGAACATGGAAGGAGAAAGTGTTGACATCAGCTGATATATTCCGAGTCTGGAGCCAGAGATTGTGTCACATCATGTGAGAAGGATAAAACCTTCTTGTCAGTGACAAACATCAAATATTTTGTGGTAAGGTCTGCCGCCTAACAATGAGATGATAATTATAAAAATACATTTTTTTCACATTTAACCCAGAAGTATGATATCTCCACAGAGATGTGTTCAGAGCCAGTTTCCAATCTCAGTTACATTAACATCTGTTTAGATTAAATTCATTCCAGCTTTTTGCAAGCTCCCTTTATTTTTTTAACCAGGGAGAGCTCCTGGGAACTGCCCTGACCTTGGCTTTCATTCTCTCATGGCTGATTCACACATTTTCTTTTTCACACTACAGAAAGAAACTTTTCTGAGACCTGAATGGTAGGTTGGCATGTTAACTGTGGATGCTCGCTAAGAGGTCATTGCTAGTGTGTTTTACGGTAATGGTTTCCACACCAAAATGAAGCAGTCCTCGTAGTCCAGTACATTTTGTATCAGAACATATATTTAAGTAGAGAAAAGAAAAAAAAAGGCAAGAAAGTCCCTGGGTGAGACTGCAATAAGGCATCGGATGCAATAGCTGCAGGTAAGTCCTGCAAGTAGGATCCATAACACACAGTAGGTTAGGTGAGAAGATTAGTTAATTACTGATAACAAAGGGCTAAAAAGTTATGCATTGGAAATATTTTTATTTTTCCTGTGGCATCTATCCCAGTTTCATCTGAATGCATGCTCATCAGACCATGAAGGGAGAATGGCCCTGTGTTTAAGCATTTCCTTTGAACAGGTTTAAAACCCTTTAGGAAGAAGAGGGGTTGCAACATGGTGTCCCAACTCCTCTGCACCTGTGCTCTAGCCACGAGCCTATGATATTGAAAAGGTGGAAATGAGCATAACAAATAGCTTCCTTCACTTTTCCAGAATTTTGTGCAGGTGATGGGAGTGTGCCTGGCACTGTTTGTGGTACTTTATAAGTACTGCAAAGGACTTATAAGGCTGCAAAGGACTTCTCTGAGCCACCAGATACTCGGTGGCGGCAGGCAAGTGAGGCATCACATTTAGGAAGGCAAGGGAGCACATTGCAGGCAATGCACTGTGCATGTCTTGTGGAATTAGTTGTACCAAACTTGGGCATCTGACAGGCCTAAGTCCCTCTTGTGGCTCTAACCTTATGTATGTTACATGCTCCTTTACAGGAAAGCAGTGCTGCTGGAAAGTCATAGTACTTCTCCTGAGATGCAGTATGGCCAGGTATGTGGGAGACTATGGGACATGCAATCTGATCAGGGAGCATAAAATGCTAAAAATACAGAACTTCTGTGACACAGAAGTATTTTTGAACTGATATATTTTCACTTTTGCCACATAAAATCACCTCTGAGATGCTAATTTTACTTGGTTAAGTGAAGGCAATCAAGACTTCCAGAGRGAGGGGCATAGTGGGTTGTCTGAAGGAAGCTTCTCTGTTTTCTATGTGGTTCTGTGTGAACAAATAGACTTTGAAAGTTAGTTTGGACATGCTCTTGAGTACAGGAAAAGAAAGAAAACCCCGTGTCACAGAACATATGTATAGGGATTGGAGAGGGGAAAAACATGTGGCGGTTCTTTCCAGCTAAAATTGTCAGTAATACTGCATCCCATGACACATTTATAGATATCAATTGCTTCCAGTAAAGCGCAGTTGCTAGTAGGAAGTGGAAACTCCAAGCGTTGTTTTTTAGTATCCTTATCCTCTCCACAAAGTTTAAATTCAAGAGCCAAGGAAAATGCCAATGTAATGATGTGTTATGCGACAGCAGGTTATTTGACCTCCTTCCTTTGAAGTTAGCTCTTTTAAGACAGCTTCTTTGTCCCTCTTCTCTTAGAAAAAGTAATTCCTGTTCCCATTGTTGTCAGCACAAGCTTATCAGTCACTTAAATAAGATGACAGTTAGGATACCAGAGAGTAAATTCTTTGAAATCTGGAAAGTATCCAGTTTATGAATTTTTGAACCTGTATTTCAGATCCCTGGTTAAAGATATAATTTAAACACATGGGTTTTAGGATGTCCAATCTTTGAAAACACAGTTCTGTAATCTAGAAAATTAAGAATGAGAGACCAGTAGATGGTCATAGCGTTGGTTATCTCCCCCTTCCTCTTTTTCACACATAGGCCTAGAAATACATTTTACACTCTGAATGTATCAGCTGCGTTTAGTGACTTGTGAGTTTAGCCAGAAGGTGAACTGCAAAGTAGGCTGAAATTTCAGATTTTGAGTAGTTTGAGAAATGTTAACAAAAGATTAGACATTGTCAATATAAGGAGTATCAGCTTGTTTCTAAGTGCATGCTTTCCTGTCCCTGCACCACATTGACTATGCTTCTTTTATTAATCCCCATTGAAAGCTTCAGATTTTTTCCCTTGGCATTGAGAGAGGTGCAGAGTCCACTGTGTCCCACCTCTTTCTTCCCTGCTTACACCAGCTTATATGACTGGGGGAGCTGCTGCCTGTTGTTAGATAACAAATCCTGGAAGCTTGTCCTTCGTTTGGTCACTCAAAGAGATCTGGTGGGATGAGAAGAAGCACGATCATCAACTCAGCAGTGCTGTTTCACAGCAAATTTCCCTGTACAACAACAATGAGGCCACCAGAATCCATGGGGGGAACCCACAGCACACATTAATAGTCCAGGGTTCCCTACCTGGCATCTTAGAGTAACCTGCTCTTCCTTTTGTGTGTTTGTTCTACCTCAGCTTACATCTCTCTTGTTCTCAGTTACCTGACTGTCATATCAAACCGGTCTTTGTCTTTTTTAAACGACAGCCTTCAGTGCCTCCCTTCAGTCCACAGAAGGAATGAGATCTTTGCCACCCTTCACCCTGCCCTTGCTCTGTATGCTACATTGGTACCACTTTGCTCTTCTCTAGATAGTACAATCATGAGAGCCCAAACTGTTCATTTTCTAAGCAGGGAAAGAGGAAATTTAGCAAATGGTTTAGTACATGTTGAGCACAATACTGCTCATCTTATTGCTCTTTGAATTTGCCTTAAGGCCAGTTGCATTAATATTATGGTTCTTGATATATCTATGAATATTAGAGCCTTCCAGAGAGCAGATTTAACTAATGGGAAGCAGGAGTTCTGTTAATTTATTTTTTAGTATCTATATATTTGCAGAATTTATAACTTTTGAACTTAGATGTATTTTCTGGTACATAGGCTTTGACAAAAGACATATTCTGTTTCCTAATCTGAGTCACATTTTTTTAAGAAGTAGGAGATGCAATTGCTTCTTCAGAAGTACCATTCACTTTATTTCTGCTCTTGAAAGAAACAGTGAAAATGATTTCTTAATTTTCTGCACAAAACCACGTCAGTAAGACTATTCGTGTGAGCGAGATGAGTGGTACTCAACCTCAGTTTAGCAGGGGAAATGAAAGTGCAGTATATAAAAAACATGCTATCACTGCCTCTCTGTTCAGGCACTAATGCTATTTTTAGAAAGATCAAATGCATTAATTTTGCAACCTATGTCCCGCCACAGAGCTGCACATCTACGTAAAGCCTGACAAAAGTCTTGCTTAAATCTTTGAGCAGCCATATTGCGACAGGGTGGGAAAACTAAGAGTCAGACAGCATGTGAGCAGCCTGGAAAAATGAGGGCAAGGTACAGAAACCACCAGAAATGTAGAGAAGTTAAACATGCTGGCAAAATTTTCACGGTATATTGCTCATACTGTAGTTATCCGGTTGTGAAGTTTGTTAAGAAATGGATGTAATGCTCCCTCTAATTGCAAGCAGCTGCCTATTAGGCAGCTTGGCCAAAAGTTTTTAATTCCACCCTATGATGATGAAGGAAATGGGCAACTGTGGTCTGTGCTGTGTGTGAAATTTCTGAACGCTTCTCTGCAAAGTCACAAAGTGTGGTGCAGAGCTGAGAAAAGTCTTTTGAATTGACTGCAGGCTTTAATGATGCAATCTCTTCCTAGTTTTACCAGAATGTGTTTGGAAAGCACGGACCTGCATAGGAGATCAAATTCCAGTTTTTGTCAACTTCACAAAGTTATTTCATATGAGGCTAGTGACTGCCAGCGGTGAAAGTGGTTTGAGCAAAAATTGGATCAGCTCAACTATTATGGAATTCCAGGCTGAACTAGGAGAAGGAAGCTTGGAGGGTAGGCAAAAGGAAAGCTCTTGGGAACCCTTTAAATAGCTGACACGGAAAATATTGCAATCTGGTGCATTTTAGAAGTGGTTTCCTGTAAATGTAAAGTCTGTTGTGAATTAAAAAAAAAATAGAGAGTTTTCGGGAAGCCTTAATTTTTTTCCAGTGTATTAAAGCTATCCAAATTTTGGAACCAGTGTAATTCTCGCCCACCACTCTGATTAGTTTTGCAAAACAGGTGTAGCCACTGAAATTTTTACAGGCAGTGTTTACATATGTCTTAATCTGAAGGCCAAACAGTTGAGCGCTAGGAACAGTCAAAGATGCCGAAAAGGAGATGAAATACAAATTTTGCATTGCTCTACTATCCCATATACATTTGTCTCTGGTGTAATATCAATTTCCTAGGGGAAAGAACTGCAATAGGTATAATCTTTCTGGACTTCATCAAAGCAATGAATCCTGCAGCGTGGCTCATAGCGTAGAGATGGGGATACACGTGAGGACTGCGTGGTGGCCAGGGAAAAGAGGAGGCAACCATACCTGGCATTGCAAAGAAAACAATACTTTTAGATGGACGTAGACAAGGGCAGTTCCTGTGGGGCTTGGTGCCGAGGCTTGATCTCGGTGCAGACTCTCTCTAGTGACTTGTTGGGGCATTTTTAGTGCAAAAGAGAACTGAGATGATACAACAATACTAGAATAATTGGCATGACCTTGAGGACTGGCATAATAGGAATAGAAATTTAACAATATTAAGTGCAAAGTCATCACACTGTTATGGATTAATGCCAATAATTTCTCTACATACTGGAACTCATTATTTGGAAATGTGTTAAGAGGAAGAATATGTAGTCATACTTACTGTGAGATACCAGCATGACATGGCCTTAAAGAAGACACCTGGGAAGAAGAGGGAAGTATTATCGTCCTAATACAAAATATAGCAAAATTATCCGGATTGTTAGGTACTGTTCTGGTCAGCCATGTTCAGGAAGGAGAGAATTCAATGAGAAACAGATACAAAGAAGGTACAGAGAGGATTAGGGGAAGGGAACACTGTCTTCCAGGAGGAGGAGATTAGAAAAGTGTATTTCTTCTAGCCTAACAAAATGAAGGCTATAAAAGGATATGATTGCTTTCCAGAAATAAATCAAAGAAGTAAAAAGTGGAAAGGGAAAAGAGCTATATATATCAAAGTCCAGTGTTGGCACAGAAACAAACGGGTATAAAGGGGATCTGAAATTGTTCAAGAAAAGAGAAGAAAAGTCTTGACCATCAAGGCAGGGAGGGTGTGGAACAGCCTTTGTGTGGGAGGAACAGCAAAAACTGAGTAACTTTCAGCCGAAGCTAAATTGCTTTGTGGAGACATTATATAAGACTTCCAGAGAAGCCAGGACATGATGAACCCAATGACTCAGGAAGTTCATTCCAGCTCCTCATTAGCCTATCGTTTTAGTTCCAGGGTGTTGTAATCACTAAACCTAAATGTATCAAGTGAAGCATGCACTAAAGGCAAGCCTGTCTCTTGCATGTGGGAGCTCTGTGTTTGAGCTGAGTCTCACAACAGCTCTTAAACCACAACCATTAGAGGCATTTTTCAGTGAGGTGCAATGCATCACTAGCCATTGCTGTACACTAACATGATGTCTACAGATCAAGGCAACTGCGTATTCACATAGCAACTTTAACTTTTATTCATCATCCTCATGTTACGTGTGTCAGATAAGGGAAGTTAGAACTGGGGCTTTCTGATAACAAAACACCTCGCGAAAGGAAAATCTCTGTTGTAATTGCTTACAGACTTCTCCAGACTTCTCAAATTGCTGCCACTGTCATTATTTAATGTCTCACTGCATCCCACTTCTCTTGAAAGTTGCTGTTGATTCAGTCTTCTCTCCTTCCATAAGGTACAGCATATTTCTTTAAGCAGATTGCAATGAAGAGTCCATTTCCTAAACTCATGAAGGATTGCGGTTGTACCCATACAGAAGTTTTAATAGGAATCATCATTACGCATCAAAGGAAGGTCCTGACAAGCATCATCAGCTCATAAGGATATATAAGGATATCTTGGCTACACTTGGAGTATAATATTCTCTTAGAGTGCACCCATGTGCAACTCCGCATTTCCACTGTTGTGGCATAGCTGGTAGATGACATTACCTGATAGAGTCAAAAAATGATTGGAGGGATGGAGCACCTATCTTGTGAGGAACAGCTGAGTGAATTATTGGGATTGTTCAGCCTGGAGAACAGAAGGCTTCAGGGTGACCTAATTGCAGCCTTCAAGTACCTGAAAGGAGCCTGCAAGAGAGATGGAGAGAGACTTTTTGCAAGGGCGTGTAGTGATGGGACAAAAGAGAATGCCTTCAAACTGAAAGAGGGCAGGTTTGGATTAGGTATCAGAAAGACATTTTTCACTGTGAGAGTGGTGAGGCACTGGAATAGGTTGCCCAGAGAAGCTGTGTATGCCGCATCCCTGGAAGTGTTCAAGGCTGGGTTGGATGGTGCCTTGAGCAACCTGGTCTAGTGGAAGATGTCCCTGCCCATGCTAGGGGGATTGCAACTGGGTGATCTTTAAGGTCCCTTCCAACCCAAACCATTCTGTGGTTTAATTATTCTATAAAAATGAGCAGACAGATGCATAGTTTTATTAAGGTCTAGCCAGACTGCCCATAGACCTTTCTATTCCACTGCTTCCAATATTTTAAAGCCTCAGATGGAAAAGCAAGTCCTAATTTAATGAGAAGAAAGAAAACACCAAATATTATTATYCTCATTGTCAAACTGAATATAGAATATTCCAGAGATACAATTAACTAAATATCTTTTAGATCATAATGAATCAATAAAGTCACTAACAAACACAGTAAAACACTTTTTGAACTTGAATAAGCAAGTATCTTTTGATATCTCTGTGCCTGAGTAGCTGCACTTATTTTTCACAGATCTGGGTAAGACAGTTTCCACTGAAGATTTTTTTGTATCTAAAATGATCTGAATTTCAGTCCCCTTGATGCTCCACAATTAGTTCTTGTATTCAGCCATTCTAATTTTAAGTCATTATCTGCAATAAAATAGAGTAAGAGGAAGGCAGTTAAATAGTGATTGGAAAAAGAAGGAATCACAAAATATGAAAGAAACTATAAAGAAGAAAAGATAAAAAAAGACGTATTTTTTATACAAACCGCATCCCAGTTGAGCTCTCTGCTAAATAAATGTTTTATATCTTTATTTTGAGGACTCTTCACAACTTAATGTCACCATGTCTTTATGGCTGAAGTTTATGGCCATTCTGTGGCTCTCCCTTCAGCTCAAACACAGTTCTGAATCTTTTTCTTAATCACTCCTTTTGCCTTCTCCCAAAATCCTTCCCAAAGCACCAAAATTCCAACAATTTCTGTTATATCTTCCTCCAGCTCTCCTCTCTTGTCATAATACCTACAGCATCCACTGCAACAATTGTGGTCTAGCAGGTGAAGAGCTGTGAGTACTCTACTATATCCCTACTGCCACAGTTTTTTCTCTATTGAGTGAAAATTATAGTATGGGTATTTAAGAACCTGCACCAATTCTTCATCCTATTTGTTTGTTTAGATGAGATAGCTAACTCTTCACATAGTAGTTACTATTATTATTATTATTGCTGTTTTAAAAATATTTTATTATCATCATTGCCTGGGAAACCCTGTAAAAGATATTATCCTTCTATATTTACCTTCTAGAGAGAGGTCCTTTACTCAGTTTGACCTTTTCTTTTCCCTAAAGATGAGTATAGAGATTACTAGTACTATTAAAATCTGAAGTAACCATCCTTCCTGACTCACTGCTGAGTTTTCTGCCTTCTCTGACTATAATATGTGGTTAATGAAATACGTCTTTCTGGCAATATGGTCTTTAAGCCTTCTGGTTTCATTAAAAATTTTGGTGTTTCAACAGTTTGTTGTCTGGAGAAGGAAGCATCTCTTCTGGTGTCAATTTAAGGTGGTCATCAGAGTCTGAAACAAACATGTGAGACTTTGCTCATCAAACCTTTGTGTGATACATGCTAGAAGGTCCTCGACCAGGAAGATCCCTTCTTGACTAAGTGTTAGATCACAGTCTTGGTTTGCAACAAAGATACAATGAAAATACAGAGTGCTTAAAAGATGTTCGTCAAAAGACAGGACAGTGGTCAGGAAGTAGAGAATTACTTAGTTTTCTAGGTAGAAAGTTATTGCTTTCCTAATTAGAAGTCAAAATAGAAAAATTTGATGCTTTTTTTTTCCTCACCTAGTTCTAAAATAGTTATGGGAATATTACAGCTTGGGCAAAATTGCTCAGTTGTGCTATCTATGTTGGTTTATTTTTGAGGATTTTTAGACTCATAATTTCTTCTTTTTCTTGACTAAAAATGATATCACACCTAATAAAGTCATAGTGTCTTTTTGGTCATTTTGTCTCAGTGGGGAAGGCGTAGGAAATTTTTAAAGAGAAAACCATTCTTCTTTATATTGTTATTATGATAGATATTACAGTAATGCTAATAATTCCCACTGAAAAAAGGAAACCATTTTTCTAGTCACTGTACAGTCTTTGGGTAATTTAAACCCAAAATCTTTCCAATAAGTGAAACAACAAGGAAAGGGACAGAAAAATAAAAGAAAGATTCAACCTATTCTACCTTTACGCATTTTGCAATTACAAAATGGGGTTAATTTTCCTTAATGGAAGAACTAATCAGATTTAAGCATATGACGGAGAAGGTGGCAGAAACACTTCCAGGCATGCACACATATTGCTCGTGTGAAGCTGGCCTAAGTCACCTTGACCAGGAAAGATTTCTAGTTTTTTCCTTTAAAATATTTGAATCACATCAAAAAGTGAGAGCATATATRTATATATATATATWGGATTGAAAGTGTATAAGTTTGGATTTTTTTGGTCTCTTTTCTTCACATCGCACTGTGGTAACATTCTTCCTCTCTTGTGTCAGCACTTTTGGTTTTCACTCTTTGTGAAAGTTCCCCATTTTACAAATGAGTAGAGTCTTTTTGCCTTGTAAAACAATGCCTATGATGAGACCATTTTTTTTCAGTCATGAAGCAATCTGTTTTCGATTTTGAGAATGAGGGATTTTATTATCTGTTTAAAGAACACTCTCTGGTTGCTTACTTTTTTGCCTGATGCATCAATAACACTAATAAAAAAGAGCAGATTAAGATTTGGCTTGCACTGGAGGAACAAACAAAAACATCTCACATGGATACTTCAGAAATGCTGCTTTTTCTTTCCACTTTGCAGAGAGTTTCTTTTCTTTCGTAACATCTAATGAAATGCTACACCAAAAAAATAAATAACAGATTTTTTTTTTCCAGAAAATGATCTTCAAAGGCATCAAGGAATGAACACTGTGTGTCTAATACCTTCACATAGAACTTCTGACTTTTTGATCCGAGAAGCTCTACAAAGGGTCTGAGAAGGGCTACGAGTGGCTATGTTTATCATATTAATCTTAATAATTTTCCCTGTTATCTTGTGTTCCTCCTGTTTCTTTTAGGCACCTGCCCTTGCATTATGTGCTCATTTTGTAAGTGTACTGGGTTAGACTGGTGGCTGCTTCACATGTAGGCCATGTGTGGCACAATGAGACCTCGATTGTCAACTGAAGCATCTATTTTCTCTCCACTCAACAATGTGAGTAAAAATAGAGATTGCTGAATGGAGTTTTTCCTCAACATAAGGCCTGTGGGCCTCTTAACAAAACATCTGTGAAATTAATTGTTCATGTGCAGACTAAATGTGTTGATTAAATTTCCAAAATTTTCTCTGGTCAATTAGAAAGCAACCTGTAATGTATTTTTCCCTTAACCCTCTGAGACGCCATTGATATTTGTAAGCTACTGAGTATTTGGAGCCAAATTCTGCTTCTATTTAAGCAGTTCACAGTCATTTGAGTAGCTCTACTAAAGGTCACGCATGCATTGAGATTTCTTCCTTTAAAGAGGAGTGATTGTCAGCCTCAATTAACCAACAGCAGTTTATTCTTGACAGGTATATGGCTTTATGACAACTTGAAAATCCTTGCATGAATTGCAGGTCATCAGAGGAGGTCTCTTCCTCTCTAGGACAAGGATGTAGGACAGGGTTTTACCTTGTGACTTCCACCTGCACAGGTGCCAGGTTACTGATCTCCCTGGATTCAGTTTGCAGGCAGAACTGATCACTGACCTCACAGTGGCCCGAAGACTTTACTAGCTGCCTGTGCTAAAGGAAAGTCACCCGAGCAAAAGTCTGTGAGATTTTATGGGGGTGAGAGATCAAAAGTCTGTTTGAAATAACGAGATCCTAACCCCGGTTTTGACACTTCAATGCACTGTTTCAAAATGCTGCTGTGCTCGGTGGTTGGCTGTGTTGTTCCTCAGTACAGAGATGGCCATCAGGTAGGTCTGGCCTTCGTTGCCTGACAGGGTGGCAAAAATGGCCGACGTTTGGTAGCTCAGCCAGCCTGGAAACCAGGCCCTGACATTTTGGAGGAAAAGTGAAGCCATGACCCTTTCTGCCACGAGGGTCAGTTTGTGACAGCTGCAATGTACAGGCTACCATGCAATTCACTTCCAATGGGTCAGAAGCCACTGGACGCCACTGAGTGGATGCTGGAGCTCTTTACTCTTTAGCAGCTCCCATTCCCACGGGACAAAGTCAGCCCATCACAGAGTAGCATTCCCACAGAAGTAATGAGAAATCTGAATCAGAGACAACTGCTCTGCCCAACTTGAAGACTGCCAGTGTCTCAGCACACACAACTGGGAAAGATCCAGACGGAATCAATTTCCACAATCCAGTGGGTGACATGAAGTGGAAAACATTCAAGGAGGGTAGAAAACAAATAAACAAACAAATAAACAAAAAAAAAAATCAGGAAAAACTCTTCTTGTTTCTTATTGCTCAACAGTTTACTATGGTTATTGTTCCATTTTGGCCACAGACTTGTGACCCCACTCATTTTATTTAGTACTGCTTTCAATTCCCTTTTAAAAACAAAACAAAACAACTCAAAGTGTTGCTAAAGCTGTGTCAAACTTATTTACTGCTGTTTGCAAGTCTTGCATGGGCTGATGTTAGATTCAATACCAGAGATGGATGGGACACCTGCTTGCACACACAGTGCTGAGCCGCCAGTGATGTGCCTTGATTGGATATTACAGTATTATACGAAAAGTGAGGTATGAGTTAAAGGAATAATTATGTTTAACAATAGTCTGCATAAACAGCAGGCTTCCATCCTCATACTAGCACTGCTTGGGGTTTTGAAGTGCTGCTAATGCAGGATGAAATAGTCTTTCCACAATCTAAATAAATACCCAGTATATCTATCTATGCATATTTTCATATCTTAAATATACAAATATATTTGTATATATATACAATATATTGTATATTTGTATATATATACAATATATACAATAATATATACAAATGCTTACATGTACAAATACATTAATATACATGCAATACATCCAGAAAACTGTGATCAGTGTGAATGGCAGGAAAAGCACTGCCTGAACTTGTTTAAATGTGTGTACAACAAGTTCTTCTCCATATTACTGTTTCACCACCATTATCCTGAGAACAGCCCAAGCAGGGATGTGGCCTGGAGAAAGTGCCGCACTTTTAGGGTGTCATGCCTGCTTCTGCAGAGGTGCTGTTTACTGCTTAAGTGCTATTTTAAGGATGCAGCTGTACTAACACAGGTACCTTTGTTCCACAATTTACTCTCTCTCTAATATGAGCAACCTGTCCACCTCTGCAGAAGACCCTCACCCTGGAATACTCAAGACTGGAGGGAAGATGTGCCATCCCTTTCCTGGACTGGCTCCATGTCAGGCATTCTGTTTTGCCCGTAAAATGTGAGAAAATCCCCAGTGGGGTAAATGGTACTTGTGTTGGCAAAGGAGAGAAGCAGCCTGCGGAGATGTAGCTTTGTTCAGAGCACAGATGCCTGTGGACAAAATCCTCCCAGTTCATATTTCCTGGTCCCTGGGAGGTTTAACAGTCTGTAGCCAGGGATTCGTCCCTATGCACAAGCTTGCCCACACCGCGTGGTTCAGCATGGGGTTTCAGAGGCCTGTGTCTGCACTCCACGGAGCCCTGYGGATACTGGCACTTTCAGGGCTGTATGCCTGCTGGGTGGAGTTTTTCTGGAAGACAGCTCGGGAAGTGGGTGCCTCAAGCCATCTACATCTTGCCTTAAGACCCAGAGCCCTTTTTTTTTCTGTTCCTGACTCAATGTGTCTCAGAAGACTTCTGGTAACAACTTGCTTTTGGCTGGAGATACCATGAGAAAATAACTCCCCCAGTGCTATTTTTTTCTGGCTCTCTCTTTCTGAGTCCTGGACAGAATTAGAAAAGCAGAGTCACACCTCTCCTCCTTCGAACTGAATTTATTTCCAGTCGTGCCAGTTTTCCTCTTCTCTGGTGTATTGCAGACACCTTTGATCACTTTGTTCCCTTTCTGATCACTTTGTTCCCTAACTGGATCCTGTCCAGTGTCCCCACAGGCAGAGCCCCAGCAAGACAGGGTTTGCTCTTCTTTAGACATCACCCGGCCAGCAGTGCACCCCTGCCAGCAGGAGCAGCCAGAAGCAATCCAGGGAAGGAGGCATCCCAGGTTCCAAATTGTACTGCTGAAGCTCTGCCAACAAATGTAAGGGTGAACTAATGGTATGCAGAAGAGTATTTGCAGCTTTTGCTGGTGGCATCAGAATCTGATCTCAATTACAATGGAGTAACCCGGCTAGATTTGGATCTGGCTTAGACTGACCACATTTAAGTCCCTTTTAAAAGTTTGCTTCTGCCACGCTACTCTAATGAATCAAGTTGTCTTGCACATAAAGGCATATTATTGTCCTGCTTCCTTAGCATCTTTCTATTTGTTTGTTTATTCTTGGGCTTATGCATGAAATTTTCACCAGTAAAAATATAATAGCCTTTTAAATTAATTTAATTAAAAAGATACAATTGCCTGTGAAGATTCTTAAATTGAATTAAACTCATTTTACTATGGACAGAGCATCAGCATTGCTAAGTTTGTCTAGTACTGCCCTGTGTAAGGGTTTGTTCAAGCTGTTACTTCTGATTGTGCCAGATGTTTGCAATTCTGGATTAATTCTCTGACATTTGTAGTTGAGAATTTCCTAGGTGTATCTCACTTAGATGCTTTGGCAGAAGCCAACTACCTGTATCCAGCTGTTTTTAGGGATGACATCAAGGAAAAATACCTTGGCAAAAATTTGATTTTATTGTTCTTTTGTCCCTTTGCTTTTAAGAAGGGCTAGTGCTTCCATGCATTGCCGCTAGGATTTGGAACTTGTCAGGGGAGAATAATTTTTTATGTCTGGAGTGTGTTCTCTCCATTTCCAGTGAAAAGGAGATTGAATTTTGCATACACACCATAGCTGATTATTAGAGTTTTGTGAAGTATTTTTCTAAGAATTATGGTCATCTGTGACCTAACCTGCCCTGTCACAATTCCTCCTGTGATTAGACTCAGTTAAAGCTATCACACATCTGGGTTTTCTTGGACATATCCTCTTTTTTTCACTCCGGAAACTTTGTTGATGCAGATTTTGAGGAATTCATATGCATGTCTTGCCCAGATGGTCTGAGCATGTGTTGTAAGTCTAGTGCACTCCAGAAGTCCTTGATTTACTGCACAAAGTAATTGCCTATAGTGTGAGGAACATGGTCACGATACTGCATCTATAGGTGCTGGAAAATATAAGGGCAAGTTGCACTACGTAGGGAATCCTGAGCAAAATCCAGAGGTTTGGAAGCACCTGACTTGCTTAGGCAGACCAAGTGAAGGGGCTTATTTCTTACACTATAAGTTTAATGTAAATTAAGCACAAACTTGTAATGCCACTTATGTCTGTATTATGAACATAAGCCACAATGTATCTTTTTCTTCAGTTAGTGTTGAAAGTTACTATTCCTGGATTGTCCAGTTGAAAGATGGATGGTTCCTCACAGTGAGGAATCTTGTATCTGATGAATATTTAAGATAATCACAGTAATGATTTTAATCTAACACCAGTATCAATTAAAGCACTAACCACAATAAATGAATAGCTGGTGACTGAAATGTGATTTCCTGCAAGTAAGCCTGCTATTTGATGGTAGTAGCAAAGCCTTGAGCATAGAAAATATGTCAAATCCAAAAGTAAGTGGATGAAAGTATTATCTAAGATCCCAAATCAGGAAGTTTCTGCCTAAGACGGCCTACAAAGATGAACAAAACAAAGCCAACAAAAACCTGCAGCACATAGTCAAAAGCTGTTTGATACCAATGCCCCTGAACAGCAACATTTAAAATTACTACTGCACATGTCATTTCCCTCAGGTTTGGTTTGTGATCTCTGCGCGTACTAACGTGCCAGAAGTGCTTAGCTTTTGGGAAAATTTTTGGCCTGAATTAGACAATGAGTTAGTTGCCAAAACATCAGGTCTCATACATTTGAGCTGGGCTCATACATTTGTAGACTTACTTGTGGCTGCAATTTTCCATGTATTGTGTCCTAATACCACATGGTCATTAAAAACTCAGGAGGTATTGGACTGGCATATAGTGCATTCCTTCACAGTTAGGACTGAGGCTGCTCTGACCTTGCAGGTTAAGCTATGAAACTGGAAAAAAATTGACTGTCCCAAGAGTAAATCAGGCTTCTAGTCACAGGGGTTGATCTGAGGGCCAGCTACAGTCTGGAGGCACGGCTCCCCCGTGCAGGCTGGGTCCACGTCAGGATGGGTACATCGTCTGCACCATAGCTACGTTTGGTCTGTAATTTAGGGGTATTTTAGAAAGGGATTTTATTTTTGTTTGGCTTTAGCAGTCTTCTATGCAAAGGCTGTTTCACTTCCATAGACATGTTTCTCATGTCCAAGATAAATTGGGATCTAATCCTCTTCGCCCCGTGCAGATATAGGTAAAGCTGAACTGCTCATATTTGTTTCTTCCATCTCACTGGTCATTGCTCATTTTTCTTCCAAATCAAACCAAGCAATTCCAGAAGTTACCTTGTGGCAAGATTTTGGGAAGAATTCCTTTTTAAGACGTTATTTAATGTTAGGATATACTTATATCATGTTTATATTTTACATTTTGTTTTGAATAGCATTTCATCCATGTATCTTTATTAGAATAATATGAAATTTCACAGTACATCTGTACATTAAGTGTCAAATTTTCCCACAAGATGCACTTTGAGACGGAAAAAAAGGATGAGATGTGTCAGTTCATATTAAGCAGTGGTGCCACACATAAAATAAAAAGAATGGACTCTATCAGTTATGATCATGCTTTGATGATATGTCCTCAATAATAATATGCAGAATTGCACAATGTATCAGAGAGTTGCCACTATGTCATGAAAAAATGACGCATCATGAAAAAGGTAACAGCATAAATCCGTAATAGAAACAATTCAAATGCAAACTATTAGAAACATCTTTTTGGGATGAGAACTATCTAGCTTTTAAAATATGTTCATGGAGAAATTTTCCTTACAATTTATAGAATATCAGAATAACTGGTTGACCCTATTGGCCTTTTCTGACAAACTTATATTGCAAGAAAGTTTTCCAACCTGTTCTCATGCGAAGTGAATGGAAATGAAAGCAAATTTGGACCCTGTTTCTATATGGTTCATATTAGAGATGGGCTCAAACCAAACCCACTAGATCAGAACATTCCCAGACTTTGAGGAAGTTTGGCTTTGATTTCAGTTTTAAAAATCAGTGCTGGCTCCTTTCGACAAGGAACTAAATCATCTGAGCACTGCTTTGGGAAATTTGGATCCAGATCAGTACTTTGCAGCTGCAGCTGCAGCTCTCATTGAAATCTAGAGCTTCTTGAGACCAGTCTAGGGGGGCCAGGAGAGCACAAAGCTCCCCCAACACCTCGTCCTTGCAGACAGCCCAAGTCAGGGGAATGGTCACACTCGGGCTCTGCCGAGAAGGAGATCTGGAAGTAAGAGGTGCATGGAAAGCACACACACAGTGCGGTGTATCAGCTCTCACAGGAAGGCTGTGTATCCCAAACCAGCCAACACTCAGGTTAGTTTTCCTGTAGTTTATGAACTCAGTGTGAGATGGGCTGATCTTCTGCTGTTGAAGGGCTTGGCTCATACCCTTGAAAAGCAAATCCTTTCTAACTATTTTATTTGACACAGTTTTCACGGTTCCAGTCCCTGATGTGTAATTGAGGGCTGGGATGGTGAGGGAGCTGATTGGTCCGATTGGCTAGCAAAATTGTTAGTGGAAGCTTACAAAATGCTTGATCCTAGAAAACCTGGATCTCCAAAGTCCTGGAGATTTGCTGCTGATGCCAGTGACAGGAGAAACAGACCCGAAGTTTGTGCTGCTGTTATATATGGTAAAGCCATTTTTATTACTTTTTTCCTTGAAGTCAGTCAAAATAGTCTAAAATGTTTCTCCTAAGTTGCCTGGTGACCACAACAAAACCACTGAGACGATGAACCTCTGCAGCAAGGGCAGCAGATACTCCAAGGAAAGGAATAAATTTGCCTCCTAGACATGGTCCCATCCTCTCTGCCCCAGCATCACAGCTGAGCTGCAGCCACACAAGGGAGGCCCTGCAGTGATGGAGTCATGAGGAAGAGCACAGTGATTTCCTCCAGACTCAGCATCTGTGCACAAGGAGATGAGAGAGGAACTCTGGGAGACTTCAGCAGGAGAGATGGACCTGTATCCTTGGTCCATTCACTGAATGGTTTACTTATCAATTGTTCACTAGACATACCCTTCACTCTTTCTGTGATATAAAGGAAGCAAAATGGTTTTTATTCCTTTGTTTCCTTGGGCTGCCGCAGTCCAAGCTGTTGTTCAGCTAACAAAGCAAGTGCATTTACACCGTTGTAGAGAACTTCCATAATTTGTCACAATGCTTTGTAAGTTTTCTGTGGTAAGAAACAGATACCTTGAAACCTTTCCATGAACACCGTGATCCTGTTTGGCCCCAAGGACTCCTGAAAACTAAGCATGGCACAGGAACAAGACAGAAGATGCACTTGGGAATGGGGTGGTATGGTCTCTGTTTCCTCATCTTTCTCAAAACCCATTATTATTTTTACATTAATCTGTTGCACTAGTTCTGTGTCCATTTTAGCTGTTTCTATTCAAACTGTTCACTACAGTCAGTGACTGTCTTTCACTTTCTCTTGGTATGGCATCTAGAACAAAGGGGAGCCCATTTTCAGTTAATTTTTGGTGATATTGTATTAAACCTGCTTACTATTAACACTGGTTTTTAAGATCTCTTAACGCCATTCATGTTTAAATATTGACTGTGTCAAAAGTCACTTAAGAAGGTAACTCACTGCAGTGCCATTTTTCAAAAGGAAAGATTTTGGCCATCTCCGGTTCTTGTTTCCGACTGTCTCTTATTCTCTGTGTTAAACAACCACTTTAATTCAGCCCACAGACCTCCAACAAAATTGCAATCCATGGGCCTTTATGAGTGCCTAGGCTTTTATGCTCAAATGAATCGGCAACAACTGAACCAGTGTGGGAAAAACTGTCAGATTCTTTGAGGTGGCTGGAAGGAAACTTATTCCCCAAATAACAATATCAAGACACCATGTGCCATCACTCATCAAGCTCCTAACACCTAATCTGGTATAGAGGAAAGCTTTCAACAAGTTCTTCAAAGGGGTTATGGTTTGGTTGGCCACGAAGTATTTTTATATAACCTCTTGTGGAAGTGTAGCATTTCCCTAGGCATGTGGAGGTGCCAACTCCTGTTACTGACTTGCAGAAAGCTGTTCATGACCTTGCTGAAGATCGATGGACCATAAAGTGTCCTTGCTGAAGCTGGAGCTGCATCTGCAAAAAGGCAGTGAGTTGGAGTTTTATTTTTCTACAGCAGTTACATGGTCATTGAAGTAGAACATGTAATATTCTGCTCTCTAAATGCCTCAAATAATTTTGAAGCCACTTTTGACTGTGCATTTTGGCTATCAAACAGGGTTGTTTATGTCTAAGAATCATGTAATACTTTTTCTGGGACTCTAATTAGCTAGGCTGACCTCATGTCCTAACAAATTTTGGCAAAGGACCTTTTTACTCCTTTTCCCAGTGAGACAAATTGCATTTACTGACCTGTTATTTTGCCATGTTAAAAAAGTTGAAAGGCCTGATACCTTTTACACTTTTAAGATTCCCTCATGAATGGAAATTACATTAAGATGTGGAATGGAGGATTACCCTTATGTTGTTGTCTATGGTAATTTTACAAGGGAAATTAGAGGTATATATTAGTCTGATCTCATTTTTGCCGGGTTACTGTGAAGTAAGCAAAGTATTGGAAATGTATATGTAAAAAGCTCACATAGTTAAGGCCAGAATCTGCCAAACCCCTTTTTTTACCCTTAGGCTACTAGTCCTACTGTCTGGAATTCCCTCCCTATTTATTGCCCTGGAATTCTGTTGCTTTTACAGTATTTGAGATTTCTAGGTCTAATGCTATTATAGTTTTATTAGGGAACAGTCTCCTGAGTAAGATATGAGTTCAGGATTTGGCTGACATGCTCCATGACTGTCAGAGTTACTGAAATTCAACCTGATCTATTTATATCAACTCTGCAGTTGCCTTTCTGTCCCTTTTTGGTCTTACCTTGATAAATATGTGATTTTTTTTCCTCGCTTGACTTATTTTCTCTTTATTTCTCCCTATATTATTATTTTTCATCATCTTTTACAGTTTTGAGTTTGTCTGGAAGAAAACAAGGCCCTAGAGTTACAAAGATTTACTGACATGAATAAGTCTTAGACAATTCAATGGTCTGCTGGATTGTACCTAATTGATAAAAATTAGCTCAGCAAGGGTGATTCAGCTGTGCAAGATTACTCATTTGCATAAGGTTTTACAGCTTTATTGCATTATGTAGCATATGTAATTCAAAATCAATATCAGTCTGAGATAAACACCCTCCTTGCCCCTGTATATTTTTTTTTGTCTCAGGAGTAATAAGCAGAAATACACTTTTAAGAGCTTCAACAAATGAAATAAAATTGTGAAAACAAAGGCAGTCTTAAAAAATCTGTCAGCAATGATTATCCTTTTTTTGTTTGCAGGCACAATTTCAGTTAGAAAAGGGTTCTTCAGTTAAGAAAGGGTTCTTCAGTTAAAAAAGGGTTCTTCAGTTAAAAAATGGTTCTGTTTTTAGGAGAGCTCATTGAGGACCACGCACACTTGCAAGTTAAATCCTCAGTCATAAAAATGCATCCACCTAATGGAAGCTCAGCCAAGCAGAAGTGTTTCCTATCATGTAGAATGTAATGCAACCTTTTTCTTCACATTGTTGTACAGCTACTTTGGGTGGACAGTATGAATTACAACGGTTTTGTGCCTTGGAGCACGTGTAGTCCAAGCTGTCAATGCTGAGAACCAAGGTACAAAAATGTTCTGAGCCTCACAAAGCACTGACCTACTGGCCCTAAAACCACAAGGAGCTAAAGCATGTGCTCCCATGCAGAGACAGTCCCAAAGACCTGAAAGTAAGTTAACACTTCTGATCTCTCCTGGATCAAAGGGAGAATGCTCAGCACCTTGCGGGATCACAGAAATGTAACTTGTCAGCTTGGAACCAGCCTGCTTAAATGAAGCCATGTTAAAAGAGTAGAGAAAATATGGTGAGCAGGGGCCAGATTAAACAATTAGAGAAGACTGAGAAGAAAAAGGGGTTAATGTTCTTTAATTTGTTTGTCTAACTCTTTTTTGACTCGAAAACTTCTTCACTGATATCAAAGTAAATTCAAAATATTTGTTCTGGCACTATTACAGTTGTGTCAAGTTCATTTGTTTTTACTGTCAAGCTAAGAATCGAGCTTGCAGCCACACAAACCTGTACCTGTTCTGAAAATTAAGGAATATTAACGAGGATGGATATAATTTTGTTAGCTGAAAAAGTTCATTGTTCTTGCATTTTCCTAGAATTTCCTGCTCTTGGGATTGCAGCATTGAAATTCTGAAACTTGAGAGAGGGAGGAGACCAAATGCATGGAATAGCCATGAGACTGGGTGCCATTGCATTCCCAGAAGATGAGAGAGACTGTGATTTTCAAATTTCCTGTCCTGTATGGGACGTGTCAGATACGTTCAGTTGTGTTCTCCAGATTGTGGCAAAATTCACAGACTCCAGGCTGCTTGCTAGTTTCATTTTCTCTCTGATGTTAAAAGAAATTCTGTCTCGGGTCTGAGAAAACAAGTAAAGTATCAAAGGAAACAAGTCTGTTCAGAACAATATAATCCATACAGAAATTCTTAATGAGCTGTACTTATTATAAAAGGCCAAAGGATCCCGCCCCTTACATTTGCCTGGTTCTGTTTGATTCAGTCAGTGCCATTTTAATGTTTACTTTTGCTAATTGGAGGAATCCCAATATCACCAACTTCTGTGATATTGTGCACCCTTGGACAGGAAGGACACTGGTGGATGGTGAAAGTACTGAACATTTTCTTCCCCTTCTTGCTAGCCTCCTGTGCTGCAGTTTTTTGAAAATCCCTGCTTGGTCCAGGACTTGCTAACAGGGATTTCATCTTAGAGATGAATCCATAAGAAGATATGGAGCTCACTAACTCCCTTCCTGGTTCCTGTGCTCCCCCAAAATTGGGCAATCTGCCTGGTGCCATCACTGCCCTGGGGTGTGAATGGCAATGTCAGCAGGGGAAGGCGAATGCTACTCCTCTATCTCAGCTGGGGCATGTAGTTTTACCAGCAGCCCCTTGACACCTGTGCAGCAGGAGAAGGAGGTAGATTCGTGGTGGAGGCACAGACATACAGTGTACAGGACTAATATTGCAGATACCTTGATATCACAGTAGTGTCCCTGTGTTGGAATCTGGTATCGTGTATTTTGAAGTCATGCTACTGGAATATCACCAGATAGGTCATTGTATATTATACAGTGATGTAATTTCACGTATGACAACAGATTATGTTGTGGTCAGAGATGAAAAATCAATCTTTCTCCTCCCCACAGGGCAAAATCCCGCAGTGAGGCACATTAATTTTTGGAGATATCCCAGCAACACAGGGATGAGGTTTGCCAGGCTGCAATGGCCCCTTGTGACGGGTGAGAGCCAGTCCCCAGAACCACCAGCCTGCAGCATGTCTCTACTCCAGGTCCACCTCTTTCATCTGTCTGGAAATCACTGAGTAGAGGATTGATGAAGTGGCCAAGCACAGTGCACTCACCTAATCATCACTTCTCTCCTGTCCCTCCCTGTGGGCAAAGGCTGGGCTCTGCTCCAGCCATTTGACTTGCCTAGGCATACATCAGCCTGGGTGCGGGACAGAGTAACTCCTGACTGGGAATCCTGGGCTGACGTGCGTCAGACAGAGAACCTTGCTGCCTCTCCCCACCTCCGCCTGCTGTTGGGGTCACCTGCCCTCTCGGCAGAAAACCAGCAGGCACCAGCCAGGGCAGAGCTCTCGGGGACTTGATATGGTCCCTGCGTGCCTCAGGTGGCTTGCAATACAACTGGGTAAAATGGAGACACAAAGAAGGCAGAGAGGTGACAGACTTTGCTGTGGATCAAGCAATGGACCAGTGGTACAAGCAGAAAGAGCCTGCATGTTGCCTAGTCTGGCTYCAGTCCACAGGGCAAGGCAGCCTCTGCTCCTTGTCACTTCTTGCACCTCCACTGCATCTCCTGGACCACCTTCACCCATGATTCAGCTCCATTTGTTGTCACATTCATCATCTTTGTGCATGCGAAAGCAAACAGGCAAGTGACTGCCATGGAAAAAACCCCCAGTTTTTCAAATGAGAGAGAGGTGGAAGTTTTGAGATGGCAGGAAACTCCTCTGGTATCTTGTCAAATGTCCTCATTTCAGCTGTGGGTGCAGGGCTAGCTTAACCCTAGGGCATTCAGGGCCTCTGTGCAACTGATGATGGGCATGCTTTTAAGGAGAAATGTATCAGTAAATGGCACCAGCTATCTGGAAAACTTTTAGCAGTGCCATTTGAGAGACAATTTCTTCTAAGTTTGTACTTGATTCTGTACTTGATTCTGATCTCATGCTAATGTGACAAGGATGTGCTYGTTTTACTTTAGCGCAGACACACTAGACATCTTTTTTTTTTCCTCGGGATGTTTCTCAAATTGCCTGGTTGGAGAAGAATATTTACGTTTGCTCTTTTTGTTCCTAATTCAAAACCCACTTCACTTAAGCTTCATGGTCTGTATGTTATAGCCTTGCATCTGCCAAGTGAAAGACCTGATGCTGTTTTACATGTACATAACTCTGCTTATTTTCAGAGCTACTCCTGACTTACATGAGGAACTCCTGACTGTGAACATTTTCTCTGCCGTTTTTTTCAGACTGGGTATTCTAGATCTCTCCACATTATGGCACATGAGTCACACAACGAATGTCTAACAGGACATTTGTGTTATGTCTACAGTAGAAAAAAGGCCTCAGTGGTTTCACATGAGAAAGTTGAATTCTAAATGTGGGTGGAAAAAAAGTAAAGAAAAGGGATAAAAAGATACCACCAGATAAATATAATGCATGTATTCTTTTCCTGTAAAAGATTTACTTATGCAAATAAACCACATTTTCAAAGACACATCTTGGGGTTTTTTCATACTTTAAACGGATCACCTTGAACAAAAGCCATATTATGAAGGAAAAAGAAAACAGAAAACAAGTCTGACCTTGAGCAAATTTGGTGTGGCAATGATTCATCTTAGTATCATCTTAGTCAGATAGTCAGCCTCAGCTAATCATAAACCCATGATTGTTGTATATATATGTGAGTGTACTCATATAAATATACATATTTATTTATGGCCACTCATATTGGAACTAGAGATGACCTCAGCATCTCTCACACATAGCACAAATTAGCCTGTAGGACTCTGTTCAGGGGAGATCTTTAAAATGCATTATAATTCCAAGGTGCTGCATGAGCCTAGCAGCACTCACATGCTTTTCTAAACCGAGTTGCAAGAACTTACTTCTACTGATATTGATATCGGTTGAAAGACCAGCTCACTGCTGCTGATTCAGCCTCATTCAAGAGCTGCACCTCTGTCTACATCTAGTGAGGCCCAAGGTTTTCTTTAAACACTTGAAACAGAAATGCTGTATTCGGTATGGAAACATAAACAAAGTTTGGTGTCTATATATAGGGAAGTTGTCCGTAGAAGGTGACTGTAAGCTATAGCCAATGGTACCTCTTATTCAGAAGGGGGTTATGAAACATTTGTCCACTAAGGCCATTTGCGAGAAATGCCACTTTCTACACCGTGAAAGCAAACCAGGCCCTTCTGGTTCTTTGGTCAGACTGGTGGAAATGAGAACTACCGGGGACTCTGTGGGGCTTCTCCCTCCGACATGCACCTCTTCAATGAGTGAAAAAGCAAGGATTTATGAAAGCCAAAGGGAGAGGGGGAAATAAAATAATTTATCCTAGTGTGAAATTAGAAAGGAGMAAAAGATATTTGTGCTGGGTGTGTTTCACATGTCAGTTTATGGGCTCTAAGCAATCCAAATAATTACTGGGTTGCAAACATGATGGCCTTAGTTGTCCACATTTTATCTTACCTTTTTGTTTTTCAAAGAGGTTTGAAACCAGACAGAACATACTATTCCTCCACACTCTGTAATGTTTATGTTTGGAAATGAGATTAGAAGTCTTCAAATGAAAGGCAGTTTTATTTCAGGGAGATAAAATTGCTTATTAAGCCTGCCCTTAAATCCAACTGCCTGACCAAACCCTAAGTGTTGYAAAGCGCAAACATTTCTGTAAGCTAGAGTTTTCTGCTACTTTCACTGCTGCAATCACCAAGCTATTGTTAGGCAAGAGGTGTAAGAATATGAGTACATGGGTGGCAGTGTTTGTAGAGAATGCATAATACCCTTTATACAAATCTTCTTTTAAGTTTCAGCACTAAATAGAACACATTCTCTCAATCTCTTTGTTCTTTGGTCAAACTTTGTCTTTCACTCACACTACTTTCCAGAAATATTCCTATTTTTTTAAGAGTCCCAAAGCTATCTATCAAAATGAATACTTTTTTCTAAGAAAATTCCATTTAGAAAGAAGGAAGTAGAAGAGCACAAAGGCGGACAGCCTGTGACAATGACTCATTATGTTCCTTATAAATTATAGCTGTGAAGTTAATGCAAATTGTTTCTCACAGTTTCAAAACCCACTACAAGACAATAACTTAGGGCTATAGAAAGAGGAGCACCTAGAGAAATAATAGCTTTTTAAAATTTTTGTAAACATAGAGAAGTGTGCCGTAAACAGCAGAGTTATTTGGAAAGCAGCTGAAGATGCACTAGTAGATTAATTTCATGTTGTAGCATGCAAAACTAAAACAGAATCAAACTCGAACTTGTGCCTCTTGTGGTATTTATTAAGCCTGAAATTTCTGTAATTTGTTTGGCAAGCTACCATTACATGGGGCAATACTAATCGGGAAAAAGTCTGAAAACTTCAGGAAAAGCGACAGATGTTCAGCCTCCAGAGTTCAATCTACTCTGACAAGAAGAAGTACCTTCCTTCTCCGTGTCAGGAGTGAACTTGGTGGCATGCTTGGCTGCAAGAGAGCACAGCACTGCAGCACACGCTGAATGCTTAGCACACCACCTTGTTGGAGTGGAACAGAGAGGCTCATGGGCTCTTGGTCTCCGTGCTGGCTCAGCATTCAAGTGCTTTGTTATTACTTCTCTCAGGAACAGGAGAGTCTCCAGAGCCAAATATGCACACTTGCTTTGCTGTGAAGCTTGCATATTTGCTCTGTTTTCAGAACCAGGTTGGTAACAGAGCTATTGATGAGTGTGGCATGAGCCTCCAGATGTGCTTGTGGTTGCTGGAAGTTCTATGTTCTTAGTCAAGAAATAAAGACTCACCACCATATCTTCACAACTACCTTCCTCTACCTACTGTGCTGGTACAGCATATCAGACAGCGTTTGAAACCAAACCAAAGATCTTCACAGCTAAAGGCACAAATGATTACAGCCCTGTTAAAAAGACTACAGCCTGCAATGAACCAATGTCCTCTGTAGTGTAAATACCATGGAGGGATACCCAATGTTCAGTGACTAGCAGATGGTGGTCTTACTTGATCTGCTCTGCAGTCACTTGTGGCTGTCTCTCAGAGAAGAAGGCTCTATTAAAATTTGTAGACAAACAGCTTTAGCCTAGAGTCCTTTGGTGTTCAAGTTTGCTACTCCTAAACACGTCTCTTAATTGTGCAATGCAGCCACATCMTTGCTATACTGGAAATCACTTTGTTTACAAAATCATTTTTTATGTCTTAGTTCTCTTTGAGGGTGAGAAAAGAGGTTTGGAAACTTTCCTGATGTACCTTTAAGAAATGTCTTAACTATCAACATGAGCTAGCTGAGTCACCACCGAAGTCACCCTATCCCTAGGCACACACTACAGCTGCATGTTACAGAAGAAGCATTTTAAAAGCATTGTGTTGGTGCGTGTACAGATATGTGCATACAGCCCTTATTATAGTTTCAAACAATGTGCTTTAAGGATGCATAAGGATGAACTCACTCAGATCTGTCTTTTACAAAATCTTCAGTAGTGTGACTGAATTCCAGTTCATTCTGTCCTTAGATGGATAGATCTGGCAGTGTATCATAAGGGATATTTTCCTGTTATTTTAAGAAAGCAAGGTCCTTTTACTTTATCTTTCCAAGAAATTACAAAGAGTTTCCTTGAAGCCATACCTTATCACGCATCCTGGCCAGCACGAAAGCACTCATTCCTGGTCATTACCCATTAAGGTAATGACCCAAGGTCTTTTGAGGAAATGGTTTGAACCTTTGATCCCAAGAAAACTGTTTGATACCACATATTTTATATCTATGTGTATTTCTTTAGTGCAGCATTATTAATAGTTCTGCTTTTCCCACCAACTTCTTTAGCTGCTCATCTTTTAGATAACCAGTCCCCAAGAAATGACACTTTTTTCTTATGAAGAGCAAGCATAACAACTCTCCCGTGTTTGCAGAGATACATCTCCATTGACAGTAGACTGGATTAAAGGACTATTGAATATTATTTCTACAGATACTAATGGGAACATCATGTCTTTACTAGCTCCCCAAGTTTTGGGCCAGATTGTCACCCCACCCATTTCATCTCCTAGCCCTCTGTCATCCCCCACATCCTGTATCCATGTGAGCTTGCCTGGGGTTAGGCAGACAGCATCCGACCCCAGTTTTACCTTACCATCCTGGATGGTGAAATAATGCTGACATAAATTCAATAATGCCCAGTGGGAAATGGGGAATTAACTTCTGCAAAATCAAGCCCTCAGCACGTCAATAGATATGTGAGCTTAGGAAGGAAACGGGAACACGATTCTCAGGAGGAAAATAACAAGGCAGAAGTCTTCAGGGGAACAGCACAATGAAATACAGACAGAGCGCATGATAAAACATCTCCTTTTAGTGACAATACTGACTTGCTGTCCTTTTCTATACACTCCAGCCTTGCCATGGGGCAAGGTGGCTTCAACTGAGAAAGCTCTATGTCCTTGCATCTGGGTAGTAGTAAAGAGAGACTGGCTCAGGAAGAATGGATGACTGACTTCATCTGCACCATTTCCTTCTTTTGTTAGCGTACTCTTTGGTTGGTTGTCATTCCACACAGTTCCTGACCATCCCTTTGTACTTGACAATAAGTGGAAGAGAAGTCAGAACACGAACTATTATAAACACTTGTATTAATGCTCCCTGCTGATGCAATATTCCCTCCTACAGTGTTTTGACAGTAATTCAGTAATTGTTTTCTGAGTGGGTTACTCTTTCTTCTGAGAAAAAAAAAAGATGCAGATACCTCTTACGTTGTACTGCCTATCCTCAAAATGCATCACTGGAACTAATTTCTCTGATGACCTAATTGAAGMTGGGTATCAGCTTTCAACCGGCAGGCAGGACAGCTAAGTAAGGCTGTATCAGTCTGGAGTTTCAGCCATCTTCCTGCCATTCCAGGAGTCCACAGGGCAACTGTGTAATCAGCTCATACTCTTTCTTGTTTTTGCTGAGCTTTTTCTGCTAAACCCAATGCATTTCCAGACAAATATTCATTGTTATTCCTGCACTACACTCTATTGCTTTGTGTTGCTGCAATTAGATGGCTCTGCACTGGGTTCACTTCTGGCATAGCCTCCTTACTCTCTCAGGAATGCCATGTTTATAATGCTGCTAGTAATCAGAGTAAGATGAGATGAGGGAGTTTCTGAGGTTGGCTTTGAGGATTCTTTTAAAAAAAWTTTAATGACACTATCAGCAGCAGCTTCAGTTCCTGACAAGTGCATTATCATGTCCAGACTCCCATCTGCCATGATCTCATGGTCAGTAAACCGTGCCAAGCACAAGGGAAAGAGGCACAGCTCTGGTTAGGATATGGAGAGCATGTGACAATATGTCTTGGAACAGAATTGAAGAGTGTGCTCAATGACTATTGCTTTACCTTTTTAATATGCCCTGGCTACAATGACATATGTATGCGCAGTATAACGTGATCTCAAATGGTTGTAAAATTTGTTGAGTGAATAAGTGAAAAACAAGGGAACACCTGGATTCTTCTGCAGTGTCTGATCCTGCACACCATGTGTCTGAGCCTCAGTGGGAGTAATTCACCCGCTTTGAGTTTCATTCCAAGCAACACCTTTTCATACCTTGATTCCACCTGCTATGTAAGAGCTATAGGGCAATATTTGATAATATAAGGGATTCAAGACGTGTGTTTTCTACTTACAGCTTCCCCCAGGCCTACACTTCTCTGCCCTCTATATGGAAGCACAACCAATTATGAAGGATATATTCATTTACCTTTTTTTACATGTAGAAAGCAGAGTAGTAATGAGACAGAACAGGAATAATGTTTTAAAAGAAATATATGTTATAAAAATATCCAGATTGTTCAAAGAGATGCTATTTGCTATTTGTTCAAAAATTGCTTACTGACTTGAATTTCTTTTCATCTGCTTTATTTGTTTGGTTTCACATATGGTGATAAGAGACAAAAATCAATGTCTTCTCTATGAGTTTTGTGTAATTAATGGAGCATAATCTCAAGATGAATCTAGATCTCAACACCTTTAGAGAGGCATAAGCAGTATTTAAAAGGAACCCAGAGCCCTCTTCTTTCTTTTCATTTGGTAATGAAACAAATAGGAAGCAGTACTTAGGGGTGCTCCCCTCAGCCTCCCATCACAACAAAAAGAATAAAGAAATAGCAGTGGAGGTGAGGAGTAGAGAAAAAACAGGATCTGTGAATGGTAAGGCGGATATGGCACAACACAGTATACGGAAGAATGATGACTGTTTGTGTTTTAAATGTTCCCCAGTGCAATAAGAGCTCTCCTGTAGTACAAGCAGCACCCTGAGGACTGGTCCCACCTTTCTATTTCATCATATACCTGCCAGACGGTGACAACACTAGTCTTAAGAATGGGCAGTGTGCATGCATTTGGCCTGTGCATTGTTTATTTTTTTACCTCACTAACTAGAAATATAAGTTCTAATACATGTTTCCACATCTCTTAGTTGCCAAGATCAGAGCTGCAATTCAGCAAAATGTTTAGCAGACTACAGTGCAGCAGAGCACATGCTTAAATTGTTGTAGAAATGAGATCAAGCTTCCATTTCTATTTTTTGGCTTTGTTTTTTTCTCACTTACATGATCAAATTTCTTAATTTTCTCTTCCATATATATGTAGTCTTTGAATGCCTACTTTTAAGCACTTGGAGGCACATTAAAGAAAGAGGTGCTTTGTTTAGGGCTGCTGATTTGAAATAATTTATAAGATCAGAACTGAACATAATTTTCCTTATAAGTGATTTATTTTTCTGAGATATATAATGTCAGAAGATCTGAAACAGGATTTGACATGACTTTATGCATAGTTTTGTTTGAGTTTTGCATTATTTTCTCTTAATATTTTCTCAAACAAGTTTTCTGGTTTTTTTTTGTTTTGAGGCAATAGTGAATTTCAAAGTTTGTCTGCATTTAATGCTAATTTTTAAAGGGATAAGAAAATTCAATGAAGGGCTAAAAATCACCAAATTGAAAACAAAACAGACCATTCTGAGTTGAATGAAAGTTTCAGTCAATAGTAAACATTTTTGTTGTCTTATTATTGTTGCCTTGTAAAAAATGTAGTTTCAGACTAAATCAAAACAAATGAAAAATTATTTTTTTCTTGAAATAACTGAAAACTCAACTTTTGAAAGCTGTAATTGAAACCAGACAAGTAAGTTGGAAAGGGAAAGATAATCTACCCACCACCAATCCAATAGTCGTGGTCAGCCATTGGATGAAAATGAGTGGGATTTGTCTAACTTAAGCTCACCAGCTGAGGTTCTGCTGTATAATGAAATAAACAGTTTTTTTGAACACGCATTACATCCGCTGTCTCCAGTACCTTTTTAGGATGRCATGGATCAGAAGTTCCTATTTCTTTCCTTTGGCAGTAAAAAGGGACCAGTGGCACCGCTTCAATTTGTACAACTCACGCCAAGTCGAATGGGGTGAATTGCACCAGTTATGTCTTTCTAAGGAAACGGAGGTCAGGCGCAATGCAATTGAATTATCTTAAATGGAATGATTTTGCCTTTCACCAGGCATCTTGTTTTTTTGCATGGGTGATCAGGAACTCCAGATCCCAAGACAACAAGCTTCCTCATCACACAGGAATACAGAAGAAAAAGTCCCCTTTGCAAGATCAGAGCCAGTTCTACCAGACATTTTAATGCTAAGTCAGATCAGTCAAGTAATAATTAACTTTAATTGGCACACCCACAAACTGCAACATTAATCCAGTGCAGATGAATGATCTAAAAACCATGGGCATTCTTATCTTTAAATGAAGAGAGCAAAGAAAATAAACTTTAAGCAATATTTCTAATATTATCATTGCTATTTTAGGATGACTAAGACCAGACAGAGGAATCCTGGCAGGAGTTAGTTTTGCGTTTTAATGTGTGGTCCTTGCTGTCTAACCAAGTATGAGAACTGCTTATCTCTAAAATGACTCTTACTATGTGTTATCAGACCAGTTGTCAAGGGCTGATAGAGCTCTTGAGGGTACTGGACTTTGGGGAGCCAGTAAGTTCTTACCTGGCTCTCAAGCATGTGGTCAGCAACTCATCTCCCCATGCTCAAGTGGAGCAACCTGGACTGTATTTTTACTGGTCTTCTGCTCTTTCCCATGCTCCAAAAAGGAGGATGTATCTGTTTACAAGGAATTCATATCTGAGCTAGACTTTAACTGCACTGCTCAATGACATAAGCTCAAGATGCGGTTTTAAATATTGCATTTAAAGCCAAACCCAAGTATGAGATAGGCAGTCACTGAATTAATATCTTTGCAGAAGAAGAATAATTTCATTACAGTTATGAGTGGCGTGAGTTGTCTTCACAAAGATCTCCAATGGCAGCAATTTTCCAGGGGGTGTAAAATGATGGGACAAAAAATACACTGATAAAATCGAGGAGAAAAATACACACTGATTGAAGGAAAGAAGGAAAAAAATAAAAGCAAAAAAACAAAAGAAAGAAACTGAATGCAGAAAAGGAAAAAGAAAATGTAAGAATAAATCCAACTGGACTGGAATGGTCATGTTGCTGTATGTTGTATGGAACAGGGCAGAAAAATATAGAAAACACTGAAATGTGTTTAGAAGAGAGCGAGTGGTATATGTGCTGAGTGGACTGGGAAGGATACACTAGTTAATAGCATAGATAATCTTCTTTAATGGGGACAGATGAGCTGTGGCTGGTTTTTTGGAATGCTTCCTTTAGCAGTGCAGCATTCCAAAATTTTTCGTATTAATGTTGCGATGTGCTTTGCAGGAAATATCTGAATGCCATTAAGACATGACTATCATACGACATTTTTTTATTTTAGACAGACTACACTTAGCAGTGCAAGATTATTTAGACAAATAAAATAAATTATTTTGTAGGAATAATTCGATATAACTTTGAAGCTTTTAAAATGCAGAAAGTTATTATTTTAATTTTTTTCCCTGTGAAAGAACCTCTTACACTTTATTTTCTTAGTCTTCTCCTCTTTCTTCATCTCCCAGTCTGATTTTAATATCTTCTAGATATCTCTAATGATTCAATGAAAGTAAGCAGTAGAGCGAGAAGTGAGTAGGTAAGACTGAAGAAGATAGAGCTGTGGTTAGAAAAAAGAGCTTGGAGGAATCAGGGAAAGTGGATTGTGCTGCTGAAGACATAGATGAATGAGTAGCTGCTCTGTATTGATTCAGGTCAGAGGAAAAAGGGTCTGATGTGGTGTTATTATTCAAACTCACTGGTTCTTGGACCCTGTGAGATGAGAAGACATAAGGGGAGAGTCTGCCAGTGTCAGAGAAGAAATCTGATCCAAAACCTTCTCATTTGTTGCCACTTTTTTCATTATTCTGCCTTTTTCAGCGTTCATTAGAAATAACTTGCACACAAACTGTGAAGAAAACAGAAAAAAAAAAGTTTTGTTTCTTTCAAGGATAGAAATTAATCTTTTCATGACAATCTTTGAGGTGGAAAACAAACAACACCACATTTTGGCAACAGCTGACAGGACAAATACAGCAAAGAAGTACTTTCCACTGTGGAAAAACCAAACCATTCAACTTTTGTGATCAGGGTTTTGCACAACAAACTGACAAGGAGGACTCAGTAGTATGAAAAGAGACAAAAATATCCTGCATGCTACTGGAGCAACGAATGGTATGTTTTATCTACCTCTTTCAAAGCAGAAGCAGCTTACCAGAAAGATTCACTTCTTACATGAAAATTTATGGTGTTTCTTTTAAATTCAGGGAACCAATCTATGTTTCCCAGCACAAGGAAATCAATTTTCTCTGCTCTTGAATACAGGCCAGTCTGTGCATTTTCTTCAGAAAGCAAATGGACAGGAAAACACTGATTTAAATAATATCCTTTATGTCTGTTGGCATAACACAAAACGCTTTATGTACCAGACTTTACTTCTTTGTTTGAAGTTAACTAGCAATATACAACTTTCAAAAGTTGGCTGTGGAGATCTTCCTTTAGACTTCTGGGGAGATTTCTTCAAATTGACATGTTTTAGCCTGTGCTTTGCTTAGATTTGTACATTCTTTGTATGTGTGTACACCCTTGTACTATACAGGGACATACAGTGCTTGTTTATGAATGCTCATCAGGAGACCTGCTTAAGACAGGCATGTGTACAAGTAAACATGTATTCTAGAGGCAGCAGAGACCAGGGCTTGAGTATTCGCCCAGATGTCAGGTGCTGCTGAATTTTAATCCTGGGTCTGGCATGGATTTGCTGTATAGCCTGTGGCAAATCACATAATCTCCCTGCCTCAGAGTCCCCACCTGTGAAGTGGGGATAATAACACTTACAATTTCCTACCTCACAGGCTGTTTTGAGGATTAATGGGTGTCTGAAAAGTGCTTTGTATACTGGAAGTCCTGGCTTATGGGGTGGTATTTTGACTCTGTCTGAGTGAAAATTTGGATCATTGTTTTGGACTTTTCAGAAAGAATGAAAGAATAATTTATAGAAAATAGCAGCACCATCCCAACTACTCTAGGCACAAAAACATTGCTCTGTCTAGGTCTTCTCATGCATGAAGTTGTTGTACACAAGTTCTACTGCTGGCATCAGCAAGTGACCTTGCTTGAGGAAGCATTTGGAGGATTAATTCTTTACTTGAAAATTTTCATATTAGACCCATAGAGTCTGAATAAGAACTTGAGAACCTGATGAATCACGTAGTTTAGTTTTCTGCATACTAAATTCTTTCTTTCTTGCTGCAGTTGCCCCTCTATTGCGTGTTGGTGTAACTTAGACCCATGACAATCATTGAGACAGGACACGACCTTTGAGAAGGTACAGTCCTGACACACTGCCAGGGTTAGGAGTAGAAAAGGGAACAAGAGTGCCAGAAGATCCACCCGTTGGAGAGGAATACAAAAGGGAAACAGAGCCAATTCTTTAACAGCACTTCATTGCCATAGTGGGAGAAGGCAGGATTGTGCGTGGGGAGAACCCAAGGACTCTGAGCTGCCTACGGCTCAGGTAGGGATGAAATACATTTGGCTGCCGTGGCTACTCGGGCAGCAGGGCCAGTGCTGTGGAAGATGCTGCCGCCTGCCTCAGCATGCCTGCTCTCACCCCCAGAGTGATGCTGCCTCTTCCGTGAGCCACTGAGGAGAAAAACAACTGTGGAAAATGGGGAGTTATTTTCAAACTCAGCTGAGCTTGCTAATGTGGGGGTAGTGTGCTGATACCTGGAAAGATGCGGTTGAAGGTGGGGGTGGCAAACGTGAACCCCTTCCACTGGTGTTTCTGCTTAAGTTCCCGTATTGTAAAACTAGGACTTCAGCCTGAGTAGGAGTGGTGGAATCTAGTTCCTTTCATGGAAAAAGAGAGACCATGATTCTCCATTACCTGCAACCCGTGTATAGTCACTATCGTCCCTGCAGAGTAGGAGTGAAATACTATCGGTCTGATTGGTACATCCACTTTTAACCTACTTTGCACAGTCTAAAATGACTACAAAGCAACTTGTAAAAGGTTGGAATTATTGATGRTAAAATCATAAAACGCCCATGTAATTTTTTTCTCATTGTAGCTGTGGACTGAAAAAACAAAACCCCCTTAGCACACCAAGTCTGGTCTCATGAAGGCTCACATTACTGCACACTTCCTAAAGTTGCTTGTAACTGATTGCTGTCAAGCAAAGACAGAAATATGTGGCCTATTCCTTTGAAGTGTACTTTTCACTAAGAGAAAGGGGGTTTTGGCAATATAGTGGCTAACAAGATTTTAAACAACTGTTGACTAGAAATGGCCAGGGAAAAATATGTTAGCTGGCAGTGACCAAACCTTGGAAGACTTTTGAGTTCATAGTAATGAATCAAAACCTTTTTGGAAATGTCAAAGTATTTCTAGATCCATTAATCGAAAAACATTGAAATCTTCTTTGCTCATGTGACACTTAAAAATAAAGTAATCACTATGTGTTATGTAATGCATTTGTTAAGCATATTTCAATTTCCTAAGCCAAACAAGACTGGTAAGGAACACCTCCAAAAAGAAGCTGGCTGGCACAGCAATTGTGGGTTAAGCTGTTTTGTGATGTTTCCAGATCAGATCTCTCCATGGTCATTCAGTTCTGAATTAAAAATATTTATTCTGGCATGATTAGTTTGCTTACAATGTAGATTAATTTTTCAATAATAAACCTATTTTTCTTTCCATATCCCCCAGCCCAAACCTGGGASATATTTTCCAATAAATAAAAAATTCAGTTAGGATATTTGTCAAAGTCTTCATGTTTCCTCCAGGCTTGAAGAATAAATGCCTATTTTAGACTAAGAAAGTTCATGAGGGTGGAATATGTTTATCAAAGTTTGTAGTCAGTGAATACTTCCTTTTCAACAAGCTACATCAACAATACCTCTGGGCACAGATGGGCTCTAGAGAAACTGAAAGGTAGCTAAAAGATAAGGGAAATAAAATCCTACTAATTCCACCATTCATGTCACATGTCATGGTGTTTCATGATATGTCATACATGATTTATATAGCCCTTTTAGGACATCTTTCAAATTAATGAGCAATCGTTGCGGAGATCCTCTTGGGGTTTTCAAGTGAAAAAATAATGCTGCTGTTATATAGGTCTCAGGGGAGTGTCTCACACAATCAACCCAGGGAACACTAACATATCAGGAAGTTTGTGAAGAAATAGGAAAACTTGATGAGCTCAAGATTGTGGAAGCCATGAGAAAGAAGACCATGCTCAGAGAAGTCTTTCCCTCACCGTCTCTTCCTTCAGTGAGAGGACATGAGTCAGCAGACAGATGGAAAAACTTGAGCCAAGTCTCAGTCTTCAGAATGCAAGAACCTCTGGAAATCAAGGGCACAACTGCTGAGAAGGTCTTTTCTCACTATTTCCCCTCCTACCACACCCTTACAGACATTCAGTCCCACTTTTACAGGGCAGTTTTTCAGCTGAACTTGAGCTTTTGCTCAGGCAAAGAAAAGTTTTAAAGAAAAAGAAAAATCAAGAAAAACCCCATCAGGAGATGATCAGCATCAAACAAATTTAAATCTCCAAATAATTTGCCACTTCAGACATCTGCTGCTTGGCAACATTTGGATGACCTGCTGAGAGAACAAGCGGAGAGATGTGTTCTTATTTGAAAACTAGCCCTGAAATCAGGAGACAGCTCCCAAAGCACAAACCCTTCCTTTTTGTCTTCCTTGCCTTTTGCCTGCTTGTTTGTCTCTCTTTCTCAGGAAAGGCAGATGGTGGTGACTGGATGGAGCTGGATGTAAATGCCCTGTTCTAACTCATGGACAATAACATATCTCCAGAGTTTTGCCTTTGCCTCAGCTGTAACTCCCAGCCAGACAATGTTTCATTCCTGCTGTTCTGTCTTGCTTGACCTTCTCCTTGCTTCAAGTGCAGTAAATCAGGTTTGAAGACTGGAAAGAAAAGTAGGGTTCAGTACAGAAGATGAAGACACTGACAGGTGGGTGCTGCAACCCTTCTGCTCCAGAACTCTGATCTGTGGCATGGCAACACAGATGACCAAGCGCCTTTTTTGTCCATGTAGACCGCTGGGGTACAACTCCACAGCCATTTTGCTCAGCAGCAAGGCTGCAGCCGTTCCCACATGCTCCACTTAGCCTGTTTCCTCCAGCTCCTTTCCCTCCTTGTGCCCCTCACCACAGGGCATTTCAGCAACCTGGCTGAGCGGGGTGGCTTTGTAAGCAGTTGTGCCAGCATGACTGAGGAGGTGGCAAGCTGCTACTGGGAGGGCGGAAATCAAGTGTGAGGGAGAGCAGCGCTCTTGCAAGCATGGTTTGCAGCTAAAAAATATAGGCAGAGGACCACACCCCAAGGCACTTCAGCACCCCTGGGCACCTCAGCAGGATGATGCAAAGATCCTGCATGCTGAGCAGGAAGCCACCAAGAGCTGGTCAACAGGCAGCAGTGGTGATGGTGAGGTTCCAGAGGAGCCTGCCCTGCAGAGCAGCAGGTTTGCTCGGGAAGCACCCTGTCCACCTGCAGCCTAGCTGGGATCCTGTGAAATAGCCAGACAAGGCAGTCTCCAAAACACGGCCTTGAGGAGAAAAATATTGCAGCTCTGGCACCCACCTTTTATGTATCTTAGTGGGTAAGGCAAGAGGGCAAGGCATATCCTGGCAAGAGGCAGGCGGAGCTCCTGTGCTGTCCTCAGCCTTGAGGAAGGATGGAGGCTGCACGTGAGTGTGTCTGTCTGGCTATGAAGCCAGCGCTGGAGCAGAGGAAGGGATGTGTCCTCAGTCCTGGTGAAGGTACACAGCCACATAAGGCAGCTTGTGCAGTTCATTTGTCGGAAAGAAAATGTTTGAGTAGCAGCCTGCAACCTTGTATGGTTCCAGCTATGGTGTCTCATGTTCCAGTCCTTTCACAAGCTGCATCTGAACCATTCTCAGATATGAGACCTTTGACTAGGCTGATTTTGCTGTCTGTATTGCCAACCTGACATTATGCTAGAGTGCAGTTCCTTAAATTCCTTTTGACATGTTTCCTTTCCATTCACACAAGAAACAAAATGTTGCAGGAGAGTTTGGCAGGGGCATAACCAAGTTTTACGAAAAGTTTCAGCACAACTATTTTCCTCATATACACAGTATTTGGCTCATTGTCTTGCTGTGGTTATTAGTGGTATCACTCCAGTGACTTCAACGAAAGGACTCCCGGGATGAATCTGGCCCACTGAATTAATCTTAATGAGGCACTGAGGAAACTACCACCTTAAGGGGGAGTCATTATTCTTGTTATGAAAGAGTTAACACCCTTTGAAGGATTTCAGGAACACACCCTTTCGTTGTCTGTTTTCTACTCCATAAAGCTTCCTTGCATTGTTATGCCCTTTCTCTCCCTGTTCTGTGTTGCCCACCACAGCCCAGCTGCAACCAGAAAAGGCAATGGTTTGGCTTGTGGTGGTAGTATCCCAAATCTTCTCACTTCCCTCTCACAAGCCACCACTTTTTGTGGCAATCGTTTTTCTTAAGCTGCTGTCTGAGATGAGAGAAATGAACAACAGTGAGAAAACAAGGAGGACTTACTTTCCTTTATTCTCAGGACTGCCTTAATAGCTGCAGGAGGGTACAAAAGTTATGGGGTGCATTTGGTTTCTCCCCCTCTAATAAGGATCTGCCCAATAGTACATAAAAACCAATAAGGCAAACTCCCTTCACTTTGTTTCACTTACCACCTACCATCACACCTCCGACTGCAGTCTGCACTTGGTCAGGCTAAGAGGGAAAGAAGGAGGAAGATGTATCTAAAGAGACCCCCAAGACCCTGGCAACACATTATAGAGCAGTTTGTGAGCTGTGAGAGCTGTACCTATCCTCAGTACAGGGCACTCTGTGCAGTTTTAATGTGGCTTTTGAGTGCCTATCCTGCTCCATGCAGCGGCAGAGCAAGGCCAGGAAGACTTGGCACAGGCAGATCTAGTGGCTTTGCAGGTGGAACTGCACTGTGGGGCTACAGCGGGCTGTTGCCAATATAAACATGGAGACCTGATGCAAAGAATAGCCAGGCAATAACTGTGGGAAGATTGGACGTGGCTGAAAGACTCAGAGAAGAATCTGTATTTACAAGGAGCCTCATACTCAAGAAATGTGTCTTCCTTCTTCCTTCCAACATGTACGACGAAGCGTTTGTTCATTCTTATTATCCCAGGCAGGCTTTGAAGCAGAGAAGTGCCTGAGGACTTTGTTCCAGGGAGGAGTGTTTAGATGCAATCTGAAAGAGCCGTGGAGAGCAGCCCAAGCTCTATCATCGAGGTGGAACTTGTCCAGAGCCCCTTTGGAGCYGGCTACACCCTATTACGCTACAGCGACTGCCAGGTACGTATCTACCCCTCTGCGGTGTGGCTCCTGATACTATTATTAGTAATAGCATCCCAGCAGCTTCAGTGTGAAAAGCTCCAGTTAGAGGTGGGGGCCTTGATGATGTGAGTCACTAGACAAACACTTATTAAAAAGACAGGCCCTGCTTTCAATCTGGTTTAGTCTATGCTAATTCTAGAATGCTCAGAGACACCACCTATTCCCTGTGATAGCCTTACTAGCTGGTTTAGCTGGCTTTGCTCTTCTTCTGGCCCAGATATTTAAGTACACTTAGACACCTAACTGCCCTTAACATAAGATAGGTTCCTAAATAGTTAAAAAAATCTGCCTGTTTGTTCCTGTTAGCTTGCAAAAATATGTTACTCAGAATCTGAAGTTGAAAAAAGCCACCCAAAATATGTCCATCTGGCAAAATCTGCAGTCTGTTGCAGTGACAACAAATCAACCGACTGCAGGAGCTTGTTACCTTTTCTTCTTCATCACTGCAGGATTTTTTAAAACTCTGTAAGCAGAGTAATGAAGCACGTTCCTTTGGACATCTTATATTTGATAAGAAGATGCAATGTATTAAAAAAGGTATCTGTGAGAAAGGTGTTCATGCATGTCTTGTGCTGCATGAGAACTAAACACAACTGCGCATCTAGTAAAAGCAGAAAGTTTGTTTCTGGAGTTTTACATGCTAAAGATAGACATGTGGAGAGAGAAGAAATTGTAAAAGTTTGAACATCACACTTTTACTGCTGCTAAAGACATGTCTCTGCAAAAGCAGGGAGTGCAGCATCTTGCCAATGACAAAAGGCTGACAGTGCTGTGACTGTTCAGTCTGGAAAAGAAAAGGTTCAGGAAGATCTTATCAATATCTACAAACACCTGAAGAGGAGGTGCAAAGAGAAAGGGGCCAGACTCTTTTCTTTGGTGCTCAGAGACAAGACCAGAGGCACAGGCAAAAACTGAAACACAGGAAGCTCCATCTCATCATTAGGAAACACTTTGTTACTGTGAGAGTGACCAAGCACTACCACAGGTTGTCCAGAGATGTGGACACTGTCCTTGGAGATATTCAAAAGCTATCTGGACATGGTTGTGGACAACCTGCTTTTGATAACCCTGCTTGAGCAAGGAGTTGGACCAGATAACCTCCAGAGTTCCCTTCCAAACTCAGCCTTTCTGGGATTCTGTGAAAAGACTGTACCCATTATTTGATTTGGAAGCATTTGGAATATCTGAAACACCTATTGGATAAGAAAGTGGGAAATTAGAGTCTGTTTCACATGCTAACAGGAATGTTGTAATTGTCTGCATCTCTTAATGAGACACACAGAAGTCTCTGACTGCCACAAGGACCTTTGAATCCAATGGCTACTTAAGCCAGTGGTACTTGTCCAGAAGGATGTTATCTATGCTGACCTTCTGCTGTCCTTATTAGACAAAGTACGTGAAGAAACAAGAACCCTGGAATCACTTCATTTCTGCTTCCTAGTGGAAACAATTCCTCTTGGCACACACATCACGTCAGTTTTGCAGCACAGCTCTTCTGCAGCTAGTGGTTGAAGGGGTGTCAATCTCAGGGGCAGGAGCCAAACAATGGTTTGAGGACTTCGTTCTGCATCTGCGTTTATAATTTTTGGAAGAGCCATATGTGGAATGTATGTCAAAGTGATGTAATCTAGCATGGTAAATCTACTTTGGAAAAAGAAAAAGGAATAAAAGGAAATAAAAAAATAGTTGCTGGTAGGACATATGTCCTACTAAAGACATTAAAAGAGACTAGGATCTTTTAATCAAAACTAATTGCCTTTCTTTTTATTCCATTACTGATGTGTCCATTATGTAATTATTGGAGGTCTGCACATACACAAATTCCAAATCCTATGACAATTCCAAAAGAAAGCCTTAAAGTCACTTTTGCCAAGGCAGAAAGAATCACATGTCAAGTAGAGGACTGTCAGCCTCTTCATTAAGTAAACATAACTGTTTTTTGCTACAGTGGGGTATATCCGTATCTTCTTCACATGTCATTATGTGCCTACCATTCACTGGTCCCTGTGATGCAAATGTGCTTTGCATRTATGCACACACTTGAGCATAATGAAAGTGACTCCCAGATTTTTATGAGCATCTTGAGAGCCTGGCTGTGATGCACCATGCAGTCTAACAATGGCACTTGCTTCCATCACAGTCCTAGTGCTGGATCTTTGCCTGGAAGATACATGCAAGCTGGTGGGGTGTTTTGTGATCTTTGTTTGTTTGTTTCAAACTGAGTAGAATATACTTAAGAAAACCAATGTTAATTTAATGTTAAAGAAAATAGGAAATTGAAAAGTTACTGCCTTCATGAGGCAGACTTCTTTCGGCCTTGTTTTACATCGAAAGTCTGTCCTACTCCCATCTTTCTTGTTCATTGTGTTTGTTTTTTAAAGAATGACAAAAAAAGGTAGGATACAGTGTGATGTTCTGAAGACCCGGGGCTTTAAATTTCCTCTTTTTACAAGTTAAAATGTAATGCCTCCACTCTGAAATAGGATTGGTTATTACAGGTTCAGTGCAGAGGAGGATTTGCGTCAGTCAGTTTTCTGTTTGTGAGCTTGTGCATCAACACATGAAGTGCACCAACCTCACCCAGAGCTGTGCAGTCTCAAAATGATCCCATGCCCTTTTCACAGCTCCCTTTGGCAGCTCTCCAGGAAAAGACGACAGAATTTAATGCTGTCCTCCCCCTGCCTCAGAGTAATATGGCAAGTAACTGTGCCGCCAACACCGCCTTGCTCGGATTGGTAGGATTAAAAAAGGTGCTCAAATGGCACGAGTGTGCCACAGTGCTTGGTACGTGACCACAGAAGTTAGACCCAAATTGTACCATGTACCTACCTCCTTAAGCTAATTTGACTGGTCATAGCCCAGAGATTTGTGTTTAATAGTCCTGAGTATTTATAGAGAAGATGCAGAGGAAGAGGAGAGCGATCTTGTTCAGGCACAGAATGATGATGTAATTTCAGGATATGATCAGAAGAAGCCAGATAGTGAAAGGTTATTTTTCTTCCCACATATAGGAAGAATCCAGAGGATGAAGCATAGAACCTCTTTGTCCCTGAAATCTTTGAAGCCTCCTTAGATTGGGGGAAATTGCCCTCTGGAAGTGTCCCTGCTAGAGATGTTGGGAGCCAACATGCCTGATCTGGACTAAATGCTTAGCTGGAGTCAGCTGAAGCTACTCTTTTCCAAATATATTTTTTCATAACAGATGTTTCACACAGTGGGTAAAGGATAATGGCAATACTTTCACATCCATCCTCTTTCAGGCCATAGTAAGATACATTTCATTAAATCAGCCAAGTCTTTACACATCACTTTTGGGTATTATAGAAGAAGACAGTTTACCACAGGTTGATTTCTCCTCTCTCCTCTCCACGGCACCCAGCTCTGCATTATCTGCATAAGCCACTGAGGTGAATAACAGGGCTGCTTGGCCTAGAGGGAAGGGAGGAGATTCACCTCACCAAAATTTTAATGGCTCCAAGGAGATGGGTACTGGTTGTACTGATAAGAAAAACGAAACTTTCAATAGAGGTTCAGAGGCAGCTTGCACTGAATTGACCAAATAGGGTTATGTACATACATACATACAATAGGAATTACATTTCAGCTTGAGACCCTTTGTGAGAGGGATGGAGAGAAAACATTGGATGGCGTGGGTTGGAAGAGACCTTAAAGTTCATCTAGTTCCAACTCCCCTAACATAGGCTGGGACACCTTCTACTACACCAGGCTCTCAAAGCCCCATCCAACCTGGCCTTGAACACTCCAGTCTCAGTTGGAAGAAGTGCTGGATAAATCCTACTTTGAAATGCTGAAACAACTTCAGTTTCTCATGAAGGACGACGGTCAATCTTTGCACGTATGTTCTTGTGGCACTTATCCAGCAAGAAGACAATACATCAAAACATCATTTTTCCAACATGCTTTGACTTCTTTTAGACCTTCTTCAAGTTTAGACTATTTTGTACTCTGAGTGAGTTTTTAATTGTAGGATGCCCAAAGCTCTTCCTGGAAAATCGCTTGGAGAAATAAGGGTTTGAGTACTATGTAACATATGCACACAACTCTGACACAGCTGGGATGCACTGTACATGTACCACACAGATGGCTGACACATGCTTAGCAAGTTCATCAGGTCTCCTGTGTGTCAGGTGATCCACTGAGGGTGTGTATTCTGTAGATCTCTAAGAAGGATCCCTTTAAGGAGCATCGTGCTTCTCATGAGTTTGATCCATGAGCAGGGGACATTTGCCTGAGCCTTCCAGACGACAAGAGGGCAGCTGGGGTTGCTTGACTGCTGCAGCATTACTGCAAAAGAGGAAAAATTTCTTCTTCCTCTCAGTCAAAATTTCCAGGTGGGCCCAACCTCTACACAGGACACTCCAGCTTTGCTCAGCCGGCCAGGCGGGAGCCTGGGCCTCCTTGTCCCATTATCTGCTATCTGCCCTGGAACAGTGTATAAGGCTGTGTGGTGCTGGCACGTGCCTAGTGGTATCCCAGATGTGCCCTGCCCTCCTTCAATGGGAGTGATGCCAGTGCTGTATGTCCAGCAACACCTGTGGTACCTGATGGGGTGTGGGGTGTGCAAAGATCCTGATTGATAAATAAAGCCTGCTTTTCTCATTCAGTTGCCTATAATTGTAAACATCTGTAAGGCTGGATGGTTTTGATGTTTGAAGGCTTTACTGAGAAAACAAATTTTTGAAAATCAAAACAGAGAGCAAAGCTACACCATCAAGTTAGATCATTTTATGGCTCTTGACAGCATGCTCCAGTTTTTAAATTTTCATTTTAATTTATTTTATTTTTTGCAATTAGAAAGGATATAAGCATATTGAAAGTATTACATCATGGATTTACCAAGAGCATTAGTACTTTAGGAGAGACAGTTCTTTTCTCCTTGTTCAGAGAAAAGTCGGGATATGATGTCTTCTGCTATGAATAAGAGTTACTCAATAAAAATTGACCTTAAGGTTAAATGCCAAGGGCAAAGAGGCTGACAACACATCCCATCTGCTGCTTCTTTTTAAAGGTAGAAGATGTGCACACTCTGTTCATGAAACTCGGAAGAATGTAGATGAACCTTCCTCTGTATCACAGTAGGTAGAGCTCCAGGGTGGTTTTTGGTGTTCTGCATTTCATATTCTGGTCTCTCCATTTAATGGTGATGCTTGGGAAATCAATAATTTCTATCAAGAAATCTGTATTTCATCTGTCAATATTTTTTCATGCTCAGGAGAACTCTGCCTCTTTGGCCTGAAGAGCAAATAGTATAGAATTGGAAGAAAGGTTTGAGTGATTCATATGCTGTGAGCCACATCCCTGGGTACCACCCAGGGACCACAGTCCCCACTTCTGCACAGCCTCTGCTACCTGTGGCTAACCCCAAGCCATTGCATGGAGCGGCTGAGCCCAGGGGAGGTTTCAGGTCTGCGTCCATGCAGCAAAGCTAGCAAAAGTCAGCTGCTCTCTTGAGTGCACCACAGGAATTCCACCTATGTACATCACTGCCGCCTCCTAGGTTAACAAAGTATTTAGCAGCTGTCCTGTACACAGACAGTTTTTGAAATTTCGACATTTTTTCCTTGCCTAACCCATGACAGAAAAGATGTCCTCTTGGAAGGAAACTCAGGAGACTAATCAGGAAAATATGCATCAAGGCAAAACATTTCATCAAGCAAGATAGACATTTCATTAAAATGAAGTTAAAAAGATTACTTCAAATTTTTCTACTTTAAACTTTAGTGTAAAATTCTGCATTGAGAGTAACCTCTAAGTGAAAAATCAGTGCCACTTTATACACATATTAAAATGGTAGGCTCTTGTCAACTTTGGAAAAATGTCTGCTTGTTCAGCAGCAAAATTCTTCTATTAAAAGATGTTTAAAATCAGTATTTTTCCTGATTAAAAATTATCCAAAACCATTTAAAGGGAAATTACCTGTTCAGAGCTATCTGTGTACAAAGTAAGGATATGAAATCTTGCAAGTATTTGTGAACAACCTTGTTGTGACTTTAAGAGTTGCTTAGATGGATACGCGAAACAAAAAGAGTCCGGTGACCTGGTTTTGTGCTGAGCTGAAAGTCTGTGAGGCAAGTGTAAAACAGCCTCACGGCATAAATTTGGAAATGAGTTATTCTAAATTTGCAATATCAGCAAAATATTTTAGATTGGAAAAAGGAGATGGAAAAATCTCATGGAAGGAGGTCAAAATGTTTTTGCTGAACCCTAAAATTTCAAATCTTCAATGCTATTGTGTGTTTCTGCAATGTTTTTTTTAAAAATGCTCCAGTTTCAGCTGGAGGAAGTTCTGGGTACATCCCAGCGCCACAGCAACCCTAACTCATCAGGCCTTGTCCAAGGGCAAAATACATTATCCCACTACCAGAATTGAAATCACAGACTTGCAGCTTTGGTTTGCTGCAGTTTTCCCAGTTTGCTGCCCAAAGTATTACAGAGCATCATTTTATATAAATTTCAAAAGATGAACTTTGAAAAAAGACAAAATGTCAACAAAGTCTTAGACAACATAATGGAAAATATCACTGATGGCTTTTGAATACCTACGCTTGACAGATGTAACAGCAATGATACAGTGGAATTTGAGGCATGAAGCTTCATAGACCAAACCAAGGTGAGGTCTTACGTGATTCTCTCAAGCTTGTCTTCTATGCTAAACCTTGCAGAGCCCATGTCCTGTGCCCAGATCTGCCATCTGCCACCGTTTCGCCACGTGGAAGATAAAGCTTGACTTTCTTTGTAAAGTCATATGAGTGGTGCTTAGAGAATCATCCCAGCCTAAAACACCTACAACTTTGAGAGTTACATCTCCTAGCCTAGGCTTCTCTTTAGACAATGTTTTCCATTTAATTTTGTTTCTCGTTCATGCAGTGGAAAACACAAGGCCAGAACTGGCAGGAGTATGACATTGGACAAGTAGACACCAGTGAGGTGCATGGAGTGCCTTGAAAAATAACATATTTCAAAGTCCAGATAAATATATGTAGGACAGCTTGGTGTACACCTACTGACTCAGTCTCTGAAATATTTGCTGCCGTATGTGCACAGGCTATGTGCTGCTCTGACAGAGTTAAAACGTACAGACTGGTAATTATCAGAGTCAATTTAATTATGTGAAAATGAGCAGCTATCATTTTCTTCTCTATACTTTCTCCAATATGCAACACTTACTAATTTGCATATGCCAAAATTAAGCCCTAGTAGATGGAAGCAGCTGGCATTTTGTAGTTCTGCCTTTGTTTTAATAAGCCTGTCCCGAGACGTGACGCATATACAGCCCCTGAGTCCCTGATGCCCTCTGAAATGAGGAAGACATGGCAACACTGGCAGACACCGGCAGCAGCCTCTAGGTTGCCTTAGGGCAACTCCACAGGTCCTGGCAAACAACTTGACTTCTGCTGGCTACCAACGAGCCCTGAGGGAAAGACTGCCAGAATATTTTGGCAGAGCTGCCATTAGACATGCAAGGGTCCCAGGCTGAGGATAAGGCATGAACCTGTCCTTCCTCCCTCAGAAGCAGGGGCCACCTTGTCTGCTGCCTGCCAGCCTCCAGCTGCCCCTGCTGTGGGGAGCAGGGCTGGTGGCCCAGGGTGCGGTGCCTGCCTGGGCGCTCAGGTGAAGCCCTGCAGCCTCTGAGGACCGGGAAGAACCTCCCCCATGACGTGAACTGCCATTTGGGTAATCAGCCATAATTACAGTTAATGATAGCAGTGTCTGGGCACCCCTGCCAGAGTCAGGACCCCATTGTGCTTGGCATTGTGCAAACACTTAGTAGGTAAATTAGACACTGCAGTCAAAGCACCTTAAAATGCCTGGCGATCTGACAGCAGCACCGTGGAAGAGTGTGGAGATAAAGCTACCTGGCCTGCTCAGCAGTCTGAAGGAAACTCCAAGAGATGCAGGTGCGTGGGCGGCTGTTCAGCTGTGAATGGTCCTGCAGAGCTGGTGAATTTTTTCTGGTGAAGACTCAATATGTTGGGCAATTTTTCGTCAGCATGAAACTATTTGTGGTTTGAGGTTGACTCCCATGAATAGTGTCAGGAGTAGAGGACTGGGGTCACAGAGCTGGTGGGGGAAGAGTTCCCTGGTTAGCCAACTTTTGCAAGAAGAAATGTAATGTATGGGAGATGGTGATGTGGGCTGGGGGAGCTGATCTTCCACCCCCTCATTCTCTTCACTTGCTACTTTTCAGTTAATCCAGGAGACAGGGGCTGAGGGCCGGCTTTTAGTCTTGTTTACCCCGTCCTCTTTGTGTAAATAATTAAGCGTTAATTGGAGCAGGGTTGAGTGTCCTGCATGTCACACCTTCCAGGAGAATGTTTTAACTAGCATGCCAGGAGTCATTCTTCACACTCTTCCTCCATGACTATCTGGATGTTTTATAAGAAATGGGATAGCTCCAAGAGGAGGAGACAGAGCAGCCTCTTCCACAAAATACCTACAAAAAACCTGCTGGGTTAAAGTTCTCACATGTAAATCTCTGCCTTGAACCAGTGGAGACTTTAGACCTGCACTAACACATTCCACCTCTCCAGTCACTGTTAGCCAGGAGGTTATAAATACATGGAGGTGTGTGTCTCCTGTAGGAGCTGTTCTGTTTATCTTAGAATACTTACACAGTCATGTAGCAAGAGAGTGAAATGGCTTCAGAGCCATGATAGAGGCCAGCCTGCTGGGAAATGGAGAATGGCCTTCAGTGTTGTTCTAGCAAAGGCAAGTTACTGTGCAAAGTAAGGAAAGTGACTGCAGTATCCTGTCTCAGGATATCCTCATAGACTGCTTGATTAATCACTGTTGAAGGAGAGAGAGAGATGGACATTAAAACCAGCCTCTCAGTTTTTGTCCTGGTGTTTTAAGGGAGAAGGATACCAACACATCCAGTGGTAAAGTGTTTACAAATCTGAATATAAGGAAATACCTTTTTAATGTGAGGGTGACTGAGCATTGGCACAAGTTGCCCAAAGAGGTTGCTGAATTTCTGTCCTTGGAGATATTCAAAAGCCGCCTGCACCTGTTCTTGGGCAACTGGCTCTCGATGGCCCTGCTTGAGCAGCGGTGGAGTGAACCAGATGATCTCCAGAGGTTCTTTCCAACCTCAACCGTTCTAGGATTCTGTGATCTGTCCTCTTCAGTTCCTTTGAATCTTTCAAAATTTCCCAAGGTGAAATGCATCATTTTCAGTCAAATGCAAYATTTCCTGTTGAATGAAATGACATTTTACAGGTTTTTGTTCCAGCAAGACCAACTAGATTCTTCTAATTACTTTTTTTATTCAAACTCTGATGTTTCTTCCCAAAATTTTTCAGTTCGGAAGATCAACTGATAGAGCTTGTAATTTGCACAGTCCTAGGGCTACAAGCTTAAATGTGCAYAAGCACCTCTATTGCTCTAATGAAGTGGGATTTTCAAAAGGACTTTTTGAAGCTCTGACTTTACAGACCAGATGCCTATTCAGTGTGGTATGTTGACTGGGAGCCTTACCTTGATCATTAAAACAACAGCCCAGGCGTGCATGACGCTTTTGAGAGCAAGCTATACACCAGGACCCTGCCCTCAGGGGTTTTCAATATTATGCAGTCATTATAGCAAAGAGGACAGTAAAGCATGAGCAGGGTGTGTGTGTGTGTGCATATAAATGCCAAAGATTTTTGCAACAGGAGAAGATGAGAGAAAATGTTCCTGCCACAGGAACATCTTGGTTGCTTACATTTTTCTTCTCTGTTACACAGTGCAACCTTTTCATTTCAGTGGCACATGTGAGCTTGTCTGGGAACAGTGCTAAGGGAAAAAGGAGACAAAGAACACAGCATGGGACCAGGCAAGCATTCCTGCCACGGGGCAAGAACAGATGCCAGGTTATCTGTGAGTGGAGAGTGCCAAACTGCTGAAAAGTAAGGTACAGAACAGGGGACAGGAAGCTTTGGCAGCAAGAAGGCATGGTAGTTTTTTTAGGGATTGTTTAATAGTTGTGGTAATTAAAAGAAAAATTGATATTCCATGTTTCTTTACAGAGTGGTAGTTGAGTACTACTTTACAGCCAAATTCACAGCACACTGCACTCTACAAGAATTGACTTTAGTGGGTTTTGGATCAGGCCTTTGGAACACAGGCCTGAAGCAGAGTCTGTCAGCCCATTAAAAGCAAAAAAAAAATAAAAGGATCATGAATCAATCCTCCCCATATCTGCTCCAGATTCTGAATCAAAACCATCCCTTAGTTCATCTGATTGCCAGAGAAAAGGGAAAAAAGAAGAAGAAAAAATAAAGTCCTTCTGTGTCTGTGGAAAGATTTCTCATTTGCAATACCTCAAACTTCTTGGGAATTACCTAGAATGTACCTTGAAGAAGTGCATTTTTTTGCTAAGATTTACAGGAAGTGCAGCTTATGTCTGCCAGCCTCCAGCACCATGCCCACACTGTGCTCAGAGCTGAGATTGCACCGTGTGAGATGTACTGAAACCAGCTTTCATCTAGCACTGACAATAGCCAGGAATATCCGACGGCTTAAGCTCTCGTTCCTTCCTTCCAAAACACATATGGAGCTCCTTCCATAGTCTGCACAGCTGCAGATTCCCTGCCATACTCTGGAAGCTGGCTAGAACATGGCCACACTGCCATCACATCTCCGATTACTGAATCGTCTACAATGCCTTGGCAGTGCTATGGACAAAGCCTGTTTACCTAAGACAGAATCTTGGCCTGCCACTGCGTATCCACCATTACTGCTCCACATCTTGGTGGAGTCACTCCTGGGTTACATAAATATAATTGAAATCAGAATCAGACCTGCTGATCCTCATTATTTTGCTGTTTTTCATACCAAGATGGCTCATCTACAGGCACACAGGACGTGACCTACCAGTCTCCCTGGCTTTATTTCCTATGGATGGTATTTACTGCTGTATAGGAGCCTGTCACAGGTCTGCGCATGTCTGACTGATACACATACATGATGCAGGTCCTGGCACAGTTTCATCCACAGTAAATCAAGATTCATTCAAGTTTTGTTGATTGTAGCTGATCAGAGACCCTTTGCAGTCTTGCTTAATGTCCCCATACCTGTTGTAACTGAAGCTTTATTACCACATCACGCAAAACATGGTCACAGTCCCAGACAAGAAAACAACATACAGCTTACAAAGAATAATGTGAAATTACAATCTAGAAGAGCAGGGTGTGTCAGATGCAGGTCACTATCTTCCCGTCACTCATCTCTTTCTCTTTTACATTTCGCATTTATGCATTTCCTTAGGTCTTCCTTTGCCCTTCACATTCATCTTGTCTGAATACTGATGGAGGATGAATGAATAGCAGATCCCATAGCAAGTGTGGGTGGATTTTTAGGGGCAAAATACTGCAATCGAGTGTGACAGAAAAGGCAATGCTTCTTTCTCTGCTTGGCAACAGCAGGGCTGGGACATTTAGAAAGTTGTGATGATGAAAGTGTTTGGAATGGTGTTTTTCTAAGCTATTGTGTTCAGCTCAACTGCAACAAATTATAGAGAAATATAATGAACTAACTAAATAAACAGYGTCGGCAAGGTAGATGTTGGATGAGATGCTATGATGTTGGATAAATAATAGGAGATGAAAACTTAATTATAGGCCAGATTGTTTCCTTCCACTGAAAGAAGCTCTTGAGTTCCCCCTGCAGAATTTTCACAGGTTTCTTCTGCTGATTGTGTGGGATTTGTAAGACTTGTGACAACCTGTTGATATACTCAGGAACTTTCAGACGCTTACTTATAAGAAATTTTTCCCCCTCCTCTCAGTTCTCCAGTCCATTCGGCTTTGTGACCAGGTGATTTCAACAGAGACATTTTGCTGGGGCATTTACCTGTAACTCTCTTCCTGAACCCCTTTTCTCTTCTGGGTTATGACAYTGTGGAAAAGTTAGAGCTGCTTGTTGACTTTTAGGTGAATTCCTTATGGTACCATGAACAGATGTGATGGATGAAAGCCCTCTTCCACCCATAGACTTGCTTTACAATATTTATCCTTCCTTTCTCTGCTGATCCCTCAACCTCAAGAGCTCTGGGCCAGCCTAGGAAAACCCTGATAATGCTGTGAGACGGCTGCCTCATTGAGGCGTATCAATAGCCTTAGATGTGAGCAGAAACTCATGATGTATGTGGCTTTCCAGGCTAGAAGACRCATGATTTTGTTGACAACAGACTTCATAGTAACAAAACAAATTCCTATGCAGAAGGAGCTGACACRGCCATTTAATTTTGGCTTCACAATCCTTTGCTTTTACAATTTTGTTAAGCAGAGCATGGGGATTTGCCAAAGGATTCTAAACCAAGTGTTTGCCTCCCCAAGTTTGTATGAAGAGTCATTTTGAGAGGTAGTTTTGGACTTGCTTACTCAGCTCATTCCCCATAAAATTTACCCACCCCATCATCTACGCCCACACCTACACGGTGTTCCATCCCCATTAAGACGAATCAAAACAAATCAAAAGAAAATTACACATAATGAGTGGGAAGACTCACTTTCTCCTCTTCAGCTTAAACTGCTTGCAATCCTCTTGCATGAAGAGGTAATAGTTCGGATATGCATTCTAAGGATGAGCAAAAGGGGAAAAATAATGACTTTACACAGCGAATCTTGTATGCACAGAGGTCCCAGACTCCTGTATGCTGTGTACCTATGGGACCATTCACTCGTTGTCTCAGAGCTGGAATGAAGCAAAGTCCTGTGCCAGCAACACTCTGAAATGAACAAGTTGAATGGATGTTTCTTTCCAGAGTGATTGTATAATAGTTCATAGAGGTCTGAATACTTAGGTGGTTGCAAAATTAAATTTTAAAATGATGGCTGAAATGCAACTACCAGAAAAATATACTTCTCCACCTCTACACTTTGCAGATGTTCTTCACTCTTGAGTGATTTCTGCCAGATACAAAAAGGAACATTTTATCTTTTCCTCTCATCACCTTCATTTGGGCCACATAACTGCCAATGATTAGTATGAAAGATATCCTGACTTTCACAGCACTGGAATAACTCCACCTAGTCTAGGCCTAACTTTCAAATCCAGGTCCCAAACTTAACACAGTTGTCCAATAAACTGACTGAAATGAAATTTTGGCTATGCCTAAAATACAAAATATTGAAGTAATTGTAACTAAAGCCAGAACGGGAAAATAAGTATTGAACGCCTTGTTGAGCTCAAAGATGGGGTGCATTTCTAGGCATTTTCTTTGCATAGACAGGTAAAAAATTACAAGAGAATATACGTGAAGAGGGAAACCTGAGGCATATTTAATGATGCTGTTATATGTCAAGATGATACCACCACGAACTGACATGGAAGAAGAAGTGTTTCACAGAAGAAGATTAATTCGAGGGCAAAATTCAGATAAGCGATAGCATATTTTGAAAACAAGGACAAAAAATTTGAACTTGCCATAAAGTCTGCACAGAATCTTCCCATGCAGTCTTTGCTGGTGGCAATAACCCTCCAACCTGAAATAACACGGGTTTGACTTTCAGAGCAGTAAGTTTTTTGCAGCATTGAGGCCTAAACCTCCCCCAACTTTGTAAACATAAATTGGCTGTGACTAGTCTCGGGGATCAAAGAGATGCAGAAAGCACAAGAGCATTTTTCTGACTGCATCAATTTTTGCTAAAGAATTAGAATTTTAGACCTGCACATTGAAAAGCAAAGAAAGCTATTTGTTTTTTTAAAAACAAATTACAGCCTGAGAAAGGGATTCTGTCATCACATTGGATAGCTAATCAGAAAAGCATATCCTAGCAATCCATCTGCTATTTGACTATTTTGTCTACAGTTGTACTGAGTTTACTACCCCAACAGCACAGAGCAGTTTCCATCTCTGATATTCTACATACCTCTACTTTAAAGACCCAGCCTACTCTGAAAATTTGCTCTTTTAGTTTCTTTATGGGTGACTGCTGTGATAAAATCTTGGCCAGCTTCTCTCCCTCTCACATCTGTGATAGTTGCCTCATCCTCTCCTGGTCCTGCCAGCCTTATGGCCCATTCARTCCTTGATTACTTCTGCCCATGGATGCAGTGGAGAGGCTGATAGGAATGCTTAGATCTTTTGCACGTATGACCCAAATGCTTCCCTTCTCCCTCCGCTATTCCTGAGTGCTGTAGATTTGTATAATGTCCTTCAGATGTCAAGGCCCTTTGGGCAATTGGCAGCAAGTCAGAGATGGCGAACCTGTGAAGAAGCAAAGAGCTAAATCCCTTCCTCTTTCACAGTTTGCAAACACCTCTCTCTTTCTCTCTCTCTGATCTTGAGTCCTGAGGTTTTCTTTGCTGTGGTTTGAACTACAGTTTAAAATGTTTCAATTGTCATCTTGCATTGTGATGCATCACATGGTGCCCCAGCCACAAAAAGGCCTAGTAATTTGGTTTCATCCTGTCACTGATTTTGATGTGTCTGGTGCAGCTGGATGTGGTCATGTCACGGGTTCCAACATTATCTTTAACAGAAAAACAAATGTCAAGAGAGAAATACTATTGCCTCACAATTAGTTTTAAACAAATCAGACTTTGGAGAATAGTAAGATTATCAGGTCTGTATGCCTGTACAAGGAAGTTTAAGATAAAGTTTATGTTTAACATGTACAGTCATTCCTAGGGGAAAAGAAATGCAACCCTGAGACTTCATACGAAAGAACAGAGAATCTGATAATGCAGTTCTCAGGTAAAACCTTTCTGTGAAATTGCATTTTGTACAGCAAGGTAGACTCTATCTTCCACCACCCATTTTCCAGAGCAGATATTTATTATTTGCTGTGATTGGTAACAGGCATTTTCACTCCCAATCTGATTTGGCTGGAATTGAAGATGGCCTGCCCTAATTTGGGATGTTTTTCTTCTTGAATAAATAGGAATGAAAGGAAGTAACAAAGCAGCTCTACTGCCAGGTGAGATATGTTAGGGTGGGGGGAGGTTTTTATCTCCAGCAATGAAAGAGATTAACAGGTTTTCTTGCCTTGGTTAGAGGTAACAAAATGGAAACTCTTTTGGTGAATCCTCCCTTTCGCCTCTTCCAGGTGCTTTCATTGTTTCTGCAGCCCTCCCATTTCCACAGAGAGAGGACCATTTCCAGGTGTACTGCTAGAGGAACAATGGTGAATTCTCGTGTTCAAAAGAGAAGGAAGTTGTTTTGTAAGAAAGATGAGGAAAAAAAAGACATTGTAGCTCTCACTTTTTAAAAACAAAGAAATGAACAATAGGAAATATATAGACAACAACTAGCCTAAATATATGAAAACTCTCCAATCCTGTAACAGACAGAACTGGTTTTCAGTTCTCTGGTATTATGCCTGGATTTGTATAATACAGGATGATGCAGAGGATCTGGCTTCATTCTTTGGAAGCAGATGTTGCATGTCTTCATACTTCCAGTAACCATGTTGTCCAAAGGCTCATTTGGGAAGAAGCAGCAAAGTGGCACACATCCCATGAGTGGTTTTACTTCGATGTTTACATATTATTTACATAAAGTGGGATAGAACTGTCATTTGGATTTTGTTTAATCTCAGTGAAAAGTAATTTCTGTGGATTTGCTGTTCTGGCAAATGAGAAAAACATATGAGGAAATTCATATGCCAAGGATGTTTCATTAGAATCCAGTCAGTGGATATGTCCTGTTTTCAAAAGAGTCCTGGGCTCCTCTTCTGCAAGCAGGGGATCTCAGCTTCTTAAAAGAGAGTGTCACTAATAATACAATCTTTTCTAGAGGCTTGCATGTTTCTTGGCTAGAGGTGGTCAGTACCAATGCTAACAACTTCCATGACCAGATAAATGAGAAAATAGTGCGTTGAATTCCTGTTTCAGCTAATGCATTGTGAAATAACATTCTTTTTTCTTCATCTGGAAGAACCTTAATCAATATAGTGGAGCCAAAGTAAATTTGCTTGGGAAAAATTAGATTTGGATTGTGACTCAAAAGTAGGCATTTGGGCCTATCCCTATTGCTATCCTATTTTCAAAGAGAAGCATGAAATTTCCACGTTTCTAAATAAGAGCTGAATGAAAAGAATCATAAAATCATTTCCTATATATTTATTCCGATGTTTGCATGGATTCAATTCAGCAATGTTGATCTTCTATTGTATTGAATCAGTGGGAAGCACTTACATTCTGGGACTGGAATTTACACTGACATGTAGAGTACCCATTTAGTAGAATTTAYTAAATCAGTGCAAGGACCTTTTGTCCCTTTGGAAGCCACCCCATTTCACTTTGTTGAGGTGAAGCTTTTGATTATTTGCATTATCTGTGTTTTTGTTTCTACTAACTTATTGTAGGTTGATACAACATCCAATAAAAATGCCCATGCAAGTTTTGTAGAGATATACATCAGTTTCTAAGAGTTTTTTTAGTCAGTATGATACGTACATTGAGACAATTGACTGCAGGGACTGATATCTGCCAAAAGTTACTTGTAAGAAAAATCTTAAAATCAAATTGCTATGTGCATACACAACAAAGATCGTGCTGGAAGTATTTGCCTTCTTCTCCTATCAAACAGAAACAATTCCAAGTGATTTATTTGACCATTCACAATAACACTAACCATGACTCAAACATATCAAGTATTCAGGCTAGGTTTTTTCATCCTATATTTTAAAACGTATGCAATGAGGGTGCACTGAATGAGCACTTCTGAATCATCATCAGTGTTTGGTTTTAGTAATCCTGAAAGCAGAAGAGAAACAAAATCTATCAGGTTGCAATGTCATGATGAAAAATTTGAATCTGCCTACTAAATAATGCTATTACCTCCTAAAATTAGAAAGAAAAGCAAACTCAAAGCCGTTGTCCTTCTGCTTTGCTAATCATGTTAGATGGTTTGGAAGCAATTTGCTGAGAAGCAGTGGTGAAAAGAATGGAAGAATGTGATTCTTCTGTGTCAGGGAGGCAGAACAGAAAAGTGAGATTGGGAAGACTAGAAGATATTGACTTTCTGAGCCTCACCTTATTTTGAGACAAAGGTGGCAAGAGGACAAAACTAAGCTTTTTTCAGACTATTTTTAGAATTTGTATTACTAATTCATCTGTGTTAAAAAATACGCAAATGGTTATATACAGTTTTACTGGCAGTAAAACTTAYGTCTGAAGCCAATTTTCCCTGTTATTTTACAGACTACAAATACTTCCACATTCTTATTACTAAAGACGTAAAAGCATTGATAGGAACATTTGAAAGCTATTAGGGTCATTTACAGAATTAATGTGGCTGTGCTTTGAACCTTATTAAAATGTATTTGATCTTATCAACTGAATTGGAGTGAAGGGCAGGAAAACACGACAAAACAAGAAGGGTTGTCACCGAGAAAGTGACAGAGCTGGCAAGAACAGGAAAACTGGGATGACTGAAAAGGCAGGGAGACCTCTTTTGGCTCTCTTTCTGGGCATTTTGCAGCTTCATTCAGACTGGCACTTTAGAGCTGATTATGACTATGAAATCCTTTCTCAGCCCCAAGGTAACTGTTCTCAGCTTTTATTCACATCAATGCATTGCTCACAAATGCTGCAAATTCTAATGTCCTGCAGATGCAAAAGCCTCCTTTAGAAACAGGTGACTAATAGTGGGAAAATGAATGAGTTTTTGAGGGCACAGTTGGGGTTTTGCGTAGTTTGGGTTCTGCTGCACAATACAAAGGCTAAAAATAACATAATTTAAGAACTGGAACAAAGACCTTTCACTCTTCCTTCAACTTGGATATCAAATAATAGAGACTCCTCCCTGAATTCATCTTTCCACTGGCACCCAGGTCCACAGCCTGTAACACTGTGCAGTCCGAGACTGCCTGACCAGTGTGTACGTACAGCAGAAGGGTTGCAGCCCTGTAGGTGGGAATGCCACATGTCCCATCAAGCTGGAATTAACATAGTTTGGGTTTATTGTGTCATAGTTGTTGCCAGTGTGTCTGATGCATCTGAACGTGGACATGTCACAGCACAAGTTCACGCAGAATGACGAGGCAATGCAATAAGCTATAGTATTACAAGCGTTATGCAATGTTCTCAGAACCAAAGAGAATGAATCTAGTATTGAAAAACACTGCAGGATGTCTTGTTTGATTGGTGCTAGCCTTTTTAATTTACTCTCTATATTGGGATTTTTCCACTTGCAATTGAAAATGCTTGTTACAGCAATGTTGTTCTGAAATAATCAGGATGAAGTGTTGCTTTTTTTTTTTTCCTTAATGAAATCTCTGAGTCCCCTTCCAGCAAAGGAAGACCTGTTTGTCAGAAGCAATTCACACACCCCTCTTTTAAATCCATGGCCTGTTTTTACTTGTGCTGTTCAGGGTTCTTCAGTCTTTATTTAACAAGGTTACGTAAGGAGCGGTGGGGGAGGAGGTAGTATATTGTATTGGCAAGGAAACAACAGGCTATTTACATGTTGTATGTTTAGCAACAGGGCAGTTTGGGTAACCTGACTTCACTTGTCTTAAATTAATGAACACATCTGACTTAGGGTTCCAGTCGAGGGGTTGTAGGGGTTTGTCATTCTCCAAGTGGTTCCAGTGGCTGCTTCCTTCAGACATCCAAACCATCTCTCATGAGGTTTTGTTGGTAATAGAACTCCTTGGTACCACTATGACCATTTGCTTCTTTTTTTTCCAAAGGTGTATCCACAAAGCCCTCGTTGTCAACAACATACTGCAAAAATAGCAAAGGCRTTCTTCCCTAAGGGAAATAGAGTGCAAGGAGTGGGACAAAATCAAGCAGAGGCAGATTATGAAAGATTATCAAGCAAATTTCTTAATAATGAGTTCTATTGTGCTGTAGATTAGACTCTGAAGGGCAGGGTCAGAACTTTCTGTTTTGCAAGCACAAAAATTCAACTCGGCAAAACATTTAAGTTTCTCTATGGCAGAGAATAATTGGCAGGAACATGATTGGAATGGCCAGCTACTGAAAATCTTATTCTAATTTCTAGGTTTCTATCAATTTTTTCAGATTAAAAATCCAGAAGACAATAAAAAAATCAGTCAGCTGTGGATTCAAATGGGAAGTGTACTAGGGAGTGAACCAAGAGCTCGCCAGAGTTAGCAAGTCCACACTCGCTGTGGGGGGGACAATTTTACTCTGCCTGAAGAGTGCCTTTTTGTGGTTTAACTCAGCCATGTGTCCCTAGGGGCAGTATTATAAAATAGCAATGGTGGAATTCTGTGTGTGGAATAGTTATTGCAGAATAATTATTTCAGGCTGTTTTTCTTTGTAGACAAGCCTCACTACTATATTTTGACAATAAGTTGCACCTAAACTGATCTCTTTTAATTGGAGCCTAAGGAGTTTTTAGATTTGCGTATGTAGAGTAAGGATCTAATGAGAAGTTAGTGCTTGTAAATACCTACCAAAGCATACTGCCACATCAGAAAAAGAGGGGAGCAGCGGCTCCACATCAACGCAGCTGAATTTATTTTACACAGCATCCAGCAGCGTTACTGACTTCCAACCCTAAGTTTAGACTCCGAACCGAGGTACCAGAGGCAGGGGGGCATACACCCACCCTGACTCTCTCTATAGCACGACTACTCAATAAATTGTTTCTGAGCTTGYCTGGCTAATTTTACAGTTGTTCAATAATGTACAACAAAGCCCTGCTCAGCAGGAATCAGTATGCTGGTCCCACGTCTCCAACTGTCTGAGAGATGATGATTGTTCCTGAGAGCTCCTGCATGGATATAGTGTGTGTCATGTTTTGGGGATCTTAGGGAGACCTGGGCAAGATTCAAAGCCTGCTCTGTAGTTCATATAGCAAGGGAACAGTCTTAGAGATCTGATCTCCTGTGAGCTGGATGACCCCCTGGCATCACCTCTCCATTGAAGCAACTCACATTGCTAGAGGGAGTATACGGGGGAGGTGTAAAGTTGGGCAAGACTTTAGCAGAGCTCTATGGCTGCTGGGTACCTCCATGAGGTGTCTAAGCTAGGGTGGGGTAGGTCTAGGGCTCACATACCAGAGGCATTAGAATATGCAATGCACTGAGGGAGCTCTTTGATATTAATGACTGAATACTTTTTTTTGGTAGTGTATGTTAAAGAAATTGTTCTGACATACCTTGTTTTAGTCAGTATTCGATGATTATATATAAGTGTCTTATCTTCAGTGGAAGGGGTGCTTTATGGGAGTAACTTTATACTGTTTTGGTCAAAATTAATTTTTTTTTKTCCCCCCAAATCAGAGAAATGCTTCCATTTAAATATTGCATCTCCTAAATAGCTTCATAGGAAAACAGAAATCTTTATTTAAGGGAGGATTTATGCAATCTCTGGTTCTGTCAACCATTAAAAACATAAATAATAGTGTTTGTGAGAGCTAGGGAACTAAAAGCTTCAACATATTTTTGCAATATTTTCAAAAATTCATGTTTTCCTCAGCTTTTGTGTTGACAACTCTATCAAACAGCAAAGAGTCATTTTTGCAACATTGCATGCAAGAGATTCCTTATTCTTTTCCTGATTCCTTCCCACTTACACTGGAATTTTTTGTGTGTATAGCCAGCAAGAGGAAGGGAGATATTTTTTTAATGCATCTTCTCCAGGAAACTGGGGAGACTTAGAGACTGAAACTGGGAAACATCAATGGGTGGGACCAGGAAAGTCAACTGAATGCTGTATTATGCCACGACACTTTCATCCTGCCCTTCTATCAAATAGGGCAGGATAAGAGGCAATGAGTTGGCATAAAGTCGAGGTCAAAAGTTGAAAGCTGCCCATTCCTAGAATTTTTGATACTTCAACTTATTGACTCATGTTGCAAGTGTTTCAGGAAAATTACTATAGGCTGTGAAGCTGTTTATTTCCCTTATTTCTGGAAGTAAAACACTTTCATTTCAGCATTTTGGCTTCTGAACATATGATGGAGAGGGATTTTTGGCTTAAACTGGCAACTGCCACCCTCACAGTAAGAGAAATCCCAGAAGACTGTTGTCTGGGGAGGCTTTGAGGCGAGCAGGGTAGAGGGAAAAAAGCTATTAGCAGCACAGACAGCAAAGCCTGTCCTGGCAGCTGCTCTGGCTCCGGGTCCAAACTATGGGATCTCCTTGCCAGATTTCTATTGCATGACAGAAAGGAAGAGTCAAAGAGAAACACCTGCCAGAGTGGCCCTGAGGTTTGTTCTCTGTGTTGAAATGTTGTTATYGCTGATGCTAGTGGGATTTACTCCCCGGTATGGTGAATGAGATTTAGCTACCCACAATTGTCTTCTGAGTGGAATGACTGGGCTATGGACTTTGGTTGGGCCTGAGATTAGTTTCTGAATTCAAAACAAATGTTCCTTCTCTGAGTGGAGTGTATATTTAATCGCTGCAAGAAAGGTTTGTCCTAAATGCCTAGATCAAACATGTTACAGTGAGGCAGTGGTGAGAACGTCCCATTACATCTGTCCCACTTTAAACACAGTTGAGGGCAGGTCAGATATTATTTTAATTTGCAAAGTTGTTTGCGCTGTTTACTAAAGAGCAAATCTGTCCTTTAATGACTGGAAGCTGAACACTAATGTAAGCAGAACCGGAATGTCAGATGATGTTGAAAGCTGATTATATAGCTTGTACTTTTAGTTTCATAATTAAAATTTTATAGGCTGAAAATACCTATTCACCCTATCTACTGTAAATGCAATAAGTGAATGTAGGTGGACTGGATCTTTATTAACCACTGAATGATGGGTTGTGTTCACACTTGTACCTGAGCCAGACCTTAGCTCCTTTACACTGAAGACTGACAGAGGGTGTGATTGCTCTCTCTTATTATAGCTGGAGGTAAATACAGGTGAAGAAGTAGTTTTTAAGATTAAAATGSAGAGGAAGGTGTCAAACAATTTGATATAAAAACTGTAACAGATGTTTCTGGATGAAGTCCATCAGAGGAGTGAGAATTTGAAAAAAGTTTCCAAATGGAGGTGTAGATGCAAAACTGCATCTCATTTTAAACCTGGACCTTAATACTCTCACAGACATGACACTACATTGGCTTCTGATTACAGAAGGGTACTGTACACAGAGTCCCAGGCAGCTCTGGTGACATGGCTCTGTTYTGTGGTTTCTGTGTATCATCTCTTATGTGCAAAGGTATTAACATTTCTCTGGATATACTTGGTTAGTACAAGTAGCTGTTTAATCTCTTTCTCTGAGAAACTGTCATGGTTTGGGAATGGTATTCCCCAATTTAGTGTTCTCACTAAACTCACTCACTTTCCTCCCCTTTCCCACTGTGGTGGGACGAAGAGGAGAACTGGAGGCACAAAAAGGTAAAGATCACAGGCTGAGATAAGAACAATTTACTAGAAACAGCGATGAAGTAATGAAATGGAGCAGCAACAACAGCAATATTAATAACAGAGTGTACAAGATAGGTGAAMAATACATACGTGAGTGGTCACCATGCAGAACTCTGTGCCACCCAACCCCACATACCCCCAACCCCAGCAAAACTGGAAAGAACACCACCCCCTTCGTCTCCACTGCAACTGGCCTGAGTAGAACAGCCCCAGGGTCCTGGCTGTCCCCCTCCTGGCTGAAAGCAGGACAGAAATATATGCTGAGTTTTATGGACATGGCGCAGAAGGACAGATTAGAAAGGGATCTGTTTGGGAAATGTCAGTAGTTTTTTTTCTAAAATGAAGTCATGTTTTCTTAAGCTTGATGGGCCCACGAATATTTAAGTCTCTTGAGCATTCTGTGTGTCAGTGAATGAAGTGTGCTACAGAAAGAGCCAGAGCCAGCTGCTCAGCATGCAAATGATTTTTATCTGATAAGTGGCATTGTTTGCCTGCTTGTATATGAGTTTCACCTGTAAAATAACAGGTCAGTGAAAAAAAGATTTCGGTAATGTAAATTTGTAATTTCCCAATTATTTATGTGATATAAACTCCACCAACACAGCGATTCCACTTCTTCCTATATCCTTTTTTTTACCTGCACAATTGTGCTAGGTTTGTTTCACTTGTGCTTGGCACAGAGCACACTGCAAAACACCTTCACCAGAGCTGCCATGGCCCTGGGGCCAGCCAGAGCCTGTGAGTGACATCCCAGCTCTGCTCCAGCTGCTGCCARCCATCCACAATGTCCAGGCCAGTCTGCCGGCCCGGGGTTGGCAGTTGCAGACTGTAGGGGTGGTTCAGCCATGCTCTCTCCACATACCTCCCCTCTACTACACCAGAGCCTGGAAGCATATGTTTGCAGCAAAATTCAAACACAGCAGGAGTCACAAGCTGGGCCAGCAAGTGCAGCAATTTGTCTTCCCCAGCATTTCTTCCCTTTCCTTCAATAAATAACAATAACAAAAAGACCAGTGTATCTGGTCTATACAATACGGGTTTCAGCGGTTTCCAATTTCAGTGGTACACCACTCTCTTTAGCAAACCACAGTTTTTGATTTCTAGTGCTGGTATACGTGTCTGTGAGTGAAACTGTTCTAAGCAATGTCCCCTGAAATATCCAGGCACTGGGGACAGAATGGATAAAATAGATTCAAACAGGTAAACCAGACGGATTTTGTTGACTTTCCTCTAAGAAACAAAGGGAATCTTAAGGGACTATGCCTGGTATGGGGAAAAAGGGCTATGTCCTAATCCCAGTAAGTCATTGTAAGTGTAGTCTATGCATTATGGGGATGGACAGCTGAGGTCACAGTAGAAAAACCGTCAACGAATGATCTGACAGAGCGGGAGGATTCTTTCTTCCCCATCTCCTTGGATGTTTTTCTTCCTGTGACCTTGCCTTCTGACCATTCAGATTTATTTGAGCAGAGTTTWCTACCAGCTGCCCCACCTCTAAAGCAACACTCAGACTGGCTGCCAGTGCCTCTTTGCACGCTCCATACTGCAATGCCCAGTTAATGAGTGGGTACGTGACCTTCTTTCTTTTCAGCACTAGAGCTGTTTCACAATCCCTGAGCAATGCAGCTCCCTGCCAGGTGGCCTGTCGTTTTTGGAGAAAGTATTCCTGGGAACAGCAAGGCAGAACAGGTACAGTGTTCTTCACCTCGCCTTGTGGTCTATTCCAAACAGGAAAGTTGGCACCAGCAAGTGTTTCCAGAGAATTTTACCACACTGATTCCTGTCCTCCAGCAAAGTGCCAGCTCATCCGAGCTACAAGTGTCACAGATTTGCCTGCTGCTTGAGTAATCCACTGCCATCTCTGCAGCTCGGGATGGAAATCTTGTCTGCGGTCTCTTGTATAATGCCATGTAGGAAATTTCCCAGACACATGGGGAGTGTCCTGCGCTGAGGCCAGTTTGAGCACACTTGTCACTGAGAACCCACCTGAGGAGACACAACTGGGAGGTGTGGACTCCAGTCATTTCCCCTTGCAAAGGCAGTAGATGAACTGAAAGAGATACTGAATTAAAACACACAAAAAAATTTAGAATTTCTGCCTCTTTCCTCTCCCTGTTTCCAACATTATACATCATCATTTATTTTTAGATAGAAGGTTAATCGTTCCCCCTTTACATTCAACAGGCACTTCACCCTGTAGGAAATGCCCAGGCTCAGTGTAAGTGAAACTATGTGATTGCTAGTAAGCAGCTCCACCAGTGCTTGCCTGAAGGTACCAGAGTAGTCAGTGTTACTAATAAAGTTAATTACTCCCACTACAAGAGAAATTAGTCAGGGGGAAAAATCAACGTGTATGAACAAGATGATTAGCTGCTGGTTTCACTTTTGCAAATGCATTTAATGTACTGTAGTACTTTTATGCTGGTTAACCAGAATCACAAGGTATCAACATGCTCCATCCTTATGAGAGAGCAGAGAAAAAACTACAAAACAGTCACTTCCACTTTGGGCTCTGTCTGACGAACTGTGAATGTACCTAAAGCTCTCTGCACTTTTTTCTCTTTTAATAATTAGCACTATTTCTCTCTCGGCCATCAAACTGTGATCTGGAGGTAAAGTATCTCATAATTAAAAGCATCTCTAGTGTGGAGTTTTTCCAAGAAAAAAGCTCTCATTCACCATCACGACATCCCATTTCTCTTTGTGGTATAGCTAATCTTTACGCATGTGAAATAGCAAGAATCCCCACCTCTCCATCAGGCATGAGTTTTCATTGACTTCTGTGACTGTAACAGATTAATCTTCTAGGAACAACACAACAGCTGGATTCAGATTTACTCAGCTCTATTTTCTGATCTGGAAGTGAATGAGATAACACAGAAAGAGCCATCACAGAACTGTTTGATTTCTAGGTGTTCCTTTAGTGAAGGTCTCAAGGCTATTTTATTTTATTTTATTTTATTTTATTTTATTTTATTTTATTTTATTAATACAGAAAATAGAGAGAATGTGCTCTGCAAATAATAACATCCTCCTTCCCTGGGGGTTATATAACTGAAAAACATCAAAGACTGCTCTGAGACCTTGTGTTCCACACAGGATCTGCATATGTTATAAGAAGTACCAATTATTTCCAGTTCTTGTGGTATTTTTTGTAATATGGATACCATCCAACCCAATTCAAAAAGGGCATCATGCAAGCATTGGATGACGAAGCTTCCACTCAAACTTATCATTAAGGATAGGACAAGGGAGGGAAAATGATTAGTGGCTTCCTATTTCATTCAGTCATTGATTTACCTTTCCAAATGGTTGTTTTTCATTTGGCTTACGGCATTTCTGTGTGACATTTCCTGCAGCTACCTTGTTCACCTCACCATCAGAAAGGAAAATTGACACAGAGTGGCCAGGCGACCAAGAACAGAAATCTGACACAAAAGTCCTCAAACCCGATGGCTCAGAGAAACACTTGCCTGTAGGCAGTTCAGAAAGTGCTCAGGAACCTTCAGATGTTGAAAAGAGAATATAAACTGCATGTGGGTAATTTGCCAAAAAAGGGAGATCACTCTCTGTATTTTTTAATTATCTCTTGCGGCTGAATTGTAAACTGGTGGTAAGATGAACCACTACACAACCTATGATTAAACTTCTGAAATGTTCAGGAATTATTATTGTTAGTGTACTAATTACTATTTCCATTGAATACTTAAAAACCCCTACTTTTTACATGTAAATCTCTTAGTAAAATGAAAGTGAGGATACTTTTTTGAGAGGAACTTCAATCCTTTGAAAAAGTAGACTGAATTTACAGTTACAGCAAGACAGATATTCCCTCTTTTCAGACTAACATGAAGTCATATGCTTTGAAGTGGGTGTACCTATCCTCCTCTTCTTTGCATGGCCAGTGCTTTGAATGTGTTCTGGTAGGAATGAGATCTGCTCTGATTTACTTCATTTTTTTCTGTGTGCCTTCATGTTGATTTTTTTCCTCATTTTGTTTTTATTCTTTCCTTCTCCTTTGTCTTTCACACATTTTTCTATGTTTCATAGAATCCCATTTTCTCACTGTCAATACATTTCTACTTTTTATTAAGTATTTGAATAGATTGCCATGAGGTAACAGACTGCCACCATCCGTAACCACCAGCCCTTCCCATAGAATCACAGATTAATTGAATAATGCGGTGTGGAAGGCACCTCTGGAGGGCATCTGACTTATTCCACCCCTGTTTGACATTAGGTCAGGTTGTTGAGGGTCATGTCCTGCTGAGTATGTCAAAGGTGATACAACCACTCCGGACAGTAGGTTCCAGTCCTTGAATCCCACATTGTGAAAAGTTTTTTCCTTGTATCTAATCAAATTTTCCTTTATGCAGTTTGTATGTGTTGCCTCTTATCCTTCTCTTGTGCACATCCAGAAAGAGCTCTGGCTTTCTCTTCTCTCTACGTTTCTGTAAGGTAGTTGAACACAGTACTTTAAGATTTCACCTCTGGTTTCTCTTCTAAAGCCTGATGACCCTCCCCTGCCTCTCCTTCTTCATCAGGCCTACGACTACTTAGAACTCTGCAGAAATCTGAAATTAACTATGGCACTTACTGTAAGCAGGACAGCATACCCACTGGTTAGCATTGTTCAGGCTCTTCTAAGGAGAGCAATTAAACAAGATGCACAGTGCTTTGGTACTGCTGAGCAGTTACGACAAGAAGGAATCAAAAAATTAACCATAAACCAGTTGTAACTTCAACAGAGTAAAAAGTCCCAGAATCAACTATTGTTAATGAATGCTTTTTTCAGCTGCTACATGATTCTCCAAATGATCTACATTCTAAAAAACTTTTCTGATGTTTTTTGATCACACTAAATACTTGAACGCACAAAAGAGCTTGTGGCTAGAACAATGGGAGTGTCATTTATGATGTATAGCAAATCCTGTTGTATGAGACAGAAAAACAGTTTCATTTATGCACTGTGAGCTTGGTGGGGTTGAATTTTTACCTAAAGGAAGTGCTTTGATAGTTGGGTTAGGCTAGTTTTGCAAGAATTACTCCAGCCATTTTATCTTTGGAGCTCCATTTTTTTTCCTCCCATCCCAGCAAACCATGGAAGAGGATCAAGATGAGCTCAGACACCAGGAAGTTTTTCAGGATTTTTGTCATTCCTTAATCACTCACAGAACTGATAGAGCCAGAGCCCAGGATTGCAGAAGGATTCTTGAGCAGTAGAAACCTTGATGTTAAACAAGAATCAGCTGTGACACACCTTGATGATAGGGTGGAGATAATTTGTTTTGTTATTAGTATTTGACATTCAGGTTCATCATATAGAGAAGGCAACCACACTGCCTGGAAAAGAGGCTGCAGGCAGCACAGAATCTTACTCACGCATTGCACAAGGGTCACATTTGCATCCAGATCCTCGTCTGGTTATTAAAAGGTGCATTACACAAGCCAGTAACAGAGTGAGTGTGCTGTTGGATGACACCCAACCTGCCCCTTTCAGAGTTCCGTCATGAACTCTCCTCCCCAGCTGTGCATGAATGGACCAGGGATGTTGCGGTGCCTCCCGCCGCGAGGAGGTAGTTTGTCAGTGGACAAACCCAGCCCCAGCCCTGCTGACCTCCCCACCACCCCGACTATTGTCAGGACCCTTGTGACACCGTGGCCTTGGGGGGAGATCCCGATGGTGCAGCATGAACTGGGGAATGGCAGCTCCACCCGGTGCAGGGGCAGGGTGTCATTAGGAGTGCCCGCACCCGCTTGTCAACAAGCCCCGGCCGCTGAACGCAGCCTGAGTCACCAGCACCTGAAYGAAAGTAGTTTTGTTGGTGTTTTGTCCTTTCCAGCCTCTGAAGAGTGCACYTCACCAGGAGGGCAGGTGGCTGTGTCAGGCTAGACTGGCTCCTGCGCTGGAACCTGGCCTCATGGGTGAGATCTTTCCTTCAGGCCAGGAGCTCRCTCTCCATTCAGGTAACAAGGATACCTCGTGTATCCTGTGCTGTGAGCCACTGGACAACGGAAACCAGAAGCCCTTTTGCCTTCCTCCCAGTGCGACTCCCTCTGGTTTCAYTGCGAGTCCTTGGGTGGTTTTTTCCAGCAGATTCAGAAAGTCAGGTGTCAGAGTCATACTGCCAGAGGCTGCAATAACAGCATAGATGCCATATCTACAGAAGCATGTTCCTGGGCAGGGTGGGAAGYTTGCATAGGGCAGGCTGCATCCATGCTGACAGACTCCCTCAGCCTCCAAAATGGGGCAGGACTTAGCAGTGGTTGGAGAAAATGTGTTTGATTTTTTGTTTTGTGGCCACAGCCCAGCGAGGTTGTGGAAGGCAGGCTGCACTGTGTCCATAGTCCCATGGTTTCCCTTATGGTACTGGTGTTAAGGGGCTTTAAAGGATCTTTTCACCTTTTCTTTTTTTTGTCCCAGCACTCTGAATGTTAAAAAATAACATAAATGCCTCCTAGCCCTAATAGTCAAATCACAGAGAAGCACCTGCCCCATTCCTCATTTCATGTCCTGCTTCTTACTATAAACAATGATCATTACAAGTTGCACCTTGCTTGTCCTCTTTATTTTTCCCTATCTGCTTAGACCATAATTGCCATTCCCTCCCCCTAATTACTCCACCCTGGCTTAAGGTGCAACGAATGGCCTTTGTTTGGCAAATAAAGGGTAGGCAGAGCTTTGAAGGAACACATTGCTGTTATGGAGATTCACCCAACATTATGTGGTTGGCTCTTCTAGTTTCTGTTAAAGCCAAGGCTTCAGTCATGTCCAGCAGGGACAATCAGGAGAGAAGTCCTGTCCTACAGACCAGAATATCTGACTCTCTACTGTATAAAGGGGGCAAAAAGCTACATAAATGTTTCATTTTCAAGCTCTAATCAATACCAATTAAAAGTGAGTACATGCAATAAAAAAGTAGCCCTTATACCATCTTTTAAAAAGTTTTAGGCATATCAGATGCACGTTTTAATGCTCTCAGGACATGGTTAAAATTGTTTTTCATAGCTTTGGCATTTTAAAATTTGAAGATACATGAATAATAGTGTATCATTTTACATAAACCAAGGTGCCCAGTAACCGAAAATATAGCTTTAGCTCTTGTTATTTGYGTCTAATAAGAATAATTATGAAGACATGGAATAATCATTTATATATAGGACTTTAAGTGCAAGAAGTTCATGAAAGTGCTGGTTTGCTATACTGAACATTCTATATAACTGAACTTTGGGATAGTCTTCCAATTTGACACTTAAAAATTGCACCATTGCACACCTGTGGTCTGAATCCTTTCAAGTCTTCTAAGGAATTCCTTAYCATCTTAAAAGAGAGTTTCCCATTGAAAGTGTCACTGAGTCAAGAGTTTGGAATAGGAAGAAGTAGATGTGATCAGGAACAAGGTCAATCTGGCTGTTTCCAAACAAATAATCAGATCTCTTTGAAGAGACTTTAAGTGCAATAATGTTACATCTGTACCAACACCAAGCTATTGACAGACAGTTGGTGAGATGCAAAAAGAAGGTAAAATCCATCTAGATTACGGGTTCTCAACTTAGTATGTATCAAAGTATGCAGTGACAGAAACTACTAGCACTTCTGRTGATGGTAATAGGGTGCATGTGGGACCGATTTGGATGTCTGTTTGTTTCACTCTGTGTTTCACTCATCAGGTACTGTCATGTGTCCAGCTTGTCTACCTAGGCTGGTGTGGTAACTGTGGTAGGAGTACCTCCAAGCACTGGGACATCATAGGCTGTCAGATGCAGGCTCAGTGATGAGGTCTTGCCATGACAGGGACTTGAGACTGGAAGGAAGCAGTGGCTCCTGGAAGAGTATGGAGAAGAAGGAGAAAGTGGATAACAAACAAGAACTATAATAGCAGGAGACGTCAATGGTTCTTCTGTGCTTAAGAAGCCTAAAAAATCTTCTAAGCATGCCCTGTTTCTTAATGTAAAAAGTAAGGCTTGAAAACATGAAATTAAAAATAGAAACTTAAAGCATGTGGCTCCATTAAAACAGGGTCTAGTCACCCCAGGAGAACAGGATTAAGAAAGCTTGATAAGACTTGAATTTATGGCAGGATCACTTTTGGCTCCTTCTGTCCGATATAGACATTGAATTATTGCTATTCTGCTATGAAAGGACACCTGAGTTATGTGAACAAATCTTCCAGTTATGGAATAATTAACTCAGTGTATTCAGCTATGCTGCTAGTTAAATTATACTGAGAAATACCCAGGCAAACAATATTTTCTTTATATATATATAATTTTCCAGATAAACTTTTGCAGATAGAGTACTATTTGTAGACTCAGTCTTATTTGTAGGAGGTGTTTGATGGGAAAGAACTCAACACATATGTATATATATGTACCTATATATATATATGCATACAAATACACAAGAGAGAGAGACAGAAAATGTGAATGCTGCACTGTTTTGGGCCTGAATCCAAAGGTAAGACAGCTTGGTTGCCCTCATCCTACCCCRTGCCAGCAGGCAGCTTGGAGCACAGTTGTTGCCCTGACTTATACTTCATCCATTGCTCATGCCAGACATCCACACATGTGCACCATACAGCAGCCCTACACATTACCACAGATGCTTACCTCAGCTCCACAGTCAACATCTGCAGGGGCAAGCCCACAGAAAGAGGTTGTAAGGTCCTCATTATCAATGAACACAACACAAATGGTGAAAGTAACCTTTTATTTGCATGTGATATAGAGACATACATACTGCAAACACATGCCACACATCATAAAAGGACAGGATACTTGGGGGATCGCAGCAAAGAAACATTAGCATCTGCTTCTAATAACCAGCGTAAATAGTACATGCTCTGAGTTTCTCATGGTGTTTCTGAACAGAATTCCAGGAGAGCTGCACACACGGCACAGCCAGACTCATTAACACCACTGGCCGTCCACGCACTGCACCAACGGGAACCCAGCCCTGCCTGACCATGGAGTGCAGAGCTGCTGGGGACAGCTTTGCACCCCACTTCAGCTCGCTCACTGCTGCCCTGCCTGTCACTGCTGTGGGGGCAGTGGTGTGCCATTGGCCAGTCTCACTCAGGCTTGGGAGAAAGCCCATGCCAAAAGAGAAGGAAGGGTGCTCTGGAGGAGACATGGAGCTTTCCGGCTCCAGGTGTCCCACYGGTGGGATACGGGCCCTGTGAGCCACTGTGCATGCAACATAGCACAACCTGGCACAGAAATACCAGATTCCTGGAATTACTCTGCTAAGCACAACACGAAAATGCTCAGAGCATTGCTGTCCAGGCAACACTCACAAACTAAATCTTCTGTAGATTAGGACAAGTTCTGGAGAAATGAGAAAGAATGCAGCCAGCTAAGTAAAGRCAGGTGTGCGACTCTGCTGCCTGGTGTGTAAGAACAAAAACGATTGTGGGATGAGATGAAAGCGTTGCYGTGAGCACAGGTTGGCCCGTGGAGGCATGGTTGTGACTGCAYGTACGCAGTGCCACGCAGCAAAACACAGACCAAACATCCCCAACACATCAAGGGTAGTTATGGAACTAGCTGGAAATTCATTATCTACACCAGTCACCTCTGGCTTCTAGCTCAGACCTTCCATCATAAGGCAATTATTTTAACTCTCTTAAACATCTCACTGTGTTAAATATTTTAGGTTTGTTTCAGTCACTTGCTTGATTTACGGGTGAAAAAACCCAAACCACCAAAACTGAAACTTTAGTCCTGTACAGCTTATGACCAAAATTATCACACCTAGGACTAGTATATCTGCCACAATAATGGATTCTATTTTCAGAATATCAAGATTTCCTCTGAGCTATGTCTGTTAGTGACATGGCAAGTTTTTCTAGTCCCTGTCACATCCAAGAAGCCTGTAAAGAAGGAACGAAGAATGCTATATGCTATGTGTTATGCTGGCCCATGGTTTTCTCCTAGTGGCAATATTTACAGCATGTCCTGGACTGGACTGCCCACCAGCAATGTTCACAAGTGGTGGCCCACCAACTATTAAGTGCTCTGAATCTCTTTGACATGCAGCCTGTTTTCAATGGGTGGGATAGCTTTTACTGATGTGTTTACTTCATGAAACATTCAATTAGCCAGATTCATCAGCAGCATATTTGCTCGTTCTGCCTTTGTGTTGGGTGCTTCATCAAGCTTTTCCTCATGCACACAGTTTGCCATCTGCTTGTAGGTTGTTCAGAGACTGTGTGAAGATTCTCCCTCTGTGAGAAAATGTGTGCTGGCCCATTGAAGTATTTGCTAGTGATGCAATGGCAGCTGTTATCATCACGTCATATGTGTGCGGGTGGTTGCAATACATGGTATATAGGTTGTCAAAATTTGCCAGGAAGATGTGTTTTTGATTGTGGTATTGTGTGCATGTGTGGTACTGCTGGAGCAGCACGCATAGGACTTGGAATATTACATGAGTACTATGCGTGAGTGCTATATAAACCACATACCAGAGTGGTTACATGCTGTATTGGGTGACAGTAACACCATATTCACACAGCTTTTTCACATATCTCTTTATCAGCTGCCCATTTTTGAGTATTCCTTGGGGCCCTGGTTGTTTCCATGTGTGTGCTGGGCAGTGGACTTCACCGAGAGCACTCTCACACTTGGAAACCAACTTCTCCTTGCCAGCACTTTKCTGGCTCCGGGTGCCAACAGTTCAGGCTCTGTGGGACAATGGTTCATTTCAGTGTCTGTCAGGATGTTTATGCTGTTTATGTGTAGGCCTTTGTCACCTGGTATTAATTGGATTGTGCCCTCTCTGCCTTTGAAGGCACAGAAGGCTTCAAACTCCTTTTTTATTGCACATGGTGCTGTGGCCTGTAATACTAATCAACTACATTTGGAAACACCATGTTGTAAATATGGGATATGCAGCACCCCACTGCATCTTTGGAGATCAAATGGTCTCATGGTGGCTAACGACCTTCTTTAGCTCAGAAACCTGTCTGCTACATTTCTGTGCTGAGATGCCAATAGCTGAACCTGAGTAAGCCTGTAGCCACCACAAATTTAATTTGGTTTCCTTACCTCCTGGTTATGCAGAAGTGTTGATTGCTCCGATGTCCTGGGTTGTTGCTTTGCAAGCAGATAACTGYTCGCCATAGCATACGCTGTTTATGCTGTATTCTCTGCTTTATTTCTTCTCATCTGGAACAGCAAATATTTACCTCCAGTGGGTATTGAAAATGAGGTTTAGAATCCTGCTTTCACTTAACTAGGTCAGATACTGTAGTGCATGGTCCCTACTAGTAAGAATCTCTTTGGCAAAGGTACCTGACACAGTGAGAAGGGTCCTGACAGCACTAACAAATAGATAGTGCTCTATCTCTACTCTAGTGTTTTGCCAGGTGATGACTGAGCTAAGGAATTCTGCACATTGTTGCAGTGCCTGGCTTCCTCTCATCCTGCCTGATAGATGAGTTGAACATCACATACTGTAGCATGATCAGCAACATGTCCTTTGCTCATTGAGATTGCTTCACATGTTTGTCCTTTGCTCTCTTGTGGGTTGAGCAGCCCCGAGTCACAGCAACCCATGAATGCCATGCCGGTGGGCACTGGCCTTTGGAGTGACGTCACTGCTGCCTGTTGGGGCACAGAAGCTTGGGGCTGATTAAGTTTTGAGTCTGGAGCTATATGTGTGGGCTCACAGCTGGGGACTACAAAGTGCTATATGGAATTGGCACAGAGAAGAAACACACAGATTGCCTGCTGTCAGGACATCTGCGTCTTTTTATTTTGGGTACATTTAGCACTTACAGTGTTTCACATCTGTCACATATGCAATATGGCACTGACAGTGGTTACCGTTATATTTACATTTTGCCTTGATCACATTTGTTGTTGTTGTTTACCCTGTCTGCAAAGCCACCTCCTTGGCCGCACACATTTCATTTGCTAGCATCAGGGGTGCCTGGCACTGAATGTTACCAGCAGTGTGCTTGGTGACACACACATGGCATTAACGACATGGCATTCAGCTAGTGTATCAACCCCACATCATTTGTATTCTCTTTACAAATGCCACCTCCCCTGTTCTTCCTGGACCTGCCTCATCTTGTCCTGCACAGCACTTGCACGGCACAGGATAATTGAAAGAAGGGCCTGCAAGAGACCCCAAGTTGTCTGAAGACCACATTAGTGGCTTAATTTGCCCCCTGCTCAAAGTACACCCCCAGCATAAGCTAGTCTGGACAGACATTTGTCTAATCTAGTCTTTAAAAAGTCTAAGCTACTCTTAAAAGCTCTCAGTTGCAGCAAATCCAAAATCCCCTCAGCAATAATTTTCATTCTGCCCGTGTTAATGTTTTGTGTAAACTTTGGTTGGAAATGCAACTTGTCCTTTGAGATGTAACACATGACTTCAGATTCTGCTGCTGATAATTCTGACAGAAATATAATGACCCACCTTCCCCCCTCTTTCCCAAAATAATTCCTCACTTATTTGCTAACATCCCTGTAATTTTAGCTCCAATCTGGAGTTTTGCTTGGACGTCACCAAAGGCCATCATCCTGCGTTCCAGGCTTTAGTGTCACAAAGCTTAACTGATATAGACATGTTCACCTTGTGGTCGTCTATGTCTTTGCTCCAGAACACAGCCAGGATTTTTCTTCTGCTTGCAAATTCACAGCCTTTATCCCTCCTTTTATACAGGTCATGCTTTCGTGTTTCCTTCTTTCACTGGTCATGGCACATCCCTGATTCTGAGCACTTTGCACACAGATTGGGAATAAAGTATTGCATCTTTATACCATATTGTAGCTACTGCTGCTTTCCTGGTAGGCTTTTACCTGCACTTTGGCTGTCTTAGATTGCAAGGAGTACAGAGCTTCCTGATGGAATCACCAGGAGAGCCATTGGATTACCTCCTAACTTGCCAGTACTGAGGCTGGATGGACTAGAAGGCAAAGATTAAAAGCTGCAGTGTTCATTCCGAGGAAAGCAATAAATCTCTAATGGGAAGGAAAATTTTCCATTTTGCTAGAGTTGTTAGGAAAATGAGGGGAACAAGAGAATGAGATTCCTGGAGTGAAATCTGCCCTTAGAATATATCACATCACAAGCTTTTCTTGTGAAATAATTATTTCATTATTGTTTTTTAATTAAACGGTTCTTAAAAATAATCCCTACTTTTAAATCACAAGTCAAAAATGCAAATGTGATCCCTGGGAACTCAAAAGTCTCAGGCTACACAAATTTCTCTCACCCCTTCTATGAAAACAACAAAAGATGAATACACAAGGAATGTCTGTTAAGGATAAGTTTTAATGATCATCTGCAACTTATTATTCCATAATACATGCCATTAATAAACTGAATTGCCCCCAAAAGTCTGTCCTGCAAGAAGTGCTATATTTCCTGCATCTGCTGCATCTGTTTTATCACATCTCTGTATCCTTCTTAAAGCATTGTGCAACATGTTAAAAAGGGTTCCAGCACAAAGCTATCACAACTTAGGTATATAATACCTGAATCTTTTGTCTCCTTTCTTCATGGCCCTTTTATTTCACTTTTTACTGCTTCTGTATGTGAAGAACAACTTCCAACTGCAGAAAGCTCAGTCTACCTCCTTTCCTCTCTCTGACTGAAAGTCTTTGTCTGAAATTTGGGTTCGAAACATTAAAACTCACCCCAGTAAATGGTAAAGTCACCAATAGATTCAAGCTGTCACATGGATTACTTTGTTCTGAGAGTTCTACTTCAAGGCCACGGAAGTTAATAGGATACTTTTCATTGCCTGCAGTGAAAACTATCCTGGACCTATATTCATGCATAATTAGTGAGTGGGAGATGAAAGGACCATGTTACCTTCCGATCCCACATTTTTAGTGGATTGTTTTCCCTATCCATGTGGCTGCAAGATTCTCATTCCAATCTGCCCTTATCTTGATTTGGGCAAAAAATGCTTCTCATAATGGTTTCATTATGCTAAGGTATGTACCTCTTCACAGAATGAAATTAACCTCTGTCCTGTTCAGATATACTGCTATCATCATTACAACTGAATTAGTTGTTCTGAAGCAACTGCAGACAAGACACCAAGCCAGTCCCCCTGGCCACATTCCACAGAATGAGCTGCAGCACATAGTTCCAGTGAATGTATTGGGAAATGCACTGCTGCAGATTGGGAAGCCCAGGCTGCCTCTCCTCCTTTTATCCTCCTCCCTTTTCCTTCATGCCTGTAAGCTGCTTTCTCAGGAAAGTGCTAGAGAGGAGGTCTGAAGAAGAATAGCTTTCTGATTACGTGAGAGGATCCAGAGGTCTCTGTTTCCTCCCATGTCCCTGGTTGTGAGCCGATTCTTCTGTTCTCATGAACAAAATGGTTATAATGTCTTTGCCTCCTTCCTTCTCAGTTTCCCCACTCTGCTGTCTAACAGACATTGTAACTGTACTTTCAATGCAAACGTAGTTTTCAATATCCCTTACAGTTTCCAATTGTTCTTTATTACATTGGTAGCTTTATGATCTATTTAATGACTAATATTTGTATGATTCTTCTCTACGGAAAAATTGTATATTTTTTGGCACTAAATTACATAATCATGAATGATTTGATATAGATAATGTTTGATTCATCTAGAAAAAGTCTATACCTTGTCATTAATGTTATTATAGTGCCACAACTTGAAGTTTTAATCTTAGGCAAGTCTTAGGGTGGGCTTTCTTGGACTGAGAGCAGCAAAACTCCCATTCTTTGTGTTTTAAGGCTTTTTCTTAGACAACTGGCATTCTCACCAGCAAAAAATCTGGGCACAGACTGAACTTTTATTGTAAAAGAAGCATGAGGAAAAGAAATATGCTTTATARGTGCAAAAAACCATGACAGAATCCTGTATGTGCAAAAATTAAGTAAGGCTAAGAAATAAGTCGTTATGTATTTATGTATTTATGACAAATATGTATGTATATATGTGTACGTAAAGCCAATCTCTTTCAAGGACAGGTAATGATTTCATGATGTGAACAGTTGACTTCATTACAATAAGACATATGGTTTCATAAATTCAATACTTACTGTGGGGTATTTGTTCAAATTTTAATGCCACACACTGTTCTAAACTTATTGTGAAGAGAAATACCAGCTGATGATGAGAAGCAGAGCTTGGAGTGCTAGATCACACCAAACTTTGCCAGGATACAGATAGGTGAAGCCATCAAATGATTACCAGAATGTTCCAGTAGACACTGTAATGTGGAAGTTTCTTGGTTGCTCTTCAGCTCTGGTGGCCTGGTGCCATTTTAGCCTGGTGGACCAGACATTTGATATGAAACCTCTATGTCTTTGCTTACTGGCAAAATGAAAAAATGTTATTAAAACCTAGCAATATACAAAGTCCATAGAATTAAATCCTGTACTTGCTGTGAGAAATGTGAATTTTGCTTGTGTCTTCAAAAGGCCAGGATTTTAACCAGAATGTTTAGGTCTCCTTATTTTGAAATAAAACACGTTTTAAAACTTTATATACAAAGATGCACACCATAAAGCTTGCTTATATGTTTAGTAGCATTACTAATTAGCTTTTCWAGTTGCAAACCTTTATTAATTAATAATTTCTTTTCTATACAGAGAGTAATAATGTAGTAGATGATTGCATTTTTGAGCAAAAGAGAAGAGAAATGGATTTGAGTTTCAAGTATGTGCTTAGGTTTTGATTTGAATTCTTGCTCATTGCTGGCATTTGTCTGAGGTCTGTGCTGGCATCAGTGTGATAATACAAAACACTCACAATGGCTTTAACCAGAACAGAGCTGCTTATACTCATATACATATATATACAAACATGCAGTTTTAATCTGCAATGGGGCTCACCTGAGGGCCTGTCCTTCTGTAGTTCTGATGTGTTACTTTTGAGCTACAAATGTCTGTTTTTAGACGTTTTTAATTAAGTAGACATGTTTAAACCTCAGTGCATTGGTTCACAACAAATATCAGTTTTTAAAACTTAGTCTCTTTTTCTACTTGGGGAAAAATAGTAAAAACAACATGAATTTTTAACTGTATTGTGAATACCTAGTTTCCACTGGATGATACTTTTAGCGGGGAACCATTGCTGACACCCTGGCTTGGAAAGATGGGGTGTAGAGGCTTCAAGAAGCAGCCACAAGCTGGAAAAATGTATGCAAGGGCTTAGGTCTTTGTAAGAGTTCATGATACCAGCCTCCAATACTGACTACATTTTATATAATATTTACTTAGTGAATGTGTTAGATGAGTCACAAGATTTTTAGCTAGACTTCACTAGAACTTTCATTTTAAAAATAACTGACTGTGACCGTGCAAACACTGACTCGTGTGTGGCAGTGATAGAGAGCACCCACTGTACAAGAAATGAAGCACGTGTGTTCCTCTGCACAGGGCCAGGGCCACAGAGGTGGATGATACCGACTGCATACTTTTGACCCTAGCCAAAACACTCGGTTTTTTTAATAGCTTACTTTTCTTTCTTAATCTGTAAAGCAGTCTTTGGCTGGTGACAGCTGTGAGAATTCTGAAATCCATAATGTACCATGGGGACCTTTTCTGATTTCTTTTGCCTTGTAATACACTTAGAGCAGCACACGGAAAGTGAATAGTGAGAATTTTCTGTTGGTGAAAAGAAACAGAGTCATCCAGAGGAAGGAGACCCAAGAGAGCCAACCTCAGAGTCAGAGGAGAGGTCTTGTTTTGTTCCAGCAGTTCCTTCATGATCCTGTGCGTATTTTCCCCTATTCATTTGTAATTTTACCAGCTTTACATTGCTCCCCTGCAAACCTAGCTTGTCCCATGGTCTGTATTCCATTTCCAGCATTTGGGAAGCCCTGTGATAAAGCTACAAAACTCTCCTATTCTTAAAGTGATTGAGATATTGTGGAGTCCCCAGATATGTTTCTCCGTGGTTGCAATTCGGTTTTCATCCCAAAAGCATGATTTAACAGTTAGTTATATTAGGTGTATTTGATGTAAAGTAGTCAACCCTTTTAGCTGGTAGGGGGAAGGGAGAGACTTCACTGAGGTTTGTAACTTACTAGAAATTTGTATTAGAAAGTGAAAACCAGACCCCACGTTGATGAAAGTATTTAAAACACAAAAAGTATGCTGTACAAAATTAATGCAGTCTGCCTACTATTCACAGATACATTCACATTTGGAGCAGATAGAGGATTATGCTTTAGGGCTTGTTGGGGATTCCCTTTATGGCAAGGGAAATATTCTTGGAATAATAGACATATTCTTCCCCTGTATTTGGCACTGGTGAGGCCGCACCTTGAGTCCTGTGTCCAGTTCTGGGCCCCTCAGTTTAGGAAGGACATTGAGACGCTCGAACGTGTCCCGAGGTGGGCAACAAGGCTGGTGAAGAGCCTGGAACACAAGCCCTACGAAGAACGGCTGAGGGAACCGGGACTGTTTAGCCTGGAAAAAAGGAGGCTCAGGAGAGACCTTATCACTGTCTACAACTACCTGAAAGGAGGTTGTAGTCAGGTGGGGATCAGTCTTTTCTCCCAGGCAACCACTGACTGAACGAGAGGGCACAGTCTTAAGCTGCACCAGGGGAAGTTTAGGTTAGACATCAGGAAAAAATTCTTCACTGAAAGGGTGATTGGCCACTGGAATCGACTGCCCGGGGAGGTGGTGGAGTCACCATCCCTGGACATGTTTAAAAAAAGACTGGATGTGGCACTCAGTGCCATGGTTTAGTTGATGAGGAGATGGTAGCTCATAGGTTGGACTTGATGATCTCAAAAGTCTTTTCCAACCTAGTTTGTTCTGTGATTCTGTGATTCTGTGATAAGAGTTGCTGGGCAGAGCTGTAAGGCTTCCTACTGAAATTGTTGGAGAAGGGTTTCCCCACATCAGTGGACAAAACCTGGAAGATAATAATTGCTCACCAGACCCCTGTGCCTGTTTTCTGGGACAAAAACTTACACATTTCTTTAGCAGCAAAATGCCCTTGCTCCAACTCCGACCTGTTTCTCACCTTGCAAACTCTTTGTGTGAACAGCCTTGAGAACCCCCATTTGCTGGGCTGTTGAGGGAGACTTGGAGAGGGTTTCTTACGTTATCTTTCCAGATTACATTTTTTTACTGTAGATGGAGCCCTCCATGGTGGTTGAAGGTAAGAATACGATTTACCCTACGATCCCTGTATCAGCTGTGCCTGCATGGAGTCTAAGATTAAGTGACAAATAATATGCATGCCTCTCCAGTCCAGTCAACAGAGAAAAGTTGTCACAGAGTCAATTCTTCCACGTGGAGGATGAGTAATTCCAGCTATCTCCTAAATATCTCCTTAGATATCTGCTTCTGCTCAGGAGTCACCTGAGACATCAGACATCCTCAGACATCATGTCCCACTTCAGACATCTCTAGCTGTCTAAATCAGAGGTGATTATCCAGATTGCCTTTATAATCCCACCCTAAGATCAGTATCTAAAATAATTGGGGTGAATTGCCCCCTGGAGGCTCCTCTCTTTTCCCATTGACTATTATATGACTAGTGTTAGAGTAAGAAACTCACTTTGAGATATTTAAACTGTGTTAAGATAAATAAGACTCCTTCAGTAAACTATCTGAGTACAGCCCTGTGTTATTTCTCTGAACTGTTCCACGTTTCTAGAATTAAGTAGACTTGACTCTGCTCTAGGAATGCCTCATTACTTGTGTTCAAGTGTCACATTGCTCCATTTTACTTAACATTGTAAGTGGCCTGAGAACAAGTCTGGATGTCTGGGAAAGACAAAATCCACTGTGTAATGGATTAGTATGTACAGTATTGCACTTTAGTCAGCAACAATATCTTCATTCCCTGACACAAAAGCATCAGCCATGCAGAGAACAGTGCAGGTTTGAATAATGTGTGCAAAATCAGTGACAGCATTGAAGTGTGACCCTGGACAGACATTTCTCATTGGTCTTGCTTATGACAAGTCCAAATGGGAAAACACCTCTGCAATTCAGCAGCATAGATTTACTTTCGCAAATGGTAGGATAATTGAAAGCTTTGAAAGTTCCTAAGAGCCCAAATACCATCAGGGTTCTTAACACATCTGAGAGGGAGGATCATCTTCAGCCTTGAACACACTAAGTATAGACAAAAGATACATAAGCAGTCAAAGATAACACCACTTCATATCAAGAGCTGCTATCCAGCCCTACAAAGGAATTTGAACAACTGCTGAGGATTTCCAAAGTCTGTACTTGATTACTGCAGGACTTCAGATACCCCCCTCCAAATATTTATGATCTTTTGCTACAAATCAATGGTTTAAAGACACCTAAAAATAATGCCGTAAAAACTCCTCCAAGTATCTTAGTAATAGAATTATTATTAGATTTGTTTCTGTTTTACAGATACATTCTTTGGCTCCAGCTATGTGTTTCAACACACTCTCCTTACATCAAGGGCTCTTCAGGGCTTTTTCTGTATGTGCTGAAAGACACTTCTTTACCTGAGGCTACTCTGCTAACTTCTTGGAGCACAAACTATCTCAGGATAATTTAACCACGTGAGGCACACTCAGAAGATTTGGCAGATTGTCTCAGGCATTTGGAGTTAACCAATAATAACATCCCTGCTCCTAATCCTCCAGATTTCTTCTAAGTTCTGCTTCTATTTGTTCTTAGTGAAAAGCATGGCATTATCTTATTACAGCAATTTGATTTTCATTATCTAAGTAGGTTGCTGTGTCAGCAAAAAGCAGCAATTTGGAAAGGATGGAAAAGACTGCAAGTCATGGATCAATGAGTGATTGGTGGAGAAAAAAAAGAAGATAGAAGAGGGTATGTTGAGTGATTGCGTGATCTTGGGAAAATAAGATGAGGTCTGAGGTAATCAGTTCAGAAATATGGCTCTTTGTTTATGTGATTAAGTAGGGGAAGCCTGCACATATAACCTGTGCTTAGATGGCATAAGTTCAGCCAGAAGTGTGCTGTAAAACAGTTTGTATAAAAGAGGCTGGAGTACTGAGATGACTACAAGATCCTGTCTAAATCACTTGACAAGAAAAGCTACCTGGTAAGAAATCATCTACCACCAACTTCTGTTTCAAAATCTGCTTCTGAGATGCAACTCCTTTACCACAAGAAGAGGTTGGAAGGTAGGGAAAAATGATCTGTAACTTATGAACCTTCACTTAGTTGTGCTACAGGCAACCCTTTGGAGATACAAGCTTTCAAGAGATGACATATGAATTGGTAAACGCATGCAGCTCAGCATGCTCTTGGTGGTATTTAATTAGCTCCAGTTTAACCAAGTTTCTGGGCTGAGTGTCTTTAACATTTAAAATCTATTGTATATATTTTCTATGTACAATCCAATGTTCACTGAAGGCAATGAGGCCACATCTACTGTAGTAAACAAGATAAATCAAGGACTAATCTCTGGCTCTGATGTCAAGCTCTGATAGTACAGTTTATGCCCATATTTCTCAGCTTTCTTCTGCTTCCAGAAGAACAGAGCGACCAGAATGAAATTGCCATTGGGAACAACAATCCATGGGTCTGATCCCTGAATGCTGCCTAGACAGTGTCAGGGAGAGCCAGGACCAGACTTTGAAGCACGCTAAAAATATGTGGGATAGTCTTGTGCCAGTAAACTTCCTTAGTTTATTAATACAGGTATAGCCTGAGAGTCTTTTGATTGGCATCAGTAGACTACAACTGGGTGAAAATGAGCCATCTACTGTGATGGATCTATAATCCTTTGAGATTCTCAGAGCATATTGCTTATGGGTAAGAGACCTCCATCTTAAAAGAGAAAAAGGAATTTAAAAGCTGCTTTGGGCAGTTTGCCAGCTGCACAGCAACATCTGGTTGGCATTCAGAGGCTTCAGGGGCAGCTAATCCTTCTCTGAGCAGGATTAACATCCCTGTTTAAAATGTACTCTTGGTATGTCTGATGGAGTCAGGATTTTGGCAGTCCAGAACAGAGGGAAAGAGTGCAAGAAGGAGGGTGTGTGTGACTGTCATGAAGTGTTTCCATCCCCACTTTGTGGCTTCAGTGCTTCATCTAGTGAAATGAAGCACCATAGCTTTAGCAGCCCTGCCAAATGTTCATTAGATACTSTAGAGGTGACTGCCTATCTCCTCTTTACTACATATTCTACAAGTGAGAGCACTTACCAGCAAGGAGTGGAGTTATTTACAGAAATATTGATCTGCTTTCTGTAGCATAGGTGAGAAAGCTTATATTCAGCACAGATGCATGTAAATCCCAGTTACGGTACTCATGAAACTGTTTTCATGAAGGAAATAGCAAGATTTGTTGGGACTAGAATTGTAGCAGAACTCTTGGAAGAACTACTACACAAAATTTTATCCTGTTTTTCACAGTTAGGAGTAAAGCAGTTGAATGTCCTTGACTCAAAGTACCTCTGCTGACAGTGACTGACTGATTTCTTAAAGACCAACTCTACCAACAAACTCAACTGTTGGAAATTATGAGACAACACATGAGTTTGATACTGCCTCACGTAGGGAAAACCTCATGTTTTAAGCAGATCCCCTTTGAAACTGGAGTGCTGTGGACTTGTGAAAAGTACGGCAGGCCATAGCTCATGTAGTCCAGAGGGCTAGGAGAATTGTTCCCTGTAGCTCCAGAGCAAGGGTCACTATGAACACATGCAGAATTACACACATTTTACAGCTTGCCCCAGACATCTTTGTGAGAAACAAATAAAATTAAGTGCTTATTAATTAACCATATGTTCTGAACATAGGAAGCACTCGTATGTGTCAGCACAGGTTTTTCTACATCCTTCCCTTTAAGACTGTATAGATGAGAAATTACTGTTATACTTCTGCATATCACTGTAAGAGGCTGCCACGTAACTGCTGGTGAAAATTAGTTTGGCTCTGCTGAGGAGGCAGTTCAAATTATAGCTCAGCTGAGTGTTTGGCCTTGTGTACTCAGATTTATAGATACCACCAAGCCTATCATATCCAGGTGCAGTATTTGCATACTTGCATGCAGTATTTACATATTAAAGTACTGTATTTACATGTTCTTTATTTTGCATGTCGAGACTTTTGACAAATAAAGGAAACACTTCAAACTGTGTCTTTATTTTTGTTTCCTATGTCTCAGATTTTCCAGAAAAATAAGTTGCTACATCCCCCTCTTTCATCCCCGAAAAAGAGCAGGAAAACGAGTGGCTTTCCTGCAGCAGCTGTTGCACCTGCTGTTTACAGTGAAGTTGGACCACAGCAAGGCTCCTTTTCTGGTCCACAACATTTCCTCTAGCACTCAAAGCCAACACATCAAAGTGAAAACTCCGAAGGAGAAAAACAATGTGACCTATTGTTCCAAGAAAACAAAATAAATCATTTGTAGGAAAGGAGTAAAAACTCCTAACTGGATTTTTAAAACATCAATATTAGGCAGAAGACTGCAAAGCAAAATGTAATGTGTGGTTGTGATTATGCTAGACACGCTACAATGGCTAGAATTTCACTGTACTGTCACTTGATATGTTCTAACAATAGAAGCAATGCATACATTGCATGCCATGATTCTTTGGAGATACACATCACAGCTCTAGATAAAATCCAGTGTTGGACACTCTCATTTGCTTCTGTTTCCAGTTCTGCAAAGTCCCGAATTCTGAAATTCTTCAGTCTGATGAGGTTTGGACCTATTCTTGTATTCATGATGTTTCTTCTTTTGGTCTTCTTCCTTTCTGTTGTTTGTTATTCTTACGATGGAAATACCTTGAGGTTCCCACTGAGGGCCCCATTGTGCTAGACAATTACACTGCACAAAGAGGTTGTGATGTAAATAGAGAAACCAGTGTGTGGTAGAGGAAACAGAGCAGAGGATCAGCTTGCCTGTACTCTCCTGAAAGGTCAGAGACAGAGGTGGTCAAAATCCTGCCTCGTGTTACCTGGTTTGTAGTTCCGTTTTAGTAATGGAGGAAGTCAAATGAATATGCTACATAATTTTACCTGGATAAGAAGGATTAGATTTTTTCAAAAGCTTAAAGTACAACTTGGTCTGCTGAAAGGAGGAGGTGTGGAAACAAATATCAGATTGCCAACCAGGATTTCTCAAGAAACTAAACGAAATCTGGAAGATTGCCTGCCATCATGAAATCATATTATCCAGAGGCACTTGGGTTACCTCCCCTCTCAGCATAATCATATTAGTTTTGACCTTGTGACCTAGATACAGGCAATAAAATCTTCAACTTTCTTCCAGCAGTATTGTTGCAGCCATGTAGCTGTGGAGTGGTGCACCTTATTTCCTGTGATCCCAGTTTGGGGTTCTGATTAGAAAACTGAAGGCACAAAAATCAAAGGTTAGTTCCTGTTTTCTGGATGCGTTTAGGGAGCCCTACCATCAGAGAAAAGGAAACAGAGCAGAAAAGTCTGTGTAAAAGTAGAGCTTCTCTGTCAGTTTACTTGAAAGGGTCTGCAGTAGCAGATGCAGAACTGTGTATCCAGCTGAAATAAAAGCAAGCACAGTTGTTTCATGAGAAACGGAAATCCAGAACTTGACTCAGTTTCTTCCTATTGTAATGAAAGTCCAGAGGAAATTAAGGAAACCTATTACAAATTTAATGAAGTAAATGAAACAATCCCACTGCCTCGGTTTAATGACTTCCACACAAAACCCTCAAAAGGGTTGGTACATTCTGCCTACTGGGTTCACAGCACTGGGCCAGGTCCTCCTAATACTAACAGTCTGAAAAGCTGTGTCTGGTTCTGATGTTAACACACTGAACTGAAACAGCTGCAAAACAAATACTGAAAATAAAGGACTTTGGACTGGTCAAGAGGTAAACACACAATTTGTAGAGCTCAGTGTAGAGACAACTACACTGAACTTTGATGGCCATTGAGAGGTAGGGGATGAGAGGGCTCAAACAATTGTCTGCTCTCTACAGCCTTTATATGGATAAAACTATGAGCAAAGTGAAAGCCAACAAGTCTTAAAGGTTAAGTATATACAACCCTAGGGCACTAGCTTGGTTAAGTATATACAACCCTACTACAACAATAGTGCACTAGCTTGATAAAAAACTCCAGCAGAGAAGCTCTTATTTCTGTTACTCTGCTGTATCTGATCACCTTGTGACTTAGGAATATCTTCTCAGACTATGTCTTACTTTCAAGAAAGCTACAAATTCTACTGTACTTTCCCCCATTAATGTGAAGAATCATTATCAAATGCTTTATAACTACTTATACTGCTAGATCTTGCCATAATAAAAAAATTACTAAAAAAAAAATCATTCCTTTCATAATACATGTTTGTGTAAGTAGAGCACAATCTGATGCAACTGATGGCAGAAAACTATAACTAAATGCTATCTGACCCTCATGTGGTTAGGTATATTTTACCATCTAAGAACTGAGAAAGGCTTTGAGGGTCCACACAGTCTTTGCTGTATGTGTACAGTGTTAGTACAGATAGGGGTGGGTGCTCTCTGTGCCTGAGGCTGTACAGAAGCATACCTATCAAAGCTGAAATACAGAAATTATTTCTAAGGCACACAGTCACAGACGGGTGCACAACTCCCATTTGTTTTCACTGAGGCTTAGGTACTGCTCTACACTTTCTTCTAGTTTCCCTCTGCCTTCCATCTAAACTAAGATGTAAAGATTATTGACCTCATCCTGCTTTCATAGACCAGATAAAACCAACAGGAATAGCTTAGTTCAACACCTGAAAAAAATAATCTTTACCAGTGAATGCCTTAAAAGAAATCTAAAGAAAGACAGATGAATTCTGATGAATCCGGCTGAAGTGCTTTAAGGTATTACTGCCCTGCTGTCGTCTGCCACTCTTGCAGCAGCTGCCTGTGTACTCAGAGAGTCAGCAAAAGGGGATGAGGACCAACATCCTGGCTTGTCCTTCACAGAGATGAGCCCATTAACTGAGGACATTTTTGTGGCAAAATGGGTTTACCTCTTTTTGCTCTGCTGGCCCACTGCCAGGTAGCAATGCCAGCAGACAGGCAGCCACAAACACCTGGGGTACCAACATCGCCAGTTTTGAGTCAGTCACAATTCGTCCTTCCTTCCTTCCTTCCTTCCTTCCTTCCTTCCTTCCTTCCTTCCTGTCCCTTTTCTCTTTATTCTTTACCTTCCTTTATCTCTCTCACTTTCTCCCTTTCTCTCTTACATTTCTGTCTCTCACCTTTCTGTCTGTATTTCTTCACTGCAATACAAGAGTTAGGTCTCGATAGGAAATCCACCTCCAAGCTCCCACCAGTACCCTCCCAGACAATTAAGAATTTGTTCCCCCTCCCCCACAACCTCTTTTTGTTTTGTTTTGTTATTGTCAGCTGGTCCCTTGGATTAGGGTTTGCAGCTCTCTCTGGGCTCAGGAAAGCTTGGTAGCTTGGCAGGATTTCTTGCCAGATCACTGATCCTAATGTGAGTGCCAGAATCCTGCAGTTTGCATAATGCTAATTTGCTTTTCAGCCCAAATTGCCAACTCACATGCTGTTTAGCACATCAAGTAGCAGAAGGAATGCCATGTGCTCTACCCCAAGCAAGGAGGAGGAGAGTAATTGGATAGATACCCACTACCTGAAATTGAAACTAATCTAACCAACCCTGGGTATAAACCTTAATGCACTATTGAGCTTCTGGTAAAGCGGTCATTAGACTGAAACTGTTTCAAGCCAATTAGTTCTTTATTCTCAAAGCTCTGATTTGGAGTTTTCACTGGCATAATAAGGTTACAAATGCTGCCGCAATTATGGCAATATTCATTCATTCACTCAGGCCTAGATCTCACTACCCTTACTCATTGTAAGGGTAGTAGAACTGGACCTTAATGCCTGTGTTAATGAAATGCTGGACATGTCAGGGTGGGGTGATACCGAGAGATATCACCACACCTAAGGGATGTTGCCAGTCATTGGGCTAAATGCCAACTACTTTCAGTCGACTGGGCGTGGGGCTATCTCACTGTATTACCACACACTCAAGTGTCTTACTGCAATGCCGGTTCTTTCAAAGCAAAACAAAACCAGACTGCCTAGGAAAAAACCCCATCACCATCACCTCTGTTTTCATCCCAAACTGCACACACACTGATGCTAATATAGCTGCAGCATGAGTCCAAAAAGGTGGGACCCTTCTAAACGGGTTGCCCAGGCTTTCTCTCCGATGAACATCAGGAAATGAGTAGCTCTGAAGAAAGATTGATCCTTCCTGCGTGAGACACCTCTCTGAGGCGGGGTGAGTTGGACTACTGCGTTCTGAAGGTACTGGAATCTCTCCCTCCGCTGCAGGGCAAGAGGCTCTGTATCGGATCCTTTCAGTCAGCCGAAGTTTGTGGAATTGTACCTCACACTTAGTGACAGAAACAGAGCCTGGTTTGCTTTCCGACTGGTGGCTCGGTCACAGGCAGGGACCGCGGTTCACAACGCCGGTGCCAGTCAGCTGACGCAACACTCCCAACCCCGCAGGACAGGGACCGCGTCTGTGCGACGCTCCTCCTGACAGCTCTCAAGCAGCAGGGAATAACTAGGGCGCTGGGAGAAGCGGCTTTGATTTCCTCTGTTTGGTCAGCAGGAAAGCAAGCGCCCCGGTCCAACAGGCCGTGCAGACACGCTGCTGGGAACACAGCTCACCCACAGGTACTCGGTGAGCAGAGCTTGCTGCTGACATTGTCCCGACGCCCAGCAAGCGGCATGTGGGAAGGGCTGCAGAGGAGTGCTGAGCGTACAGTCTCTAATCTAGGAGGTGYGGAGATTAGAGGGGAGTTGGGTAAGAAATTTACAGTGAAGGCTATGAAAGAAACTGGCCGGGTAAGACACGAGCAAGAATTAATGGCCAAATAATATTGCTTTAATTTCTTGATCTTCTGTGCTTGGATTTGGTTTGTTTGGAGAATGTAGAGGTGAAATTCTTCCAAATATGTTTTGCTGCTTTGTCCTGTGAGATACCTTGCCCTGTGCTCTTCTCCATTTTGATAAAGCTCCGAATATGTGGAAGGGTGTAGACTGGAGGGATTTATTATCCCTCCATCAAAGCAATGGCTGTGTGTTGAGAAACAGCAAAACATTTCTTGTTAAAGCACTATCTCTACAGCAGTCTACCTCTCTAGGAAAGGATCAAAAGACCAGGCATGTCCTCTGGGCAGATCCTTCTTGCTGGTTTGGCCTGATCACTTGGGTTTGGAGCACCACAGGAAGATTAAATATTGGAACATCTGACAGATTAATGAAAGGGGAGTATTCTTAGGACTTTTGAGACCTGAGAAAAATGTCAATATCCAGCGCTTTGCTGTTGTGCTAGGGATGTGCACTTGCTGTCTCATGGGACGGGGCTGTTGACTCAAACTAAAGGTGCAAGTTGCTCCCACTGTTGAGGACCTCACTGGAGGAACACTGTAATGGGAAAGCATCCTATCAAAGGAATCACTGCTCATTTTTGCTTGTTTAAGGAGTGTGGTAGATGTATATGAAAAATATATTAGATTTTCAGCATGATATAATTTTAAATAATTCCAGAAGATAGGGCCCCAAAATTGCTGGCTTTCAAGTAGTTGGCTTCGTTGGGATGTCTGGATTTATTAGGCCTCCTCAGGTAATGCAATAATGCATATGCTTAAGGGATTACATGATAGGGGAGTTAGATCACGTAAAAAAACCTGCCCAGCAGCTGGGGTCCCAGGATTGAAAAGCCTTGCAGAAAGTGTTTTGGTGTGGGAAAATATGGGGTCACTGATAAACTTTTAGAAATCTCTGTGGTTAGTTCTGTTCCTGTGAGTGTGAGGTTAAGAGGAAAAGAAACCCATTATGAACAGAAAATGATTTCTCAGGAATTTCTCTCAAAATAAACAGTTACAGTAAAGCTGCATTTCCTTTCTTTAAGCATGCATACATTTCTTCTCTTTAAAATCTCTGATTGTTCAGCTGAAGAGGGTGGTAATTGCCCACCCCAGTGATTCAGCGTTCTGGGAATTTCCCAAAAGTGGTTTGAACTGAGCTATGGTTTCTGCCAGCCTTTTCCAGCTTTAAAATTGTCCTTCTCCCTAAAATGGACAAATGCATTTTCTCTCCTAATTGAAAGATAGGAAAGACATTTGACTAACCCTTATGATAAACTGTGACTGTGTGTAAATATGATTTTATCAGAGAGCTAAAACTGCTACTTTTATTCCCTGTAGAAAATATTGCTTTCCTGCCATATTTTGCATACTTGTGGCAAATATATAGGGTACAGTACTAGGTTACAAGGTATTGTATTATATAGCTTTACAGCCAGGGAAACCAATCAGTTTAACAGAGCCAAAATATAAACACAGGAAAGAAAGTCGCTCAAGAGTGGAAAATAATAAAAAGAAGAGGGCCATTACAGTAAAAAATGTGTGTGAGTGAATTGTGATTGACTAAGTCGGTCAGGCAAAGCGCTACAGTGTTGACCGTTCTCTGTTGCCATCATAAAGACTTTCTTTCTACTTTCTTTGTAGTATCCCCAAACTACCTACTACCCTAATAATTAAATAGTGATTATTTTCCTTTTCTGTTTAGCTGTTAAAATTTTTCCTCTTCCTTGGTGTGTGTGTATGTTAAAATTCAAGCTAGGTAGTGGAAGCTAAAAGAGTATGTAGAACATTTTTCTCTTTCTCCTTGATTTTCAGGCTTCCTCGATCTCATGTGTATACATGGGTATGCATGTGTGTATGGCTAGCCTCTGGTACAAATTAAAGTAGCCACACAGAAGGACACAAAAGGCACTTGGCCAGGGTGAAGGATCTGTCCCCATTGTTCCCTTGGAGTGTTGGATCCAACATCCTTTGACTCATAATATGTAATTAAAAAAAAAAAAAATCCTAGCAACTCGGAATTAAAACTATTGTTGCTGGAAATTGAATGCGCAAGGAAAAAGAGAATGGGTGTCTAATCTGTTACGATTACTTTTCAGGATATTATAAACTTTGCTCCTATTGAACCCAACAGGAAAATTCCCCGTGACATCAGTGACGTACAAATGGGTTCATACATTTTACTCCGGGTAGGTTTTCGTACCAATCGGTAGATGTGAATAAGCAGAGAAATCCTGTTGGAATGAACAAAAACTACTATTCAAAGATTATCATCAGTATGAGCAATCTCAGTAAAGTTCTAATGACTGTTGTTAACAAACTGAGTTTTATTAAGTTTCCTGTAAAACAATGTGCTTGGGGGGGGGGGAGTAGGGGGGGTAATTGTCATTCCAGTGAATCAGCTCCTCTGGGAATTTCCAAAAGGTGCGGTTAGCTCAGAAGACTGGTGTTTGCCACATTTTTCCTTCCTAAGGCTAATCTTTGTAATTCAAATTAATTTGCAACCATTTAGTTTTGAGTCTAGAGTTAATATGCTTGATTAAGCCCTATTATTAATAAATCCACCAAAGGCACAGACAATGGCAACAACTATAGAAAAAGACTAGGTATTAAGTAGAATCAATTTATTACAAATTCTGAGATTTGTCAGACAGTTCAACACTCCAAATTTATCCAGCAAGGAAATGATACTGTCCAGATCATGGGTAGAAGGTGAAGACAGCATATCTGCAGCCTGAGGGTGCCACCAGGCAACAGTGAGAACACGGAAAAGTGACTGACCAGTTGAGTCCCCACAGTAAGCACCACTCAGGAAAAGAAAATTTAAGGAACTAGTTGCATGGAAGACATGCAAAGGGCAAACTCAAATACCCAGGCATAGCAGTGACTTGTCCACCAAGCATGAAAGATTCATACAGAAAACGGCAGTATTTTTCTTTCTACGGTGAATGTCTAACTTTTATGAAAGAAATTATCTTCTGAAGTGTAGCAAGAGCGACTTTTTAACTATTACCCATACATATTTGACTAAGAAACTACTATTGTTTGTGTCCGAGAAACACGGCCAATTCTTCCCAGCTGTATTATTGTATTATAATAATTTTCCATTACAGAGGTGACTGTTGCTCCAAGCCAGAGTATGTAAAATAGCCAAGATTTGACTCTCCAGTCATTGCCATGCACAATGCTAAGCACCTCATGCATGATGCTGACGTCCCTCCATACTTATAGACTTCCCTGGGAGTTGAAGGCACTCAATACTGCCTGGGAGGAAGAGATCTGTGTGTGGCAGAAAATGTTAGCATATTAGGAAAGTAAATGGAGATGATTTAGCGATGACACTTCTGCTTCTCATGCTGACCATCACTGTTTCATTGTTTCCTTGTGTTCCCTCATCAGTTGGCATCTATCTTGTGCCCCATGGTGAGTGCAGACTGGAAGCTCTCTGGGGCAAGCACTGGCCTTTGGCGTGGTGGTTGTGTGGAGCAATATCCAGGTGCCTCAATCACAGCAACCACAAGCTCCTGCAGTCACGCAATGGCTGCTTCCTTCCTTCATGTGATTGCTCAGCCTGTTTACATCTGTCAAGCCTTTTATAAAATCTGTGCTGCTAGCAAGGGCTGTTTTGGGGCTGTTGTTTTTTTTTTTTTTTTTTTAATTGTTTTGAAGGCTCTTTTTAGTTAAAAAGTGTTTGCCACCACAGTTAAGACATGGACTGGATTAAAGTTCAAAACCAGCTCACGTCAGCAAGTGGATGGAAATTGTTACCATCTGACAGCTGGTGGCCTGGAAGGAAAATGTAAAAGTCACTGCATGAAGGATTGGTTCAGGGCAGTGCCACAAGAAGTGACATGGCTTTGTTTTATGTCCTGGGAGAACAGCTCTCTGTTCTGCCTGAGTTGTGCTCGGAGATTAGTCGGGCATGGAGATTAGTGAAACTAGCTGCACCTCTCCGACTGCAAGTGCCAGGTCTTACAACCTATTAAACTTGTGCAAGAGAAGCTGTAGTTTGTGCCACTGATGATATTTGGCAGGACTGTAGGGTGACAGGCCTGGTTCAGGTCTCCAAGATGTCTTTGCTGCCTTTTAGCCTCCTAAGTCTTTCTCCTAAGCCTTGTCTCATCAACTCCAACCAGCAAAAACTTAATTAATGAGGAAAAAACCTTTGATTTTCACCACTGGCTGCTTTAATAATGGCCAGTCATATTATTTGATATAAGAATACCCTAAATAACTGCCAAAATGTCTCATACTAACCAGTGTGCATTTAAATACCTGTTAGACTCCACTACAGAGTGCGTAGTACACAGAAGACAGACCGGGCGAAGGCTGTAGAGCTAACTGAGCCACCTGAGGGCACCCAGAGAATAAATGATAACAGTAGGAATGGCACAGGGATTGCAGATTGCACACTGCAGATGTGTGTCTTCTGGCTCCAGCAACGCCAGGTAAAAAATTACTGCCCTGAACCTCTGATGCAGCAGTGGGTCGTGCTGCCATCCAGAGGGACTCCAATAGCCTGGAGAAATGGGCTGACAGGAACCTCATGAAGTTCAACAAGAGGAAGTGTGAAGTCCTACACCAGGGAAGGAATAATCCACATTATTCTTATGCCCCACTACATGATGGGAGCTGACCAGCTGGAAAATAGCTTTGCAGAGCAGGACCTGGAGGTCCTGGTGGACACAAACTTCACATGAACCAGCAATGTCACATTACAGAAAAGAAGGTGAACTCTGTCCAGGGCTGCATTAGGAGAAGTGTTTCTAACAGGTTGAGGGAGGTGATCCTCCTTCATTCAGCACTGCTGAGGCTGTACTCAGAGTACTGTGTCCAGTTCTGGTATCCTCACTACAAGAGAGAGATGGACATACTAGAGAGAGGCCAGCAAAGAGCTACTGAGATGATTCAGGGAGCAAGAAATGACAGGGGAAAAAACAGCACAATTTTGCTGCTGCTAAAGACTTCTCTAAGCAAAAATGGGGACCAGAGCAGCTATCCTATAAGGAAAGGCTGAGAGAGTTATGACTTCAGGCTGGAGAAGAGAAGACTCAGGGAGATCTTATCAATGTATATAAATACCTGAATCAAGGGTGCAAATAGGACAGAGCCAGGCTCACTCCAGTGACAGAACAGATGCAACAGGCACAAACTGAAACACAGAAGGTTCTGTCTGAACATCAGGAAACCCTTTTTTATTGTTAGGGTAACTGAGTACTGTCCCAAGTGGTCCAGAGGGTCTGTGGAGTATCCCTCTTTAGCAATATTGAAAAACTATCTGGACGTGGTCCTGGGCAACCTGGTTCTAAGTGACTCTGCTTGATCAAGGGGTTGGACCAAATGAACTCTAGATACATCTTCCAACCTCAGCTATGCTGTGATTCTCTGTTTCTGTGAACCCACACCTAGAAGCCCTGCAACACCTTTCCCCTGCCAGCAAACATTGCTTCCTTCCCAAAGGCAGCTGCAGATGGGAAGACCTCCCTATGAATATCAACAACAGTGAGCTGTGTTATCTTAAACAGCCATTTTTTGTTGATCCAGACTATTTTCACTGGAACATTTAAAGGAGTGAACATAAGAGCTTTCTAAGAGGTTGACAGGAAAAGGGGTGAGGGAGGGAGGATGGTGGCCAGCAGCCAGGGCTAGGCTGGGTCCAGTTACCTCTTACCTCTGTAGCCAGAGCAGTTGCATTAGAAAGGCAGTAAAGGGCTCAGTGCCCTCACCTCTGAGGCGCTGTGTGAATCAAGTTCTAGGGAGAAGAAGCCAGAAGAACAAGAGAGCCAACAAAACACTGCAAAACTCAAGAACTTTCTGTACAAGCTAAAGAAAATAAACTTCAAGACAGTAAACTGTAGTGACAGCATTTACTCCTGAATTAAAACATTTAGGGATGGAATGGGTCAAATAAATCACTGCCTGTGGCTTCCTTACTGCAAAGGATGTGTTGAAATGTTCCAGAGTGAAGGTACAGGCAGACTGCTTATGTAATCAGGCAGATTACACGAAGTTAGAAAGCACTTAAACATATTTCAGGAGGAAATGTTTTCTTAGAGGAAAAGAGAATAGCATCATAACTGAGAGAGACGCTTCATACTGGATGAACACCAAATTAAAATGTGGGTGGAATCTAGATAGCCTTTTAATAATGGAATAAGAAATACCATAGACTATTGGATCTGGTAACTAGTGCATAGATCTACTGTTTTATTTGTTCTGCCCTCAAGTTTTGACAGGGTACATGTTTAAATAAGTCATGTTTGCATTGAGAAAAGTAATACCTGGTTTTTGTGTGTGATCCACTCTTACAGAGGTTTTTATTCTGCATTATTTACATACTTACATATTTTAAAAGGCAGATCTCAGAAACTTAATCCTAAAGCAGCCATAGCTTTTTATGAGACTTTTTTAATGAGAATGAAAAAAAAAAATCTGACACCTCTCCCTTTGGATTTTAAATAATAAATTCTTAATAATTGCATGCTATGTTACCTTACATTCTGCAAAACCTAATATATATTTTCCAGATTTGTGTCTGTGTCAATCAGTGATGCTAGATAGGAAAAGCAGGATTGTTGTCCAAAAAAAGGAAAAAAAAACAAAGGAGACAAGACAGGTCTTGTAACAGAAACCAAAAAACAAAGCACATTATTTCTTCTCTGTGTATGATTTACTTTGTAGTCACTAAAGGTCATTGCTACCTGTAGGCTGCCTGCTGTTTTCATTCCATTTTCTAATGGGAAAAAAAATCTTGGAAAAGTCAATATTAGACTAAATCTTAATAATAATTTGTGTCTAGAGAAAGGCTGGAAAATGACTGAAAAATTGTGAGTTTTTTTTCTCTTGCACAGATATCAAACATCCCAAACGGGGAAAAGGGCCTTTTCCCTCTGCTGTGCCTTCTTGGTACATAAAGCAGGAGTCAGCACCTTTGAACACCCATAAATGCACCAGGAATGACATTTAAATATATTTAAATGTAACCTGCTGGGTATGTTTCTAGTCTAGCAGTGTAGAGAATATAGAATGGAAAAATTCATTGCTTTGTCTTGTTATTCCTATATGTAAGAAGCCCAGGGGTAGTTATGCCTTGGCAGTGGGTGCAGAGCGGTGCCTCTGAGTATGTAACAATTACAACTTCACACATGATGAAGATAAAATAATAGAGTGTCTCTAATGTTATTAATTGCAGTGAATACCACAGGAGGATCCCCCGTGCAGAGCTCATTTTCTTTTGTTGTTAAACGAGTCTCAATGCCAGTTATTGTTACACTGTGGGAATTGACACTGCTGGCAAAACAGACAGCCTGTACTTTCTTCATAGCAGTGTTGCCCCTTTTTATAAGCCTGTGACCTCACCTATTTTTGCAGTGTTCTGCCCTTTGAAAACCTCAGAAGATGTTAGCTCACTATTTAAAGAGCTTTTGATTGTAAGGCCGTAGAAGTGAAAACAAAGATGTTGCTATTGTTGTTGCAGAGGTGATAAATGTTAACCACAGTCCAAATTAATATTTTAATTCTTCTTCAGAAGAAATGTTCGAAGAATGTTTACTCTTTCGAAGAAAACATCATCTTTTCTAAGTAATTCTATTATTCCTGGTCAGGCCAGAAATTCTTCAACAAGGAGAAAAAGCCAAAAGATCAGTCATTTCAAGGGGCATTTTCTAGTGCCCTTGATTATACAGTGGAGAAAAGAGATACCCTTCGGCAAAGCCACAGTTCCTCTTCCCAAGTGTCTGTATTTACTAGTAGCTTCCACTGTCAGTGCACTTAGAGGAAGGGGGGTGTACAAGAAGGGTCTGAAATGCCCACTTTGAAAGCAATTAAGGATTGACTAAATAGGAATTTATCCACTCTATTGTGGAATTTATCTTCTGTAATGTTCCTAATATTTGTTTAGCCTAATAGTTTAATTACAAGTACTGAAACCTGTTGTTTGAACTCTACATTTGAGCACAACTTCATGTGTCAGCAGGCAGATCTGCTTCCTTTTTTTTCTGTGCTGAACATAGTCCTTGTATCATAGGTTAATTTTTGCTGCCATTTTGCTACTCTTCTCTGAATCCTTTCCAATTAGCCTGCACTTACTTCCTGTGAAGCTGCCCACTGTATGATCTAGATACTGCTAAATGTTGGACTTTGTGGTTAGTTTTGCTCTTGCAACAAATTACAGAAGAGAATAAAAAATGTGGTAAGATAAAAATATGGGTAGAATTAGAGCACTCTCCACTTCCCACCTGCTTTGTAATTGTCTAAGCAAGAAAAATCACAGTGTCTCATTTTAATTTAATTTCCATGCCAGGTTAAGGGCGCTAGTGTTGCTGTCCTGCACAGAACAGGAATCAATGAATTCCTAAATTGGTCAGTCCCTCAGTTCACCTCTCTGCCAGAGAAGTGATGAAAATTTTCTGGGATAATCTCAACATCTGATTCTATACTGATAGTGAAGCTCAAGTCACAGACTTCTGAGTTTACAGGCAACAGGGTCAGGATAAAAACATTTTCCTCAGTGTAAATACTGTCTGGATGTGTTTTGGAGTTTAGAGAAAAGGAAAGAGAAGCCTAGTCTTTACTGCAGCATCAGTGACTTGCTGCTGGTCGTAACTGGGATAGCAGGTTGGTTGATGTTTCTCACTGTTTGAAGATAGAGGGATTTCTTCCTTATCAGAGGGGCAAGGGCTGCGACGGTTTTTATTTTGCTAGGAATAGGCTGTTTGCTAGGATCATGAGGATCTTTGGACATTGCTCTTTCTCTGCAGTCCTTTGCCTGAGGCATGCAGCACTTCAGAGAAGAAAGTGCTTCAGGAAATAATTTCGCTGAGTACAGACTTACATCTGTTATAGAGATATATAATAATTCTACTGCAGAGACTGAAGAGAGCATTTCATTAGTCCTCTGGGCTCTATGGGAAAGTAAATGTGCAGTATAATTTAACCTTACACATGCTACACTGTCTTATTCTTTAAAGAAGGCCTCCTAAGTTCTCACAGGACTGTGTGGTAAAAGTAAGAAATTATTAAAAGCTAGGTATGCTCAGGGATGGTACTAAAAGTATGTGGGAACTCTAGTCGTTTGTTTGGCATCTTTACATAGACAAAAAGAGCTGTACTTTTTAGCTTTTGGACCTAGCTTAATTAGCTTTGTGCTGTACATTCAAAATGTTAAATTTCCAATAGCGAGAGACTGATTCCATCAGCCAGTATTTGTTACAACCAGCACAGAACTGACACAATTGTGTGCTTACTCTATAAAACCCAACTCATGGCTTTAGCATAAGATAACTAACCAAATGAGGGCAGAGGGGTATCATTACTACGCTTCCAAGGTGTAATAACGTACAACTTTCATTCATGTATTTACAATTGCCTTGATCATCTGGTTTAACAGCAAGATGTGCAGCAGGAGGAAATACAGTCCAAAAAACACTGTGAGTAGCTGTTTGTGGTTATGTCACATCATCATCTCCAACTCAAAAACTCACTCAGAGGATCTGAAAGAGACTTAATTTTAAAACACATGGACCCTTGACCACACAACTGAAGCAGCTGACTCACACATAACATGAGGGCAACCCTACCTTGGCTCATCAGCGTGTGTCTGTCCTCTCCTGATGCCAATAGCATTCCCATCCCAGCTGAGAGAACAATATCTGACACGCGGATTTATTGGTAATGTAGAGAAGTTCTTCTGGCCGGGACCAGGTTTCAGCTACAGAGCAACCTGTCTCTGCCTCTAGGGTGCTTGCCAGGTTGTAATGGTTATACCTCTATTCTGCCAAGCTGTGAAATCACAGCCTTCATGTGTTCAAAAAATCAAATGCAGGAGGAATATGTAAATACAGACTTTGTGCCTTGATGTTGCTTTTGCTCCTGTCTTCTCAGGAAGTGAAATGAGTACCCAAGGCTTCATGAAAGGGTGGATCCAGTGACCTATCCAGAACAGACAGTGCGACTGGAACTGTGAGCATTTTACCACAAGTACCAACCATAGCGTGACTTCCACTCATGTCCATATAAAGTTGACCACATATGCTCTGTCTGCTGTGAGGAAATATATTGTTTTCCCTTCAGTCCTGCAGCAATCCCAGTGCATGGGAGTGGTGACAGAATTACAGCTTTGGTGTTGCTGCAGCATTCTTCCCTAGAGCAGGTGTATATTGCACAGTAAGAGAAAAGGCTGCATCTACAACAGTCAAGAGATTTCCAGAGACTGGTAGAGTGAGAAAGACAAATTACTTGCAGGATATGCTGGTGGCTCCATCCAGATGGTGCACAGGAGGTGGCATGACTCTGGTATCCTATCAAGGGCCATAAGGACATTCTTGCCTTCTCCTTCGTTGTGGCCTCAGGCTTACAGTCACACTGTTAGTGTCCCACACCAATCCCACATTCCTCTCCTGAGTTGTTCAGCACCTCCCTGTGCCCTGGCAGCTGTTCTGGTGGTAATGCTGCTGCACAGGATCAGCCCAGCTCACTGCTCCCTGAGAATCACCCATGGCGCAGCCTCAGACAGTTATTTTGGCTTATTTTTTCTTCAGTCAAATACTTCTGCCATGAACATTACTGTAACATTAACAAAATTTCTATTTCCATTCAGTTCTGTGTTGTTGTGAACTGCATTTCTCTGGTAGGTATTTGTTTTTGCAATCACAATGATGAAATACATTTACTGGTTTTAGCAGTTACAGGAATTCTAAATAAATATCTGTCTTTGTTTAATTTCAGTAAATCAGGACATTTCACTAGCATTATAATAATAGGGATTTGGGGAATACTCTGTGTCCACGAAATAATTCTTGAAGCAATTTAATCTTGCATCATTGTAAAAACCCCTTCAATTTGGGCTGTTCCCAGAAGATAAGGGACTAGCTCTTTAGACTAGAGGATTTTAATTTTAGTTTTTAATTTTTTTCTTTGCAGATTTTGCTCTGGGCTTTGTATCTGTTTTGGTTTTGCAGCTTTGGTGTTTGAAAATATGTAATTGCAGCTTTCCACTGGATGTAGATGGTACTATTTCTAGTAGTTAGCTCTTCTACTCTCCAGGTTAGCTTCCATCTTCAAAAGGTCCCAGTAGTGTTGGTGTGATCAGTATCACCTTACCACTCCCTAGAAAAACATACAGATTTTGTATACAGTGTGATTCTGGCTTTGGTAATATTGTTACCCTGACTTCCCTTTTGTATTTAATTTTTATGTATTCCCAGACAGAAGGCTGATGCTGGCCAGATTTCTACCTTGTTAACCCTTACGAGCTGAATGGAAATGAATGCACATAACTGAGAGGTTAATTTAGCAGGGTATGAAAGGGGCTGTAAACTGGTGAAAACATAGGTAATGTTTGCTCAGTGTTTTCTCTTTAAAATACATTGCCCTCTGTATTTGTGCTTCTGGCTGCAGTCATATGAATTTTGTTGGTTTTATTCCATCATTTGGTGCAGTCTTTTGTTTATTTTTCATATTATATAATAATATATTTATATTATTTTGAAATAATTTCGAATTAAATTGGCAATGTAGAAAAGTTCTGCAGCTATGAAATGTTGTTTGGCAGTGCTGACCATATTCATAGACTGAGGCATTTCATTGGTTTCATACATCTGAAATCCAGGGATTAGTTACTGAGAAATTATTTCCCCACTGCTCCCACTTTGATGGAAGGGTTCTATTGTTTTTGGGGCATGCCTGAATACATGGAATGTTGAACTCTATCATTCAAATGAGATGATATGAAAGGCAGAGTGTGTAAACTACAGCTGTGGAGAAACAGATTGTAGGTAATGGATCCAGATTTTGCCAGGAGTCATCTGGATAACTTGACTTTGTGTTGAGCTGCTGCAAACAACAATAACAACAAACTCCTTTACACATACACTTGATTTGGAGTGTTTTGTAAATCTGCCTATGGAAATTTCTCAAAAGCAACCTCTTCTCATAAGCAACTAAATGAATTACGTAATTTTTTTCAGGACAGCTATGATTCATAACGGTACAGAATATGGGCTTTATTATGCTGCTTTTATGTATGGGTATCTACCAGTGAAATCTATAAGGACTGTTCTATGAGAAAAGTCCTCAGGACCCTGCCTAAAAAGTTGCATGTGTTAGGTTTGCAAATGGTGTATATTAATAGGAAAATTCAATTTGTTTTTCTCTTCATCCTTCAATAACATGTCAAGAAAACAACATGGTCTAAAGCTAAGTACAGTATTCACGCAGGCCAACAGCCCTCTGTTGCGCCACACACAAAATTCCCATTGAGGTCAATGGAAGTGCCCTGAGCAGAGCCTCTCTTGGACTGAGCCTGGTTTTGTGTGCGTGTATATGTGCGTGCACGTCTGTGTGTGTGTGTGTCTCTGGGTGTGTGTGTCTGTGTGTGTGTGTGTTGAGTAATAATTTTCCACAGCAGAAAAAAAAAAAAAAAATTGAAACTTTGTTGTCATGCTATCTTACAAGGAAGCTAGTTTCACCCACACAGAGTTGAAAGCACATACCACTCTGTTACAGCACATAAACACTGTTATCACGCTAGTTGCAGAAAGAGCACTGTCACTGGGACATTTTATAGGCATGGGCTTTTATACTATTCAGCAAGCTATTGAAAATTAAAATGTAATTAGTGTAGCAAAACAATAGTTTGCATCTTTTAATTACTGCTCCATTTTTTTGACAGAATGTTTTAATTATTGTTTTTTCTTCTGTTCTGTTTTTATTGATTTGGTGCCAGTTCAATTGTGTTACCAAGACCTCCCAGTACTCAATGAATTTACCTCAGGGGATTCTGTCTTCTTCATTGTTTTAAAATAAAACAGATCTCCAACTACCTACAAAACAAAATTAGAAGTGGAGGAGGGAAAAAAAAGGCAGAAATAACAGGAGGATGAGAGAAAGAGGAGCAGGAAGGGAAAGAGGGAGGGCAGGAGGGTAGAAGGAAGGACAGGAGAGAAGGAAGGAGAAGGAGGGAGAGAAAGAAAGAAGGAAAGGAAAGAAGGAGAGAGAGAGAGAAAGAAAGAGCAAGGGGAAAGAAAACAAGAGAAAGAAGGAAAAGCGAAGAAAAGAGAGAAGAAAGGAGAAAAAGAGGAAAAAAATCTTCTCTCATTACATGCCTGATTTTTTGTGTGTGTGTGCTAGTATAAAACTGTTATTTAGCTATAGTGTCAGATTTGTTTCCAATTACTTCAGTTAAAAATGTTGTTCTGGTTTTTTTTTAAAGTAGCAGGAAAACTCAACTCTCGGAAAAATTACATTGATCAAAAATGTTAAAATCACAGTAGAAAACACCAAGATACCCCCCGCTTTGATAATTTTTAGATAAAGTCCCTTGAGGAAGAAAATACATGTCCTGGGAGGCTAGGTTATGGTTGGACTGTCATTCTCTGTGGGTGTGCATGCACTCAATTTATTGCAGCCTTTCAGCTGTCAGAAAAGTGCAAAGTAAGTGGGAAATGACACAGAACACTGATTTAGAACACTTTCATCTCTATATGGTCTGTTTTCGTTAGTGATCAAGAGAGAGGAAAGTAGTGGTTAGGCACTATCTGTACTACAAAGCAAACCCTGCGGAGGCTATACAGCACATGGTCTTCTGAGAGACTGTATACCTCTAACTGGAAACAAACAAACACACAAAGAACTGTATTTATTTGAGAGACTTTAATAGCTCCTTTGCAGCCATTTTGTACATAACAGGAAGCAAGCCATTCCAATTCCCAGTGTGCTTTATCCTGCAGTATTTTCACCCAAGGGGTTAGTTGCCATGTATTTTGTATCACTTTTGACTTATTAAATATTTGTAAAATCTAAGAAAGCTCACTTACTTCTTGCATATTTCAGCCCTTATGAGGCAAGACGTTATTTATTTATTATGCTGTTATTTGATTACTTAATAAACAGCTCACAGAGCCAAACAACAAGAAACCCAAACCCAAGAAGACCAACACCGCATTTTCAATAGCGAGATCCCTTGGGAGCCAGGCTCTGGGATTTTCATAGCAGAAAAATGTGGTCATACCACTCAGAGGCATCGGCAGTGGCTGGGAGGGACTAGGAGGTGGTAGACATAAGCCCAAACAAGGAGGAACTGGTGGAGAACCTGATGAAGATACAAGGATTAACACTCTATCTCTCCTGGAGATTCACTGTTTTGAGTTCCCTTCATTTGATAAAACATGTGTTTGTCTTTCCTCAGGCAGGATGGCCTCCAGTTGCCTCTCAAAATAAGCAAATAAAATCCACTTTGCAACTTTGACTCTTTCAGGGAAAGGAAGACGCAAGTCTTGCTGTTTGCTGCTACTCCTTGGCACTGTCAGCCACTCCTGGGTGCAGGGTTTAGTACTGGACATGCCTTTAATTCCAAAGGTGTGAATTATTACCTTCAGTCAGTTTGACAAGCACTTTTCTTCCAGAATTGAATTTAGCTTTCAAACATAACAAATATCAGCAGCAAGTACCGCACAAATTGTCAAAATTGGGCAGCGGGTAGGATCTGCTGATTTGATTCTTTTAAAATTGCATTGCTGCTGCATTTGCATTCATTTCCCTCTTCAACATTATCGGTTGTTGAGGTTTCGCTTGCTTTGTTTCTGCTTGCTGGAATGGTGGAACAGCCATGTCACAGGGATGAAGCAGCCCTGGTGATGTCACGGTCATGTCATGACAGGCAGCCACCAACTCATGGCATTAGCCCTGGTGATGTTGTAGCCATGTAGCAGGTAGAATGTTGGTGTCTGGTGACACATCCCGCCCTTGGTGTGAGCTGCAGGAGCCCTGGGTAGGGAAGCAGAGATTGTCCTGTGGCAAGAGAGGAGTGTGCTCCCACTGACAGCCACAGCCCTGGAGAGGCACACGACCAAGTCATAACCCTTTCCTCTGCTTCCTTTGCCGCTCAGCTGGAAAGTGTAGCAACTTTCTGCAAGGACATTGACCTAAGCATAAGGAAAAACACTGCTGATTTTCTACGTGTTTGTTCTCTTAGAGATTCTAATCAAAATTTATTAATATCCATTGTTCAACCCTGAGGACATATTTACACTTCTTTGCTATGCATTAAATATTGACATTTAAAATTAGAGGCTGCTTCTGCACGTTCATCCGGAGTGAATATTTTTCTGAAGAACCCTGTACACCTCACTCTAGACATTTGTAATACAGAGGTCTACATCTGAGGCCAGGCTCCCTTTATAGTCAGTGGAAAGAAATACTCACAGGAGATGATTCATCTGACCTATTTTAGATATCTACRTGAGGACAAGATTAACCTTGCCCCAGAAGTATCTATTTACTCTTCACCATCTGTGGAGAACTTGCCACACTGCAAGTATCTGAAGTTCGATGCAGTGAATCTTCCTCTTCATGCAAAGACCAATTATCCTGAGAAATCCCATGCTACTGTCTGCCTTTGCTTCCGACCGACACTACAAGCTTAGAGCCACTGTGAGTCTCAAAAGTTGTACATCAGCATCCTGGATTTTTGTTCATGCATGAGGCATGGCACTCAGCTTCCCTGAAGACTTGAGTTACAATTGCTGTGGATATGAATCTCCATGTAGGAGGGCTTTTACGGAGCAGGAAGATGGAGCAGCTCCTCTGCTGCTGCCATAGCTTTAAAGCTCAGTCATGTGTGTGCATACAGTCTTTGAATCTATGTATCACCCTTCCACAGGTCATGAGGTTGCACTCAGAAGGTTGCCGTCTTTCTCACTTAAATTCATAGCTTTGGGGATTGTAGTTTTAGCATTAGCATGCTGCTTATGCCACCCTTCTATGCAGAGTGCTTGCATTTTGCACCCCTTGCCTCACTCCACTGGGACCATGCACTCCCTCAGGATCCAGAGCAGATATTGTTGTCATGAGGTATTTCGGAAGAGTATGAACTTTGTACACACAAAGTCCCTGCATGAGATGGTTTATGTACTGAGAAGTCAGAGAAGGTGGAGTAATAGAAATGACAACATGCCAGTGTTTCAATATTAACCGTCAGGTGTGAGGCGGGTAAAACTGGAGTGAGGGAGTTAAAAAAAAAGAAGGAAATATGATTAGAAATAATCCATTAGTTGTTATTTTTTCATATGAAACCCATCCATGCTCAGCAGAGTAAAAGCAAGTGTTCACAAATATTAAGCCTTACAATACTATGTTTGTTTTCATATCATTAGCACGACAGCCTAAGTGGCTCCCTCCAATAAAGTGTGGTGTTTCTGGCTGGAGGTTTGCTTCGACAGCTCAGATCAGCTCTGATGTTTATTTACATTCACATGCATGTTGTGAAATTGTTACACTGTGGGCAGAGGTGCTGGAGAAACTGTGGAACGTTAATTTGCCAAATGCTATTGTCATAAGTAGGCCCCAACTCCGTGGTCTCCTCAAGATGGGCAGACCCCTGTACTGGGGCAAAACATGATGCCGGCTGCAAGTCTTACACAAGTGGCACAGCAAGCATGACCTTACAGTTCTGAGTGTGATTTCATAAATGTTTGTTTGTTGTTCTCTGTCCCAGAGAGCTGTGTTTAGCAATCCATGGAACCGCACAGCAGGACTTCAACAAGATGGTGTGATAGTGGCTGGGCTTTTTTTTGAGAAACGGAAGCCATGGTGTAGGATACTCCTCCTTTGCCAGAAGCTTCAGCATAGTTGTCTCTCCTCTTAAAAATGTTAGTCTGACAGCACACCTTGCCTTGCCAGCAGCAGGTAAAGCTCTACTTGCTTAGGAAGGATGGACACTATTGTCTTTCTTTCTCTGTCTTGCACAGCATTCTCGGGGCAGGTTGTGTCAGCAGCATCTCAAGAAGGTGAAACTTGTAGTAAATAGCTCCTGGAGATGAAGGGGAAGAGCTGCAACTCTGGAATGATTGTTTTAGGCTATCTGCTGACTCAGAAAGGCATATCTACATCTACGCCATAGCCTGTTCACATCTCCAAAGTGTTTTATTGAGCAGTAAAAGGAAGAAAAGCACTCAGACACAAGCCTGAGCCTGATGTAATCGGATGGTTCCAAAGCTTGAGCCCTGAAAAGGAGAAGCTTGCTTAAATTCAGAACCAGTTTGCCCTTCACATAAAATCAATCATATCCTTGCTATACCACATTAAAATTTACATGTCTTAATGTGTGAAGCCTCTTGCATCTTTTCCCCTATCTCCACCTATTCCTATGCTTCTGATTCTTCGTATTTTCTACAGAGAGAGTCCCTGCTGTTTGGTAAATACTGGAATAAACTAAAATGGCATTTTTATGATGCTATTCTTGCCATGTGTGTTTTTTCCTTCTCCAAGTTTACGAAGGCCAGACCAGGATTAAAAGACTTAGCTTCACATTCCTAAAAGCAGTGCAAAACTTTCCACCCAAGTTTGCTGGCAACTCCTCTTTGGATATCATGAACACAAAAGCATGTTTTAAAAGATGAATCATCTCTGGACAGCTCAGGTGAGGAGTAGCAACTTGGTAGCAGCACAGATAACTCTCAAGCCCATTTAATTTATTGGAAGCACAAAAGACAAACTCTCACTAGGCAGAACTGCCTACTTTTGGACAAACAAACACCCTCTTTTGAATTCTTCTTATATTTGCTTTTTGGACTGTGTCATAACATTCAAATAGATATCAAATACTTGGGGTCAATAGGAAGGACACAGAAAGCAAATACATGCAAGTATCATCAAGCTTCTCTTAGAACTCAACAGTGATGTGGAATAAAATCTGCAGTTCTGGGCTGTGCAGTCATGTAAAATGAGTTGAACACATTATTACACTGTTATTAGTAAGTTAACAAGAGTCCTGGATGTACAAGTGGCATTTCCTCTCCTCACTACCAAGTTATCTCATGGTTCTTCCACAGATGTCTTACTCTAAGGGACTGTATCACTGTCCCTTGCAAGTGTTTCCATGACTCCCACTGCTGTAGACTCTGAGGAACCTACCCACGAGGAACTGAGACCCACAAGACTGGAGTCAAGACACTACTTGAGGTGTGATCCAGACCCTCAGGCACCCAACACGAGGCAGGCAGGGATGCCTTACAGTAAGTTCGAAACCCACCTGCACACCAGAGAGGGAGCACCTGAGAGCTGCCCTGTAGGAAACAGCTGGGCACGGGGTGGGTCTGTAACTGTCCTGGCAACATTCTGCAGAAGATGACACAAGCTGACACAAAAACATGTGAAATTTGTTTTAAAACATAAACCCTGAGCTCCTGAGATTCTTGAAAGTGTGGACTGTCTTCAGGGCAGATGGATATGGTCTGAGCTGCGACAAGCAATTGTCTCCAATGGCTGGAGAGCCTTGCTGCGCCTTGCAGCACCCCCCTGCCATTAGGTGCTCAAGGGGTCCCAGGAGGATGGAGCCTGCTCTGGAGCCCAGCTTTTTTTCCTTGTATTTGCATGTGGCGCTCATTTAAATCTTTGATTGAAACAATCAGCTTGTCCAGGGCTGAGCTGTGATCCTCTGCCTCCACAAACAGCCCCGGTACATCAAAGGGATGGCTGACATGAGTCAATTGCTTGTGGGCCCAAAATCCTACAGAGCTGATTACTCCTTCCTCCACACACACCCCCCATCCCCCTTCTCTCACGTGGAGAAGGCAGAAACCCAGGCATGAACCCAGCCGCAGGAGGCAGGGGGGGCAGGTCTGGTGTTCCTGGCTGGTGAGGCAGCAGCCATCTCCCACTGGTGACAGTCCAGCCTGTGTACTTCACTCCCTCTCCCAACAGGTGCACAGAGTGGCTCTCTCTCTATAGCCACATGCACCTAGAGAGACAGAAAGGCCACAGACCCATTTACCCTGAGGTTCTCCATATTGCTCCCTAAAGGACCTTTGCCTCTCTGACAGCTGAAATGCCAGCGCCCCAGGATGTGTTTCACTATCCCTATTCCTTATGGAGTGTCCAAACCCGAGCCTCATCTCATGCAGGTGCTCCTCCACATTTCTGTCAAGTTAGCCAGAACACACCCTCTATGTTTATGCTGTCTTATACTGTCTTTCTCCAGCTGCAAGAGCATGGATAATGTCAGGTCTGGAGCAAGACCCACTGATAAAAAATTGAGCCATCAAAACATGTGACCACCTTTAGGCTTGAGCCCTAAGGCAGTATTTGCTGCACAGGTGAACTGCAGCCTCAGCCTACCCTTGTCAGCCCAAGCTGCCTCTGCGTTCAGCCATGTGCATTTCTGGAAAACTGTTTTCATCCTAAAGGATATCCAAGAACAGGGTCCCAAACCACCTCCTGAAAGTGCTGCTTTTGATGAAGAAGCCTCCAGTGATTAGCTCAGCCTAAGACAACCAGCTTTCTGACAGATGAAGCTGGCTGAAGCAGAGTCCCCTGGAAAGCTAAACAAATGTGTCACACTGCTGGGCGTTCTTTATACCTGGCCTGATGGATTTACTTTTCCCTGTTACCAGGTTCTTGGACAAGCACAGCACTGGAGACAGTATCCAAACTGAGTACATCAGCATGCTCTGCTAACTGCTGATATGGAAGATGGCTGGGGGGGGTGTTCACTTTAAGTGATCTATTTGGACTCATTTTATCCTTCCATTCCTGGTGGAATTTGTAAAGATTGTTTCCGAAGTGAGTAATGAGGAAAATAGACTTTCTCATTATCCTTTGTGGGAGCGGTGGGCATAAAGTATTCTGTTTATGAGCAAATTGAGTAGCCACAGTTCCCCTGTGTTCTGAACATCTTCTGCATTCAGTATCATGAATGAAGTGTATGAGTACAGGTTGTACTTCCCATCTCCAATATAAAAGTTGGGGTGTTTTTTTTCCTTCTGGTGAGCACACGACAGAAATTGATTGTAATTAAAGAGAGAGTAATTGGCAGCAGCCTCAAGTCTTCCTTGGATCCGCTTTCAATAACTTGAAACTTGTCAAAATCTTTTTTCAACTCACAGGATGATCTGAGAGCTTCAAGTGCCTCCTTTGCCATCTGTCCTGTGGGTTTCAATATTGGCTTTTTTTTATTATTTGGATGCAGTAGGGTGCCAGTATCAAGACAGCTCGTCTCCTTTTGCTGAGTTGTGGGGCAGGAATTTGAGTGGGTGAGGTCTAAGGAGACATTGTTTAGCCTTACAGTTTTTAAACTCAGTCTTCCTTAGATCTTTATTTTTCCCTTCATGTGTTTCCATTCACACCTGAATCATTCATTATACTGGCAAGCCAGGAAGATCCCTCTCTTCTTCAAGGTAACCACATATTTCTGAAGTAAATTATAGGTGTGGAGATTATAGAAATTTGTCGTCTAGGCACACACCCTGGCTCCTTTCCTTTCCCAAAACATGTAATAATAAATTGTTTTTCCTTTTTTCCTCCATAGCTAATGTATGCCTAATGTGGGAACAGTTGTTTTCTTTGTTTTGATGGAACATTAAAGCAGGCTGTGTAACAAGGGAGGAAATCTAAGAAGTGGCATTTTACTTTTAAACACAGCTTTGAAAATAAGTGCCGAATCAGTGATCATGCTGCATTGGTGTAATCTCCTTTGTGGTTTTCTGCTAGACTGTCAGCTTAGACATAGATTAAACATGGGATAAAAGTCCAAAAGTCCGTTTTGAATTTTGGGCTTGAATACCAGTGTTCAAGGTCACGTCTCCTTTCCTACCCTGTGATGTTTTCAACCCAAGTTCTGAGTTTACTCTAAGAAAGGACAAATTAGCCATTGCCAGGCTATTTTGACCCAGAGCAACAGCAAAAATAGCTGAGTAGCTGCTTTTATGATGCTGAAGCCATGAAATGCCTTCTACCACTCAAACACATGGAATGATTCTAGTAGAATTGGAGGATGAAAACATTATGCCTTGTTGGGAAATATTAATGTTCATGGCTATCATTTTCTTATACTTCCCAGACTTCAGTGTTTCATGCACAAAGAAATGGAGAAGACCCAACCCACTAATTTAAGTACATTGCAAAGCACGGAAGACAAAGCACCTATTGAAGATGTTTCCACAAGAGTAGATGAGATGTAGGACTTCCAGATAATGAGAAACTGGGGTGTAGTGGCAGAAGTACTTACAGCTTGAGAAAATATTCTGTTTGTAAGGAAGTCTTGCTCATAGTCACTTGCAAGCAACAGCAGAAAGAATCGGTCTTTCACTCCTGACTGTCAGACCTGACCTTGGCAGGTAAAAGTATTACATAAAGGATGAGGGCCAGAGCAATGAAAGAGGGAAACAAAGACAGAGACTGAGGAGAAACCTTGATACAGAAAGGTTCAGAGAAAAAGTTTTGTTTCATTTTGTTTTTCATAGAAGCATAAAAACAAAAAAATGAGGAAAAGGGAAATTGAAAAGTGAAAGAAAGCATTAGTCAGACACAGAAAAGAGCAATTCTCTTTCATAATTTTTTTTTCAGATCAAATTTACTGAGCAAATGAAAATGCTTGGGTGCAGCTTTATTTGGGGAGATATGTCATCTCTAGAAGTAAAACCAAAAAAGTTTCTCAAGGAAAAAAATTAAAGATAATCACATGTTTTGTTGGAAGAATGTGGTAGAAAACAGTGAATGAACAGAGAGTTTTTAAAAACGAGCAGGTAAAACAGGCAGAGACAAAATAAATCTGTGACCAGGACATTTGTGAAGAGAAGCTCTGCTATGCCATAAGTCTGGTGCTGAAAATCATGTATGTGTGCCACATCCTCTGCARCTGTGATCCTGGAAACTGTGATACCTGGGAACATGCAAACTCTGAACAGCCTTCAGCAACAGCTTTGCTGGCAAATTAGTCCCAAGCCTTTCTTACAAGAAAATTAAATGGGATATTTGAAGGCTAGAGGTAAAAGGGCATACAGCATATGGCACACTTCAGCTCTTCAGAAAATAATTATTTCAAATCCTTTATTCCAGAAAATGGACTCGTATCCTTCCTTCGAAGCATCTGTGATGACCTACATGCATTTGCTAATTGCTATGTAATGGACTAAATGTGTTTATTAGGTTAAGTTAGTTTAACAGGGGGGAAATAAAGGTTATTAAGGTTTGTTGTAGCCAGGAATGAAAATTGCTGTTTTTTTCCCTGCTGCTCTCTCTACAGTGATAAATTCCAGAGAACACATCTCAGTTCCCTCCAGCCTGAGCCATCTACAGATGCATATTTTCTTTCTATAACCAGCTGTAGCTAATTGCATCAGTGCCGCCTCTACTGCTGCACATGAAAAAGAAACCTGTAATTTATTGCAACAGACCATACTATTCCTGCTGTACATCTTGCTTGTTCTGTCATTCCAGTGAACGGATTTCTCATGGTTAATTGGCAGTTCAGAAGTGGAAAACAACCTTGCTAGGAAGAAAGCTCTCAAAACCTCCTCCATATGTTCTACCCAGATATTGATAAAAGAACAAACAGAAAACATATTGTTTATCTGTAGGACCATGATTTCCCCATCAGCCAAAGAAACACTGAGTCAAATTCATGCCTCATGTATCTTTGCTGTAGCCAACACAAGTACAGCGCTCACGATGATGACCCATTCCTTTTATTACTGCTTGAATGGTAACATGGTGCCTTGAAAAACATGCACAGGTGAGGTGGTGCAAATTACTGTCAAAATCGGTGGAGCTGTGCCAGTTTATACCAGCAACAGATCTGGCTCCACTCTCTGCCTCAGGGAATTTATGAATCATAATGTAACTCTAAGTAGATCTAGTGCCTGTAAAATTCAATCCTGTCTTTAATAGCAGTGAGGCAGGAGAAGGCGAAAGGTGAGCCCTAACCTACTTTTGAAAGGGTCACGTCAAGGGCATTGGAAAAGGCCTTTTAATTGTTCTTACAACTCTGGGGAACGGGACTGTAATGAAAGGCAGTAAAATCTTAATCGCAACTGCATTGCTGGAGTTAGGATTTAAACATAGGAGTGAGGAATTAAATATAATTTTGCCTAAACCCATGGTTTAACAACATGAAGGCTTCAAGGACTGCACTAGTGCAAGGATCTTCCTTCCCCTTCCTCCGTTATTATCACCATCAAAATCTAGGTACTAACATTCGTATGGCTAGGTGTGGGGCTACGCTGGGAGCTGGACCAAGGAACTGCTCCAGGTTAAAAAAAACAAAACCAGGAAAAAATAAACTAATTAATAACCTCACAGTATGCATAATTAATAGCAGAGGTTAGCGTTTGCAGAATGACTGGCATTATATAAGAGTGAAGCACTCAGTAATTCCCAGCTATTACTCTGTAGTGTTGCTGTTTATTACTGAGGTTCAGCCTCTTGTTTGCAGCTAGGTGCACATCAAAGAGCCTTCCTGCGTAGGCTGTGCAGCCGGGTGCTTGGCTCAGCTCTGCCTCCTTCCCTCATGGAGGCTGGCTCAGGTCAGACTTCCCAGTGGCCCAGCCACAACTGCTCACTCCAGCTTAGCAGGTGGAGAGGCTGAAGCCTCAAGTGTTAATTGCTCTATTACATTAATGTGAAACTACAGGGATGGAGTGGAAAATCACAGGCATTGTCTTTTCATTTACCCTAATTGACCAAACAGCAGTAAAAGAGTGGCCTGAAGAAAGCCTCTTATAATGCATTGGCACTAGTTAGGAATGTTAACAGAAGGTTGTCTAAAATTCTTTGCATCCCCTTAGCAACATAGCTTCAAAACTGCCACTGAGAGGGGTTTGTACCATTCAGGTAGTTAGAAGCAAAAGGCAGAGATTGCAGCTGTACGACTCAACTTAGGCAGCAGATCTGCAGCTGACCATGAAGAAGACCCAGCACTGTTGATGGCCACAGCTGTGCCTAAACCATAAGSGTGTTCTCCCTTCATATACTGTGTCTGGATCAAAGAGCAGAGGGAAAACAGGCTTCCTAAGGAATGGAGCAACGTCAGTGGCTTGCCTTATGTCACTGTAGCTTAGAGTGTTACACTGCTCTGTGACACATCCAAGGACTGCCTTTCAGACCAGAGGTAGGTTCTTCCTTTGGACATGGGCCACCAGAGAATAGCTTTGCATTTAAATAAAGAATCATGAAAAATATGGTATGTGATTTCATTACTGATTGTCTTCCACTGTATAGATATTTGTCCCTATTAATTTAGGACTAAATCCTGTAAGTATACTGAGGCAATACCCCATTAACTTCAATAGAAAGGGGTTTCTTTTCTTGTGTTTCTTCCAAGTAGAGACTGAGGCTATTGTTTTGGTTTCTGCAGCAAGCAGTAACTGGGCTCTGCACTGTACTGCTTCACCAAGATCTATTACTTTGCCCACTCTTCTGCCAAACAGCTTGGTAAGGGAAAAGTAGAGAGAAAGAGACTTCACTTTCTCTCATGCTAAACATTTCAGCAGTGCAGGCCTAGAGGGAAAATAAGCTCTGTGTAAAGCTGATAGCTACTTGTCTCATGGAACGAAGGAAAGGCAGCACCAGAGACTTGGAGCTTTGGGCTGGGAAGGATATTTACAGACAGGCTGTGCTTTTGAGTTTGCAGCCCTCAGTTTCAAGATGGCCTTAGACACACAAAATTAATCCCATCTAAAGTCATTATACCTCAGCAAACACAGCCACTAATGTGACTCATTAAGTAGAATAGCCAAGCAAAATAGAAGCAAAGAAGCTATATAGTAGTAGAAACTAAGTTAGATGTTCCAACTATGTATTTTGTGCTGTTGTTAATGTATTTTATGCCCTGGTACATATCCATGCTTATTGGATTTGTGTGGCAATGTTTTGGTAGTGGAGGGACTACAGGAGTGGCTTCTGTGGAACCTGCTGGAAGCTTCCCCTGTTGTCTGATAAAGCCAATGCCAGCCAGCTCCAAAAACAGACCCACTGCTGGCCAAGGCCAATCCCATCAGCTAGGGTGGTAGCGCCTGTGGGATAACAGATTTAAGAACAGGCAAAAAAGCCAGCACAACCACAGCCGGAGAGAGGAGTGAGAACATGCGAGAACAACAGCCCTGCAGACACCAAGGTCAGTGAAGAAGGAGCAGGAGGAGGTGCTCCAGGTGCCAAAACAGAGTTTCCCGTGCAGACCATGGTGAGGCAGGATGTCCCCCTGCAGACCATGGAAGTTTGCTCTGGAGCAGAGGTCCACCTGCAGCCCACAGAGGACCCCATGCCTGAGGGAGGCTGTGACCCTATGGGAAGCCTGTGCTGGAGAAGGCTCCTGTGAACCCGTGGAGAGAGGAGCCCACATTGGAGCAGATTTGCAGGTCTTGCGATGCCATTGAGGACTCACTCTGGAGCAGTCTGTTCCTGAAGTACTGCATTCCGTGGAAGGGACCCCGACTGGAGCAGTTCGTGAAGAACTGCAGACCCTGGGAAAGACTGGAGAAGTTAATGGAGGACTGTCTTCCTTTGGAGGGACCCCCCATGTTGGAGCAGGGGAAGAGTGTGGAGAGCCCTTGCCCTAAGGAAGAAGTCGTAGAGACAATGTGTGGTTAAACTGACTGCACCCACTCCATCTCCTTGCACCTGCAGGGGAGGAGGTAGAGAATTCAGGAGCAAAGTTGAGCCTGTGAAGAAAGGAAGGGTGAGGGGGTGTTTTAAGATTTAGTTTTATTCTCATCACCCTCCACTGATTTGATTGGTAATAAATTAAATTAATTTTCCCCAAGTTGAGACTGTTTTGACCATGACAGTAGCTGGTGACTGAGCTTTCCCTGTCCTTATCTCTCCACACGAGCCTTTAGTTACATTCTCTCTCCTCTGTGCAGCTGAGGAGGGCAGTGATGGGGCACCTTGGATGGGCACCTGGCCTCCAGGCATGGCCACCCCACCCTACCATGTCCTGTGCGTGCCACAATTAAATAAGCACTTCTGCCATGCAACTTTTGCTCTCCTAAGAAAATGTGAAGAGGATAACACAAGGTCTATGTTTACAGTCTATAGCACAGCAGAATGTCTACTAAGTGCATACTAGGCTTTTCAAATAACCCCTAGGGACAGGCTGCAATTACAGCTCTTTCTTTGCAGTAACACACTGCACAGTTTGTTGTTTCACAGGTTTCTTTTTTTAAGGAGGTTTGTAAATGGGATGGTTGAATTTGAAGCTGCAGATTTAACCAAACCAGAACGGGTTATAATAGATTCTCAGGGTTATGTGAGCAGAAAGCAAATATTAACTGATGTCAAATCACCAAGCTACCAGGAATTCATGACTATTTTCAGGGTGTGGTTGCATAGTAATTTCTTTAGCATTCTGTTCAGCACAGGAAGTTCTCCCACTTTTCTCCTAGCCTACCTGTTTGTCCCTGTCCCCATGCTGCTCTTGGATGTCTTCTTGTTGCCAGCTGGCAATTAAAGTGCTGATGCAATGTTTTGGGGCCTGATGCTGTAGAGGGAATTCTAACAATGACCCTCCATGCACTGTACTCCCAGGAGCATGTGCAGTCCAAACTGAGGATACTTCTGGATATAAAGAGCCTGAATGAGCCAAAATTCCAGTGAAGGTCCATGTTCTTACTGATAGCATCGAGATAGATGAGAGAGAAGCAAGACCAATGGCACATTTTGAGATGCTGAGTTTGTTTCTACATAACCACAAAATTAACGCTTTTCATTTGACCTCATCCTGGCATTAAGCCAATTAATGTCACTGGGAAGTATATGGGTTTCTGAGACAGCTGCTGTCTCAACTGTGCATTTCAGAAGACTATTAGTTTTGCTGTGTGAGTGTAACACTGGATATGTAGGGAACATAGAAAGCAGAAGAAAGCTTGTAGGATAAAGCAACGTCCTGGACCAGCATGGGCATGGACACCTTCTCATGTGGGGTTGTGACTAGGCTGAGTGTGTGAGGCTACATATGCCTGTATATGCCAGGTTCGACGAGTGACCTAACTAAAGACAAAGCAGCTACAGTGAGCATGTGTGATAGTGAAAAGAGAGAACCTGTGTGGTTCTTTCTCTGGAAGGAGAGGCAGGTTTGTGTTGAATCCTTTGCTATGAGCAATTCCGTGCAGTTTATCTTCAGGCATGCCATCAACCTGTGCAAGCTACAGTACTGTCTTAAATTTGAGTGCACGTGCAGCCTCAAACTCCATCACTTCCTTTCCACAGGGATGAGCTGGAACAAACACAAATGTGCTGTGACTTGTGTAAGGGTCCCCTTTACTCTGCAGTATATTCACACCAAGGAAGAACTTACTTATCTTTTATCCTTTAAGGAATTCTTTTTACAACTTGTAAACTAACTGATGTTCTGTAAAGATAGCAAAAATCATGCGAAAAGGTGGCTAAAAGGTTCATATGACCCGGGGTAAATATGGTGATGATTATGCATGGAATATAAATAACCTACATAAAGGGTACCAATACATAAAATGCATTTTTCTCTTTAAGGAGAGATGAAGAAAATATTTACTACCTTATTAAATCAAAAGAAATATGTAATTAAAAAACAATCACTAGCTTCAGAGCTGCAATAAGTCTTTTTATTAGGTATTAATAATTTTACTAGGTACTGGATTGCTGGAGGGCTGGGATCATATGAGTTGGTAATAAACCATCTTGATACATCATGTTCTTTCAGTCTTGCCAATGTGACATTTGCTGTGCAGGCACTAGGAATGTTATACATCTGAAGTAAAGCAAGTGAAAATACCCTATCCACCCTGAAACGCTCTTACCAGCCCGGGCAAATTAATATTGAGGGCACTGACTCAAGAAGATGCATTTTGATGTGTATTCATATGAGAAAAATGTAGCACATAGTAAAATTGACTCCCGGTCAAAAACTGGAGAGGTATGCCTAAAACCTTGTAAATGCAAGAGAGGGACCTATCTTCTCTATGGGTCAGTATAGTCTCTCTTTCTGAGACAATACCTATCAGTGATATCAGTTATATTGCACATGAAAACTGTTGAGATTTTATGTTGAGCTCTATTTCTGACCAACAAGTGAGTCACAAACCAAAACCAGTCTGATGCTTGATCCAAACATGTTCTGTGTAGTTCATTATAGCTGATGACTCCTGGGAAGAAAAATGGCCATTTAGAACTGATCCCACCCCTCCCATCTCCCCCATTTCCTCCAACCATGAAAACAGATCTGGACATATGGGCCTTCCCCATTCTGGAAAAAACAGCTCTTGATTTTCAGGGGGATTATGGCCCGTGTATCCAAATCTGTTAGCAAGATGACATCAATGAATTTGAAATGTTGTTCTTATGTTAATGCTTCTCTAATTAGCAATGTTTGAAGTAGCTCTGCTAAACTAAGAACATATCCTAACCTCAAGCCAAAACTCAATCCAACCCCTCTTTTGAAAAAATTCAATTACCATTATTTTCTTTGTCAACATCATCTTCCAGAGCACAGCCCACAACTCCCAAGAAAGAATACAAATCATCTATAAGCAAGTCCTGCTTTAACATAAAATAATAACACATAAATTAGGCCCTCAAAACATTTCTGCAAGCATTTTCACCTATGACTCAATAGTTTCAAGGACATTTTCAGCTTCTACAACTGCCTTACCAATATCTCAATGCAATAAAAAATACTAAAGAGCAAATGAGTTCAGCAACAACTCCTGTACCTCCAAATCATTTTTTCATCTGTGGGAGGACTGTAACAGAAACAGCAGCAGTGACTGAAAAGAACCAAAAAGACTGCAATTTGGACTTTCCATTACAGCAGCAGTTGTGGTGGTGAGAATGCCTACAAACGATCTCTCTTGGGCTTGCTCATGCACACATGTATACTTTCAAGCTGATGTATTTCAATATCTATTCTGTTAATGTGTATTTCCAGAAGTATACTCATAATCTGTTTAAGGTTAGCAACAAGGACTCACTCTGAAAGGTAGAGATGCAGAGTAGATGTAGTAGCTGAGTTTTTGCTGTAGTGCATCAAGCAGAAACCTACACATACGCAAAATTACAAAGCTAAGCAAATCTGCCTGGCAGAAGGGTAAGAAAGTGACAATCTTCCTGCTGTACTGTCACGGAAAGCTGCCTTTTGATGGCAGTAGCTGAGGGTAATATGAATTATAGACAGGTTGATCATCTTTTTCTTGTCCTTGCTGTGGTGTGCTAAACACTCTTTCAGTAGTTCAGCTTCAATAGAAGTAATATATGTCTTAGAACCGTTTTGTCATGTAGACTTCATTAGCTTTCTTGCATATTTTAAGAATTGTATGTTTATCCTCTTTCCATCTATTGTTTTTACAGAGAATGGCTTGTGTTTTACTCTTTTTTTCTTCAGAAATTTGACACAGATGTGGCAGTATTGATTAGAGATAAAAATAAAGCAGTGAAGTGTGTTCAAGAGAAAGTGACCCACCATCCATTATGTGAGATTTGCATAATAGGAAAATTTTTATCTTACAACATGCATTGCCAGTAGTCATGGATCAGTTAGAATTCCATGCCATTGTACAAAGAGCACCAGTTCCTGGTGAGCCCACCTTATTATTAATAATACTTTTTTGACCTAGATAGGGTTTTGATTCTATTCTAAGTGAATATTCAAATCAGGTATATATAGAGATGAACATCTTAAGCAATTAGTCACTTAGCCAGGTTACAAAGCTATGTGTGAATGCATATGCAGTTTTGCTCTGCAAGTAACCAAACTGCTTGTCTAATTATATGACAATCATTGTGGCAAACCATACACAATTGTTCAAGCCACTACATATGTTTTTTCTGTAAAAGGAAATACAAAGGAAAATATGCTTTATGACACTGCCTTTCACAATATTATGTTATGCTGCATAAGCACTCATTTGATGGCTAAGTGATAACTTAAATCCCTTCTCATCTTTGGTTGGTTGCAGCCATTCATGTATTCATTTTAACCTTAAGACTCACAACATATTACCAATCTAAAAAAACACTAAACAGCTAGGCTACAGAAAGGGTTATTTTCCAAAATAATAAGTAATTTTCGTTTATTTTCATAATTCTGGAGTTCATTACAATCCTTTCTCACAGAACTGCAGTAGGTCTTTACTACAGCCCAGTTTTGAAAAACACGTCTTAAAATTTGTCTGTTAGGGAACGGGCAGATGATTTACTACTTCTACCACAGTCTGCGATCCTACTGATTATACACGTGCCTTAGCTGGATCATTCATAGAGCTCCCCTAAGAAGAAGTGCCTTCAGATTTGCCTCCAAAGGGCAAATATGGGGACTCTGAAAAAAGTACCTTCACTCTCAGATGAGCAGTCTTCATCTGATCTGTTTTAGCTGCTTAGTACAGGATGAGAGGAGCTGCACTGTAAGCCTGCCTCTCCCCTGGCTGATAAGGACACCTGGACAACTAATGCACACGTGGAAGTCTACACTGCAGACATCTGCAGATGGTCAGACAAATCTCCCCTGAATTAACGATTCACAAGCATTATGGTAAGATTTTTGAGTCTGAAGTCACACACAGTTGGATCACCTCGTCTGGGGTACAGGAAAAGATACAGCTGGGCTTTTGTGTTCTCTGCTGTGTAATACAGGGACTGAGGAAGGAAACTGAAGACATTCTGCTGTTTATCACACTTATGCTCTCTTTCTAGCATTATTATGACCGTCTTGGTACAACTTAGTTCCTTACTGGGGCAACTACATGACAAATATTATTTACTGATAATTACATGAAATTGCAAATGTTATCGGAACATTCATATTTCTGATCCTAAATGTGTGCAACTAATTTGACTCGTCACTGTGAAGATGTGGAGACAGTTATTCAAGTGATACCTCTCTTCTTCGCATTCTAATAAGTATGCTTATGACTAAACCCACGTAGCAATAAAATTTACTGGTAGATTCAGTCACACCACAAGCTATCACTTAGTCTCAAATAAACTTTAGAATTTGACATAATAATTCCTGATGTGGAGGGAATTAATTCTTACTTGTTTACCAGAAATCACTATTTTTCCTACTTATTATTTGGCTATTATTTATCATACCACATGTTAGAAAGAACAAGGGAAAAGTTACATAGTTCTTTTCCTGTGTGTTGACAAGTGAAAAGTTTCAGAGGCTCTCCCTAGTCATGGTTCACATTTAAGCATCCACAGAATTTCTTTCCCGAGGATCAGAGACATGTCCTTGATAAACAGGAACAAATAAACAGAGTCACATGTAATTGGAAACAAGGTTTATGATCCTCAATTAAAACTGATTAAAGTTTGCAAACCCTAATTCCATATCCTTACCCTGCTTTCTGAAGGGTGTTTTTTTTTTCTTCCAAGTCATCATATCGGTTTTATGATTTTAAAAACTAGTGCTGTTAAGGAGAGTGAAATGTTCATTCACTGTTTAAATAATATATGTAAGTCCCTTACTCCTGGGTAATGCTTGAAACCCGTTTCAGACTGAACACCCGCCTACTGGTGGGAAGTAGTGAGTGGATTCCATATTTTGCTTTGCTTGAGCATGTGGCTTTTGCTTTACCTGTTGATCTCTCTTTATGTCAACCCATAAGTTTCCTCACTTTTACCTTTCCGATTCTCTCCCCTGTCCTGCTGGAGGTGGAGCAATGGTGGTGACCAAGCAGCTGTGCCGCGCTTAGCTGCCCACCAGGGTCAAACCACAACAGATACACATGGCCATGGGCAAACAAAATGTAGATTCCAGTGGTATTTTCATGGAGACCCTTCTTCAATGTAGACTTGCTAGAAACTCATCAGAAACTTAACAGAAAATCAACTCATGCTACCTGAGACCAAGGACTTGTTTACAAGCATGCACTTGCTGTTGGAAGTGGGAACACCCTTAGAATAATTTTTCCTTTCACTTTTTCCTTTTCTAAAGTGTAATGGGCAAGGACAATTATGGCAAGCAGTAACCAAAGCGACTGAGGCCAGGAAAGGTGCCAGTAAACATTAGCTGACTAGGGGACAGCAATTCTGCCACATGACTACTTTGAGGTATAAGGATTTGTTTTTGTTCTTTGTTGAAATTAAATCAGGAATGTTCTATCAGTTGTGTGTACTGGTGGGATGAATGTGCCACTTTAATAGTTGGGTGGTGAAAGGACAAGGCAGGCATGTGGCAGACCCAGGTGCAACTTCCTGCTCTACCCGATTCTACCCTGATTCTCCATTCTACATCAGGGATCTGAGCAGGCTTCTCCCACATACCTCCTCAGCACCATAGTCAACCAGCTCTGGAATATTTCCTTTGCATCTTCTCTCTCTTACAATAAAACTGGATAGCTCAGTGCAAATCTTTTGAGAACTGTGAGAAAGCTTTTGTATGAGATTTTCTGCCTCTACAGTCTACAATATAAGTGATGTTCTCATGATTATTGCAATTTAGGAAAATGCTAAGGATGGCAAAGGCATCTTATCATCCTTGGGGAAGAGGACGCTAAAGGGCAAGACAGTAGTAGCCTACAGTTGCCTAGAGGGGCATTGCAATGGAGCTGACCTCATCTTGGCGGTCTGAGGCAACAAGGGGCAACAGCCCCAAGCTGCTGAATTCAGATGGGGTATTAGAAAAAAAAGTTGGGTTTTCTTCATTAGAAAAGCTCTGTCCTTTTACAAGGAGTTCTAGACTTAAAGAGACGCCAATATGGATGACCTGATCCTGAGTGGAAGGTAGTCTTGCAGTGAAAGGGAGGCTGGACTAGACTGTCCTTAAAAGTGCCTTCTAATTAACAGTTTCATGATTTCAGTGGAAATGCCCATTGTGGTAAAGACTAGAGAAAATTGTTCCAGAGCATTATCTGTACATCACCTGAGCATGGTTACACTACCCTGAATCACCATCTTGAACCTACCTAACCCTGTCCAGTGCCAAAATAAAGGAGATGAGGCCTTTCTGTACAGAAAAGGTGGTTTAATTGCCCTCTAGGTATGCTGTATGCTACATATATTGAGATCTTCCAGTGTCATAGTTGAAGTTAAAAGCCTCCATGTAATTCTCTGCAATAGTACAGCTTGGAGGACAGGAATATGCCTCGTGCTTCTCTCTCTAAGACCTCCCATGAACTGAACAGTTCATCTAGCAACTTTTGTGTCATCCAATGACGCTTTTGTTCACAGTGAACGTTATAAGAGTCACAAAGTGTCCGCTGAGGTGGGTGAGCAGCATAAATGGTTAACCAGGAGAAAATAGGACTACTAGCACCACTTCTTAGGAATAGAAGATGTGTGATGAGAAACACTAAGTAGGTGTGGATAGTCTGATGTGCAGCCAAGTCTTGACAACGTCTCTATTATTTCACAAAGGCTATTTGGTCTTCCCTGAGTCCTGCTGGCATCCACTCTTCATAGTGGGATGAGACCAGTGCAGTGGGTCCTTTCCCTGCATGCAAGTCTCACACAACATATGATTAAATTCCTGGAATTTAAAATTAAAATTTAAGATCAAATTTTAGAATTTAAGATTAACAATGGAGCAGAGATGGACTCAGCACTTGGCTACTTTATATGAGGACACTGGTCTGTGAGAGACTGATACACTATAACAGACATAGGACATGCCTCCAGTGCACACTGTGCTGGACCTGGGAAGCACAGTGATGGATCTTATCCCAGCAGCAGCACAGCCGTGCAAGCAGAACTATAAATCACCATGCCACCGAACTCACAAGAAGTGCCAGGCTGATAAGGGATCTCCCTATTCTCTGATATCTCACAGAATGACATTTCTGACCACCAGGTAACATAAAATTCTGTGGTGGGATTTTCTATCTCATCTTTGAGCCTATGTGTCTAGATAAGCCTAGCTGTCTGGCAGATGTCTAAATGGTAGGGGGAACTTTCAACAGCCTACGAAAACACTTTAGTCACTTCAAACTATTCAAGATCATCCAAAACCAGAATTTCTCCAGCAGAGCTGGAGAACGCAGATCAACCAGACAGCATGGGTGATTCTGGCCATCTTTTTCTCTGACTTGAATGGCATTTCCACATGCTCATGAAACTATGTATGTGTTTATAGCTATTGTCCTGTAAAGTTACATGTACATCTAAACACTTATTCATCAGCACTGATGGTTATTTATTTGCTGTTTATTTGCTGTCACTGAGATGCCTGCAGTGTGGTGTGTTGGTTTCTAGGGGCTCAGGTGAATCACCATCTGAGGATTTTATCTGAGTTTCTGTATGTCAACGGTAAATGTCATGAGAAACAAAGTCACAAGATTTTCCTTCCTACGTTATAGTTTGAAATGGGTTATGACTGTGGCCAGATGTCTGTAACTTTCTGTAAGAATGAGCCACACCTGATAAAGGTGACAATCACACGATGGTGTTAGAAAGTTAACTGAGAAGTAGGATGATCAGCATGAATCATGCCGTCAGGGGAAACACTTCTACAAATTTATTTTGTTCTGTTATTTGGTGCATCAGCTTCTCAAAAGACATTCCAAGATRGTATACAACTTGATGACTAAGTGCATTCTGCATGCTGCTGAGTACTCTTTAGTTCCCAGTGATGGCAGTCATTATTGGGCAAACACAGTACTTTTCCAAATTTGGCTATAAATCCACAGTGGCAACCTGACAGAGGGGCTCTTCCCCTTTGATACAAGAGCAGGAAATACAGCACAGAAACTGCCTTTCCTTCTCTTAGCTCCCATTAGGACTAATCCCTCTAAGAACTTCTTGTCTGTACTTTTGTTGCCAACCCTTTAAATCAGACAAGAAACTTCACACCTGGGTGGCCTTTTCACAAACAGCAGACACTTGCTCCATGTTTTTCCACTGGAAATTGTCTGATCCCAGTATTCTTTTACTTCTGTCCAGGGATATGGCCTGCATGCTTGCTACCTTCTTGTACAGATGGAAGGCAAAATTAATAGCATGTGTTTTTCTCAAGGCAAGCAAGCAAGCAAGAAAAGGAGGAAAGCCTAATCTTGCTTAATTTGCAGCTGGATTCCATCCTGTATTTTAAAGTCTGGATCCCATGGTTTTCAGAGAAGTTACAATTCTGTATGTCACTGATGGATGACAATTCAGACCACTATAATACTTAATATTTCTTCTAATTTGCTTGAACTTTCCACATTTTATTGAAACTTTTTCCTGCCTTTACTTTGCAGGAAGCTCTGGAGCTTGCTAAACGTAGGTGTCCCTGCAAATCTATAATGGATTTGGGGGAGAGGTTAAGGTTGCCTCACCCTAGATTTTGTAGCTATTAGCGTATTTTTTTTTGGAGCATATTATAGGGGAGCGAAACAGGATGAACTGGAGTAAAAATGGTGTTTGCAGCAGAACTTGTCCGCTCACCTGTAACACATTTTAATCCCTTGGAAATTTGGAAGGCAGGAAAATTAGTTTCAAATAAGGATTCTGAACTTCTGGGAAAAAAACCTTGTCTTTTTGTTGTTATTTTTTTCTTCCCTGAAGTGTGATGGAATCTCATAAAAGCAGGCCGGAATATCTATTCATCACCCATTAAAATAATGTCTTTTCAGAAAAAAACCCAACAAAACAAAACAAAAGGTGCTGACCACATTCTAACCTGCCAGTGCAGGTGGTATGTTTGCACAGGGCAGTTTGCATATACCATATTGACTTCATTCCCTCTCTGAACTAACCGAAGATTTACTGCAAACTGGGTCAGTAGAATCTGTGTGAATTCAACTCCACCTGGACTCAGTGAACTGCAGAGATTAGTCAGAGTTACAATCTGAAGGACTGGCAGCCGGGCTGAATGATCTTTCCCACTGAAAATTCCCACCGGTCAACTTTGGGATTCGTGCAGCACCGACAGTTCACAGTGCACTGTAAAGCCTTGCTACCTGCGACAGGCACGCTCACCCTCGCTTGCGAATGAGCCATTCTGTGCAAGGAATTGCTAAGCCAGGTGTAACCAGTGAGTTGATGCATTCCTCATGGCACACAGTGAAGAAGTGTTTGTGTTGGAAGGGACCTAAAGATCATCTAATCCAACCTCCATTTCTATAAAATGAGTAAATAGACTTCTCATGGATAGTTTTGCTTTTCTCTGTTGAAACTCTGATACAAAGCACACTAGTCATCACACACATAGCGCCAGTGGAGGAAGAAGGTTTTCCACGGAAAGCAGTAACTGGATATCTTAATAGTCTTGGGCTTTAGAAGCTATTCAACCATAAAACTAACACTATATAGCTTCACAGTCTTTTTAATAAGAAATCAGCTTCACTAGCTAAAACAAGACACTAAAGACCCTTTGTTCACTCTTTACAAGCTTGCGAGTGTACATGTGATTAACAGAATATCTTTGGAGTAAACGTGCCTGAGTTTTATGATAAGAACTCATATAGGTGACATCCTGCTTTGTGAACCAGGCTGATTAACACTCAGTAGTAAGTAGACAAGTAGAGAAAACACAGTAGCATAATATTAATGATCCAGTGTGAAAAAACTCAATGGTTGCCTAAGATACGTGACCTGAATGGTCAACAGCAGAGGGGTGTTAGGAGTACCTCATAAATCCATGCTGTAGAGTTTGTTGGTTTACTGCTTTCAAAATTGATTTCTAGGATTGGATAGTAAACCACTGCCAAACAACTGTTTTCTCCTTTATCGTGTAGAAATAGATCTTACTGGTCTATGCAGCAAGGGGGACTGCATCTGTAGAGACTGCTTGCACAAGGAAATTCTGACGTCTCCCACATAAAGAAAAAAGAAAAAAGCTGGGCCTGGAGGACAGTCRCCTTAGAAGCTAGATTCTGTGGCCTCTTGGAGCAACCAGCTATGAAATTAATAAGGTCTATGTACAGCTCATACATAAAAATTCAAGCAGAAATGTTTGATGTGGGAGGTTGTAAGAGATAATGACATTTCGCACTTTTCGGTTTGAAAAAGCTGTAAGTTTTGTTCTCTGAAGGGAGTAGAGAGCTCAGTTTTTAACAGAATACCAAATATTTGGCTTCTTTCTTTTATTGCACAACCTAGCATAGGTTTTGCTCTGAAGAATAAAAGAATAAGTCCACCTTCATTTAAAAACATCAGAGTATTTGTGAGGTCTGAATCCAGCCTGTAACAGAGCCAGTAATCATGTTTGCAGATCTCACTCCTATCTTGCTGTTAGTATTCATTCAATGCCAACACTCTTTTACAGAAGGTATTGAAATRGCTACCTACCTTCGCAAAGAACCCACTGATTTTAAAATGTAGGCATGTGATGGTTATGTTCATCAGTCTTGAAATACTGACATAAGCTTACTGTGAGAATAAGGTGTGCAGGAGCACARTCCTGAAAAGGAGACTTACAATATTCCTTCCCTGTTGTAAAGAAATTTAAACTGAGATGAGCCTGCCCTTGTAAAAAAGGGAAAAAAAAGAAAAAAGCCCTCTTGCTGGCAGAAGTTCTGGATAGAGATGACTTCAGACRGCGTATGGCCCCAGCTCACGTGCTGCAGAGGCAAGCCAGCACTGTCCTCTGCACTCTGGAAAACATGGCACAATGAGCAAGGATTCAGAAGGAAATCTCATTTCTCCTTTTCCTTTGTACTCCAGGCCAGGACCTTGGACAATTAAATGCGTGATACACAAAGAAAGAAGGTTGCTCTGGCTAGTCCAGAAAACTAAGGAGCTTCATTACTGCCTTTAATTTTTGGACTTAAAATTTTGTAATATAGTATTTTTTCTAAGATCAGCATATTAACTTCAGTAGAAACAATAGCAAGAAGGGGAACAATAAATCAGTTTGAACAGTCACTAACCCAGGCTACAACGGGAATAAAAAATCTTAATCAGTGACAATTACCTATTAAAACACATTCTGTATATTCTGTTCTCTTAAAAACCTTGCAGGAAAGCCCAAAAGATTGCGTGACGTGCTGGCATGTCTGTTTCTGCAAATGCTGTTTTGTTCTCTCAACCCCAACTTTGCCAATGGGAAATGACGATTCCCCAAGGGAAAGTTAGCGTGCATTGGGACGTGCCAGAAGATGGGTGAGTAAAACCTCTGCGCTTGTCCACTACGTATGTGTGTAAGTCATTGCTTTTCTGGAGCCCCAGACAGTTTGCACAACCTCCTCTTTGGTGGTTTTATTTTCTTAATAAAAACTTACTTGGAACAAGCACAACGTTTTAATTGGGGACTGGATCACATTAGAAACAGAATGCAGAGATGGGAGGGTAGCAGTCAACCTTGCCCTCTGAACATCTCCTTTCCTGCCTGCCTCCCTTGCCTTCATCATGGATACTTCAGCTACCTATAAATTATTGTAAAACCCGAAAGTCACTCTATTCTGTTATCTTTTCAGATAATTTAGTTTTAATAGTGTCTTGGTGAGAGGCAGCATCCTTATGCCCAGAGATAATAGTTAAACTTTTCAAATGCTCTTTGGGCCACATTTTGCATGCAGCTTTTCCAGTGACAAGTGTACAGGGATTTATAACAAAGCTCTCAATCCAGTCAAACCAAATAAAAATTGAGCAATTACATGAAAAAAATCTCTGCATATCTTCTTGTTGTTTTCCTCTTTTTTCTCTCTCAGAAGTGATGCCTATTAAACGCTTATCCTGTATCCACCAGTTTTGTCCRGTCTAACTCCTACATAAACAAGGTAGCGTCCATGGATGAAGGTCAGTACCTGTAATGCTCCCTGGAAATACCTCTCCATAGCAGAAATATCATGTAACACAAAAAGTGTGATCTTTGTTCACGCTAGAGAGTGCTGTGAGTAGAGACTTATAGTAGATCCAAAAGAGAAATGCTGGCTGCTTTAACAAGGGCAAATCCTGATTATGTCAATCACCTCTTGCAGAGTTTTGGCTTTCCAAGTTATTCGTACCTCTGCTCTTAGTGCAAGCAATGTTGTTTGACCCAGCATTTAATACCAAAATCACACAGTAAAGAAGATATAAATACATATTTCAAACCCCCACAATTTTCCCCTGGGAGGAGAAAGGACTTAACATGACAGATATGAGTCATCTTGCTTACATAACTATTAGAAGGTGGTCTGATATCATTGTGATGGGTACCACATAAAAATAGAATATGAATAGAATATGAAAACTTTCAAAACACATTTAGACTTTTTCTGACCCACATCTCGTCTTACATATTATTTTTATCTGTTGATAGAGACAGGATTATCAACACCATGGTATCCAGGTTATCAACACCCAGGGATGGGAGAGTGGGGAGAATCCCACAGCAACCTGTTAACCGGAGTACTCCTTTATGCTCGACTGACAGATGGAGAACCAGAAAGACGGCGAGGTTATCTGGCCTCCACAAATTCACAAAGCATGTCTGTGACAGGCTTGGGAGAAAGCTTGGTGCTTCATTTCTTGCCTGGTGGGAAACCATAACAGCTTAACCATAGCCTTCACAACATCCATTCTTGCTCTCTTGTTAAATCTCTGTATTCCTCTTTCCATCACTCAGCATGTTCTCATTTAACTGACTGTACCATTTCTTTCTCTGCTTCCAAGCACCCTTCCAGATATCATAACAGCTGTTATTCACTAAAACCCATTTCACACAAGTTTTTTCCTTACTAAGCTGTTCTTCTGTATGTGAAAGGAGGAGCAGATCACCAAAGGGTGTTCACACCTATCACAGTCCCTGCAAGGCTCTGTTCTAATTAACCCTTGTGGTTCAGATTTTCCACAAGTTTAATTGGTTCTTAATGGACCACTTTATAATGTTTTGCCCCTTAATTTTCTACTCTTGGCACCCAGCAAATTGCTAGTAGAAAATAGTAGAGCACTGCCTCTCAATATCAGTACTCTCTTGAACTGATTATTGAATTAAAATAGCCTTTTGAAAAATCTGCATCACACAGAACTCAGAAGTTAATGGAACTTTTATTAGTGGTTTACCTAAAGAGCTTCACAGGAAAGAGAAAAGAACAAAGAAGAAGGAGGTAAATATAGCTATTCTTAAACATCATCTAGTCAGAAAGATGCTCCAAGCCTCCATGAGTAAAACCATCATCAGGTCAGAGATACAGAGGCAGAATTGACCTGACGCAGAAGAACCGACTACGAGGTTCAACTGTTTCTCATGTGAGCTGTTTCTATATAGTGCATAAGCCATAGGAAACTCCTAACAACCTGTTAGCTGCCTTAAGAAAATGCATGATCTTGACTGCTTTTTGTTTGAGGATTTTGCATATAATTTGGACAGAAGGGATGATTTTGTGGAATTCATAATTTGTGTTGACTTTGTTTTGACTTTGTCTTTTTTTTTGGTTTCCTTTTCTAAAACTTTTCAAGAAGGTTTTCTTGGGTGGAAGGATATAAAAGTGCACTATTCAATATTGATATTTGAAGTTTTTTGTGACTTAGCTGGAATTAGCTATATAAATCACAAGGATTCCTTTCTGTTCCCACACTATTTTAGGACTACTGTTACAAAAAACCAAACCAAAMCAAAACAAAAATCTTTATAATCAGACCTAAGAAAAACTCTGTTATTTAAATAAATGAGAAAAGGTTTTATTTTTAGGGGAAAAAATGAACTTAATTTTTTCACTCTTTTTCTTCTTGTCATTTTTTCATCACACAGAKTAGAAATTAGAAAAAAAAAGGTTTTGGAAGAAATATTGACTGAGCATGTAATACATAATTCATAGTTCTGATTTTGTTGCTACATTAGTGCAGGGAATGACCTTGATTATCTCTTAAAATACCTAGCAGCCCTCCTCCTCCTCCTCTCTGAGATGATGAATCTGTAATTTCAACTGATTGATACTCCGGGGTATAAACTTACCACTGACTTGCTATGAAGACACATAAAAATAAAACTTTACCACTCAAATGTTGAAGGGAAGGCAAGATGTAAGAATACAGGTGGAGGGAGTGGATTTTTCCAAAGATATGTACAGGACACACYGCTAGTTTATTGTGAATCCAAATCCTGGAGGCATATTGTTGTATGGGGCTCTTGGTCTGTGCTTTTAATCATCAGTTTACATTTCTAGCCTTCATTGGTGCAGACGAAAGCCAGAAAGTGTGGAGGGACTGCACCCTAATGGCTCAGAAATCAGAAAGCAAATAAAAGAGCATAAGGTTTTCTTAAAGCCATTGCTAGATTTCCCTGACTCATGCTTTTTTAACATTTGGGAGTGACTGTAATGTCAGCTCATCAAACTGTTTTGCTCCTAACAGTGCGTAAGTCAGAATTTCAGGAGACTGTAATGAAATGAACTACATCCAAAAAATCYAGACAGTTGTGCAACTGCAAACCAGTGACCTGTTTGAATCTGTCTTATCTTAAATATATCATGGAATGTTGACTCTCTGAGGTATTCTCCATCCTTTAATAATTTCATTGACTGACATTCCTCTGCCYGTTTATGAGCACAAGAAAAAATAGGAATTAGTGAATCACTGGCACATGATTTTTACATGGGAAAAAAACAAGTTGTTGCCCAGTGCATTCTTTTTTTCCCATACAGAAAAAAACATTGGGAAATGTGAACATGTGGGTGCTGCCCACAAAAATGCAGTGAATTATCCCTCATTCTCTACTGTGTTCTTTCTGAACACTTGAGAAGGTAATAAAAAGTCCTAGTGCTTAAATTTTGCAGTGTATCACATTATACATTTTAGTAATAAAATCTAAGTACACTTAAACATATATACATCTCTTTAACTAATACATTTTATTGTTGCACTTAGCTTTGCAGCTGTTAACTGCTTTAAGCAGGAGCTTTTCATATTATTGCTGGCATCTGAGGTTTTTTTCCATCAAATGCTACTTCTCTAAGCCACTTTATTAACATCAAAGGCAGGTGAATTATTTAAGGATTAGAATGAAACATCCCTTAGCAACAATTGTTAATTTACTTCAGATTAGTGCTTTGGCACTACTTAAAGTAGCTGCTGTAATATAACTTGACAGTGAATGCTAGCCAATAATATACCGTTGAGCTGTAAACCTACAGTGGTCAAAACCAGATTCTCCATGCAATGGAAAAGCCTCACATGATGTCTTGCTCTTTCCCTGAAACGAGGAGAAGAGGAAGGAAAATAGACAATTTTTAGTGGAATAGAATCACAAGTCAGTGATTCATTAAATCCTGTTTTGTCTCGTGCTCATAAATGGAGAGAGAGATGATTCTCTGTGAAATGGTATCTTTGTAAGTTTCCTTTTCAAGTGATAATTCAAGTCAATATTAAGTCCGACAGGTTCCCCTTCATCAAAATTTCCAAGGAACAGTTCTTTCCAGTGTGAAAAATGACAATATTTGCAATTGAAACAGAACTCTATTTTTTAAGTGGCAGTATCACAAGCTGGACATCTTCTGCATTTCTCAATCTCAACCTGCACTAGCATGTAGTTTTATGTTTGTCCTTTAAAAGCATTGGAAAAAAAAGTGACATTTCAGCAACATGTTGTAGAACTTCAGATTTTTTCAGGAAATCTTTCCGCTTGAATATTTTGAATATTGACTATTGAATATATTGAATATTTTGACTGCTTCATTTGCAAGTAGTGGCCATGACACAAATAAACCAGCCTCAAAAAAGATGCTGACATCTAAATCCGTGCTGGTAGCGGGGTCACAATTTGCACACTACTGTGGTTGAAGCCAGTTGTGTGGTCATTTTAGATTGCTTTGGGGTGAAATTCATCCCATGACTTTAACCAGTACAAAAACTCCATGTCACCTAAATCCCATTGCATTTTTAATGAGTTATGCACACCATACTGGCAGCCTAAGCCTCTGCTGAGGGCTCTCTGAAGTGTTTGTTGTGGATATTATTAGAGATGCCTTCTGCGTCAGGGGAGTGCAAGGTGGTGTTTTTGAGGCACTTGTTGCAATCCTGTTGGAGGCCTAAGCTCATGAATGTAAAATGTGCCAGCTGGCTTTGTGCTATGATTTATCAGGTAAGGCTGTGCAAAACCCACCAACTGCAATTTGCATAGGCTTTGGAAAATGGAGCTGGCGTGCTCACTTTGGGACATCCCCTCCACTATTTGTGCTTTGAGTTTCAGTATTGTGTGAACCTGAAAACTCAAAGTGAAACTGGCCATAGCCATGCACACGTCATCGCAGTGTTGCGAGCAATGACTCTGCTGCTGCCGGTGCAAACCAAAGCGTCTCCCATCCCAGCCATCCCCAGAAAGGTCCTGCAGGGGCCATTTCCATTCTTTGCCAAGAGGAGACTTTGGCCAGGGACAGTGCTCTAAGTCACAGCATCCCACTGCACCGCGGACTCACRTGCACAGCCCATGTGTTTTGCAGCATTCCAGCCTCTATGTGCCTGACTTGGTTTCAAATGTGTGAGGGAAGAGAATGGATAGACTGGGTGAAAAAAATTTTTGCTAGAATCTTTTTTCTGAGTCAGTACAAATATCAAGGATTTCTTGTTCAGGGATAAAACCAAGGTGGATTTACCAGCTCTGTGGTCTGAAGAATTTTTACAACTCAGCTAAGTAGAGAGATACTTTTCATTTTGTGGAAGACTCAGTTTTGGTTCATATCAAAGAGCCTGAATGCTTTAAACTAAACTTAAGGTAATCTACAACTTCATCCACTTTAAAAAGCCTTTATACTTAAACTAGTATTGAATCAGGAGTTTCTACTAAAAATATAAATGTGTATAAGATAGACACAGGCATTGAGGAAGGTAGTTCTCTTCATAAAAATCCAGCAACTATTAAGTGAATAAGAGAAAAGCTCGTTTAAATGAAATTTAACTTACTACATTTGGTTTAAAACGTTCCCAGTTTTCTAGCTAAACGGCAGAGCAATTATTCTGTCTTGCAGTTTTGTAAGAAATAAATAAGAACTGCTAAAAAATGAAAGAAAATTAATAAGAAAAATCAAATATTTATTATACAAATCCACAAAATTCTGATGTTTTCACACAGCAATAATTTATTACTCTAAAGATTCCAAGTTTACAGATAATATAGATAATTATTAAAATTCCTCTACTGCTGCTTCAGATTTTCCTAACTCAAGTCCCTCAACAGTTGTCATCACCGCTTTTTTTYTGTCTTTCCTATTAAAAAAAAAGGCAGAGAATGAAAAGACAATGTCAGTAGTAGAGAATAACAACTTTTGCCCTACTGTTAAATCAGGATATCCTATAACTGCAAAGCAAGCCAACTTATAACTAAACAGCTAGAGGAACTATTTTTATTTGAGAGGACCACAACTCAGTTGTAAGAAAGAGATACTGAATTTCTAGTAAAAAATGTGCAGTTACTCTGAATTTTGGTTCTGTAGAAACCAGATGTGGAGTTTACCTCTTTGACTGAGTATTCCCCATATTTGTAAATGTGAATATTTAGGAGTTGCCTTTCAAATCAAGACAGAATTATTCATCCCGCTGAATCCTTTAAACCAGCTGAGGAAACCTGACCCATTAACCTTCACCTGCAAGATACAGCAAATATTGCCTTCTCAAAATTCTGCTTTCTCAAACACTTTTCAGAAGTTACCACATTTTATGCTATGCTCTCAATGGAAACAAGTCCAAATTCTTTTGATCCCCAGCACCTTATCTAAAGAAATGACATTGCCTGCTTGCATTTCACTCAGTTGTTAGTGACTAAGCAAACATGTCTCTGGTTCTTTAGCTGATCACATAACTTTGGGGTCCTGTAAGCAATTCTTGCTGTATTTGTTCTTTTCAAATTGCTCTCAACTAGATCTTTCACAGGGCAATCACATCTCAGGTCTGATGTCAGGTAGAATGAGTACACTGTTGATCACAAGAGCCATACAGGCTTCACCCTGGAAACCGAGTGAGAGGAGCCTGGTGGACACTCACACACATGTACAAACTTGTGCTCACACATGCAGAGGTATAAGCACAAACAGAGCCCTTGGAAGCTTTCATTTCTTTTCAAATTGCCAGGAAATCAAGAGGCGGAACAGCCTGTAGTTTTCAACCAATCAGGCAAGAGGCAAGAGAAAGAGGTGTAAGGGTTAGGAAATTAGGTGTGAGATGGAGTCAGGGTCAGAAGACAGTCCAAGAATTAGGGGAGTTATGATGTTAATAGGTAAATCTGCTTTGATGTTAATAGGTAAATCTGGTTCAGAATGATCAGTGAGTTTGCCATAGAATCATAGAATCATTAAGGGTAGAAAAGAYCTTTAAGATCAAGTCACCTCACCACCACTATTGTTGGATATCAATGTGATAATGCAATATAAATTCCAGCCTATAATGCTATACAAAGGAAGATAAGCTTGTAGTTTGGAGGGGAAAACATGCCTGTGATTGTATGACTACCACYATTTCACATTATGGAAGTACCGCCTTCTCAGCCCACATCAATGAGAGGATTAAAACACTGTGAATTTGCAGGTGACATAACCCTGTCCATCTCCTGACCTTTCTGCCTGATTGCACAGGCTAACTGGTTTTGAACATGCAGAGAGAATCTTTGCCATGTGATTGCTACTCAGACACTGTCTCTGTAATTTAGATTATGAAAGGCTTGTGGTGACTTTCAGGTTTTGTCATCAATAGCATGTTTTTGGCGTGGGTGGTGTAGATGTGCCAAGCCCAGTACATCATGATGAGAGTGTGAACTATTTCAGGTACACTGCTATAGCAACTTTGCCATGCTTAATTAAGTCACAGATTAATTTTCTAGGAAGGCTAATCTGGAGTGGATCTGTAATGCAGTGTCCCAAGTCTATCAAAATTGGTAGGTCATCAGGTGCAGAAGTCCCCCACATAGAAGCCTGACCTTGTGGAGAAAAGTAGGAGATAATCTACCCCTTGCACTCCCGCCACAAGGGGCACGCTCCTGTCAGAGCCTCACAGAAGAGTACCTATAATGCCCTGCTTGTTCTGGTTATGTGCTGGTAGGGTTTTAAAAACCTCCTGAACCTTTATCTCCAGGAAATGGTCACCCATGGGCCTAAACGATGGCTGGCATGGGTCCAGTGCAAATTTACAAAGGACACTCATCCATCCTACCTTTCCTCCCATCACGCTGCCTCTACTAGGCTTTACATTAGCTGTCCAGGCTGTTCCACCTGGTGGTCTTTGAGCATTTGCGTGAGAGTGCTAGGACTGTCTTGCTTTGCATCACTGAAAATCTTGGCTGGCTTTCCTACTCCCTTATCTTCTTCCCCTAATTTCCAGTGCTTACTTTAATTGATATGGATAGATATGTTTTAATGGTTGTGCAGTAAGGACCAGTCAGATCAGATGGGAGAACTCTACATAATTAATTTAAGTAGAGGATAGAATTTCAGTACCATAATAAACCTGAGCCTGAAAATCACCCTGTTTCTTCTGGAGAGGTAGCATACCACAGGACAGAACTGCAAAGCCCTGCTTCTGTGTTTGAATGTCCATCAACTGTTGACTGTGGTGTATCAAAGTAGAAAAAAGTGGATGACTCAGCTTCCTGCAAGTACAAACTTAATGATGGTACACAGTGCAGCCCAGAGAAATTGGAGGTGATGAAATGGTCCACACTTGACCCTAATGGGCAGTGTTCACAATGTTGGTCAATGCTCTTCAAACAAAAACAAGCTCCAGTTTGTTCTATAAAATGAGGAATGCAGCACAAGAAAACTGGGTCTGTGCCACAGAAAGTCCAGTGATAGCGGTGACTAAGAATTTTATACTGTGTTGAGTAATACCGCTCTGCAAGGCGATGCAGGAGAAGGAACAATTTAGCACAGTGTATATTCAGATTTATAGAAAATCAGCTTCACGGAAACTGCCAGCAGAGAAGTACTGACGGGTTTGCTTGCTGTGAGCGCTGCAGAAAAGCAAAACAATGCTGGGAAACAGATTGATTTTGTTCTCAGCTACTATGCATAGATGAAACTTTTATTAAGACATGTTGACTTGCTCCGGCAGCAGCTTGAAAATTACCTCCTAAAATTCTGATGACCTAGGACCTGCTCCTTTTCCCACTGCAAGTGTTTTTTTAAGGCACTGTACAGTTAATTGATGCAACAAAGATTTTGGGGCTTAGAAGGTTCAGGAACAGACTGCCCACGTGCAAACTGAAGACAGAGTTGTTATGCTCTTTCTTTCCAGTGCAGCTGCATGCATGGAGTGGGGAAATGTGTAATCACTACCAGTTTCTTGGCAGTTACTCTTGTAAGTTAAAAAGATAATTGCCGTGCTGGGCCATGCGTTCCTTGTAGCTCATGTATACAGCTCTCATCAAATGCATGTAGATTTGCCTGGAAAGAGGGAGGGCAGTGTAGGATGACCCTTACACTTTCTCAGAAGTAGAGAAGGGAGATGAAATCATGCTCTTACCTTTGCAAACTGAAAATCTCCCTTCTCCCCCAGCTGACAGCTGTGCTGTGTTTCTAGGTGCAGCTGTGCTATAAGCTTGGGTTTACACCTATGGGCTTTTTCTGAAAAGCAGAGGACTGGTGAGGAATCTGTTCTGCAAAAGTCCAGTTCAGAAGATATTACATACCAAGATCACATAGGCTTGAAAGAGGGTTTGGGGTTTTTTAGGCCATTCTGGCCATTTCAAAAAGGGAATATGCTTTTAGAAATAAAGTGGGGAATGGTATTTTATTACACAAACTGGGGAAAACCAGACAAACTTCAAGGCAGACCAATTCTTCCTTAGATATAAACAAGCACATTCATAAAATCTGGTTTATCATATGGCTGGCTGCATTCAGGTGTCCTTTGTTTCATTTTTTCCACTCGCACTTTCTGTACATCTGAGCACCTGCAATGATGCCAGTTTTAGGATTGTTTTAGACACACATGAACTACACATTCTGTGCCATTTTCAATTCTATATTTTAAAGGAAATTACTTCAGAACTCACCTCAGAAGAAGAAAAATGCAAGGCAGAAAACCACTGTTGATTTCCAGTTCATCCTTTAAGAAATAAAAGGGCACAGTATCGCAAGTGTTGTCCTTTTATTACACGTACATGTATACTTAAAACACACACTGTGGCTTCTTAGTCATTTGCAAAATCTACTGCAAATTATATCTTTGAAATTCAGAAATATAGTGTATTTGGAAAATAATTCCAGATAACTTACATGCATTTTGTAAAACATTTAAATACAATACATGTACAAATATGAAAGTATATATTACAGGAAAACACTAACTTTACCTACATTGTTGTAAAATTATTTTTCAGTATTTTCAGATGGTGGAATACAGTCTTACAGATTTCCAACAGGACTGTTRTTATTCACTTCAACCATGATATCATGTGGCTCCAGTTAATATGAGAGCCTGTAATTAAAAATTACAATGGTAAATGCTAGAACTACACAGTAAGAGACTTGTCTTGAAAATCCTAAACAGCTGGCGGGAGTGGATTTAATACAATTTACGCTAATAATTGTTGAAGAGCTTGCATGCATAGGCTGGAGCTGTGGTCAAACCTCACTTTCAGGTCTGGAGCTTAACCGTCTGTATCTGCTGCATGACAGCAAACAATCTATATTTCTTTCTGCACTTTACATCTTATCACACTCTAAGACCGTGCACGTAGCACATGTTTTCAGTGCTCAAATTCATTTTTGGCCTTACATGGCATGCAGACTGAAAATGCCCATGGTTGCATTTTATTGTGCCATTTTGACAGATAACATAAGGTTTATTGTAAGTTCTGCCAGTGCAATCTGACAGGAGGGTCCTAATGAATTTTTGTGTGAATCTGTGACTGAAAAATTGCCATATGACAGCTGAATTTTTTACTGACCTCTGGCTCATATCAATTTCAAATGCACACTTGTAGAAACGTTGTCAACATACTTTTGAAAATGTGTGAAAATAATTGATGAAATACTAATTTTCTTTTCACTTTGGCTGCTAATCTCAGCAGTCTGCAAGATCTCAAATTTGTAGATGTGTGGAAAAACAGAAGGCTTTTAAATCAAGAAAAAACATCTTCTTTGCACTGGCTGGGTACAGCAAACAATCTTATTTAGTTTACTCTAACATGTACTTGTTTTTTGCTGGTTCGTTTTCTGTAACCTATAGATCTCCCTGGGCTGATACCTCATATATTCACACGGTTACCATTGCCAGTAAAAGTGAGAGACCAGAAATGAGCAGTAGGGTGAAGGGAAAGAGGGGAAGGCTGACAGACATTATTTATGTGAATCRAACTGTTTGTGCACTGTATCTACATCCAGATATATACCATCAACTATGCTAGTCTGACTGATTATGTCCTGACATGGGTTAACYCTTTATCATCTGAAGTTTCTGGACACACCTTGGTTTTCAGCATGCTAGAAGGACCCTGGATGAATCAAACTTTATTTTGAATCAAAGTAATTTTTCAGAGTTAGCATCTTGCAATTTATGGTCTCAAAAGGAAGCAGATTAACAAGCAAGCAGACCTTGACCCAGCACAAATCACACTGCTTCTTCAGTTCGCATGTCTAGAAGGGACCAGCTCACAGCATGAAAGAATAGCTCAGTCCCAGTTCCCATCAAACCCTTGACCTCTCTGTGAGACTGCCAACATGGATACCAGTTATGGAAGTAATTTAGTGCACAAACAAGTATTTACCAGGAATTAAGCTGAGACCACCAAACACATTTCACAGTGGAGACCAAACAGTCATTAGGCTGAGGCAATTTTAGGTCACTACCAACTTGGGCCTGATTCAAGAAAGCAACCTCAGATAAAAGTCTCTACATCCCATCATCCAAGTCCCTGAGGCATTCAGTCCCTAAGTTCCTTTTCTGCTATAAACATAATTCCTACATGAGATAAGAAGTTTCACTGTACRTGCAGTAATCCAGGAAAAGATTAGAAACAGAAAGGAAAAAAAAAAGGCATTTGAAACATTTTGCAGAGACAGAGAAAGTGCCATGTTCGTGTGAAGAAGTGGGAAGAAGATCCAGCACTCCTCCCTAACGCAAGAGTAATTAATTGCTCCATTGGGGGAGCAGGGATCTATCCTCCAAGAGCTCATTGCTGACATAAGGCACTTTTTTACTCCATAATGCTCCCTTAATAACATTCCTACGTTAACTTAATAATGATCTTTATATATTTGTTCATCTTTAAATAATTTACTTCTGCTTTGCTTCTGTCTTCATTTTTTTGTTCCTTCTGTGAGTCCAAAAGTGGATGAATTGGCTCCTCACAGAGTTGAACCTCCATGATAATGAGCAAGTACTTTTAAGAGAACACTTTCTGACACATACATGCAGCTGTTAGAAGGAGCACAGCAACAAAGAGTAGAAGCCTGTCTGTAAGCAACACRTACTGTGTGGCTAGTAGAAAAGTAATGAGTGTATTTGCTATATATTTGCATAGCATGTTTCAGCTTTCACAGGAAGCTGGTTTCTTTTTCTCACCTTTTTGCCCTCACAAATGAAAAATCTTCTTCCCCTCCTGCCGTGAATACTTGCTTTGTAGACAAGGAAGCAGTGGCCAGGCAACATTACAAAACTCCCTGCAAGAATGGGACACAGAGAACATTGGTGCTTTCCTATAAACTGTTTAGTACTAGAGTGTAGCCTGTCCTATGGATGTAATCAAACATGTCAGCAGTTAGATATATTAAAAAGATTACTTACCTGATTTTGAACCTGTAGATAGCACACACCAGCATTTCGTTCTAGCTGTCCTCTCATTGCTGCTGGAGAAGGTAGCATTGGTGCTACTGTGCAATTGATAGAAAAGCTGCTCTTAGTCAAATCTACCTACCTACTTTACCACTGAGGCCTGAATTGTCAGGAACTATCCCCCATGGCATGGCTCATTCCTTTATATACAGTTATTACTGGTAATAAGCTGGCTCATCTCTAGATGAGAATTTAAAACAAGAGGAGTTTCCTACTTAGTTTAACCCATCTAAAGCAGAAAGGATGATAAAGAGGTTTAATTATTATGTGTGATAATAGTCAAACCCAGCTCTCTAGTAGCGGGTTTTTCATTCAGTAAAAGTCAATGTTTATAAAGGAAATGTGTACATTTCATGATTCAGAGAGGTGAGACAGAAGTCTGAACCTGAACCCAAATATGGTCATTATAAAATAGAAAGAAGTAAGGCTTTAGATTTTTAGTATTCTTTAATGTGAATTTCAAAATACAGAGCACATTGAGTTGTGCTCCTTAAGAGAGATAAGTTGGAAGCCTGATTAGTATGTAAATCCAAAACTGGAGTTGGAATCCCAAGTTCAAATTCAGGCCCATTTTTGCTGTTGCACTGAGATAATAAGGATAATTTGATTAGGTCATATTTTGTGTTATTTAATCCAGAAGAAGGTGCTCAGTGACCAATGACTGTAAGTGACTTGCTAGCTCACAGTAAGAGGTCTTTTTTCAGCTCCTCTTCTGGCATCAGATGTAGTATTTCTCCAACCAGAGAAATGTCCAACGTGTAAGACTAATGAGGAAACAAGTCATACATGCAGACGGTTGTTACCCACAGAAGTGGGGAGAAGTAGTTGGCTGTCCCTCAGTAGAATGAAGTCAGACTGGGTAAAAAAGAAGGACACTAAGTGGACTTACAGACAACATCAATATAATCTCAGTATTATATTTTGTGATGTTGCAACAGATGATGATCATGGTGATATGACATGTTCTTTCTGAAAAAAAGCAAGCCCTGGAGTGCTCATGTTCTGCCAGAGCTATTCTGTTCACAGTAGTTACCTCTCAACTTTTTTTTTCACAATGAAGTCATAAAATAGACCATCTTGCATAAAACAATTTAGAAATTCTCTTCCTTCCTAGAAAATGCCTCTTGCCATTCTTGTAACTTGAATAAGTCACTGAAAACATTTTTTTAAACAGCATTTCCTTCCATTTGCTTGCTCATTTGTGGTTGAAGTATATTTATTCACTTCATAGCTCTCATCCTGCCAAGGAGCAAACATGCAACACAGGCCTCTAAAATAAATGACAGAGCTACAAAAGGCAATTTCTGTTATCCCCCTGTAAATCTAGAGGGGGGCCCAGATCCACAAGTTGTTTCGTCTCTGGGCTCCTTGTTAGATGACCTCAACGGATGGCAAGGCACCTGAACTGGAGTAAGTCCCCTAAACCTCTTGGATCTTTCCCCCACTAATAAATACAAATTCACATTAAAATAAATAAGAATAGCAAGAAATTCAAAACCTTGATTAAGTGAGTTACAAGACATTTAGTTGTTGTCAGTATTTTCAGTGTAGAATTTTCAGTGCAGAAAGACTGAACATGGTCTCCGTAGCCACAAGGCCAAGGGTTTAGTTTTTCAGGGACAAGGAATGATTTTCTATAGCAAGCAAATATTCTTCACACCAAAGTCTTCAAAACTTTCAGTTGGCAAAAGAATTTTAATGGAAAGTTTCTCACTTGCCAGAACTTACCTTTGATGATGTGGAGTTGCAAAAGTTACAACAACTCAGTTTTCTGAGATTAGCATCCCAGGTTTTGGAGTAGCAAAAGGTTTCACAAGCACCCTAGGGGCATGAACTTCCTGTGGCAGTGGGAACATTTTCCATCACTTGCCTTACCTTTCCCTAAGGATTTGTAGTGGAAGTGCTGAAGGTGGTGCATCCAAGTGTTTCCCTCCTCCTATGACTGTCAGATGTATGCTGCAGTGAGTGAAGCTGAACCCTACAAACATGCACAACAGGTTCTGCCTCTGGGGAATGGCCAGTGCCAAGTGATGGCTTGGCCTGAGCACAACTGTGGTGACAGAGTTCATCTGGAGGAGTGTTCTGGTGCCCCACACCTCCCCAGATGTAACACTCTCTGCCCTCTCTATCTGGCGGCATCACTCTCTGATGAACAAAGAGCGGACATACTTCTGTGGCAGGTAGACCCAAAATTACACAAGAAGGACTATGACAAGACATTTCCACCTTGCACTTCTGAGGAAATCTCGTTTGCATTGGTCAGTTTTGCCATGTACGCAACACTCATCCTTCACGGGGTGATGAAGTGTAAGATCCAGCGTTTGGTCAGGGGCTATCACTGAAAGACCATTACAAGATGATCAAAAAACACCAGTTCTTAAAAATTACAGGGCCTTCTCTTCAGCAATGCAGGCAGCAGTCTATTTGGTTTAGTTTAGACTTTCCCATTGGCCATTGTCAGGTTTTTTTGTCCTTCCAACGCTGCCTGCTGCACCAACAGGCAGGGTCTCGTTGGGCTTGGAAGAGGTGGTTAGCATGGGAGGAGCACTGGCCTGAGGAGAGATAAGAACAACATCCGTGTCCTTTGTTAGACGCCCAGGATGAAAAGGGAAGGCTGTGTTTTGTGTGCTCGCCCAGGCACACTGCCAAGGGTATGCAGCTCAGCTCCAACTAAGAGAAAGTTAAATGGAYCGGTAGGCCTGGTGCCGGAAATGTGACCCTGCCTGAGCCGCTTTTGCAAGAATGAGAAAACGTATGGAAATGTGGGTAGGAATTTGTTGCAGAGGTGTGGTAATAGTGCCAGGCTGATGAGGAGCCAATGAGGAATGCTGTTCTTGCCAAGGAAGGAACAGTCTGTACCCTGATTACAACAATAACAGAGAGACCAGTATTGAGCATGTAGCTGAAGTTTCAGAAGTTGTAACCCCATTGAATGCACCCAACCAGATCCAAATCCCCAAATCCAGCCCCTTCCACAACACAGAACTTGGCACAGAGTGACAGGAACGCCCATACCAGTTAGAATGGTAAAAGAGCCGTATGTATTTTTGCCTTGTCCCTTTGCTTTCATCTTTTTCTCCTTTTCTAACTACTGCTTTCATCTTTTTCTCCTTTTCTAACTACTGCTTCCAGCATGGGTATTGCCAGCTCTCTGCATATTCCCCATCTCTTTCCCTCTCAAGATCGTTGTAGTAACTCAGTTTTTGCTGTCACATGTGTGACAGCAGTTTTTGCTGTGCTGAGCACAAAGGAGCTCACAAAAGGAGCTCCTTTTACAAGCTCCTCACCAAACTGAGCTATTTTAAAGAACCAGAACAGGTTCAGTCCCTCATAATTACACACCACTTCCCCACTCTGAGTGGTAGCCAAGTCTCTGTGCTGTGTTGCTTATCACAGTGAGATTAAAAATAATTTTATAACAGTATGCAAATTGTTGCTAAATCCTGTTCTTCCCACATTAAGAGCAGATGCTCAGACAGATTGAATCAGATTGAGCAAATTTATTAATTTAGATGTATAAAAGTTTCACAAGTTCTGACTTAAGTCTGAGTTTAAGTAGGACAGGCAGTATTTTCAGATTTAAGAAAATACTGTTTCAGTGTAAACTGAACCTTCTTTTTCAGCTTTACAGTGGCTTCAATGTCCAGCCCTAATGCCAGCGAAATCAGTGGAAAATTGGATGGATAAAGAAGAGTTCAGGCCTATTTTAGGGCATCTCTTCCAATCTGAAGAGTATGCATGTAAAGAACCACAATTCATTATAGTAACAGGAGTTACTATAATATATCTAAAAAAATTAATGTAATAAAGTAAGGTTTTAAAAGTGTTAAAAGTCAGAGAAAAAAAAATGTTCCAACCATTCAGGAGGTTTTAGATAACCTTTGTTTCCCCCCGCCTTTCACTGCTGCTCCCTGAACTCTAAATCAAGAGACTCTTAAAGTCAGGAAGCCAGACAGACTTCCAAAATATGTGGTGACGCTCAGGGGCCTGTGAACCGGAAACAGACATTTACTGTCCTCTTTCCCAACCCAATTGGCTCCAAATATCTGTAGCCGAGGTTCTGGGATTTTGGGTTGCGGCCAGAAGATCTAACCTGAGAGATTGGGAGCTCACAAATCACGGAGGTCAAGAATCGTTTCGTGTCCACTCACTTCTCTTGCAGGGAGCATTTACAACACTGGAACTTTCACAACAGGAGAGAAAAAAAAAAAAAGAGGATGTTTTTAATCCATTAGACTGCTGCTGATTCAGTAGTAATAAACATGAGTCTGTTTCCTTGATTGTTCTGTACACAGCAGACATTTGTGTAATGTGTCAGTTAAGTTTGTGCGCTGTAAGGATGTTTCATTGAAGCGTGTCTGCGTCCATAACCAATACATGAAAATGTGCCTTTGTGTGCATTTTGTGAGCCTGCATGAGTGAGAAAGAGAGCAAGAACTTAATTCCTAAGACCCTTAGTCATCCTCTGATCTGTATTTCTGAGGGTGATCAAAGTACCAGCTTTTGAGAAGATGATTTCTCTCTGCTAGGCTAAAGATATTAAGGTCAGAAGATAGCACACTTCCCAACAGCCTGCTAGAAGTGAATGCTATAAARGTTTGGGATGTTTGCAGACAGTGAGAGGGGAGTTGGTTGCTGCTGTTGCTGCTGCTTTTGCTGTGCCTCTTGCTGTGTTACAGACATCTTGACTGGCCTCACTGATTTAATGATGAGTGTTTGTTGGCCTGCAAAATGCAAACACATTGTAAGACTGTTTGTACACTAGCTAAACTTTTGCAGATAGTTTATACGCTAGAATGCATTCTTTGCAGGCATTGATCTGTATTCACAATGTGTATCTTCCTCCCTCAATGCAGACTTTCTCTCGCTTTTATTTCACCTTAATGTTGCAAAACACATCAACGTTGCCTAACTTTTGATTATATGAGTAGCATAAGGTAATTTACATGACAGCTAGACTACTTTACAGTTTGTTGTAAAACTGCAACTGTGTTCAGAAACAGAATACAGACAACAATTGCACAGAAAAGTCAACATTTCATTCCAAAAGGGTTCTTATGTTTTAGTATTAGCCTCATATTGTTTTGGGAAGGACTAAATAAGACGAACACTAAATGCTTTATTCCAAATAAAACATTTCTGATCTAAGAAAAATAAAATATTCTGTGTTTTCAATTTGTCTTGTCCTCTCCCAAAAATCCCATCACTTATTTTTTCCAGCTCAGCCATGTCCTGAAATATTTACTATTTTCACAACTGTATCTTATAGACTCACAGGAGAGGAAACACTTAAGGAGTTCACTGACTTTTGACTTAAATTTTTCAACGTTATTTACATATATACATATATATCCAGATAATACATAGGACAACCAATACTTAAAAGTTCAAACTGAAATACACATGATATCCAATATTGTATCATTGCAGTGTATCAATATKAAATTGGGAGTGACCAGATAGAAAAAGAAAGACAAGGGAAAAACAGCTGCTACTTTTTCTTGCTACTCTGGTGGTTGAGAAGGGTTTTTTTTACCTTCTCTGTTAATTAATAAAATCTGATCCACACTTAGAGTGATGGTCTGTGTCTCATACCTCAGTCCCAGGCAAGACCACAGCTCCAGAACTAAAGAGTTAGATTACTTCTAACTGAAGACTTTTAATGTTAGATCTGACTTTGTTCAATCCATTGCTACTCTGTTTTGCTTCAGTTCTTTGAGTCAGGTAAAGTAGGAATGTAGCTCTGAATCCAGATTCATATATTTAATAGCAGTCTATCTGTATTCTGATGTTTTCTGAAGTTACCACACCCACTTTAAAGAGAAAATTAATAAAACACAAAGAATGAAATTTTAACCCTGCTGAAGTTGATGGTTAAACTCTCACAGACTTTGGTGTACCCTTAACTTCACTTAAAATATTTATGTTCTGGCAATCAACCAAAACCCTCTTCCCAGTAGCTTGAGAAGCCATGTCCCCCTCCATCTCAGTTTATCTTTCCGTCGATGCTTTGCCCAGTGACACATCTCACCCAGACATAGCGTGCGACTTCTGTTAATGTTGTGTTTCTCACTCCCATCACGCATCCACCAGTGACTGTAGTTTCCATTGCCTCCTCCCACAAACAATTTCTGCCTTTCTTCCCCCTATGGCATTTCCTGTGCCAGAAAGGGACAGATCAGATCCAGTCTCCTCTTCCAAATCTCTCCACAGGACTCCTCTTTTTCAGTCTGCTGTCTCCTGAAATTAATTTTATGCCCTCATTTAGAATATTACTCATAAAATTTAATTACTGAAATGTCTTCATGAATAAACAAAAAAAAATTAGTTAAAAATGCACTAAGGAAGTTTCAGGTTAGACGCTAGGGAAAAGTAGTAATCTGGAAAATGCTGACATATCTCATAAATATTTGGGATGCATTTTCTACTTCCAGATGTCATTGACTCTGCTGAGAGAGCTCTGGGCTAAGGTTTATGTTTCAAGACGAGCCTCAGTCAAACAAAAAATGAGAGGGGAGGCACATGCAAAGCCTTGCCAGCTCACAGAGCCCCACAGGAGGCAATCTGCTCTGTGCCCTGAAGGTGTGCAGGAGTGTCATGCTGCCTCATGCTGCCGTTGTACCCCTGGGAGCATGGGGGTCTTCCAGGAGCACGATCAACTCTGCACACACCCACTTCTTCAAAATCCTGCTGAMCTTAAGGCAACACTTACAGTATATTTCCTAGACTTTTTTAGGATTGGTACAGAAGGTTTGCATGTGTTTCATGGAAGGTGTATGAATTTGGGAGACCAGGCACCAGCTGTAACAGGAATTTCTGTGCAGCCCTGCAATCCTGTGACTTTTTGTAACTTACGCTTTGTCTGTCTCCAGCCAGCTGGACAACAGTCCCGGCTCCTTGGCACTTATGGCACATTTTTCCTGTAAGCTCTAATAAAATGCTTCCTATCATCCCACTTCATTGGAATGAGGAGGGTTCCCACAGAAAGTGTGCAAACTTGGCAAAACACAGTAAATCCAGATATCCCAGCGCAGCAAACACAAAATAAATGTTTCTTATCATGTAATAATCAAAGGGCTCTTCAGATGACTCTGACACTCCTTTTAGGTACTGTGGGATAATATGTTAGGTGCCAGACTGACACATTTATCCTTAGTTCTCCTCTGAACTGAAAATAAGGATAAAAACTTCAATGACACTGTCCTTTAGACATGGCTTCGCAATATGCTACATGTCTAGACTGCTGTAAAATCAGGAGGATTTTGTTTGAATGACTTGTTTATATGACTCCCATAATAAATAGCCTGAGTCTTTCTAGTTGTATTAAAACCACATTGGAGCAAATTCTACGCCTCATTACACCAATGCAAGTCCACCATCAGCTATCAGGAGTTTCTGCTTGAGAACTGAATTTGTTTTGCCATGTTTGTAGCCATTGCACTGATGAGAAGTATGACACCATCATGCTGTATGCATTCAAGCATTAAGGGATGTAAAGCTGGAGGCTTTTAAAATGAGAAAATTAAATCAGCTCTTGACTTTATATTGTCCCATACTTCATCTGCACTTCACAGGACATGCAGAATATTAAAAGATTTGGCAACCAGTGCCTGGCCAAAAGGAGAATGAAAGGGAGCATCATTGTCCAAAACTGACATATTTGAGACTTCAGCCTAAGGAGAAGCAGGCCTTGCAGAAGACCTGTGTCATCCTGAGAAGGATGGTTAACTCATTGGAGAAAACTCAGTCCTTGGGTGGGAGAGTAGATGAAGGTCCCAGCTACAAAAGTCACAGGCCAAGAAGATACAGCTGAAGAGTCGGTGGCTGAGAGTGAAAGAGCTGAGAGACTGTTCAGCCTTGTTGCTCCAGCCTGGTTTAAGCAGACAGACAACTTCTACTCTATTATTTATTTCCATGTGGGGTAATTTTCCCTGAAACTGTGTGCTCATAGCTGTGGGGTCTCTATGCCCCTGTGTATTCACGCCAGGCCCTGTGCACTCTGAGAGATTTTGGGCTACACACAAGGGGATGGTGAGAAGAATTTAAATCACTACTTTTCACAGGCTGAGGCCAAAATCTCAAAAGTTTTCTTTTCCTATGCCAAGATCAAGTTCCTTTGGAATGGGTGACTCCAGTACCTGGGGCTGTCATGAGCTGACAAGTTTCTGTACCATGAGGCTGATCCCCAGGGCTCCAAACAGAATGCTGGGAAGCTAATGGAGGTATTGCCTTCAAACAGTAACAGCTTTGTCCCAGTATCACCCAAGAAGTTGTGGCTGTGGATTTCCAGCATCTGCTGTCACCCCAGCTTTGCCCTCAGCTGCAGAGAACAGCTGCAGAAGCTGCAGAGAATGAGGAGGTTAAAAAGGCTGAGAAAGACAACTAGTTTGAGAGTTTGAGAAGCTGCTTCAAATAGGGACTTTTCCTGAGCTTCAAAAACACAGCTCGCTGACATTGACAAAGATGCACTCTGGGTTGAGGAAAGAAAGCTCGGTCAGTGGCAAAACATTGTGTTTCAGATGCAAGATGACAAACTATCACTGCAGAAGATCAGGATGACACAGGTCACCTTCCAGGAAATCTGCAGGAAGCACAGCTCCACGCTGCAAAGGCAATGCAGAAGGGGCAGTACAGTAATAGAAAAACTCTCTTATCTCTTCAAAATCATGAAGCTGTCTCCTGCTAACCAGGTCAGCTAGGGTAAGTTACCTGTGGAGCCACCAGGATGAAAGCATACCAAGGGAGATCTCCAGTCAGTGGAGACGCTTGCAGGAATAACTGCCGTGAGGGCACTGTCTTGAACACGGAATGGTGCAGGCACTTAGTAGCAGCTCAGTGTTTCCTGTGATCCTGTCCTTGACCCAAACTCAGCACCTTAGGTGCGTGTCCAGGCGGTGCAGTGACTGTGCTGTTGCCCTTAAGGAACACTGGCACACCCTCCAATGGGCCAAACTGGGCATGAGAGTGCATATTAAGCCCATCTACATGGCTTCAGCCAGGTTCCTCTCTCAGCAGGGGCCTGGTAACTAACCCTTAAGGGTTCACATGGAGCAAGTTTCCTAAAGGGTGTTGTCCTAAYCATTGAAGCTGGGAGTTGAGAGAAAAAGCTGCCATTCCTCTGGTGCTGTTTGCTATCACCCAGCTGAGGCATTTCAGGAAAGGCCAGGTGTCTATAGGTGAGTCGCCTTCAGTTAAGCCTTTAACTGCTTAACTTTGCCTTAAAGAAGCTAGAGGTGCTTATAGCTGGTACATCAAGCTGAATGGATGTCCCGTCTGGGTGGCACAGAGGAATGTGCTCAGTCATAGGACTAGCGTCCTGCTCCACTCCGGTGACCACGCTCCTATAGAGGCACCCAACTTTGGCTTTGCATGTGAGAGAATGAGTCAGAAAGCTGATATGAGCTGGAGAATTAAAAAAAGCCTGCCCTTGCAGGTGCACCATTGTAATCTCAGTACAACCAGAGAGTGCCAAACAGCACAGCATTTAGCACAGACGTCCATCTGGAGCCATGTAGTATGCCTCAAACCTTTTAAGCATGGGATCCACAGCAAGTATTTTCCCAAATAAAGCATGCTCTACTGTTTCCATGAGGATATCAAGAACATGGGAAGGGGTGAAATTTTATACTTAAAGAGAAGATTGTCTTAATAATAGTAAAGGCCCGGGAGCAGATTACAGCCTTGGGGGTATCCAGTATATAACAATGACACCCAATGTTTCTTGTATCCATATCTGGATACTTCAGGACATTTTCACTCTGCCAAATTTTGCATACCTAATTTAGACACCAACATGGCAATTCTGTTTCCCCAAACTGTCTTTACCATTAACCGAGAGGCAGACAGGTTCTGGAACAGTTTATAGCAGGTGTTTGCCTTGGATATAACTGGATCTCTCAGTGGTACCTCCAAACTCTGGGTGAAGCCTATAGCCTCGTGAATCAGGGATTTGAGTCAGTGTCTAAATTTACATGCTATAAATGAGCCCCGCTAGGCCCATTTCAAAGATTTCACTGAAGTGGCTCTGTATTTACATCACTGTTTGTGAGACCAGAATTTGACATAGTTCTCGTCTTCACTCTGGCACCTCTCTGTCTTCAGCAAGAGGCTGCTGGTGGGTTTGGGTTTTGTTTTACTGTCAGTGCACTCATCTGATAGTTTTCGGTTTGAATGGATGTGAGCGTTGGCTTCTCTGAGATATCTGAGAAGCTTCTCCATCACTGGGGGCAGCCTCGGCAGGCTGCACTTTGCTTTCGCTTCCCRTCCCCRTGCCTCACTGCAGCACCAAGAAGTCAATTGTATGAATTCATCACATCMCATTTACTGAGGCAACTGCACAGCAATTACACTAATCCTGAAACCCCCCCAGTGGCGTAACTATGTTTAAAGCACGTTTATGCTGTGCTGCATGGCTATATTTATATAGTCTGTTTCATTCTCCCAGTCCACTCACAGGAGCAACAGACACACTAAGGGCAGGAGGGAAATTTAAGTACTGCTGAAGTGAGATGTGGCTTCACATACACACAGGCCTCTGCCGCAAGCTCAACCAAACCAATGGACTTAGACCAAAACCACATTTGCCCCATGGTGGTTATTCCCTATGAAAGGCCAAGACCATGCTGCAGGTGAGGAAAGCTTGGCTCTGTACATGGTGAATCTGGCAGCTCCAGAGGCGTTTACTTTGTCACAGGAATGTTCTTCTGCCAGAGACCTGGCCTGTGTGAAGGCAAGGCTGGTTTGCTTCCTGTCACGCACCGTCAGGAGGCAAACATGCAGCTTTGCTAGTTGGGAGTGGGTGCCTGGAGACTCAGCGTCCTGGGTGGGATGGCTGCCCAGGAGCGGCACACATTGAGGCTCTGAGTTCAGCCAGCAGCCACCAAGTCATGGCCTGAATCCTCAGCTTTCAGAGGAGGAAAGATGAGTACTGCCATGCTGCTGATGCCCATTTGACTCTCCAGCTGTTGGAGAGGCATCCATATAATCACAGGATCCACGTAGGTGAGTGTCCCCAGATTTTCTGCAGCTCCACATTGGCATCTCTCTAGGCATTATTCATACATGATACACGGAGATGTTTAGAAGTTCTGCACTCTTCCTTCCCTCTTCCCTCATGACACATTTATGTAAAATCTCTCTAAAAGGAATAGATTCAGAGAGCAATGGCCTGTCTGGAGCAGATTAAAACAGTGAATAGCAAGCAATAACTGGTGATGGACATTCAACTGATCTCAGAGACTCATACCTGGGTACCCACAACTCCTTCTCCATGAGAACCAATACTACAAGTGTTGGCTGATACTGCAATTAGTCTTGAGCACTGATCACAGAAACAATYGGTAGTTGTTAATAATGATGCCTATTTCAAATAAAGATTTTGAACACAGACTGAGGTGAATTCTGTGAAAATATTAGAATATGGACCAATGTTCCACTTAATGGAGCTGATATAAACTTAGGAAAACTGGATGACTCCAAATTTCTTCAAAGAATTTGCTGGTTAAACACAGATGTCAGAACTTATAGGGCTCGTTGTCTGGTGGGCTTTCGCAATAAGATGTGAATTGGTCCTGGAAAAAAACATCCTGTTTTTCTTAAAATAATTCTTAGTCTGTAATTCTGTATATGCCAAGTAATCAGCAAGTTTTATGGTAAGCTTGAAAACTCATAGTAGTGCAGGAAGTCTGCTCTTTTGTGGACAGTGCCATTATTATCACACTGCAAATCATTACACTGCAGACACTTGCAAAAATCAGCAAGAAATTATGAGTAAGACACTGAATGAAATCTGGGAGGCTTGGCATTTCCTGCTAGTTCAGCCACAGGCTTTCTGTGTGACCTAAAAAATATTATTGATTTTTTTATTGCCACAGTTTTCCCTCAGTAAAATGGAGATAACAAGTTTTCCTTTCTTTCCAACTGTTTTTTTGTCTTTCTTTTCTATTTATATTGGAAACTTCTTTAAACTGGGACTGTCTCTAACTGCATRTTCGTCACAAGCAAGGGAGCTCTAGCAACCGCAGTAGACACAGTAAAATGAAGTAACTAATAAGAAGAGGGTGAATAAAACAGGATGACTGTAAACAAAGAATAAAAAACTGTCCTGAGTTTAAAAAAAAAAAAAAAAAAAAGAGAGAGCAAAGAGAGGTAAGGGAACTAAAAGAGAAGAATGAATTAGACAAATTGAAGAAACAAAAGACCAAAATAACAGAGAGAAATAGAAAAAATCAACAGGGCAAACCCCCAAAATCAGAAAAACAGAGTGAAGAGGAAGCATCAAGCTGAGTAGGACGGAAGACTCAAATCACTGAAGACTAGAAAAGGAGGGAAGGCAGAAATACTGTGTTAAAACATATTTAGTGTGGTCTCAGATTGTGCTAAAATCCTAATAATGAGGGAGAAACTTCGGTAGAGACTCACCTCTTGCTTTGAGTCCCCTCTTGCATACTCTGAATATCTAGAACATCAGTGAGTCAGTAGTAGCTTGGGTGTCTGGGAATATAGGGTTGAGCTCTTATGGTGCACTTGGGAAAAACACACAGAATCATGCCCAGAGCAATTGGATGAAGGAGTGTTGGGATGTCAGCACTGCCTGGGGAAGAAACAATTTCTTGTAGATCCCCGGAAATCACAAACCTGTCCATTGAAAAGGAACAAAATCATGCATGAATGGTAAGCAAATATAATTCACTTTCAGACATGTAGTCTTGGGTCACAGAAGAGAGCATGCACCCTGTTTATTCCGTGACTCAAAATACAATGGGCTTGTTGCAATGTGATGGAAAGTCTTGTATGTGACCTTTCCCAGGAAATTTCAAACAAATTAGACCTATTCCTCTGATAACAAAATCCAATCTAGATACAAAGGCCAGATATTTTTAAAACTCAGATAATGTTGCTCTTGTGATTCTGCTCTTGGAGCCTGGGCCTTTCTCTCTTGAGGAGTGGGAAGAGGGAGATAAACCATTTAGCAGGAGTGTGTATATGAAAGAGAGAGCAGGATGGAGTAAGACCAAGATTGGTTAACATGAAGGATGCACCAAGAACTGCTAAGGAAATCCCCTATCCCTTGTTCCCATCTCTTATTTTACGTCAGATGCTTTGTATCCCAGATTGCTGGGGCTTGGAGCTGTGTGTTACATAGATGTCTTTTCCTAGAAAAGTTAAAAGAACTTTTTGAGGAAGGAAGCAGTCACACTGGAGTACTTTTATCCTAGTGTACCACAAAAGAGAAATACCAGCAACAGTTAAAGCAGTTTGCAACCTCATTTATATTGTAATGACAATTAGGTTAAATTGATGTAACTGAGGTTTCAGCCATTCTGTTCTGCTTAAACAATTTTTCAGTAATATAAGTGGACTGGCTTTAAGTAAATCTAATTACACCTTTACCAATTCTTAGGCATAAACAAGCCCTTGGTGATGACAAAAGTGAATCTCCTTCACCCTTATGCTACTGAGCAGCACTACTGCAGTAAAGAGCTGCTCGCTCCTGAGTCAATAAACCAGCCTGTCTCAGTACTAGAGGAATAATCCATGAAGCTGAGGTTGCAGTTGGAGGCCAAGATGTTTCACTAAAGGCTCTGGAGCAATGTGATATTCCACTGAAATGCTGGGAAATAGCCATTCAATAAAGGCTTCTGCTCCATTGAAAGGGCTAAGTCCAGCAAGGGTGTCTGASATACAGCTCTGCCTCACTTCCGTGTAGCAAATAATTAAAGCTGGTGCCGAGCTGTCTCTTCTTAAACGTGACTTCCCCTTGAGAGGTATATTACTTATTTTTCCTCTCAGTTTATCATGCTTCATATTTTGGGAGTGAATCACTGACATCCAGCAAAGTACAATTTTTACTAGCATTGCCTGATTGTCGTCTCAGGTTCACATGCTTGAGCAGGCACAAACAGTCTTCTAAGAGATAATGCTTAGACTCTAAACTCATCAGACAATAATCTGATGACTTGTGCAAAACAAAGATATTAAAATATGTATAAATAATGTGTATGCACATTCTCATTATTGCAGACTGGGTGTTTTTGTTTCAGGCTGCAACCGGAAATGTACAGGGAGAGACTGTGCTTTGGAAGGGCAATTAACAGCTTGGCAATCCACTCGACATTAGCTTTCAGATTGATAAACCTTCAAATTACTGGTCTTCTCCATGTGCTATGGAGAGGGAGAAATGACTGATGATGTAGTTATATGCCTCCTGAAAACTGGGGGACGTGTACGGAGATTTGGCCACAGATCATTTTGCATGAGACAGGTGCTTATAAATCATCCATAGACCAGAGAGAGACAGCATTCATGAGAAACAGAAAGTTAGGTGAACACTGAACTCTCAGTGAGCTCAATTCCAGACCTGCAGGACCATATAGCAATGCATGCCTGTATAAATTACATATTTAGCAGTAAGGAAGTCAATCAGGTCACACAGAAGAAAGGTCCCACTCAGGTTTCCRAAGGTATGTTAAAGTCTTAGAGAAAGATGCTTGAGGCTAATCACTACATCTGTGGGAGAGAGTACTGAAATGTACAGTAACAGGTACAGATTAACTTCTGGCAGAGAAGCAGAAAAGCCTCGGGAAGATGCCAGTGAATTTCATCAGGATAAACTTGAATAAGAACTAGAAGGCCCAAGAGCACTAGATGGCATTTCCAGAAGTACTCCCTGTCACAGGCAAAGATAAGGTTCATCGTCTTGTAAAKGGGAGAGGAGACAACCCTGTACTACAATTTTCTGGAAAGAGAAGACAACTCTCCCATACCCTTTTCATGAGAAAGAAAGTAAATCATTATATGTGGGTGAAGTGTGAAGTTCCGCAGCCTTCTGTTTGAGTTTCACAATTCAAATGAGCATTTGCAGAGTCCCAACTTTGAAAAAATACTATTCAAAGCTTGTCTTTAATGACTACTTGTCACAATGCATAGACCGGCTACATGCCAAGTTCAAAAGCCAACTTTGTCCTTCCTAAAGGACAAGCGCGTTGCCACAATACTTAAATTACGTTGCAGTAAGTTATCTGAATTCAGCAGGGCTGGCGTGAACCTGAGCTGATTACACACAGCCAGCTGCTTTTCCACTCCATCCCACGTTACTGATGCAAGGTCTTCCGCTGTCTAGGTAAAATTCTGCCTCCCATTATCCTGAACAATGATAGCTGGTTGTATATGGAGCCCTCAAGATGACACGGCACAAAGTGCCAACCTGTTATAACTCTGAGACAGATGAAGTTATCAGCAGTCCTAAGATATGACTTAAAGCAGAAGCACTAACAATCTACACTAACAGGGTGCTTATGTGAAAGATTTTAGAGCAACTCAGTCTGATCCAGTATGATGATACTGATAAAATTATAGTGTCAGTGCCATTGACTTGGATGCTGGGACATGGTCATGCCATTAAACTGTTAGAAAACTTCCTGGCACAATTTTAGCCCCACTTTCTAGCATGTCTCAGGAATCAGCATGGATCACAGCCCAAGTGACTCAGCCCCTGCTGCAAGGGATGCGAGCATGCAACAGATCTAGAGAGTGCCCCAGCACTGCTCCACTCTTGGGTACGGATGTAGCAGTTTGGTCCTTCTTGAAGCCTCTACATCTCCTGTGTCTTGGGTGCAAAGTCTTCACTCTCTTGAAGAAGAAAAGGACTTAAAGGCTTTTGATTCGTCTTAATGAGGTACAGATTTATTGAAAAAAATGTCTCTAAAAGTTTTGAGAGAGAGAAAACATTGTTTCCTGCCTGCTTTAGTCTCAAGTCCTTATAGGATGAAAGTTGCATTTATGCTGTATTGGATATGGGAGCAACACACAGATAAGAGATCTGCACCTCTTCCGAGACAAAAATGTGCTGGCTTCAGTCCTGTACACTTTAGCTCTTACCGTAGATCAAAAGCAACTTAAAGTAGGGCCAGTGGCTTTCCAACAGCACAGACCAAACCTCCAGACTTCTTATTAGTCCACCATTTTTGAGCCACTTCAGACCAAAAAGACACCAAGACCATCTTATYCCTACAGCTTGATTGTGGAGAAGCAACTTTCTACCAAGCCTGATGGGAGGCAAATTTCAAAGCTATGCACTGAAGCTGTACTCAGATTTCAGGGGTTTGCTTATTGCTTCATGTGCTGAAGTACGTGAAAGAATCAGATGCTCTTGGTGAACCAGGTTCCTGTTTTGAAAGAAAGAGGAAAGCACGCAGCAAGACACAGATAATTTATCTGTGTTYGTAACAAATTTTCTTTTTTTCTTTTATACTGTATGAGCAATAAAAAATGATTTGCAAGGCATACAAACTTCAGTTTATAGCTAGAAAGCTGTTTCACTCTGTCTGCGTTGTCTCTGCAAGTGTCAAAACAGACTTGTATTTCATACCAATAAAACATGAATTTCATGCCAAGAACAGCAAGAAACAAAACAAAATGAAGCTATTTCCTCAGAAAAGAAAAAAAAAAAATTCAACTCTTACAAATGTGTCTCTGATCCTGTAATTGGACTAGTGGGAGCAAACACCATGGGAACCCGTAGAGCAGCATGCCTGTGCGGATCCATTCCAGTAGGCCCCCCCGTAGCCTCCAAACTACACTGGGAGGGTGCTTCTTTCCCCTGATTAGTTCCTTACTTCTCAAGTGTTCCAGTTCRTTGCAGAGGGCAAAGGGTTGCAAATTTAGCCCAGAGTGTGAAATCCACAGTTATTGCTAGAATTGGTTAATTTTTTTTTTCAATGGAATGCTTTTTTTCCATCAGAAAATGCCATTTTGTCTAACCAAAACTGCTCTCTGAGGCATGTTGATTTTCACAACCTTTTGTTTTGGGGAAAAAAATTGGGAAGAAGTATTATGAGAAGGTCAAAATATTCCATTTCAACATTTTTGGAGTGGAAGCTAAGGGGGAGGGGGTGTTTTTTTCAAAGCTACTTTAATTTTCATACTGTAATTTTCTTTCTATCACAGAAACAAAATTATCGTGATACCAGAAATTTTTTTCAGTCCTGGCAATTCTTTTTTCTTCTGATTCAGAGAAATGTAAATGTCAGTTTCCTAGGAGTCCCTTGGAAAAGGAAATTTCTTGTGCTTTCACAGCATTTGTTAGGGCTATATTATATTTGTGAATATATTGGAGATCCATTTCATCTACCAATCTCTGCAACGAGTGCTTAGATAGTTATATGATCCTAGTGATTTTCTCGGTTAAATGAAAACCAACATTCATACAAACAATGCTTAGTTGGAATAAATGTTCACAGATAGTGAACAATGAAGACATAAAACAGGCAAATGTGACAGCTGATTGCGATTTGTCGTAGTATTCTTGTACAGATTTTAACCAGTTAGATGGATTTCATGCATGTTAACTCTGAAATGAAGATAAGGAGTAGATCTTAGTATTTTGAGAATTGTTTTTAAGTGTGGCCTTGCTTTAGCTAGAAGGTTGAACTTATCTTTAAGTTCATCCCAATTCAATTAGAATGTGCTCAAATAAACTAGGCGTAATTTTTCTTAGGAGATAATTAGATATTTTGCCTTGTTTCTATTTCCTTAGTGCATTTATTTTATTTTAATAATTTAATATACTAATTTTGTGAAATCACACACATAAATTAATGAAAGGATTAAAGACTCAGTTTGTTACCTGTGCTTAGCTCTGAAACGACACCTTACAGRTATCTCCTTACATTTATACTTTTCTAGCTGTACTCCATACCTTGGCATGTTAAATAATCCAGAACTGTGTGCTACCTTAGTACCTTTATATGTACCATTTGTACATATAAAAGGGTGTTGTAAAACTAAGGTATCAAAGATGTTAGAGCATATTGTGGATCTAAAACAAAGAGTAGCACTATTTGTTTGATCCTGTTAAATTTCTAAAAATACTTTTCTCTTTAATAAGTGTGGGGTGAGGTGACTCAGAAATCTAGAAAGTTTGCCTTGGTAGAGATGTATCACCAGCACCTTGTGGGCAGAAGAGACACATTCAACCCTCTGGGAGAGGAGGTACAGACATCATGGGGGATGGTTTACCCAGTACAAGTCAACAAATTCCAGTCCTGTCAAGTTAGTCCCCCAAAATCATGGGAGTGGCTTAAAAACTTCAAGGTCTTGAAAAGTTGTGAATGTCAGGTCCTTTTTTTATTGCCTTTGGATCTTTGAGTGTTTTGGTTTCATGTCCTGAGGACATGTTTACAGCCTTAAAGCCCAGAAACCTGATTCTTAAAGACAGGCTGAGATTTCCAGTTATTCACCTGATGCCAACAGRTGGGATTTTGATGTCGGATGAAAGAACATTGGAAAACGTCAAAGATACCCACTTCAAGTCAGTTGAAGCAGGACTGGGTCCTAAATACATCTACATTATTTGGCCTTTCATTTTCATGTGTGTGTAATAAATAGTAAGAAAACAGATCAAATTCAACATGTGTGTATTGATGAGTGAATTGGAATGTCCATGTGTACATAAAACCTTTGGTACACCAATTTATAGAGAGTTTATGTGTGTGTGTGCTTTTTGGAAGTATTCACAGGATAAAACAATCAACTATCACAGTCACAGAAAACTCACTTTTTTACAGTATAAGCTGGGTTATGTTTTTTTAAAGGGCATAATGCGAGGTTCTGTCTTCATCACACATTTATAGAGACAATAACAACCACAGGAAAAAAGTTTTACTCAGAGCTTAAACACATACTCCCTGGCTTTTTGAGGTTGCTTTCAGCATCTTGTTGCTCCTGCTGTCACTACACCCTTATATTCCCTCTTTCTGTGGCAGGGCATTGGCACAAATTCCTTGTTTATACTTCCATGTTGTGCCTACCTCAGAAAATCACTTCTTCACCTGTCCTTGGCTTAGCTAGAATCTGAATGTGGACATTGTGCAGAGGTGCAYGTGTAATTCTAGCAAACAGCAAGGGGTCCATATAAATTGCAGTTGCTTTGTCTGACAATTTCCTGAACTCTGGTGTTAGTTCTTGGTTGATCTGGCACAATTTTTTTCTTTCTTTGCTTGTTTTTGATTTAGAAGAATGGGCTAAAGTGACCATTTTCCTCCCTTTTTTATATGGCCTATTGTCATTTGGGTTCCTAAACACTGGATCAAATTCTGGGCTCTTTTAGAAACTATCTTTTTAAAATAATATTGTCTATTCTGTCTCAACCATTAAATGCATGACCATCAAATGTACAGTCGCACTGGGCTGCTGCAGTTAAATGGAGAAGATGGTGGCGTCAATTGCTTGAGATGCTCTACCTTATTTACAAGGAATGTGTGTTTTTCTTTGCGGTTTTTTTTTTGCTCTGAACAGAGCAGGGGTTAAAATAAAAACAATTTTGAAAAGGAATCAGAATCATCTCAGAGGCTGTGTAGACGTGTCTTTGATCAGATGCGGGCAGGCTGCTCTGCAGGGCTCGGAGGCGGCTGGARCTCAGCCAGCTGAGTGCAACACCATCTTCTGAGGGGCGGCACAGACAAGCTCAGGCTCTCCTCCCAGGCTGGCTCAGCACGCATGTGGAATGGCACCAGCCAGGGGCACCAGGCTGCAGAGACATGCTCAGAGTCTTCTGCCATTCAGGTTTCTTTTCCAGTCTACATTTTGCCCCAAGCACCTTCTCAGAGATTTTCTCAGGACATGCTCAGTGTGCTGCTCTGACTGTGTCCTTGGTGCTTGCATCTCTCTGAAACTCTCCTCAGCTGCTCTGGCAAGCACCGGCACACASAGCTGCATTCATTTGTGCCTCTGCTTCATTTCCTAGTGATGTCTCTGAGCTGCAGTGAGAGCAGGGCTTGCAGGCAGTTCTCTTCCCTTCCTTCTGTTTTCAAATGCAGCCAGAAAGTTGTGGTCAGTGGCTCTATGTCCATGTGGAGGCCGATGATGAGTGGTGTCCCATAGGGCTATGTTTTGGGACCAGTGCTCTTTAGTATCTTTATCAATTACATAAACAGTGGGATTGAGTGCACCCTCAGCAGATGACACCAAGCCCAGTGGTGCAGTTCATACAACAACAGAAGGAAGGGATTCCATCCAGGGGGACTTGGACAACTGTGAGAAGCAGGCCCACAAGAACCTCATGAGGTTGAACAAGTCCAAGTGCAAGGTGCTGCACCTGGGTCAGGGTAATCCCAGATGTGAGTACAGACTGGGAGAAGAACTCATGGAGAGCAGCCCTGTGGAGAAGGACTTGCATGTTCTTGTGGATGAGAGGCTGGATGTGATCCGTCAATGTGCACTATCAACCCAGAAAGTCAACAGCATCATGGGCTGCATCAAAAGAAGTRAGGCCAGCAGGTCAAGGGAAATGTTGTCCCCCTCTACCTGCTCTCATGAGACCCTTGGAGTGCTGCACCCAGCTCTGGGGTCCCCAGCACAAAAAAGACATGGATCTGCTGGAGCAAGCCTAGAGGAAGATGATCAGAGGGCTGGAGTACCTTTCCTTATGAAGACAGGCTGAGAGAGTTGGGGTTGCTCAGCCTGGAGAACAGAAAGCTCCGGGGAGATGTTAGAGCATCTTCTGATACCTGAAGGGGGCTTACAAGAAAGATGGGGACAGACTTTTTAYGTGGGTGGATAGTGACAGGGCAAGAGGGAATGGTGCTAAACTAAAAAAAAGGAGAGATTTAGATTAGATGATAGAAGGAAATTCTTCAATGTGAGGGTGGTGAGGCACCGGCACAGGTTGCCCAGAGCATCCGGGGATGTGCCATCCCTGGGAGTGTTCCCAGCCAGACTGGACAGTGATTTGAACAAGCTGGTCTAGTGGAAGGTGTCCTTGCCCATGGCAGAGGAGTTGGAACTAGATGATCTGTAAGGTCCCTTCCAACACGAACCATTCCATGGTTCTGTAATTACCCTTTCCCTCAATAGGCCCCAGTGGAAGAGTCACTTCCACACACTTGCTTAACAAGGCCTGATCAGCAGGCCATAGAAATAATAACTGGAACAGCCATGAATACCTTATATTCCCCAAGTGCTTGTTGCTCCCAGCTCATCCCCTCCATCCTCTTTCACGAAATGCTCCTGACCTTAGTCCTGGGTCCTCTTGCCGTGTTAACAGGGGTCTGTGTGAGATGAGCTGGCTTTTGGGGAGCATCTACAGGGGCTACAAGTGGAGGACCACCGAAATGACACCAGGACTCTATCAGCTACATAATGATAGGATCAGTGGCACTAGGTGAGACAGAGGACAAAAAGTAGAAGGAATATTGTGTTTAATTGGAACATTAGGAGTAAAAAAATTGGCCTATTTGTCTAAACGGGATTTATCCCACTGAAGAAAACAACACAACTTTCTTAGACTGCTCATTTTCTTTGCAATTGTTATCGGCCCATGGTGCAATTTAGTGCACAAATTCATGACCTTTAGAGAAGGTATCACTTTCAGTCTTCTGCGCTGGTCTCCCTTCCCTGCTCACTCTCACATACAAATCTTCTGCAAACAATGTGGCATGCAGCAGGAATCTTCTGTTTGACAGAGAGTTTTCCACAATTACATAAGTGCAGCCTGAGAGCTGATGCAGAGGTAGCTGAAAATGTGAGAGTGAGATTTACAGTAATATAATTAGATCACTTACAGTAAGAGGGAATGCTCTTTCCCGCGTTAGGACGAATGCCATAGGAGCCTCCCACTACTCCTCCTCTGAGTCATCTTTCCAGAGGCACTTCTGAGAGCCATCCACCCTCAGGTGTTAAGCAGTATTTGTTTGTGCTGTGGGTGAAAAAATGTGTACACGCACACACAACCCAAACTTGATTAAGCAAACAAGGGCAAAGAAACCAGAGGGCTGTGGTTTCTTTGAATGTCTGTCTGTCTGGCTGGTGACAGAGCCAATGCTTGCAGTCTCAGCCACAATACCTTGACTCATCATGCAGTCTAGAAGCAGGGCTCAGCCCCAGGAGGGCAGAACTGAACCCCACAGGCACACCAGAGAGCGGCAGGGAGAGCACTGCTGGCCTTATCAGCCCTTCTTGTGTCTCCTTTGCCACCCTCATCCCTGATGTGGTAAACCAGGAGTCCGAGATTTATCGCAGCGCAGAACCCACTGCCTTAACTTTTGCCAGGCTAAGTAACTTTGAAAACACTGCTTTGGCCTAAGGGTTGAAACAACCGGAGTTTGGAGCAACCCGAAGTTCCCTTCCAGGCTTTGCCTGGGCAAGTTGTTTATCTGTGGTGTACCAGCAGTAGAGTAGTCTACTGTGTCTCTTGGTACACAGTAAATGATGGCTTGTATGCATAACAAACCTTGTCTACCTCCCAGGCACGTTGTAAGAATGGATGGAGGTTTTAAGGAGTTTTGTAAGCTCTCTGTGAAAAGGGTTACAAGCACGCAGTATGTAATTATTGCCCTTATCTTACACAATCACCCAAGTACTGAAGGAGCTCTGTCTTCATACGTACAAGGCAGGAAGGGCATACTACAACACCAGACTTGCAGGAAGAAGTAGGAGAAGAGGTTTCCACTCCACAACAGCTTCAGGCAAGCCTCAGTTCTTCTTCCAAGTGGAGCTAGCTGTGGGACTGATGTGACTTTTTTATTCTACATCACCTGTATGAATTATAGGTGCTGGGTAATCTACAAAAGCCTGGAAACAGGGACCAGAAACCAAGACAGCTTTGTTCCATTTGGCTGCCAGAGCCACTGGGCTGCAAAGTCGCTCCTGTGGTTCTGCCCTGCTTTAGTACTGTTAGCTTCTGTTGGCAATGTGGCCCAGCTTTAATTTGACCAGGGGAAAACTCCCCTAGCCTTACTGAGGGGATGATGATGAAAGTCATCTGAAATCTCTTGTAAGATCCATAGAAATGGCCCGTACTATTCACCCCTGAGTCATAAAGAGAAAGAGACTTTTTTTTTAAGCAACACATGCCAGGCTTGAGCACAGCTGCATCTAGAGAACAAGACAACTTTTGAGGCAAGTGCTGTGTTCTGACATAACAGACTGACCTGAGTCATTACTTGGCTCAACCAAGCCTTCTGTTTTCAATTAGAAGATGAAGTTAGAGAATTACCTATAAGCAGTAGTGAGGGCAGTCAGGGCAACTACAAACTATGACAACTGCCCTGTGCATAAAATTCTGAGTAATCCTGGCATGGGTGGCCAAGGGAGGTTAGAGCCACTCTGGCTCCAAAGAGAGTGCTAACAGCTTCRTAGTACCGAGACATATATGAGAAGGTGCCTAAACTCTAGATGTTTTCACTTTACATTAATGAGGTATGAGAAAAGAAGTAATATTCTCTTTATTTTATAGGCAAAAGAGCCAAAGTTCACAAGTAACTTTCTGGACGTCAKCCGAGAGCTTGTGGCGGAGGCAAGACCTGATTAGTGCCTTTTTCCTCTCCTTGGGATACCTGTCCTCAGCTTTGAATATAATTGTGCTGGTTCCAAAGATCTAAGAGGCCAGCAAAAGAAGTGACTCTGTGGACTATAAACTCAAAAGGAGAATGGGAGGGAGGTATGTTCTGTGCGTGTGTGTGAGATCTGAAAGTGTCTACAGAAAATATGAGGATGTGAACTCCTATAGCTCAAAATAAGGAAATAACACTGATGCTTTCTCTGAGAGTGGTAAAGTGGTTTTTGCAGAGATCATGTGTCAGCTTCTGTGTAAGTGAACTTCATCCCCTCCCTTCCTTCCCAGGTAAATTCCTACTGCACTTGACAAAATGTGTAGTCCAAAGAAACAGGAAAATCCCTGTTATTGGCAAAATCTTCAGCAGTCACAGGATGATTATGTGAAAAAGCCCTTATACAGCCCCTGTGGGACAACCAGGTTAACAGTAAGCTTTTACTGTGGTTTTTATGGTTGGTCTTTCAGTAGATACACATGGCTCCATCCAAAAACACCAGATTTTTTATTATTCTTTAGACCTAGGGATCTCCCTTTATGATGGAGGCACATTTTCCTCATGATTTCTGTTCTAGAGCCTTGCTGCATGGTTGAGAGCAATGCTGTTTGCAATGAGAGTGTAATTCTGCCATCCCATTTCAGATACTCCTGAGATCTTGCCCTGTCTATTGACAGCATACAGGGAGACATGTCAATTTACAGATGAAAAATCCTAAAATATTTGCTCTGAACATCTGAAAAGCAGTCTGAAACCAGTCTTCCTCAGGCAAATAGCAAGAAGCATCTTGATTTCAGTGGGAACAGGATTCATTTTAAGCGGGGCAGAATGAAATTATGTGCAGTTTGAATGGTTAGATTTTGCAAGTAGCCAATGATCTCATGCATGTAATTTCACCATTATTTTAAGAATAGAGTACACTCCTGTTATCCTCTACATGGCAGAGCAGCTCGCCAAGGAGGGGCATCTTCGAATACAGACAGAGTTAAATTAATGATTTTGCCCTTCACTGTTACAACATAAACAGCTCAATATTAATGGAATACTCTTAGATTTATGGTATTGTATTGTATTTCTTTTGATTTGTGTTTCTATTTTAATTTCATTTCTTCAGATTTTACTCTATTTCTACATATTACCAGGGAACAGAGGGTGAAGAAAGAGCAAGAGTCTGATTCAAAGCCACTCCAATTAGGCAGCAGATTTTCCTTTACTTCCGTCTTGGATCATACCTCAAGCAAGGTTGTGTGCTGGTAACCAGTACTTCAAAAAGTTTTCATTTAGTCTCTGACACAAAAAAATTCCTCTGTCACCTTGTAATAAATGTAAAAAACCCAGGCAATCCATATTGCTTAAGCACTGGAACATGTTATTAGGAAAACTTATACCAATCACAATGACAGTCTGCATGTCAAAGGTTGGCTTTTCGCCCAAGTCATTGGTCTTGGTGGTAAAATCCAAGCCCAAGCTGAGTGATTTTTTCCAGGGAACCCAAAGACAAGTGTGAGTAGCTCCTGTTTTTCACTGCAGATGGGATCTGAATGACAGACTCTATTATTTGCTGGGAAATTGCATAGAAAGTAGGCTGCATTTTGTCTCCTTGCTCCCAACAGGCTGAACAGTAGCTTGTAGAGAAGGTCTGGTAGTTCTTAGAATTCTGTCCTACTTTAGGTGAAATGGTTTTGTTTTCTGAACTCTGGCAAAGAGCAGCTGATTTTGTAGAAGGGGAATATGCAGAGTGAAACCACTACAAACGCTGATCCTACCAGAAATAACCAGCCCTTCCTTCCCACTGTTTAGAAATGGAGAGTACAAAAATTCCAGTGATTCATTCTCTTATCTACCAGAATGGGGAGAAAAACCCCACCTAAATAAAAGTGAAATGTTTTACTCAGACACGTGGCTTTACATGAAATTCTGTTAACCTCTTACTTTGCGGAAGTCTGTAGAACACAACAAAGTCTGAAATTTCAAATCAGTCCGTTCCTAAGAATTCCTCTGAAGCACATGTGCTGGCAGGCTCTCCCTGACCAACTTGGTCTCACAGGTTTCCCAATGATCTTCTCTATAGATAAGAATAAAACTTCAATAGCTTATCCTGTCTGGGTTTTCTTCTTGAGAAGAGACCTGTCTGGCAAAGTGAGCCCTCCTTTTGCTTCCCTCTTTCACCCTCAGTGATCTGGCAGTGAGCAGACAAGTTCCTCTTGTCCTGAGAGTCCCGACCTCTTCTTTGTACCAGCATAGTTACAGAGACAGAAAGAAAAGTGCCAATATTCAAAAGATACATTTGCATAATTAGGTTTAAAAATTGACACATATTGATTACATCAGGGCAACGGACAACCTAATTTGAGTTTTTTGATCGTTTCCTGCCTCAGTAGTTACTGATCATTAGTTAACTTATAATGTTAAAGTCCTGCTGTTTCTAGCCTGATTAGAGTCATTCATTCCTTGCCCTTTCAATAGCTCAGTTCCTTGATTCATCAATCTGAATTCAAATGGAATATTTTTGTGCAAGCAAAAAAAAAAGTTCAAGCGATCAAAGTGAATCATATCATTTTGTGTGAGTGTGTGTGGAACAGATAATCACAAACCACTGATGCCAACACTGCCACTCATGGGATTTTATTTCAGATTAAATGTGTCCTGACTTCTAAGTATTTCTCATCTTTGCTTTTTGAGTGGTTTTTTTTTGATGCTGAGAGAGGTCTGATTACACTGTAATTCATCAAGGAAAAGAAAGGGCTACAAACATATGATTTCATAATGCATCAGAGGGTTTGTGGCTATTATGCCAGAACTACAAAGCAATTGTTGTGCACTAGCTGGATGTGAATGTAGATGAAAACAGATTTAAACATTTGTGTTCAATGGGTAGACACTATTGTTGAACCGTCAGAAGATTCCTTAATGAGCCAGGATTTTTGTGAGTCAAGAGAAAGCACAATGCAGACAGGCAAACTGAGAGCTGCAGCAGCTGACCCAGTGACCACATTTCAGACACAAAAAGTCAGAGTGATCAAGATGGCCAGTGAAGTTCCCAAGCAAACAGATGCTGTGGTAAAAGTACCTTAAATTCAGTGTTTGGTCTAGACATGGGTGAGAAGTGAGGAGGAGTGGGAACAAGATTTAGCAATTTTAAGGCACAACACGCTGTTGTACCAGGTCAAACAGGTTCAGTAGTCCATTTTGCTCTTCTCATTGTGCATATTATGACCTTTTTAATACTTCTGATCAGCTGTCTTGTTCTTCTTCCTACATCAGCTGTCAAGTCGCGTGAAACAATGACTTAGTACACAGGAAAGGTGAATTTGTGGCTATCAGTCACACGAGGCGCTCTTAACTCTTTCAAAGATGTTTAGTATTTTTACACTCAGTCCTCAGAGTTTCATATCCACCTGTGATGACAATTTCATCATAGGCAATGGCATTTTTTGGGAGATTTTATTGTATTTCAGAATTCAGAACARAAAACAATAGAAGAAAATGCATATATATGTACATATATACACACACATGTGTATGTTGTTCACATCAGTCTTTGAATGCTAAAAAAAGGGTTTCATTTAATYGACAGCTTATCCATTGACGTCTGCAGTGAAAGAAATACGTGCAGTTGTTTGGTGATCATTGCTTGACTGTTAGGTGGTCACTTGCTAAAACTCAGTCAGCTTTGGAATTATTTGGCACACCCACTGGTAGCCTCAGCAAAGAAGTCCAGGAGTAACAATAAAACATCTTCTAACTTCCCAGGAAGGTTCCTCCAGGCTTGACTGATTAAGTATATGGACTGCTCTGCCTGAGCATATCTGTAGTACTGTTGTTTTTCTCTCTCTTGTACATAGCTTAGAGACTTTAGGGTTAACATCTAAAAGCTCTGCTTTTCACTCATTTTTAGGTGTGTACTGCCCTGCAGGCTCTAAAGCTCTGATATGAGTCCCCAGACTCTTTATAGAGATTAAAGAGGGTCAATTCTACATGCTTAACTAATAGCATTACTCCTTTGTTTACTAAATGAGTCAGTAATTAGGTCTGTATCAAGAGACAGGCCTCTGCCCATTAAAATTTATTCAAAAAGATTTCCTATTAATTACTCTTGAAATGCTTTTTGCTCTCCATGGAACTGATTTGATACTTCTAGGTCTGCTCAGCAAAATAAGTTAGGCAACGCAGAGCTCAAGGCCACGACGGCTGCCGCGTTTCTGGCGGAGGGGAAAGATCAGTTCCCTGTAAGTCAAAGTCAAGCTTAGTCAGCGCTGCTGCCGTTCTACCCTTCTCCATCCAGATCATCTGGGCAGGAAGCCAGCTATCAGGGCTGAACTAGGTAAAGACTAACACTACAAAGAAAACTGAATTTCCAGGCAGCCAGCTTGGCTCCCTAGCCAGGCTCCTGGTGGGGAGGGAGTAGGAACACACAGCTGAGGTAGGAGACTTGTCCTCATTAGGACCAACTTCCCTCTGGATCTGGACTTTCAGGCACATGAAGGTTTGAGGAGGATACCGTTAAACAGGGTTTTGAAGATCTTTTAAAGCAGAGTGTCACCTCTGGGGTTCTGCCCTTCGTTCTCCAGAGCCCTACTCTTGTTTCTGCTCTACATTTCAAACAGAAAAGTAGCATGCAGTCGGTCAGGATCAGCACAAAAGAAAATATTGCTCTGGTTGCAAAGCTGCTCATGTGTTTGTTCCTCTTGCTTTCACAAGYCCGCATCTCCAGCTGTGATGTGCCTTCTGCTATGAATCTGACAATTCTCAGCAGTCTTTGTTAAGGAAGTGACACAAAAGCTTAATTTGTACAAAACTTATGCATTTTGACCTAAGAGATGCCTGCAAGTTGGATGGGCTGGCCATGGAGAAACGTAAGGAAACTTTCTCTATTTACATCCTTCATGAAAAAACAGGACACAAGAGCAGTCTCTCTGCCATAGGCCTGTTTTTTCTCAATGCCCTTCTCGACACAGACCACTTTAAAGGGGGCTGGAAGGCACTCTTTGTCAAATTTCTAGTAACACATCACGGATCAAGTTTAATTTTTTTTCTGAACCAGAGTTACCAACACTAATTGAAACCTGACAATGTTGCTGAGGCCGAATTTCATGAGAACAACAAAGTTACTTAAATAAAAATAAAATGATTCATTCCCCACTCAGTGCACTGTCAGTTACTGGTACTCCCCACGCTTAATGCCTGAGGTAGCTAATGGCATTAACACATGAAAGAAATCATCAACATGCTTTTTACTCCCATTGGAATCCTTTATTAAAATAGTCCTTACACTTCTTTTCTCTGTTTGTAGAGCTGGTATGCCAGCAGCCACACGACCAGTGTGCTCTGACCAACGGAATGGTAATTCCCAGAAACACAGGATTTGTTTAGACTGCTCCAGACAGCCACCTTGACCGGGCAACCTCTTCTGGGCTTTGCAAGGCCAAACAGGTATCTGTTCTAGCAAGGCAGGGCCACACTCCAGCAAGGAGCACAGCTCCCCCAGAGCTCCATTTGGCAGGCAAGAGGAAAGAAAAATGTCTCCTGTTTATGACCATCTTGTGCAGCTGCTCTGGAGACTTTTCCATTCTTTTYCTCCTGACCCAGAGTGCGCACATTGGCATAGCTTCCATGCTCAGTGGCTGGGGAACCATGGGGACTCCATGGAGCATGTCAAGGAAACTCACTGGAGCTGGACGAACTCACAGCTGACAAGCAACCCACCAGCCATTAGAATAAAATATACACAGAAAAGGGGAAAATATAGAGACTGCTGTCTCTTGTCTCTTGTCTATTGTCTTCTGTGAAGTAAAAGTGGTGGTGACCTGTTGTCAAAGAACAGTTCCAACAATGGAGTGTTCTCTTATCTGAAAGAAAAGAAAGGACTAGTTGGGAGCTTCAGCCTTCCCCTACACTGTCCTTGTGCCATGTTGCCTGCTTTCCCTTCCTACCTTCCTCCCACCCTCCACCAATCTTTTTCTGCCCCCCAAAGAGATATGTGTATGCTTGTGGGGAACAAGCAGGTCTTGCTGCAAGAAGCACTATACCCTAGTTATCCGAGCTGCGGATTCACCTCCAGACCATAGCAAGTGATATTTATCTAGCTCCTGATCAGAAGAGCTGAGAAGGGAAGCAATCTTTAACCAGTAAAGAGTTTACTTTGGAAAGATGCAGATGATCAGATAAAAGGTTGTGGTCTTAAACAACAAAAGGATTCATCCTTATGCTTATCAGGTAGAACTATCATCTAAAATTATAACACACATTTGTACATGCTGTCACATTAAACATTTGTTTACCTATTAACATATTGCCTCCCTGCTTCCTGGATTATTCCGTAGCATTTTACTACATTCAGAACTGTAGTTCCTGAGACCCATTTAAAGTGTTGACCAGGTCTTTGAACTGAAACCAAGACAGTCTACTACCAGAAAAACAAAAACCATTAATCCAAAGGCAACTAAGAGAGTGATAAGAGACAACTAAGTCAGTGGAAGTGTGTCTAAATCCAGGACATAAATAGTCCAACTCTCAGATGATCTGCTATTTTCGGACAGCTTCAAACTGCAAATCATTGCAAAATCTTWTAATGGTGAATCTTCCCCATAGCTCTCTGTTGAATTGAAATCCCTAAGGATTTGTGGGAGAGATATATTTCAAAATTGCATTTTTTTTGGGAGGTCTTGGATGGAATAACAAGTCACATTTCCTGCAAAGCAAAAGTTCAAAAAATTTTAATTTGCAACCACAGAAGCATTTTTTTAATGTCTTGCAGCTAATTTGCAGAGACTTGTACTGTCCAGAAAATACTAGACACGCATAACGTATGCAGCATGTTAAAATTGTATTATAATAATAATATTCAATTTATATTTTCATGCATCTAGGCTAACACAACAATTTACCTTAAACCCCCCCCAAATTAATGCCACTATCATTCTCCTCCTGTTATTCAACAGTACTGAACTGGGCACATTAAGAAAAGTATACTCTGAGTTGCCTCCCCTCAATTAATCCCTCTTCCTCTGTTTCCCTTCTGCCTCTTGTTTTCAGTGGCCTCTCTGTGGCTGTGCCATGCTGCCTGTGTCTTCCAGAGGCAGCATGGAGTAGCCCCACAAGAAGAAGTGGTTCTTTCTATGGGGAAAGAATACTTGACTTTCCAGTGGCTCAAATAACTTGTTTTAATTTTAGCAATTCACACTAAACTTCAGCATACAGATCCCTCCTGTGGCCGTGACTCCAGCACTCTAGCTTTTGGACACAGGAAAATATAATTTTGTTGTCTGTCTGTGGTTTATGCTTTCTGTATAGCGGTGAGAAAAGTTTTGCACACACAAAAGCCTGGTCTGGCTGGATTTTCAGCATTATTTAGAAGGGGATTTGTCAGGACCTCAGGCCACCATCTAAGTTCAGAACTGCTCTGGTTTTTAAATTCAGCTTCTTTAACATTAATACCCAGCTTCACCAATCCTTGAGTGTTTGCATGCTCAGTTTTAGCCATGCTGTGCCCTCATGAGAGTGGCTGTCCTTGGGCAAATGGCAAGGCCTAAGACACGTGTCTCTCACCCTTCTACAGAYGATTTCTTTTGCATTGCATTGTGTTTGACCTGGTTTTGAACACATGAAACCTATTTTTACCACGCTGCATAGGCAGTGCCTATGTATTCTTAATTAGCACGTGAAATAATTAGCCATTCATTTGGGATATTAAGCAACCACAGCCTGAACTACTATTTGTGCATGTGAGCCTGGCTGGGACAGGTTTGTCTTGGCGCACATTCATTGCTGCAGTTGCCACAGCTAGCAGCAAGTATAGAAGACTTTCTCTTGTTTTTCCTTCGGTCTTTCAGATAAAGCAAGTCGTTCAACATAGAACTCTACATGAAGATGATTAAAATGTCCGTCTACCTCAGAGATAAATCTCTCTAGATTTATCTGTGCATCCTTGGTGAGGAGGTGGGGTCTACAGCTGTAGACCGGAGTTTGAGCTCGTTGCTGCCTCAGCTTTAACCCACATCATCCCAGGTGCACTCTGGGTACTGTGCACCAAGAGCAGCAGGAGCTGCGTTTCTGCCATGGCCTCTCTTCCCTGTGGCCCCAGGAAGCTCCCAGCTCTGCTTTTGTGCTTTCTCTTACTCACCCTCCTCTCTCTACCTGAGAAAGTTTTGCCCTTCCTCAGTTTGCGCAGGGCTGCGCTAAGCCTTGTGTGGCCCCGCTCTGCACACCGCTGCTCCCAGCCCGGAGACACCTAACATACAAAGTCAAAGTGTGGTTTTGGTTTTGGACATGCAAAACACAGCTGCTCGGGTCTAGCCAAAACCACCTTTCCCTCTGCCTGCTTTAGCCTCCACTTTCATCTTGGCACTCAAAAACATGTCCCCTCTGGGATTTATTTAGAGACGTGCTGTTGGACTAAAAAAGGCACAAAAGACCTCTCACTTTCTTACTGGAGTATTAGCAGAATAACAGTTGTAAACAGTCCAAAATGTTCTTCTTGTCCTTTTCTTCTCTCCTGTCATAAATGTTACTTTTGGTGGTGGTTGTTGTTGTTTATTAACCCCGCCAGCCTCAATTACAAAGTCTTGAGGAAAAAAACTCAACAGTTGTGAAATTTCCAGAGCTGGCATTGTGTCCTTCTTGCCCACAGCACGCAGTGTTGTTGCTTAACAATCAACCTAAATACTCCTTGTCCCTTGGCCACTGAATACATCACACCCATCTGACGCCTTGTCTCCTAGACCAGCTGGGAAGCATAATTAACTCTATACTCAGGCAAATCATTGCAAAAAGTCAGGAAGGATGAGCTTAGGTGGACATGGTGCTACCTCTGAGATTACTGCTGATCTGTCAAGGGTAACATCTACTGGGTGACACTTGGTGCCTTCTCTTCCATGGCTAAGTAGGTGTTTGGGCCTGATGGATGGTGGCTCTTTGTGGAATTTAATTCCAGTGATTTATGAAAACAGTGAAACTTCAGAAACCTGGCTGTGAATGTCCACCTTTCTCCTCCACATTTGAGTGGTCCCATAGCGGGCTCTGCTGGTAGTACTGGCAGTGCCAGAAATGGTGCCTCTAAAAAAGGAATTCCAAATCCAAACAAATTTATATTTTTATATATATATATATATATATATTCCTCATTCCTTTGTCATTTTTGTATTTTTGTTAAAAAGAAAAAAAAAATTATGCAACATATTCTTTGTTTAGCAATGCACTTAATCCCTATAAAAGAAACAAATGATTCATTACAGCTCAATGCTTTACCTCCTGGATGAATGGTCTTCAAATTAGGAATGGGTAATTGCTAAAAGGCTAAATAACTGAGTATTTTTGAGAATAAACAGCCTTTTGAGACGCATGAAATATTGCTTTCCAGATTTTCCATCACCAGATCTTGGAAAAAACATGAGATCTCTTGCAAAGCTGCTGACACAGTGCCGTTATGATCAGAGTCTGAGTACATATAAGTGGAAAATCCATACTTGCTCAAAGGAAACAAATTCAAATTCCTCATATGGAATACGAGTTGTATGGAAATAGTCTTTCAACCTCTGACTGAAACAAAAAAAAAACCCAACCCAAAACTAAATAGAACTTCACAAAACAGTGTTTAGAAAGAAGAGTGAAGAGGAAATTTGGATAATGATGTAAAAGAAAATTAATCCAAAGCTGTCTGAAATCAACTTTCCTTTTACAATTCCCAGATTATAATTTTTTTTTTTACAGAATTCTAAGCAAAACGTTTTTCTGTAACCTGTCTTCTTAGAAGCATAAATAGACAAATGACAAGAATCTGAAAAGGAAAGGTAGGGTCTTTCATAGTGGAGATTTACTAAATTCTATTTATGAGCAAATATAAAACCTTTTTACTGTTTTCTCTCATCAGTACTTCAGGGAAGGAAATATAGTACTGACAAACAACTAGTTTTTGCTTCCAGATTTCAAGGTTTAAAATAAATCTAAGGTATCTAATAAAAAGGATATATCAACAATTGTTTTCCAAGGCATTGAACYGGGACATCACGACTGTTCTTAAGAGCATTTTTTTCTGAAGCACTGAATCTCAATATTTCTTTTTTACTCGAAAATTTTTACTGAGACAAAAACCTGKTTTTTTTCCAGGAATAAAACTTGTTTATGAGAAGAAAAAAATAACCTTCATCCTTAATGTTTTCCTTTTGTGCCCAAAAAGCAGACTGCAGAGTACTAGATTTTATGATAAATTTTTGATGCTTTTTAAAAATCCTTGTATTATAGGATTACAGAATTATTTCAATTTTAATTTATGTTGAAATTTATATTCAAATTACTCCACTTAAAAAACGTGGTGTTGCAGTGACTCACATCTAGAGWCAGTGTAGTGAATCAGTCCAGACATTTGTAATTTAACATTCTTTCCTGGATTTTTTAAGTTTGTTTAAAAATATCTCCTTTTGTCTTTCAAGCTCTGTACTTCATGAGCCTGCTCAGCTCTTTAATAATGAGCAACAAGGATGTCAGCAGTTATTACATTTCAATTTATCTTTGTTTATTAGTGAAGAAGTAGCTTCTTTTGTATTTAGTGTCACTTCTTCAAGTATCACCASCCCCTGCTTAACAACTTTGGACCTTCCCTGTTCGTCTTACACCTTGCATATATTTAGATGCTATCATGTATACTGACAGCTGAAATTCTTCCTGGAAAAATATTTCCTATTTTGTGTTAACACAAAATTTGGTTCAAAAACTCTTGGTTCCTTCTCCTATTATGCTCTGCTGATCTGGCTGCAAATGGATGTTTACACTTGGAAAAGGACAACACAAATTAAAACTAAAACAAATGCACAAGAATTAGACTTTTTTTTTCTCTCACACTTCTCAGAGAACATTAAGATTTGAGTTATCACTCTGAAAGGAAAAAGATGCATAAAAGTATAAAATGTAATATTTTTTTTGAAAATGTAGCTTTAATACCTTACAGGGGTTTAGTTTGGGTGCTCTCCATCTCCCAGGTTTTTAAATCTTTGATCCATGCTTCTCTTTTGCAGGTCCTTGGACAACAGAAATATCAATCAGTTTAATTGGCCACCCAAGAATCTGTGCTTTTTGGTGGTGACCACACTGCTAAATCAACAGCCTAGGACAGAGGTGATGGGCAGCTGCCCATCTGGACACCACCTTCCATCAGCTGAGGCTGCTGGCTGGATGGGAAGTCTCATGATTGGAGGATGCAGATGTGCCATGCTGGGCTTTCCTAGGAGGTCCCGCACTTGCTTTGGCAGGTGACACAAACCTACTTGCATGCTGAAATGCTCTGGGAAGTGAGATGGAGTTTCCATTTTGAGACTGTCTCACCATTTGTCTGGATGCCAGGTAATTCTTACCTGGAAGCTCAGGATCGTCTGGCACCACACTCGCTCCTGCTGGTTTTCCAGGAAGGTGATGAGAGGAAACTCCCCGCAGTGTTCCCAAGAGCAGGTGTGAGTCATGGCATCCTACAGCTGGGGTCAGAGCCTTACAGACCATCTGTCTGTCTGTCTACAAGCAGACTATAACCCAGACTGTATAACCCRGTCTGTGGCAACCATCCTGTCACCCCGGGGGGAATGGATGGGAAGATCCCTTGCAATAAAGGACTGTGCAGAGATGAGAGCCTGCCCAAGAGGGTGAGAGGGTAGGTATAGGAACAATGACCAGTCATCTGAGAAAGGAACAGAAAGCAGCCGTTCGAGCTTCCCTCTCACACTGCCTTTGAACACACAAGTGTTCTGGAAAACATCCTCAGAGAAATCCAAGTGGGCTTGAAATGTAAAGCCTTTTATTTGGTATCCTTTAAACTGTTCTTCAAGCATTTAAGCATGAATTGAAAACCCTCAGATTTTTTCATTTGAAAAACTTGCCTGAACTTTTGCTCTGTACAAATAGCGTCTGAGGCTGAAGTGCCAAAAGTTTTGAGGAAAAAAAAATCGTTAAACTGTTCACAACTTCACATACCCTGTGCTGAATCATTGTTTTGAATTGCAGGCAGTTACTGTGGGCTGACACGGGTATGACTTGTTTTCTCAGCAAAGTATTCATATATGAACAAAAAATATATTGTGCTTTCAACTTCTGTTGAATTTTGTTGTGATAGTTCAAAAATCATGTAAAGTTGTCTCCACAGTGTTTTGGTTGGAGCAGTTAAAACTTCTTTTATCTTTGGTCGTAGCAAAGCTGTGAACATACTCAAAATACATGTTCCCATGAAAAGTCACACTGACTGCAAAAAAGAAAGAGAATGGATTTTTCTCTGGACTACATATTTCTTTGTCATTGACTAAAAAAGGGCATGAATCTTCTCAGAGGGATTTTGCTGCTTTTAAAATGCAGCAATGACAGAATATCCAATGCAATGTTTTACTGAAATTTCCAAACCCTTTCCCTGGAATATACAGTGATTATGTACTTGGGATAAATACAGTATTGCCAAGTTAGGGTTTACAAAGGGAACTAAGGAAATCACATTTTACCTCTTCCTCCCAATATCCTTTCTTAACATTATAAGTTAAGTTTTAATAAGAAATTTTTTTCTGTCAATTTGAAGAATGCATTCTGCAGCACTCATTTTTCATTAAATTCTTTCTCCATAGGGGACAGTTTGTAACTGGGAAWGGAAAGACACTTGTGGTGTGTGATTCCTGGGCTATGGACTCCAGCTGTGGCTCTAGAAGGTGCTTTTTTCAAGTGGGGTGCTCCTCCCTTTATCTGTAGAGAGACCTCAGCTGTTTCACTGTGGACACCCCAAGTGTAGTTGGTACCTGGCAGTCACTGTGGCCAAAAAGAGACCTTGTCATCATTCACACAACTACATTTGCACTGCTTACAGACACTAAAGACAAAAGACACTAACAGCATAATTTCATATGACCAGCAGCAATCACAGGCTATAAAGTTACCTCCAGTTATTCCTGTATCAACTCTCATAACCTGTGGCTGAATTAGAACACATCTTTTTTTGAGAGAGCTGTCATCTGGATTTATTAGTTCGATTTTATTTCTTTGCTTTATTCCCTTGTGGTTTGAATTAGTTCCAGCTATGTATTTTTTGTTTGAAATGAAATTCCTAAATTCCCAAGTGAAGTCAATCAGGCAGCAAGAAGTACTCTCAGGCATATCTTGCACTACTTGTCCTGGGCACAGACACTGTGTGAATTCTTGGCCCTATCTATAATTGTTCCAGTATGCCCTGAAATTGAAATGGAAAAGGCTGACACGACTGTGGGGAAACACCGCACATGGAACAGTCTGTAGTGACCCAAATACATGAGCTTCGCTTTAAATTGTCTCTGGTTGCAAACAGTCGGGGTTGTAGGGTGTGCCGATGCCGTGGGGTCTCACAACAGGATGGGTCACCACAGCTTACCTGTAAGGTCTCGAGACAGCATGGACCAAGTAGAAATCTCTTACTTTGTGCCCTAAGGGATGAATGCCGGTGCCAGGACTACACTACCCTGGCTTCCCTAGCTCTGAAATTAGCTCCCACTGGAAACCTGGCTTCTGCAGGATAGGGTTCCTGTCAGTAGGTAGAGCATGTTTGTTTGATTTCTTTTCTCATCTGATCTTTGCTGTTGATAGATTGGCTCCAGCCACAGAGGAAAGGAATATGGTTATGCTACTTTCTATGGGTGATTTTATACAAGATTTGGTTTTTTAAATTCTAGGTGTCTTGCTTTCCTTTACAGCTGTAAGGCTGCTTTAGCATCCTGCTCCACTCATCTTTGTCCCCTTTCCAGCCAGCAGTGTTGATGGGCGGATACATTAGTAATGCAGGTAACCTGCTGTTATCCTATGTTTTCTCTTTATATGCTAGTCTCAAAGAAAGAATAATTTTGACATATACAGCATTCTTCACTACAGTCATATTTCTCATGATCTGATGTGTAATATTTCACCAATATGTCTGTCTTTAGCTGTAAGAAAAGAAAGCAGAATAAAGCCAAGACAGTGGTAAATAGCACACACTACAGAAATATTGAGAAATGCTGAGTGGGTGGGGGAAGGAAATGACTTCAGAGACTGAAGGTATGAAAAGAGGAAATTACTTCATTCCCCACGTTGTCGTGCAATGTCTCAGCATCCAATCACAGGGAATGAGGCAAATAAACAGGAAAGGAGAAGATGAAGTAGGTCATTCCCCAGGGCAGTGGGAAAGGAGTACTGTAAGTAACTGCTCAGAGTGGCTTCAGGAGATATTCTGAATAGTTAAAGTAAGAAAGGATGCTTGCAGCCTACCTGAGGTCAGTCATAACAGCTGCCTGACATTTCTAGGGGACTAGAAAAACATGGAGACTTCTTGCTGATATGTTTAGTCTTAATAATGTGATTTTGGTTTAGTTTTTGAGACTTTATTTTGTTATTATGAAAGTGTATGTTTCAAATAAACCCATTCTTCCATATATAAATCTTCTGCTAAAGATGTCTCTGAATAAGCTAACAAGTAGCACATTTCCTCCCTGTGGACACAGTAATCTTTAAAACCAGATCTGTGGGCAGTCTCTTGCATGCCCAATACAGCTGAAGTAGTCCCAGCAGGTAAGTCCTCACCATGAAATTAAGCATGACCTGGTCTGCTGTCTGTCGGAAAAGCCACCAGCACAGCAAGAACCTGTTTGTCTCCGAAGAGGGACAGCTCCGTGAACACTGGCCATCAGCTGTGGTCTCCGGCTGTGCTAACTTTCAGGATATGCCTGGGAATGGTTTGGCCTGAGATATCATCACAGAGCATACGCCATTCAAACAATTTGAGAGGTTCAATTTTCCGTGCTTGGAAACATTTCCCATTTTATTTGCTCGCATGGACAGAACTGAGGTGTTGTGGTTTAGGGGTCTAAACCCCAGGGTCTGTGTGCATGTAATCTCTTCCAATACCTAACTTAATCTAGGGAAGTTTCTTTGGCAGACAGTAGTACAGTGGATTAAAGCCTGAACCACAAGCATCTCCAGGGAATAGGTAGCACATTTGCAAGGCTCTCTTCCGACCTAGCCCGGCTAGTGGCAAAGATCTTGGAGGCTGATAGAGGGGCCATGGTGCTGCCTTTGGCTGTTCTGCTCACCCCCTCAGTGACTTCTGCCTGAACCAGCCATCAGGAAGCAGCATTCTCTGACTTTGACTCTGTGCCAGCTTCTGCAGCCTCATCTCATCCTGGCGGTGCAGCATTGCTCACACTGTTGCAGCCTTACTTGTAAAGCATGGAGGTTTATTATTTGTTTAATTTTTAAAAAAAAATTTTTTATTGTTACATTCTGAGTCTTCCCTCATTTCCTCTGGGGAGTTTCAAAACACCTGGATCAGCTGAATAACTTGGCTCTAAGATGCTCTGTTTTGTATTGATTCCTGTGATTACGATGATAAAAGTCATGGTATCAGGCAGTGTTTCACTGAGGTCCAGAGACCTACATAAAAGAATAATTCTTTGAGGGCTTCTAGTGCATGCAATCTGTAATGCTGATGACTGTGGATCAGGCCTCTTCTTGGCTGCTTTACATAGCTCCACTGACAGTCCAGGTTTACGACTGGTTTGTGTCACCAAGAGGATGCAAAGCATCCCAAACATACCAGTGACTGTGGCCTGTTGATTATATTATATTTCTTGATACCTGGGGGAGATCATTGTTCTTCGGACCGGAACGCTTTTTTGTGATCTTGAGTCCTTTTTGATTGCAAACATAGGAGCCAGTACAGGAAAAGCCAAGTTATCCCACTCATCCAGCTGTTAAAAAATCCCCAGAGGAAATGASGGAAAACCCAGACTTTAGGAAAGCCTGAACCTTTGTATTAGAGATGTATTAATAATTGATTTACTGTCCCCTTTTGGCCAGTTCTTTGTTAACTTTTGTTTGTTTTTTGACCCTGGGGCTATAATGCTCCTAGGCTGAACCAGTCTGGCTTATGTGGGTCAGGTCTGGATAAGCCTCTGGAAAAGGGGCCTTATCCTGACTGAACCATTCTACTTTTTGATATTCATGTATCTCTGGTCAACACCTTCTCAGAAGAAAACTATTTGGAAGGTACATGAAGCAACTTGCTTTGGTATATTAGGAGATCAGCTTTAAAATGTGTGATAAGGTTAAATCAAATAAGCTATGAAGAAAAGAGTGAATGTCCTTCCCCAAATCAATAGAATGAATATTTTGCTGTAATCACCTGGCACTCTCTCCTTGTGTCCACAGGGTGAGTAACAAAAATCCTATTTAAACCACTCCGTTGTTCAAGGAGACTGTTTTACAAGGAAAACCAAGAACATTCTGAATCATATTAAACTCTTGACAATTGCTTTCTGGCTGCACATTAGTTAAATACGCTCCCAGATCTTATATTTGAGCAGTCATGCTTTTGACTGTACTTGCTTGATCTCATTCCTGTAAGTTCCTTAATGAGGAGGAAGATGTAATGACTGGCTCCAGCTAAGCAATATTTTTCTGGAAAAGTCTGAAACTTTGATACTTGAGACGTAGGTCTTGGTGATGCCTGTAGTGCATGGCAATGGAGGGAGGGCATGACAGCAGCAGGGCTCAGAAGAAAGACCGGCAAGAACTAAACCAAAGTTAAGGACTGTCTTACTAAAATGCTGGATTTGCTGATTAAGCCAGACATTTTCAAGGAAACACCCTAGGTAAGATCTGTAAGGCTGTGTACACTTCCTTGGTGGCAGCCGAGGGATAAGACCTCTCTAGTATTCTTTCTTTTTTTCCAGTCCTGAATTAATCCCAGAGTTTCCTTGCAGAGATATGGAAGATGAGTCTCTCTGACTATCCTACTCAAAACAAAAACACTTTTGGGAAAAGGATTCAGGATGCTGCAGTCCAATACTGAACATTTTGGAATCAACAGCTCAGGCCATGAGGCAGTTCTCTGGTATAAATTTGTAAAAACACAGATATAGAACTCCTGTAAGAGAAATGATGACGTAGCCAGGAAAGTGAAAGAGACCTTAACCCACCTGGGGAGAAAGATTCAGTTTGTTTGATGTTTTGGTGTCATCCTGACAACCACCAAGGCAATAATTAAGTCATTAGTGCTGTGGCTCTTTGGCATTAGTTTACCCTGCAGCAGAATACTGCCCCAAGTGTGCTTGTTATGTTGATTTTACTGTGTGTCCTGGTGCAACCAATTGTTATGGATGTTTGGAGTGTTTACCTCAAACCACTGGAAAAAATTGAGTAGTTTACCATAATAAAGGGGTAGTGATGATTTCACTACACTCTGTGCTTTAACAGTTGTCAAACATAATTATTAAAGGAAAACAATTGCTGATGCTGATCTCTCTGGACTTTGACTCAACCCTGGTTCACAAACATATGGAAAAAGTAAGACATTTATAAAAATATAATAAAATAGTAAATTTAATAAATATCACTTTTTGGAAAAAAAAAATCACCCTTGCTTGCCCGGCTGAACCAAACCCAGGCTCAGCCACACAGCAGTAGCTGACCTCTGTTTTTGTCCAGGGGATGCTCACATATTCCGCCAGAGCCCCTGTGGGCAGAGTTTCCCACCGGCTGCCTGCCCCAGGCTCCCCTCCAATGGCAGCAACTCTCCCTGGTGAGCAAGCGCTGGGGGAGTTCAGTGGAATTCAGGCCATATGAATGTAGCCCCAAGGCAATCAATAAAAGGCTATGTTACTTGGATCTCCACCTCCAGAAGAGTTAATTGTGAGCAGCTTCATTGAAGTAGGCAGGGTGTTTTACTACGGAAAGGTACCCTGGGATATGTACTGAACTCTGGCCACAGAAGGGTTGCGCTCCCCTAACTGAGAGCAGATTTGCTGTTCTGCTTGGCAAAAATCAACAGCAGAAGCAATAAACAAATGGAGCTATTATCTTTAAAATAAAGGAAGGATTTCCAGTTGGCTGGTTTTCCCTTATAAAACTATTTACGGTGCACATTTTTGTATACGGATAAGAATATTAACGTACAAATAAATCAGTTCTCTGAAGAATGGTGGAAAAAAACTTTGCTGATCATGTAATCATAGGTATTTTTTCTCTTTTAAGTGGAAAGAACAACAAAAACGTGGGATGGAAACTGGTGGGGAAGGTGAACAGTCTGAAGAATGTAAGCATATGTATACATTTTAATTCTGTCTTAATATATAGCTCTCTGGTATTACAAAATCTGAATATCATGATCTTCTTTAGAATATTCTGGTACTAAGACTCTCAATCCTATTTTCAGCTGTGGGAGCCCGATCTGGTTCTGGACTTGCTTGAGGCAGTAAAACTGCCATGGCTTGAGGTTTTATTTTGCCTTTGCCATAGCCCTCCAAGTCTGTACCAGTAAGTGTTGCCATCACTTTTGGGAGGTACCTGATCCAAAAACACTACTAGTGGGAAAGTGAAGCCCACCTCATCTTTGGGATCACTCTGCTGTTGATTAGAAATCAGCTAAAAATAAGTGTAAGCTAGTTATACTCTCATTTTCAAACTAGTTCTTCAAATTCCTGGTTCATTCCAGCAAATAGATTTAAGGAAAAAACTGGGAAGAGAGTGAAACCCTTTACCAGTGAGAAGATAGATGGGCTGACTAAGGTCATGGTACCTTTGTCACCTGTAGCTCTCCCCAGTGTATCTGAATGTGCCTGGCCATACATTCCTCAACAGCTCTCAGTCCTCACCCTGCTTGGAGCTTCTAATTTTGTTTCTTTGTTTTAAGGCAGTTAATTTCAGCCTTTCTTCTTAGCTGTATTATCAGTTGCTTCTGTGGCATCCTCAAGTGTCTTAAGATCTTGAAGCCTTAGGAAAGAAACACAGGCATTTTTCCCCCTACTTTACACCAACCTTAGGTTAGCCACTTTTGTGTTACATGTAACTTTACCTGCTGCTGCATTTTGACCGATCTGTATTTTGCATTGCTGGCTTAGCTGTCCTCATTAGCCCTGTATGTGGTTAGGAATATTAGCATACAGATAAGAACTCTTTTTAACCTACCATCAGTTCTCTTCAGTGTTTGCTAGAGAAAATGAATAAAAGTTCTTCTTTCCATGTCTCGCCCCATGTATATGCAGTTCTTCTGTCATGCTCATTTCTTACTTCCTTTGCTTTCTGTCTTGTCCTGCAAATGATATTTTGGTTGAGTTACTGAGCTCTGTAATGCATAATTTTTATTTGCACATATATCTGGACATGTGCTCTAGACATGCATCTCTTTCTTAGTATCCTTTACAGAATCACAGAACAGCTGAGGTTGGAAGGGACCTCTAGAAATGGTCTAGTCTAACCTTCCTGCTAAGAGGAGAGTCAACAAAAGCAGGTTGCTCAGGGCCATGTCCGTCCCTCCAAGAACAGAGGCTCTAAAACCTCTCTAGAGAACTTTTTCCAGCATTTGAGCACCTTGCAGTAAAAAAAAATTTTACTTATATATAAATGGAATGTCCTATATTTTAATTTGTCTCTAGTTCTGTCACTAGATATGACAGAGCCGAGCCTTGTTTCCTCTTCCTTACTCCCATCTATCAGGTATTTACACATCTTGATCAGATTCCCCCAAGCCTTCTCATCTCCAGGTTGAACAGTCCCAGCTCTCTCAGCCTCTCGTCCTAGGGCAGGTCTTCCAGTATCTTAATCATCCTTGTGGCCCATCACTGCACTTGCTTCAATTCTTTCTTGAACTGGGGAGGCTAGGATTGGATCCAGCACTTCATACATATCCTTGATTTCAGATTATTTTAGCACTTTATTTCAACAGCTGGATACCTTTCCATAGGCACATATAATTACTGGACATGGATTCTTATGTATTAGCAAAGATTCATTAGCAGAAAGCATTGCCAGTTGACAAGCTAAACATGAAACAAGAAACCCTTTGGACAGGTATTTCAAAGGGATCATATAAATCACAGGCTGGTTTACTGTCTTCATTATACATGTATAGAAGCCACGATGCCATTACAGAAAATATAAGTGCTTTTACATCAAAGATCCAGGCACAGTGCAGGTGCTTGTTCCAAGACCTGGGTGGCAAATAACTGAAGGTTTAAAGCTACACCCCACATTCCCGTGTGAGTCTGTTCAACTTCAGTCCCTCCCTAAATGAGATTAGTAGTGAAGATCTCTTCCATACACTGTGAGGTTTGTCAAAAAAGGATTGTAAATACCAAGGTCTTCCCTATGAGGACAATAACTGCTGGGACAATGATTGAGAAGATAACATGGCAGAAGACTGAAAGGAAAAGAGCAATTACGGAGTTAAATTAATCCCAGAGGAGAAGAAGCTGCCTCCGGTGTCCTCTCCTATAGACTTGAATAGGTAAAGCTAAAAGAAAGATTCCTACCAGAACACTGTCCTACCAGATATAGGGATAATGAACTACCAGTTCCCCTGGCTGATATGATGGCCTTTGTAATATAAAGTACATATGTCTTACAGAAGGAATACCTCTTTATTCAACAGACCCAAGATTCAGCAGCTCAGCCCAGTCTCTTAAATGAACTTCCCAAATCCCAGCATTTTCCTGGGGTTGGTTTGTTTGTAAACAAGGAAATAGGCAATACTTCATGCTCCCTTCCCAGGCCCCGTGAGTTCTGGTACATAACCTTTTGCTGCTGTCACCCAAATATTCGTGTGACTGAATTTTATTGCCTGAAACATTTGTGGCATTACTGTGCTTTAGCATGAAACTGTAATGCATGCCAGATATTTTCCTCTTCCTACATATTCTGTGGACCCTTACTGGCAACTACTCCTTCTTCAACTTTGTAAGAAAAGGAGATTTTACAGTCTTCTGTTTGTTCATTGTCCAAATGTGCTTGAAGAACTCCATCACTTTGACTAACTGCCAAACGTGATAATGAACTTCTTCGGCCTTCTAAGATCACACACTTTGGGGATTCTGTAGCAACAAGTCTCTTTGAGCCCCTCATCCTTTAACAGACTAATGATAAAAGTGGCACGAGCACAGACATCACATACTGATGTTGACACTTGCTAGTGACTAAAGAATAAATGACATGCAGTGCAGTTGCCTTGATATCCTGTATTCTGACCAGATTTAGCTCATCTTCCTGCCTAATTTCCTTTGTCTTGTTTGTAGTTCTTTTTCTCCTTAATTGCTGCTCTAGCCTGTCTTTATAAATTGCATTCCCGCATGTTTACTCGTCAGGGGCACACAGTCACCATGTGACAGGACGTGTGTGCTCAAAACTGACAACGTGTGTGGATCAAAGCCAGCAAGGCAAAGAAAAAGCTTCATAAACAATGCTGTAAATAACATCTGGGCTGTCCAAATATGGAAGAACGTGGTAGCTTTCCCTCTTTGTTGTTATTTTGTTTTGTCGTGGATATCTCCCTATAGACACAAACAAGTCTGAAGTCAGTAATTATGGTACAGATTATTTTAAGCTAATTCTCATCACCAAATGCACATAACAACATGCTGCAGACAGAGAAACCAGAAAAGGTGAAGTGAAACTTCAGGAAAAGAATGAACCAGTGTTGGAGAACAAAGCCAGAAAAAAAAGAAACCAAGCCAATTAAGAAACACATGGAAAATTATTAAGAGAATCTCAGTTTAAACATCCTCACCTCATCCTACTACAGAAGATATTGACACACAATTTTGTCAATTTATCTGAACATCAAATATTGAAATACAAACAAAGGAGAAATGTCCAAACCCACAAAAGAGTGGAGTTCAGACAAAACCAGTTCTGGGTCTCAAAAATGTTTTGTTATGTTGTGTTTTCTAAGTCAAAGCTGCACTGGATACTGCTTTGMCGGGAATCCTGGCTGCAGGTGTTGAACCAAAGCTACTGTTGTTGCTTTGGCATATTGGATTAAGAGGTGGATGAAAAATTCATTCACCCACAGCCCCAGTGTTGCCAGACATTGTCTTTTTTCTGGAATCAGTGGAGAGAAATGTGACGTGCATATTAAGCCCATTCAGCGGGCAATGGGCATGTGGCAATACTATAAAATGGGAATGATCATTCCTTCATTAATTCCATTTATATTTTTAGCTTTTTATGTTGGTGACTTTTCTTTTCTTCATACAGAGTCCAGCTCTATAGATCCTGCTTTTGGTTGGATACTCATAAAGGTGATGTTTAAGCCAAATAACTTCATAAATGAATAAATTAATTTGAATGCCTGGACCTATGAATTCAAGAAGACTTTAGTCTCCATTAAGATTTTTGTGTGCCAAAACAAGCTAAATGATACCGAAATATGCTCTGATTTTCGGTATTGTCTCTTCAGAGGTAAGTGGATGCCTCTTGGATAGTGTTAGCTACAACCTAGGGTGGCAACAAAAAAACTAGAGGTTTTTCCTGTACTTTTCATTAGTCTTTGTGGTCTTATATAAGTGGGAAACATAATTAAAACTCTTTGTGTGTGAATATAAGATCTCATGCATATTCAGAACAACCTACTCTTTTAGGACCTGATTAAATATACCATTATGTCTTCACAGAAATTTGAACAGAATGATTGCTGGGTTCAAATAGAGCTGACAAAATTTCAGTTTCCAAGAGAATGCAAGTCACTCATTACTTTGGTCCATTGCATAGATACAGAAGGAAATTCCAGTTGTCACACATTTCCGAATACAGCTGGCAGTATTTTTTATACAAAAACCTCTTCACTGCAGCCTGGCAACAAGCTGTGCACAAGAGCCCCACCAAGGCTGCTAAAAGCTCTGCATAACCCTGGGGATCTGATGTCCAACCCAGCTTCAGCATAGAACAGGGATTTATAGTTACTTAAATTGGTAATAAAAAGGTTAAAATAAGAGTTTTCTGTCATAATCTAATCCAAATCTCAGTGAACTGCAACAGAGGATGGTTTCAGACTAGGTCTCAATGAATGCCCTCATCTTCTGTGAATCCCATAAATGACTATGAGTGCAGCAAAGATAATCTGTGATTCTAGGAATTTCTGATTTATACACAGTTAAAACATGTGTTTGTAAATAATTCTCCAACCATTAAAAACAGCTTGCCTCTTTTTTCTGCAGGCTATCAATGCATTTGCAGGATGCCAATATGTACAAAAATACGGACCTTAAACCACACAGTCAGTCCAGTCTAAACTTCTCGAGCAGCATTTCTAACATWGTCAAGACAAAAGTATGTGCCATTTGGACCATATTCATGCTAATAAAGTAAGACACATGTACTATCCCCTTAAATCTGCAGGCAAACACAGTTCAAGATTTATTTCCACCAGAGTACAGATGCTGACCCTTGTAAAGAGCACTTATATTAAAACCAGGCATAAGGGAGTAAGTGGGACATTTTAGAAGTGCACGAGGACAACCCACTGTGCTCTTCACAGATAGCTGAAGATGTTAGAAGATGGTGTAAGATGGCTATTTGCCTGTTCGCAAAATCAGATGGATGCAGCTCAACACTTTCTAGGGCATTTGGTGCTACTAGATGCTGACTAGGATGACAAATATGTGTATCATGTATCATTTTTTTAGAAGCATCTGGATAGAGCAGGTATTTATTGCCAAAATTACTCCATAATGTGGATTGGTCTGTCATACCACCTACATATAGATATACTGAATTTATACACCAAAGCCTGCAGCACTTCCTGAAGATTTCGCATTCTGTTGTGAACATTTTGCTTTATTTCCCATTCTAAACTGAGTAAAAGAGCTCTCAATTAAACAATTTACATGAGTCTTGAAAGTGAAACAGAGTTAGGGAGAAAGGCCACTGGGCACCTTTYGAGAAATGTAGATGAGAACTTGAATGCTAAGGAGGAGATAATGTTCCTGTCATTCGAAGCCTCATGGTGGCTTCCCAGTCGTGAGCTGCACCAGATCCTCCTGACCACAGAAACATCCTGGCAGAGAATTGAGAGAGGCCTGTGAGCAGCCAAGGCTTCAAGATTCTTCTCCAGCCTTCTGACAACTTGCAATGCTCCCTGGGGTGCTGCTGGACTGCTCTGTGGCCCCAAAAGGCCCATCTCTGCCARAGGCCTGAGCTTGGCCCACTGCAGATGCCAGAACAAGAGGTGTAGCACTCAGGAGGCAGCTTCAGGACTGCCTGTCAAAGCTTGGACAAAGGAATCATTTTTGGGGAGAGATTTTGGCATTACAGCTCTCCAGCRTGACTCCAGCATCACAGAGGACTTGGAAGAAGATGCATATGGGACTGAAGTGGGGAGAGAACTCTGGATTTAGCATTCAGACACTGGCTTTGCACTTTTTTACAGAGTTTATTTTGTCTGTCTTATGGTGTATAAAGAGGATCTATCAGAAGGAGAGGAGTTTCTAAGGAGCATTGCAAGGAGATGGCTATGTTTGGGAATCACCACACAGAAAGAGCTCATCCCCAGGCTTTCTTCATGTCAGTGACACGATTTTAATAACGGGACCTTGTCTTTCTCATCCAGCCTCTAACTGATCATGGAGGAGCTATGATACTTCACAAGTCAGGAGCAGTGATCAAACTCACCTTAAACATTTACAAAAAAGTAATTATTATCGGCATCACATAAAGAGAAATGCTACAATCACAGTAATTTTATTTATTTTTAAACTGAGAAACAGTAAATTTCCGGTGTTGATAGAAAAGTGCTGATGAATAAAAATGATAAAATCTTTTTTTTGCAAGACTTTTACTTTATTTGATACTGGCAGCCTAATGTTAGGACATACCTTAATCAAGGTGTTATTCTGTGCATTTTCTTTCATTCTTGAGCCCAAATGCCATGTACCTGGAAATAAACAATGAAGACAAACCAGGAGGGTACCATTCCATATTGCACCTAGAATATCTGTCTTGTCTGATGATTCCATGGGTGCTTCCCTACATGAGGGGAGATGTCTTTCATTGAAGATTTAAATAAGAAAAACTATAAAGGAGTGTGTGTCTGAAAAACTATAAAGGAGTGTGTGTGAGAGAGAGATTTATTCTTCAGGAGCAAACCAGAAAACTTTACAAAATATTTTGTCCCAAAAGGAGACTTCTAAAATTATGTGCCTGCTAATCTTGCTGTCTGTTTCAGTTTCCTTTTTGGAAGAAAGCCAATGGGAAGCTTGTGGCAGGATAGCTATTCCCCTGAAATACTGATTTCCTTAAAACTGTTGATTTAGCTTATGAGCCTAACTATTGGACAAAAGTGTCATCAATTTTTATCTGTGTGCAGGAGACCAAAATATCTGCAAAGTTATTTAGATTTGTTCGAGTCTTTGATATCAGTGTTTTGAAGATACATTAATTTGTCTACACCAGAAGGGGAGAATTTCATTGGTGTTAAGTAGATTAGTTCCCATTTTCTCTAAGGAAATGACCAGAAAATTCAGTTTTGTCCCAGAGGCAGGGTACTTCAGGCATCTGTTTTTCAGCTTTCTTACACAGCATGTGCAGATATCTCTGCAAGAACAAGTGGGGAGAAGATATGTTTTCTAAAGTAGTCATTTTTCTGATAATCTCAAAATAATTTTTTCTACATAATTTATCTGTCGATGCAGTAGGTATAAAGCAGATAGCTTGGGTGAGAGTTGTTTAGACTGAGTCTTAGGCAACTGAGAGAAGACTTCTATGTTCAGAAGTGTATGGCCCTCTTGCATTACAGTTACAAAATCCAGTCTTGACTTTCTGGCCAATTTTTTTTTTCCTGAACACTTATACAGGGATATTCATTAAAATAAGGAGAAGATTATTTTCCTTTAAAAAAGCACGTGCATGCACTCTTTTTCTCTCTCCTCACTGTAGGTTTGCTGCTGTAGACTCTTTCCCCATCCTCATCCTGCCCGGTTTCCTGCTACATGTTTAAAGAAACAGAATATATATCCTCATAAAATTAATATCAAGTCATTGCTTCAGAAGAAAGAATGTCACCACTTGAGTTAGCATGAAGTATTTCCTTTTCCATCCAGAGGCCTGACTGAGACAGACACATCTGACTCAGGATTCAGTGTTATCCAAGCAGATGTAGTTTTGACTTTAAGATGTTAAAAATAAGCTGGTGATAACCGGATAACTGCATATTTTGAAACAATTATTTCCTTGGATACAGAGAGACACAGTGTGTGTTCTTCTAACATCTGCACTTTTTCTTATTCGTGAGTACACAAAAACAGGAAAATAGTATGAAAGACCTGAAGGGGAATTTTTGTTGTATCACAATTCTGCCAATGAACTTCCACTAGAAAGAAATTGACAGTTTTAATTGTGTTTCTTAGGCATRTAATATACAATTCATTATTGTGTCATGCATCCTATGATTGTGAGATACTCTTTATTACTCATTGTTATATAAGGCAACATTTCTCTCCTGCATACATCTGGTTTTATGTAGTTCCTAGGAATGGAACAAAAACATAGCACATGCTTTGTGGCATCTCTTCACAGCTGAGTTTCCTTTGCTTGCTTTTGAGAGGGTGTTTAGCATTTGCTTGGAACTTGATAGTTTTGAAGCAAGTCCCTATTTACAAGTGATGACATTAAAGATGAATAACACAAAGAGAATCAGTTCAGCAATATAATTTTGAAGTCAATCAAGAAACTCTCAGTAATTAATAGATACTTCATTTTAATCTCTTGCAACAGATGCATGTGCTTCTCTTGGCAGTTAACTGCTTTCAGGCACTAATTTGACACCATATGGGTGTCAGATTTCTGATCTCAACAACTGCTTAATTAATTGATGTTTTTATCTTTGAATGGGTTATGTCTGCTCAGATCAAAAACCTAAGCATGCCATAAAATTGTAAATAGAGAGCTTTCCTTAGAGACTAATGCARTATAACACTCAAAATTGGGATATGTTATGTTTATGATTGATTTCACTTGGATATCATGTTGGTATAAGTGTGAGAAAGAGAGAGGAGCCAGAAACCAAAGACAGTGCTGGGAAGCACGTAAGTAAAGTATTGCTAACCCCAAAATCATGAATCACTCTCTTTAATAAAAACAACTAAACGAAAGCAAAACCCAGAGATGGTCCTGAAAGTGGTAGAAACAGATAAACAGAAACTTCAGATTTCAATTTTTTCTCTAGTTCATTCCAACAAATGGAGCTTAGTCTGTCATTTAGGGAAATGTACAATACAAGGAAGGTGAATAGGCATAATAGAGGTGATAGGCACCATTCATTCACTATTTCTTAACAYGCAAGAGGGTACACTATTTGAATTTTTGAGGCATAGTATTTAAAATAAAAGGAAGCAAGTAATTTTTTTACTCAAAACATAATTAACTCACTGTCACAGGATGTCGTGGAAGCCAAGAGATATAAATGGATTCAAAATGGTAATAAAGAATTTTACAAAGAATAGGTCCATTGATGAACATCAAAAACAATAGCCCAGATGCAACCTCTGGCTCAAAAATTCTCTGAACTCTTGATTGTTGGCAGTTATCTGGCCTTACCCAAAGAAGGGTCATTCTCTGTTCTTTGCTCAGCCAACCTCAGCTGGCTAGTGTCAAAGTAAGGCTGCTGAGCTAGATGTATTTGGCTGGCCCCATCATGGTCTTTCCATTTCAAAAAGGCGATAATAAAAAAGCAAAGTTTTTCAAAAATTCYGTATATCTCACCTCTGTCAGTTGTATCCTACTATAATCACATAAAGACAAAGGAAAACGTAAGAGTCTGAAGTGGGGAGGGCAGTCTTGCTGGGAAAAAGACTGTCATTCAGTCACAACAAAGAAATATGAATTCCATCAGGAGAATCAGAAGGACTATGCCTGATCAGGAATTATTACAAATGTTTTCGAAAMTGTTACATTCTACCTTAAAAAGAAAGTTAATTTTAATGGAAAAAAAAAAGATGGTATTGTTTCTTGCACCTGTATCAGAAAGTKAATTCCCTGCTTCTGTGAGGAACATTGAGGTTTCTTTTAAGTCCAGCATGTTTCTTATACCACAGTGTGAAGACAATAAAATTTAACTTGTGCTTTGAAGTATAGTTTTAGTTCCAGTTTGAAGGGAGTTTTCTGGATTCAGAGCCTGAGTTCTTGGTTGATCTCTATCAAAAATGTTAAGCCAATCCTCAGTATCACCTTCCCTCCCATTCTGCCCAGGAACATCCATCTCTGCTCACCTGCACTGCAGCCGTGGTTAGCTAACAGCAAATAACATCTTGAGTTTAGCMGCCATATTCTGCTGACTATAAACTTAATCTTGCTCTTTGCCAACAGCTCACTCCCACAGAGGAAAGGGATCACTGAAAGCGTCATACATCATTTGGCTAATGTAATTTCTCCACCAGCTGGAATTCATGAGCTCCCAGAGATATCCCATAGTAAGAGGATGAGCCTCGCCTGAGGTAGGTGAAGCCCTATAGTGCTAATATGTGACACTGCTGGAAGGACTCACAATACTTCCAGTGTATCCTGACAGCCAGSTCAGAACTGACAGAGCCACAGCAGAAGAGCACGGAGATCATCAGCTCACATCCTTGGACAGAGAAAAGGAATGGTGTCACCCTGCATATGTAGTTTTCGGGTTCTCTTTTCCCAGAAATATGGTGTAGCAACATGGAAAACAACTTTTTTTATGAAAGTGAATAACTCAAATATAACTTTCCTCATAAAGTGTCACCAGAAGTTTGTGTGGGCCAAGGGAGTCTGTTAGGTCAACTATTGAGGCTCCTTAGTATGACCTCTTTTATCACTTACCATATTAGAAAACACTGCCTTAACTTTATGCTCGAACAATCTGGTGATCTTTACCACATAAAGAATAGTATGAAAAATGAAAACAAAAATTTATTTGTGAGGAAAAGGAAAAGGAACATCCAAATTAAATGTCAATTATTGTCACATACTCAGTTACTTAAAATTATACSTGACTGACATTTGGCAAAGTCTGAACTCTTCAGGTTTGTGGTTTCATCTGTATTAGCTATCAGTAATGCAAAAAAAAAAAGGCAGAAATGTTTTCTTAAAGTAAGACTTTCTTACTGACACTCGTCAGTGAGAACCATGCTCTGGATGACAGAAGTCATGATTCAAAAATATTGGAAAGCACTAGAAATGCACTTGTATATTCCTCTACTCTTTCTCCAGGAAGAATACTTCTTTTATAGTTCTTATCAAGTTAAATGGCAGTAACTGGTCAGGTGCAGACCGTCGGCAGTTGTCGTGCAAGCTGTAACTGGAAATCTAAAAATGCACCACCAAAACCTAATAGTGAAACTGTGGGCTCAGACAACTGATGAAGCAGAAAGGGTGGGTGTGAGTTTCTAGCCCAGGCTGCCTGCTGACATCAATCCATTTCCTGCTCACCTTACTCACATGAGAAGCACTACTGAGAACAGCTAAATCAATTGTGTAAGCAAAATAGCTTTTGAACCTCATGYTTCTCTGCAGAGATCTCCTAAACTGAAAGAAGCTGCCCGATGATTTTGTGTGCAAAGGTGCTTTCTGCCACACCTTAGTCAAGATGCCACACGCATCTTAGTCCTATTTTTAGAAGCTTGTTCCTTCCCCTTCATGTAGCTTTCTCCATCTCACTCTCTCTTTTACCCCTCTGTCTGCTGAGTACGAGCAGAACAGCGATTTCTGACCCCCAAACTGAACAATGTGCTAAAAACAGGTGCTTATACACCGTGTAAGAAACTAAATATGATACAAATACTTAAAGGTGAAAAACAGAGTTCAGAACAGCCAGAGTAGACATATATTGCAATGACTGCACAGGAAACATTAGTACACAGATCCAGCAAACACAGATGACTGATTGCATTTGGCCTTTTGCTTGGACTTGTTCCAGACGTACAGCTACACACATTCTGCTCAGTATCTCAGTATGGAATCTTAAAAAGGTGCTGCAGAAATTGCCAAATTGGTGTCCAGTCTGATGCAATCTCTTCTAATCATTTTCCCACAGCCGTACATTGCAGTTCGTGTTTCCTGAGTCCCATGATCACGTCTCTCCTTCCCTTCCCCTTTTATCTCCATCTTGCTCCCCCTCACTTCCTTTTCCTATCTAACTCGTCTGCACCATTACCCTATCCCACTCTTCTCCCAGACGCATATTCATCAGCGGGTGTAAATCAGCATTGGTGCATTGATGTCAATGGGAGCGATGTCAGCTAAAAACCTGGCTGACACCACTTGTTTGAAATGCAGAAATTCAGTCTTGCACCCCTGCCTCTTGCTGTGAATGCTTTGCCTCTGAGCTGGATGTCTGTGCCTGGCACAGCCCCTCCTTGCCACCTCATCCTGSGAAAGCATGAACCATTCACAGGGCGATCTCTGATGGCGAGTAAAGCGCTGGGGCAAGAAGGACCAGGCATCCCCACAGAATAACTTTGTGTTGCTGTAACACAGCTACGAAGCAATAACGAAGACCCAGGCTGCTGTTCTGCAGTGGCAGGGTGGCTACTCTAAATCCTCACCTCTGCTCAGCAAAGTGCCCAAGCTCTCAATAGTGCTGCTACTCTGCCCATAATTTTTGAAGTCCCTAGCAGCCCATACGCATGCGCATCAAACACTGATTGCAGCCTGGCAGTTTTGTCATGTGAAGAAAACAATGGCTTAGGTCCAAGCTACAGTGTTTTTCTTTCTGTGGGATGATCAAAGGGCTCTAAACAAAGGCATGGAGAAGGTCTCCCAAACAAGTTTCTGCAGTGATTGCTCTGAGGTTGCAGACAATGGGCAAAGTACAGTAAAGTCAGTGAAAGTGATAAAGGACTGGCAGGSAAAACGACCATTTTAGCTGACTGAGAAACCAGTGAGCTAAAGCAAAGGTGATTTAGTTATGTGTAACTAGCCCCCTCTGATTTCTGATTAACTCAGTGACATGCCTCATCAAGAGACTTTGGGCTAGCCTGTTTCATTTTGATCTTTTTATCTCTTTTACCTTATGACACTATTGTTCCAGCCTGCAGTCCCGGAGACATACCACTCGCTCCCCCCTGAACCATTGTAAAAAGAGTAGTGGATCCAAGGGTGTTGGAAAAGCCTGCAGCATTGTTTTGCTGTCATGCAAACCTGGCTGCATTATCATTATTATCATAGACTGACATCTTTCATTGCCTTGTCTGTTTTCCAAGACAAAAGAGCCAGCTGAGACTGGAACAAAGGAGAATACAGGGAAAAGGAGAGAATATGTCAAGCAAGAATAGTTTGGAAAGGGCCAAAAGTGGAAAAGGAAGTCTAATTCTAGCCTCATCCAGGGGGAAAAAAGTTTTTTTGAGAAATGTAAACAAATCAGGAAATCCTGGCACTTACTCCAGTTCCGATTTGGCGAAACACACCAGCCCTTTCCCTATGTATGAGCTGCTGTTTGTGAATGAAATCCAGATTAGGTTATTCATTGAGCCCTGCCAGTCTCACAGTTTCCAGGTTTCCTTTTGCTTATGGCATAGCTTAAACCTTAAAATAATAATAATAAAAAAAACATATGCATGTTATTAACTCTCCATATTCAAATGGAAATACAATGCTATCATAAATCTCTTTTTTTTTCTAATGTAAATTCCTCTCTTCAGCATGAAGCTGCAGGAAAGCCATTGTATCTGCACAATCTAAACTTGAAAGGGAATTTTTGTTAAACTAGTTATGATAGGGGAAACATGTTTTTCACTGAGTTGAAAGATTAAAGTTGGCCATAAAAAGGGGTGGAGGGGCTGGAGAAGGATTATTGGTTGCTCAAGTAGTGATTAGATACAGGACTTCAAGGACAAATTAAGGAGCACAAAAAGAGAGATTTCTGAAGATAAGTGAAACCAGTTCCAATAATATCAAATAAAAGATGCCTTGTTTATCATGGATTTTAATCTCTCCCAGTTCTATTCTACCTCTATTAGTCTAATTAGACAAAGAGAGTGTAAACCCCAAAAGAGACAACCAATCTTTTGTAGACCTTGAAGTCTGMCCAGCGTATCTGTCTCCCAACTTGCCCTTCTTTTGCCTGTCTCCCAGCGTGGGTAATTTCCCTCTCTCTTTTGATTCCAGCTTAAACGGCTTCTTTGTAACATTTTTTTCTTCTCTTGATTTCATTTTTGATTCCTTACAGAAATAGGACTCTGGTTGCCAAAATTCTCTTTTTCCTGATTCAGAACAGTTTCTGGCTCATTAACGCTGTCTGTTTAGGGCAGGGAGGGGGAGCAGGAAGAGGAGAGGGGATTGAAAATGGTTGCTCTTATGTCAGGCAGGGTGCTGCAGTGCTGGGACTTTTGGGGGCTAAACTGAAAGATACAGAGAAAGCCATAAAAATAAAGGGCCTAAATGGCCATACAGAGAAAGCCATAAAAATAAAGGGCCTAAATGGCCAAACCAGTGTATCTTGGAGACATGAGAAAAACAGTTTAATGAATGACAAGAGGTAGCAACGATGAGCTCTTGTTTAGTCTGTCAGCACAATGAATTGCAAGGAGTCGGGGAAAAAAATCCTCATCTACCCTGACGGATTTGGGCCTTGTGGGTGGCTTTGGCTAAGGGCTGAGGAAACCAGGAGCAATTTCAACCATCCTCTGAGGTAGGACACGTGGAAAGATGCAATTGASATGTTGCTTCTGTGGCTCGAATGCTTTCAGTCAATTCCTTGGGAAATCAAAATGTTGGAAGAGCTGCTTGAATTGCTGAACTCCTGGAGCAGTTCTTGCTTCCAGCAAGAGTCTTGCTTGTTTATTCATTTCTCTCATGAATGAGCATGTGGACTGTTTGAGAGAAAAAACACAGGGAAGGTAGTATTTGCACAATCATCTTTTTTCCATAGAAATTATTKCATCTTCTGCCTGGAGATAATCAATGGCTGTGAGCCATCCTGAGCTAAAATCACAATGAGAGCAAAGTGTCTTCATTTTACTGTGATATTACCATAGCATCTTTAGCCTCTTTTCCTTGTGGAAGCTGGACCTTACTGGGATTTACATGGTAAAACTGAAGTGATAATGTTTGATTTTGGTTTCTTTTTTTTTCCAGATAGGTGTATTTTTTTAGAGRTAAGGGCTAGAGCTCCATTTAAAAGTGACACGGCCTAAAATAAAATTCTTCAAAGTTTCTCAAATTTTACTTTTCTGACAGTTTTTTTCAAATACTTACATTTTCTTAGCACGAATATTTCTGTTGCCAGAAACCGGAAAATGTTGCTACCCATTCAAATTTCTCTAAATGAAAAACAAAGAAACAAACAAAAAACTATAAAGTCATTGGTGTTTTATGTTCTCCRTCAGTTGAAACCTGTTTCATTTCTTCATTTAAAGACTGGCTAGAGTTCAGAGCACAGAACCAACGGTGGGTTACAGCAGCTGTGTCAGACACAGTCCTCCAGACTGAGAAAAGTTGGTTCTTTCTGTATGGTTTGACACCCACCTGGTCCCACAAAGGCTGCAGCTGAAGGCATTCTCCTCTTCCCTGTCTGAGCAGTGCTGCTTTTGGTGAGTGGGAGGTAGGAAGGAGCAGATAAATGTGGGCTGAGGCCAGGGAGGGCTCATTGCATGCCATCATGCTGGTGCCTGGAGTTCCCAGCCGATCTCCTGACTCCCAGCCATGCAAGCCATGGGGACGGTCAGTTGGAGAAAGGAGAGCTTATTTAGGGTTATCATTTTGAGAACTATTTCTTGTAAGATTACTACTGCATTTCAGTAGAGGTAGGATCCCAGCTTCTCTCTCATCAGTAGAGGGTTTTCCATCACCTGCAGAGGCAGTAGCTGTGAACCAACTGTCCTGAGCACTACACCGTAAATGCATTTCTACATCCAACACAGACATTTGTAGAACCTGTAAAAATGGATATAAAAAGCACATTAATTTTTTCTTGGTTTAACTTTACTGCTGTCAGGGCTATAAAATCTAACTTTTTTTTTTGTGCCAGGGCACGGTTAATCATGAATAAAATAATCTGGATAGAAATTACGTTACAGACCCATCTCTGACTGCCTTCTGTTGGTCTGGGGAAAAAAAAAAAATCCAGCACATGTGTCTGAGCACTCAGAGGAGAGCTTGCAAAAGCTGTAGATGGTACATCTCTGTTACCCTGTCAAGGGAAAACTGCAGCAGCAGCACTATTAATGTCAGGCCGTTTCTGTAGCCTGCATRAGTGCTGTATTCTCCAGTGCAGAAAAGAAGGGAAACAGGTGCTCCATCTCCTCAGCATCTGGTTTGGATGACCACAATACTCCAAACACCTGCACTTTGCAGTCCCGCCAAGCCTTGCCTGCTATTGTATTAAGCAGGACTGTCTGCCTATAGCAATAAAAGACGTTGTTTATCAGTTGTACCAGAGGAACATGGGTTGTGAGGAGGGGACAGAACAAACTAACCTGGGGAAAAAAAAACCCTAATAGGAAAGAAAATCTGTTCCGTAGCTTGAATGCTTTTGACTGTGAAAGATTGGGAGGTTTTTTGTTTGTTTGGGGATTTTTTTCCAGAGACTGGAAAAGGGAGACCAGCCTTTTGGCAGGTTTTCCTGTCTGAACAGATAGTTGGCACTTGTGTTAAGAGAGTGAGCCCTTTTTAGTATCAGGTATCAGGTTTTAGAACTTGAAGAGGACCTGCAGTTTCACATTTTAATACAGAATTGTTTTTACAGACTGTGCTGGGTTTTATCTCTGTAGCTCTGACTATAAACATGATGATTCACATCTTACTAAGAATGGATTTAGGGCTATTTAGGATTAACTCTGAAACTTTGCCCAGAACCTTAGATACTGAAGTTTATTCTATTTTAGGTTTCTTCTTCAGAGCTGGCAAAGCTATCTCCCTGGATGTGAAACAACCAAGACATTCAGAAAACCAAGTCAGGGCAGCACATATCAGAGGATGCCGCTGCATGAGCCATCCCGGTGAAGTCACTGGTATCACTTACGTCCTTAAAACCACGCACAGATTTTAGGACCTTTTTAAGATGACAAATTATTTGTTTCTGAAGAAAAGGATTGCTGCTGATGGTCTGACTAGATTCTGTTCTGGAAACCTATAATTGTCTCATTTCCTGCCCTTGAGAAACGTGCTTAATTTAGGGGCATTTTCCTTTTCCCTACGTGCAAAGCCGGGATGGCAGCGTGTAGCTACCTCCTATGCCGGCTTTTTAGTGGGAGGTGCACGGAGCCTTGGAGCTCCTCAGGGAAAAGCCCTTGTGGAAGAGGCAGGCCCTGCTGCCGAGGCGGGAGGTGCGGCATCAGGCACCCTTCGCTGCCGGGCGGGAGGGGCCGGGGCGGCGAGCGCAGCCCCGGGCAGCGGCCAGGGCCGGGCCGGGCTGGTCCCTTTGCCGTGAGCCCCAACTAGCGACCGCCGGCGGGACGGCAGCTTCGGCTCCGTCCGGCTGCGGGGGGCTTTCGGCGTGGGGAAAGAGCTTGAAAATCGTGCCTTGGCGCCTTGAACACCGGCCTGAAAGCGTCTGTGGCGTTGGACTTACGTGCCAGTGTGCGCTCGCAGCCCTGAACGCCACCCTGGGCKGCGCCCAGCTCTGGGGACCCAACGCAAGAAGGATGTGGACCTGCTGGAGCGGGTCCAGAGAAGAGACACGAAGATGATCAGCACACCGCTCCTRTAAAGCGAGGCTGAGAGAGCTGGGGTTGTTCAACCTGGAGAAGAGAAGGCTCCGAGGAGACCTAAGAGCACCTTCCAGTGCTTAAAGGGGGCTTATGAGAAMGATGGGGACAGACTTTTTAGCAGACTCTGCAGTGATAGGGCAAGGTATAATGGTTAAACTGAAAGAAAGTAGATTTAAACCAGATATTAGGAAGAATTTTTTTACAATGAGGATGGTAAAACAGGAACAGGTTGCCCAGAGAGGTGGTGGCTGCCCTATCCGTGGGAACATTCAAGTTTGGGTTGGGCAGAGTTCTGAGCACCCTGATCTAGTTAAAGATGTCCCTGCTCACTGCAGAGAGGTTTGATAAGATCATCTTATAAGATTCCTCCCAGCCCAAACTATTCTATGATTCTATGAAGATTAATACCTTTTCTCTCAGCTTTTTGAAAAACGTTTCAGGATAGGAGAGAAGTTGACTCTTCACATGTATGGCTTTGCTGAGAAAAACCTTTCCTCTGACTGGCACCTCGCTGACAGTAAATCCTTTGTGGAGTTTTGGACATGACAACATAAACAGGTAAAGAAAATCTGACAGTGCTTATGCAAAAAGTAGAGCACTGAAGTACTCAGCTCAAGAACATAAAGGGACACCTGCAAGACAACATGTGGAGCACTGGATTTTGTTAGGCAACAGCTCTTTCTGTCTGCAATGATCCATCTAACTTCCCAGTTTACTACATCTCACACATAAATGCCAGTGTTTAAGATCCACAGCTATGGTGGAATTATGGTGTGGGACATAAAGCTGAAATAGACTGAAACACAGAGTGGGAAAATGAGAATAGATGGGAACTATTGTTATACTAATCAAAGGGTTGATACATAGCACGTGCACTCATCCACTGCCGCGCTCCACGGATATGGTTAGAGAGAGAAACTCATGCTCAGAGAACTTTGTTGTTGCTACACTAGTGAAATTACATGAGAAAGAAAGTACTTGCAGTTCCTTGGGATTTTTTTTCTGTCTAAGCAGATGCATCTTCTCAGATTCACTCTGTTTTTACAGCAACCACTATGACTAATTGCATATTTGGATAAAGAGTGGGGAATCTTATTTCCAACACATGAAGCAGGGTGATTAGCCATCAGTGAATTCAGTTCCAAGCCTGATTATGTTATGCTCTTGTTGGCCCCTATGTACAAATGATGAAATTGAAGGTTAAGAATATATATAGATATCCATATATTATACATGCAGAGGAAGATATAAGAACATATATATTTAGCTGGTAAAAGCTCATATTTTCAAGTCAGCAGTTTGCAGACCCATCATGATAATAAAACTGTGATTGGAGGCTTCTAAATCTGCGGCATCATTTTTCAAATTGGTTAAATGATGCAGTTGCACTCAAAAAAGTAGTTAAATAAACTTTTGATCCCTAGGGATTGAGCACACTGACTATTGCTTGTGCAGCAAGGAAAATCCAGTTCTTAGCAACGACCACTTATTCCTGGTAATGATTAAATAGGTTCCACAAGATCATTTGAAAAGTGGTTTGTTTAAATATCATTTATTTGAAGGCCATTAAGTCTCTCGAGTTCAAGGGTAGCAACAGAGATAATGTCACGGCAATGATATCACATCTCTATTTTATGACACCAACTGTCCCATAAATCATACTTTGTACATGATTTAGGTGTGGAGAAAAGCTATTTTATTAATCCATCTTATCCTTCGCCTTCTGTCAAGACAGGTCATATCAGGAGGGGACATTGGGAGGATAAGGAGCCTTAGGACGTTTGCCATAAACTGTCTCTGTCGGGTACAGTCACTGCACTGTGAGATCTTTTCTGCAGAGTGAACTTTATTGTCACAGTGCCATTATGCCACACACCCTTGATTCTCCTTCTCCTAAGAAACCAATTTGTGTATTTGCTTAAAATCAATCACCTGCTCTCTTATGATTTTGGATGCTGTTTCCAGGCTCACTGCAGAAATGCTGTCCTCAGAGATACCACAGCATGTTTATCTAGTAAAAAGCAGAACGGGTGGAAGCCCGGCTCCGCGGAACTGGGCTCTGGGCAGAGCTCCAGTTGTATGAATTGAGGCCAGGATCTTTTTCCCATCATGTTCCCATCAAGTGAATTAAAGTAAAGTAAAGCTCTTCATGATCATAAATTTGCACCATATCCTGCCATTCATGCACAGGCACCAATGCCTTTGAAATCACTGAGTCAATGGGAGACTTCTCTGACAAAGAATTACAGGATTACATCCTCAAATTGTTGAAGTTTCATGTGGGTAACCGAACAGAATTTCCTTTGAAATGAAGAAAAAAACCCTTGTAAGGTTAAAAAGTGAATCTGATTTTTGTATTTTTCTGAGTCTCTAGTTCTTGCATTGGGTCTCATTTTCGGAAATACAGCCTTGGAAGTGGCCCAAAACTTTTTCAGCACCTCATCATTATTAACACAGCATTTCTGTGTGAGTGTAATTTTTCCAGCCCTCACTGACTAGACAGGCAGACGAAGCTAAATCAGTCAGGGCATGCTTGCCACATCTACTACTGCAAAGGAAGAAAAGTGGAGGAGCTTTAAAATTGGGCATCACTATTCAAAGCAGTTATAACAAATGCACTCGCAGTACCAGGGCAGTATCATAGAATCAATTTTAATGATGCCTGATAAGATATCTACAGGAAGCAGCTGTAAAAGTAAGACACTTAAAAACAACGGGATTTATTGTAAAACAGCATTTGGATTTACCAGGAACCATGTGAACTGAGACAGATGATATGCATRAGGATGATACTCATCTAAATAGATGGTTTACCATGGGTTTCCTTAGCTTGCCAGAATTTTTCTGTGTTTATAGTTTCTCTGTGGTGGCCATATCGTTTCTGACCAAAGCATCATACGTAGTCAACTTAATTCCACAAAAAGAAATCTTCACCACCAGCTACCCATTTCTGTCACACAGACTCAGACAGGCAGAAATCAGCATCTGTTTCTTTTTCACCTTCATGTCTTGCCCAGATCTTGAACACAAGGAGGTTTGACAACTTAGGCAACTCAGTATTTTAGGTGGGATATTGGCCTGAAACTCTCTCCATTCCCACCAGTTTGCTGCAGCTGCCAGGCCTTACATGCCGCCTTGGGAATTAAGTGTATGGAACTGAGTGAGGAGTGGGACCAGCAGCTGGTGAAAAATCTGACAGCTCCCTTTTAACGCTTACTCTCCTTTTTGCAAATCTTCACATCCAGATTTCCATTTGCTTAAAAGTGTCTTTGTCTGAGAATAAAGCAATGCCTTACGTGTCCCATGAGCTTGTTCTTTTCCAGCTCTGGAGAGGACGTGCTTCCTATCAAGGAAACAACCCCTGGCCCAGCCCAGTCCTCRTACCTGACGGGTACCCACAGGTTTGCCCGTGAGTAGGTGTGAACACACACTGTCTAGATTCAGCCAGTGAACTTTGTTCAGGGACTACTGTTTAACGCTTCCAGGCATGGGGTTTTTTTACCACAGGCTCATCACCCGCTGCCAGAAGACAGCTGCTGGAGGAGGCTGCTGAGCTGCYGTCCTGCCCCAGACCACCATTCATGCCCTGGGCTGTTCCCTGATGTCAGCTCAAGCATTTTTGGGGGGACCTAGTTCAGGGAGCCAGAACAGGTAGTTGATCCAGCCCACTCAGTTGATCTGACCCACTGCTTTTTTTGTTCAGTTTTTCTGGACAACTCAGTTCTCTGCTCTGGTCCCATGAGAGCCTCCAGGGAGCAGAGACTGTTGGAAGGAAAGGAATGACTTGGGCATACACACAACCAATGTTAACTAAATTTGTTAGCTGTGGAGAGGTCTCAAAGGGCAGTGAGGAGAGATCAGAGAAAAGAAAGACTATTTCCAAGAAATCCAGTTCCAAGTAATCAATGYGGCATGAGTTCACCCTTCATGAAGCATCAGAGAATTCACGTGGGAGACAGCAATGGTGAATGAATGCTTCTCTTGTGTGTAAAGCTTCAAGCAAGGCTCATACCTTATTAGACGTCAGAGAACCCRACCACAAGACACAATTCCTCACAGACCAGGCTGCATTGGCTCTGCTGTTCACAAACCTACTCATTTCTTTTTACTCTTTGATARGATCTGGTGGTTCACTGCTGTCTAACCTCCAAGCAGCAGATGAGCAAAAAGGAACCAGGTGATCAGAGTATTTTCTGTTCTTGCGTAACCAAGCACGGTAATTCCTCCAGAGGTGTCAGGACTGGTAACCCTACCGGTCAGGCTGCCACTCCAGCAGTTYAGGAAAGGCCCTAATAGCACCTCCTGACTTTGTTTTCACCTATTTCAAACCTGTTTGTGTCAGATTTGTAGTGATAGTTCCCCTGCTACATTTTGAAAACAAAATAAGATTCTTATGAGAGGAAAATCATGAAATAAATAAACAGTCAATATTMTGCAGGGTTGCCCTGGCACCTGGTATTTGGTCAGATCTAATGAAAATGACAATTTTTTCACCAGCTATTGTGGGAGGCAATTCCGCAGGGAACCGTGGATCCTACTGTAAAAAGATTTCCTGCATATTTCTTCCCTTTATTTTTTGATATACATATCTGCACTACACAAAGTTCTCAATTATTAGAAATGGTCTTCTTTTCAAAAATACGTATAACACCTCCCATCAAAATCTTCTCTCATAAATTAATCCCTTCAGGCCCCACATCCTGTTTCCCGTAGTTTAATCCAATTGCAGTATGTGGTTTCAGTGAGCAGAGAAAGGAATTATTTCTATGACATATCTGTGCCATATGGCCAAAGCTTGATTTGGTCCTTTCTTGTGATTCTATTCTTGAAAAATCATGCTTAATATTTTGTCCATAGAAGCTGGTCAAAAACGGTAGAATACATGGTAATTTTCAAGAAGACATAGTGACTAATTTCTGAGGTTTTGATCATTCAGGATTAAATTTTAGAAAATACTTGCTTTAAGGTTTTCTTCCTCTCATCTCTACTCCTTTCCATCCTCATGCTTTTTTACAGACAACTGAAAGAGAGGAAAAGCTAGGAAGTGTAGAAAACCTGTTTAATTACTTAGTTGGAGTGGTGTTGTCCTTTTCTACTCAGTTCAAAGACTAGACTCTTCTTCTTCCCCACAAACGTAGTAGTTATTAACCAAATAGAATTTACCTCTACAGCCTCTTTAAAACTACRTTATTATTCTCTGTGCTCATGGAGAAAAACTTTCACAAGCCCAGGCTGTTTTCCACCCTAATTACTGGAACCCTCTCCTCTTGGATCTKCTGGATATTCATCTTTGCCTGTTTCAAATTACCTGAAATGCATTCACAGGACACACCAAAAAATAAATGGGTAACTGARAAGCTAATTTGTAGGTATGAAAAGCTTACTTAACTCTACCTGGAAATGACTGCTTCCTATTAAAATTGGCAAGAGAGGTGACAGATGTGTTATCAGGGTGCTAGAAAGCAGATGAAGAAGTAGGCAAAACTGGCCTGCCTCATGAAGCAGGCTCAAATTGATGGTGCCTTGAGACCTTCTTTAGTTAGTAAGAGATTTGTACCATTTCAATTAAGCCTCAGCTGTGCAGTTGAAATACAAATAAGCTATTCACTGGGCAACCTGAATTAAATACATGGATTTGGATTATGTGTCTACTAAAATACCTGTGGAGATTGCCAATTCCCATTATGCTCTCCAGAATCTGGGTCTCYATCCGGTGAATGAACAGAGTTCAGCTCTGCCTTGGTTTTGGTATTTGTCAGTCACAGGCTGGGAGATTTGCAAGGAGGATCTGCAGCTGCACTGGATTTTTGCTTATGTCATTTTTGTTCATGTTCCCTCCTGTCTGTGCCTACATTGTACTTGGGGTCAGAAGTGGCTCTTCGCAGAATCGCAGAATCACAGAATTAGCTAGGTTGGAAAAGACCTTTGAGATAGTCGAGTCCAATCTATTTTACTGGAGCGTGCACTGCTCTGGCCATCTCTGACAGTAAAAGCTACCAGAGAATTTTGTGCAAAACAGATATCAGCCAGGATTCCCAGCCAGAGGCTTATTCACTTTGTAAGTACTTCTATTCCCCTTCTTTCTGGTTATTCCTCCTGACCTTTCATTTCAATTATTGACAGAAGGGGGGAAAAAAAGAAAAAACCCAAACCACAAAATCAAAACACCTGAAGTCCCCAGGAGAAATGCTTGAGACCACATAAGCACTGCCTGAGTCACAATGTTATCCACCAGTACCTTCTAGCAAAGCAGRGGACCAGGAAAAGGGCTGGCCAGACAAGAGAGGTCTGGGCCAGCCGCCTTCTGCACCCTTTCCCCAGGGCTGTCTGTGCCTCTGCCCAGCCACCCACAGAGGACACAGCAGCCAGACTCCACCTACACACAGTTGGCCCTTCTGGTTGCCTACGTGCACAGAGAAAGCTTCTCCCCTTTCTTTCCCGCAGACCTCAGGGCCAGGATGCTGGGCACAGGCATTGCATGAGTACGGGCTCTCTTTTGTCATCTCCGAGCGGTGGTGGTGGCCCTCATCGGGACTGCACACACCTTGGTGTGAGAGGAATTGTGCCTCATCCTTTCCCACCTCACCAAGCTGGGAGATGAGATGCAGGTCAGTAGTGTGACATAGCTTCCCAACCCAGAGGCAAAGCCTGCTAATTCCGCCTGCGATAAAACACAAGTGTTCTCCCAAGGAGCACAGGCTGGGAGCAATGAACTGGCTTTSTAGCCTGTCCCCATGAGTCAGGACATTTATGAGTGGTGCTTTGCAGTTTTCCAGGATTCACAAAAGTACTCTGAATGGGGGAAATTGCCTTCAGCTTCCAGGACTCTCACAGAAGAACTCCGTGGAGAACAGGCATTTGTAAGAGAAACTGTTCTTCCACACTGGAGCGTGCCAAATGCATCAACAGCATTTAGTCCAGCATTAGCTCAGGCCAGCCTTCAAATCATGACTGGCTACCTAGCCAAAAGACCTGGAAAGAAGKCATTAGGCCATGCATCTTCGAATAGAAAAACCCTCTTCAAAAAATTGTATCTCCAAGCCCTCCCTATGGCCCATACTGTCGGACCTGCTGCGCTGACTAGCTCAAGCTCCTAGCCCATCAAAGAACTGGGTGTGCAAAGAAATTCGCTTTGCAGGTGATCTGAGGCAGCTCTGGGAACATCTCAGACACACTGCAGAACAAAATCAGTAATCATTTAAATTATTCCCAGGTCACCCTGAGCAACAAATAAATAAAAGAAGCAGTGGCTAAAGGAATGCAGCTCCCAGGGTGTTCACTGGACTGAGGCTYTCCCTCTCTAAGACAACTTCCCAAGGCATCTCTCAGGATGTCCCCATACAGGCATTTCTTAGAAACCAGAAGAACACAGAAGTGTAACTCCTTCTCTTGCCAACACAGCAGCCTGAGTAGGTTGGAGGTCCTGGGATAGGGCAGTCCAGATAAAGGTATTAGTAAGAGGCATCTGGGGAGTGTTTTGGCTGTAATTTTAAGATGTGGAAAAAGTGGGGAGAAAGGTGAGACTAGGAAGAGAGCAAAAAATAGGTCCAGACCAACTGCCTAYAAAGGTCACAGCATTTCTGGAGCATATTTCTCAGTCTTTTTAGATTCTTTCCACCCTTTGATCACCAGATGTGTGCCCCAGCATGCTAGTCCTGGGAGTTTTAGGAGGAACTGAGACCAGCCCTACCATGCTGGCAGCAGGAGGCTGGCTGGCTTGTGGTTCACCTCTCTGAGATGAGCCTCACACCTAATTCAGCCCCAGCAGGGCCTTTTCAGAAACATTAGCATAGCTTTTGCCTGTTCAATACCTTCCATCCAAGGCTGATGCCAGCACTATGACTACCCAGGTGCAAACAGTGCAAGCCAGGAGCCTTCTGCAGCACCCTGCCCCACTCCCTGGAAGATGTTCTCCTGGCTGGCTCTCTGTTTCTCTGCAGCACRGACAGGTTCACCACCTGCTTTTCCCTAAGCAGTGGAATCTGTCTGAACCAAGACAGCTGGGCTTGGCTGGCAGGTGGAGGACACAGGAGGCAGAAAGGACGAATCGCTACTGAGGAGTGTTTGGCAGGACCTGGGGGAAAAGGATGAGTGCAAAGGTCCTGTTCTGTCTGGCAAGGAGTGATGGTGTCAGGTTAGGATGCTCTGGCATGTGTTTGTGACAAATGATTGATCTCAGAAGCCAGACAATCAGGCTGGAGCACACAAGTGTGGACAAAAGTTGTCTCACCCCTCTCCATATCATTATTGCTGCTGCTCTGGGGGTGAGCTGAGGAGAAAGCAACTACCAAGTCAGGACACCACATGTACTGAAATCCATACCTCATGGGGAGTATTTTGCATCCAATGAAAAAGCACACYCTTCTATGCTTTCTACTTGCTGCCTGCCTGCTAGCACACAGTGGCTGTAGACAGTGCTTTTGCACATTCAGAACACCAGGCTGATGGGACCAGCTTTTGCTGTGTGTGAGCAGGCGATGGAAGAGTGTGCTTGACCAGTCCATGCTAGTGGAGCTGCACTGTTGCACAGGCACCCACRAGAGTTATCCTCATCTCCATCCTCTTGTGGACAGTGGGTCATCAAACATGGAAAGCCTGAGACTGGTGCAGAAGGGTGCCAGGGTGTTTTGCAAACCACGGCCCGAGAAGGCAATGGGCTCTATAGCTGTGTGGGTCCCACTGAATGGTAGTGTGGGCAAGGAGAGCCCTGCCTCTAGACACGGATCGCCTTTGGGATGAGACTGGGTGTGCAAGGAGTAGTGTCAGGGCAGTGATTGCTGGGGTGCTGAGAGGGACCCTGTAACAGGACAACAGGGACAAAGTCTGTACGGATGAAAATCGCTGATGGTGGACATGAGGTCAATAGCATCTTGGCCATGAATTCACAACAAAGAAATCTCCTTTCACTCAGGGGAGAAGCTATTTTGTTTTCAGCCAGAGGATGAAAATCTATCCACAGCTAAAGTCAAGTAAATATGCATTGACTTTCTGTTTTTTAAGAAGATATTTCAAAAATTATGTTTGAAAGTACCCAAGAACTTGTGCCAAGAAATTTCCATGGGGAAAACATCGCTTCATTCATTCTTTTAACTTCTAATAAGAAATGTGCCATAAGTTTAATTTATGAATACAACTGATGAACACTAACATAACATTATGTGAACTTTGGCATACATCTGTTGGAGAGCTGAAACTTAGCTCCTCACGCTAGGGATGAGTAGATGGGTAAAACATTTAGGAATATCCCTTCTTCTTACTTCACACCATTACAGAACTTCTGCCTGGATTACCAGTTTATAGMATACTCTAATTGCTCTGATGACTAGCATTTGAGTAAGGATTTGCCTGTTAGGGGAGAGACCAGAGTCTGATCTGCTGACTCATCTCATGAGGTCCCTTTTCCAGGCAAGTATTTGTCTCATTCTCCAATGACTAATTGCCCACTGAGATCAAGTTCTGGAAACAGTAGATACAAGCGTAACAGCACTGTTTCATTTTCATGTGGACATGCTGAAGTTAGGAAAGCCACTGTGCATCCACCAGAGCTTCTCACTACCCCTCTTGGTGACAGCTGAGCCCAGCCTGACCTTTGACCAAGATCGAGCAAATGGTTTCCAGCATTCTGGATAAAAAAAGTAAGGCCAAATTCACAAAATAATTGGCCGATAATGCTTCGTGTTGACCTTACTTTGATTTGAGCCCTTATTAGGCCTTTTGAACAGCAGTCCAAGCATTTTGATGGCAGCAGGAGGTTCCTGTGAGAGCCCTGAGCAAACCCACACTGGGAGGCAGAGGAGGCTGACCCCRCATGCCCCCTCACAGCCACTGCAGTGGCAGCACAAGAGAGGCCAGGCTGGCTCAGTGTGGGTTTCCACTGCYGGTCCCAGAGTGCCTTGGAGCACTGTCAGACAGCCCTGCTCAGACGAGCAGGCGGCGCAGGCTCCTTGGTGAACAGGCCCATGTCGTAGGCAGGCAGCTCCTCTGGGGAGGGAAGGGCACCTCGATGCTGAGCTGCCCTGAGAACAACGTGGGTGCGTGACACCCACACCTTGGCATCCTAGGGCCAGACATGCAGCCTTTAATCATCCCTTGACCTGCGTCTCACCTTACAGCGCGCATTTACCTGAAGAAACTTTGGTTTGATCTGGTAGGACATACTATACCTGGCTAAACAACGGCTGTCAAAAGAAATGGAAATTCTTCTGAAGGATTTGGTGAAATCAGGGGTGAAATTTGTTGCCAAGCTGTCAAACAAAGAGTAAACACTAGCTTATTTGTATGTAGCTGGGTCAAAGATTTGTTAGTTTAGCCCCCAGGGCTATGTTCCTAACTGTTCTTTTAAAGCTGAGTGAACAAATATCTGAAGGCAAGAAGAACAGTGTGGAGAGTTACACCATTTTAAACGACATTAAATTGTACTCTTTGACTTATGTAACCCTACTTTTAGTGATCTCTATGACATTTACTTGCTATACTGGTGAAAAGTTGTTCAAAAACTGCAAGACTGATATGAAAGAGCTGGATATGTCCAGGGCACATAAGTGGCTTTAGCAGGGAGGATCAATGAAGGGAAAAAATGTCTCCTATACAGAAGAAGAAATAGTTCCTGATAAGTAGCCTTTGGTTATAATGTAGATGCTGCATCTGGTGCTTAGAGTCCTTCTTATTATGCATTGTCCATCTGAAAAGCCTGGGGTGTTTATAATAATATTATCCCTCTTCATCAGGAAAATAATCTACTGTTTCCACTAAAAGACTGAATTGTGAGAGTTTTGAAAAAGTCCTTCCACAGGTGAATGAAATAACTCGCAGATGTAGGCAGGCTGCTGATTTGGATTCGATTACTTTTATGTGCACGTACTCTAGCGGTGGTTATCCAGGAAGCCAAAGAAGACAGGAAAGACTGTTGAATAACACACCTCATTCAAATGTATTTGAATAGCCTTCTTTGACTTCTATATATTTGTAATGAGAGAGATTTGTTAAGCAGACTTTAACACTGGCAGATTAAAAAAAACCCAACTTTGAAATATGCCAGGTATTAGGATTATCTGGTCACCAGTGCGCATGAAGGATTCCCCACAAAAACTGTGTATTCCATGTAAAGGGAAATAGGAGGTGCCTTTGCAACATGAAGGTATTTCTAATAATCAAATACACATCAAAGGCTGCTGCTGGCACCTTCTAAAGCCACCCATTTGTTCATTCCCAGGCAGTGGAGATCTGTTACAAGGATTCTCTCAGAATAAAATAAATCCCTCTTTCAGCAGATTTAGTCCTTAAAGATGCACTAGGTTAATTTGTCTGAACCATCGACAAAAACTGCTGTAGATCAAATGAGTTTACTTAACAAGGTGTTTCACAGAAAAGATGTGCTAATTACCAGATTGGACATATGGAACTATGCAGTGTAAACAGGTTTTTAAAATGTTTTTCTTTCAATCTCGGTGAGGACTGTCTGATGCACCACAATCAGTTTATTCACTTGGCAGGTTTATCTCTCACACTGGATAACTGCAGAAAGCCTGCAAATGTTTTCTAACCTAAGGCTGTGCTGGCCATTTTCTGCGAATGATCTGATAAAGTAAGACATATTGGCTGCTGGCACAGCCATCCTCCATTTCTTTTGAGCTTCATGCTGGGAGGAGACCTCAGTATCAAGGACCTCTTCATTACTAAGAACATAATTTGCCTTTGCCATTACTCTCACTCATTACCCTCATGACCCGTGACAGGACCTGAGGAAAAAGCATGAAGCTGAGTGAGGTGAGGTTTAGGTTGGATATCAGTAAAAARTTTCTCACCCAGAGGGTGGTTGAGCATTGGAACAGGCTCCCCAGGGAAGCGGTCACAGCACCAACATAATGATTTTATGTGTCTCCAAAAAAGAATTTTGCAGAAGTGTCCTTGAAAACACTAGGCTTCACTATCCAGAGGCACACATCTCCACTTTGTACTATGGCCATGGATCCATGTGGCTACAGCACCTCTCTTTTACTTAAATCAGTGCAGCTTCCACATGTTATCAAGCCCAAGCTGCAGCCATTTATGAAGGTGGTTGGAGATGACCCCACCTAAGTTTACACACCTGCACATATAATTCCTCTGACTTATTTTAGACACGTACCTGCAAATGAGACAAACTGAACCCCAGATGTGCCCGTTTTTCTTCACTGCTTCTAAAAAGAGCCTTGAGAACTAACTCATACATAGATACCTACGTGGTAGACCTCTAATTTTGGACCACAAGTCCCACTCAGTATAGCAATTCAGCAGATTCTACATGGCTCTGTTCTGAGCTAGCCAGACATACACCAGGTCTACTTTGAAAGTCATGTGGCTGTGCTATCATGGCAGCAAGCCCRGGCTAATAAACCACATTGCATGAAGACTATGTGGCAATAATAGAGTRGCTACCTGACTTCTGGAACAAAGTGAGCTAGGTAGGGTGCTGTCTGCTCTAATTATAAACAGAAGGAAAAGGCAGCTGTCTGCACTTGTTTGTGTACTTTTCTGCATTGTTTAGTCTTTATAAAAATCTGTGATTGCCACTGGATCTGTTATGGATGCAAGATTTTGATTTAAGCATCTGAACCAAGTGCCTTCTCCAGTGTGCTCATTAGGTAAATTCTACTGTATCACATTAGTGCAGAGCAAGTCAAGAAGCTTAAGCCTTGCCAACTAAAATGTTATCCAGCCTACGACTTAATAACTCTTAAAAGTCTTGCCAGCTTTGCTGTGATGTGTGAAAAATTCACCTGAAGCACATAGTCATGCCAAAAGAACTCTAATGTAGATATAATTATATCAACAAAAAAATATCCTTCAGCGAGTGTAGTTTATTTACGTCAATAAAAACTACAGTTGCTTACAGGTATATTTAATATGCATCCTTGTGTACACACTCTTTTATATATCATATATACATCAGGTGCTGTGGTATAGGTAGACATACAGCAGACTATCATTTGTAAACACAAAGATTCTGCTGAGGGAAGATCCCTGGGTATGCTTTTTGTAATGGTTGAAATGTGCATTGTGTCTACAGAAGGATTGTACACTTTTCCTATTCTTTCTTAACATAATGGAGGTATAGTGTTTCCAGGGTAGGTTTTTTACTTTTTGGGAGCCTTTTATATAAACTAGTTCAGTAAAATTTTCCTAAATKGAGGGATTTAAGTTATTCATAGCTTTTCTAGTAAATGTAGAATGAAAACAAAGTATGGTTTGAGACTCAACATACAACAATTTAAGTATTTGAGTTTATTGGTTTGTCCTAGACTAATTAGGGCCTGATCCAAAGCCCATTTGAGGACAGCGGGAGTCTTTCCACTGGCTTTAGTCGATTTTGGATCAGGCTTGGAGGGCTACAGAAAAAAAAAAAGAATGTTGTCACAATTCAGCCAAATAAATGAAAGTATCTGTCACTTATCATGATTTGAAACTAATTGCACGGAAAATTAGATTTATGCCCCTTAGAGATCTGTTATTACTTGAATCTGGATTCAAGCATTTTCTTTCTCATGTAGTTTAAAATATATCATTTTCACTTTGCTCATTTTCAAGAAATTATCTCCACCCCTTCCTGTAAAAAGAACAGCTTCATCCTATAAGAGCCAAAAAMAGAACTGATATTCAAGGTTTTCCAGAAAAGAAATTCAATTCCAGCTTTGTTATTGTGATAATTGCAAGCTTGGTTTTGCGTGTGAAGAGAGAGAGGGGAGAGAGCTGAGTAAACAATGGATGGGGGTGGGCTTTTGCTGCTCTTGCGTGCAGTGGCACAGCGCTGGCCCTTCTGGCGTCTCTGTCTGAACCCCTGTCCCCTCCCTGTGAGGTCTTGCTGTGCCATGGGCAGGGACCCCTCTGGTCTGGGGACCCACTGCTGCTCCCCGCTGCGTGGGAGCCCCCACGTCGAGGGTCTCTCACTGCTGCCTACAGCCCTGCCACTTTGGGGGCACAGGGGAAAGTACCCCCTCCTGATGTCTCAGACCCCAGTACCCTGGCTTTGCTCTCACTGACACTGTTTAAATGACTTGCTAAGTAAACAAAATACGTTTTTGACCCAGATTGGAAGTGATTTTTGAACACAATAAAGGGATGGCACATACCTTTTTTAGGCAGCCTTAAGAAACGGTTTATAAAAAGCAAGAAAATGAAAACTGGGGACTCCTTTTAATTTTGTTTTCTTGATCAAGAAAACAAAACTCTATTTGGTTGTTTGGGATAGATTTTCAGCTTGGGCCAAACAGATTTGCCAACTAGTCTGTTCATTACCCTAAAAAATTACTCCACTTAGGCAATCAACAAGACTCATCCTGCCATTTCCATGTGCTCACTATCAAAGAAGGTGAGCTGAAAAACCCTGTATATGAGATGTGTGTGGGGAATCCAGGGTGTCCTTCTAACAAACCATGTTGCAACAGGCTTTTTGGTAACCCGCCACATTCCAGTGTTTCCCTTATGAAAGGGAGACATGCAGCAGCACATCCTTTTGCACACTAACCCAGGAGCTACAGCAAGCTGTTCATCAGGGTCCTAAACAAGGGATGGGTGAAATTGTTTTGTCTAATTTCCAACCCACTTGAATGTCATGGGTTTTAAAGTTCACCAGTCTTGAATGGTTATTTGGTTTGCATTCCTCTGAGGTGAGGCTGCAAGGGTGGGGTGAAGCAGAGAGAGGTCCTGGATGAAAAATGGGGCAGAGAACACAAACAAAAACAGAGAGACAATGAAAACAAGAGCAGAGAAGAGGAAGGAAAACAGCTTAAAAAATGAAGCATGGCTTATAGGTATCCTCTGTATGGCATCATATTGTGTGGGGCTCATATGTGCTTCAAAGCCAAATGCAATTGCATTTATGTTTATAGGACTCAGGGCCTTAGGGGCAGTTAAGGGGTGAGAGAGAAAAAGAAGAGGTAAAAGAGACTTAGAATAGAAACAGGGAATAATGGGCTTTCCCCACCTCAACAGATTAGGTTTTTTTAATGTACGTAAACAAACTAAAGATGGGGTAAGAGAAAACTAAAACATAAAAGCAGGGAGATCAGTGATTAATGGATTCGGAAGTTTGGTTCTCGGGATAGGGTTTAATTAGGAAGAGATTAGTTATGCAGAAAGACAAGGAAAGGAAAGGAATCACAGGAGGAACTCCAAAGGCAAGGGAAAGAATGGGAGGGAAGAAGGAGGTAAAAATAGTGAGGGCACTGGCTGGAAGTGGTTTGCCTGGACTGGCAATGAATCGCCAAAGAACTGGACTAGCAATGAATTGACTGCCAGTCAATTACAGTGTCCCCATTTCTCCTGCAAATTCTACTGTCATGTAATAAGTGTTACCAGCTTGAGGGCATCATAAGGACTCTTCCATGGAAGTTTTCCTCCTCTAGATCTTCTTCCTCATCTTCTGCAGGAGAGATGAAGTTCTGTGCTTAACCAGATGAACAAACAAGGCCAATCTGTGCTTGCAGAAACGTGGTTTTGAATTGAATAGGAAAGGAAAGTTCCGACTCAGTACCCTGAACAAGCCCCAAGAACTAGCTCCCAGTGGCTCTTCTTTTCCCACAATCCTGACTGTGATTCTCCAGAAAAAAAAACCCTTTGAGAGCAGCAAAATGTCTTTCTCTTGTTCCCGGGGGACTCCAGAGCGCAGAGCCAGGGAGACAGCAGAGCTGCCCTATTGTCATCTTCCCCTTTGACTTCCTTGCTCGGGAAGACACATGCCCCCAGAGTAATGGGACACAGCTGCAGACCCCACCAGGTCACCCTTGGCCCATCCTGCAGTCCAGGAGTCATGCGAGGATCCTCACCTCTCCTGTCTCCCTTCCCTGAACTGCCCCAGGGCCAGCACAGCTCTGCACCACCCTTGTTGCCAGCCTGTATTTAGAAAGTACATTGGGTGCCTAGCTATTAAAGAAGGATCCGTAGGTATTGTGTGTGCTCCGGAACACGTGCATCATGCTAAATCACTTTTCAATAGGAGTACCTTTGGCAGCTGAATGGGTGGTGTGAGGCAATGACAGATTGAAAGAGTGTACACTTTTTTTGGTAGGACCCGAGCAGGGCTCTTGCATCACTGACAGCATTTGGCTGTGCTGAGAAGGGCACATCGGGCACCTCTCTGCAGCCTCACCTGCAGCATGCACTTCTCCTTGTCATATGACTGCCCTGACTGACATGGAGCCATCAGCACCTTTCTTCACTCTGCAGGAGTGGCCAGCTGCACAGAGGTGCTGGAGTTACCAGCTAGTCTGTAGCTTTCTGGTAGGATGCTAATGAGAACTGACAGCAAACTGGGTGCAGTAACAGAACAAATGTTAATGGGATAATATCCTGCTTTCATTATCTCCACCTGCCTTCTATATTCACTTACCTCCAAAGATAATCCCTAGCATTTAATTTAATGAGATTTTGTGTACGCTCACTAGCTTTCCATTGTATTTTTAAAGCACAAAAGCATGCTTATCAGGCAGGATTTTTCAGTCTCTTGCAGCTGCAATTAAAATGTTTGCAGAAAAAAAAGAATAATTACGTGTTGAGTTTCTGATGATATAGTTGTGGTCCGCATTGTTTTCTGTATTCAGAAAACCACCACTCTCACCTCACATCATAAAACCTGACAGACAAGAATATCTGTACACGGTGTCTTCCACAAATTCTCCAGAGCAGAGGTTTGAAAGCACTTCATTGTTTTTTTATTTARCATTCTGAATGAAAGTTTTTAGATTGCCTTCACCTACTAGAAACATTTTAGGAGGGCACAAAAAAATGACACTGCAGAGAAACTCTCTCTCGTCTTTGTCCTGCTTGATCAATGGATATTTGCGTAATATATCTGTTGGGCACTTGGCACTTTCCATTTCTGACATTTTGTGCCTTCAACAAAGGCATTTTTTTTTCAATCATTAGCTTTCAACTAGACAGCAGAGAGCCTGGCAAATGTCTGTCACTAAAAATGAAACTGATTATTGTACAGATTACATTTTTGTACATGTTTGATAGATAAGTTCATTAATTAGCAGTAAGGCAGATGGACTCCAGAGTCTCTATCTGTTATTGTTATGGCAGTCTGAAACCTAGCATCACTGTGTCATGGGTAGTGTTAACATCCAACGTAGACAGTGCCTGCCACAAACCCCATGCAGCTGAACAAAGGACAAGTAGAAAGCGGGCAACTCTACTCACAGGCAGAAAGCTAAGACATCCAAGGAYGCAGTCAGTGTAAATCTGTGTCAACACAAAAACCAGGACAAGTTGTCTAAGTTCTCAATCAGTACATTTAACTTAGAGTCATGTCTCTTTTGTTTCCCACCAATTAATATTGCTTTAATGATTTAGGGCTATGGCAGCAAGAATACTACCAAACACTTTAACGTCTGAAAAGCAGACCTGAGCAACCATGAAGGTTATCTGACGAGGCTTTCTGAAGTCCATGATACCTCCTGGAGTTATTTTTKGACCAAAGGCGTTGCCTCAGACAACTCAGGGAGAGGAAAGTGCTCGCTGCTCCTCAAAGGAGCAGATGTTGCTTACTGCTGCCCTCTTTGCTAGCTTCCTATTTCTCAAAGCAATTGCTGAGGATTGCTCCTGACCTATTAGGATGTGTCTGTGGCAGCGTTCCAGGCAAGTAAACAACACTGGACAGCTTGGGAATATCAGATTGGGAAGAGTTTAGAAGTACCATCATGGGCTGTCTCCTTCATTGTGTTAGCAACTGAACCACCCAGTGCTTATTTCCTCCAAATAGCAGCCCTATAATTGTTTCCTCTTGTCTAGTTCATTTTTAGAACTGTTTTAATTTTGCCTATTGTTGACCCTCCTAGTTTAGTCTATTAAGCTTTACATACGCATGGAAAAAAATAATAGCACCTAACTTCCTGCCTTCCACTAGCCTCAAGAGTAACTCCCAGGGCAACAAACATAAGCAACCAGGAAAGACATATTTTAAGCTGTGATATGACCACTGTGGCAATTTAGAAGGTTAAGATGGGCAGGATTTAAGATATGAAAGGGCAGTGTGTTGTTGACTTGTGTCAGATGTTCTGTCGGGTAATGCGTTTGGGCTCAGCAGCTGCAGTTGGAGATGCTGCCCAAGGACTGGCTTGCTACAGCATTATGTTRCAGATTTATCAGTTTGCTCCGGTTTTTTCTCACACTTCCTTCTTTGCCCCGGACAAAAAAATCCAGGCTCTTGGTGAAATTCTTGGAACATGCTGCCTGTTTCAAGATGCTATARTGTTTGATATTATATCCAAGCTCTCTGAAAACTGCCTTCAATATGTATTCTTATTTCTAGTGTAGTGTAGTACCTCCAAGTCATTTCTAAAGATTTTCTTTTGACTTCCCAATAATCTTCATGTTAGTCTGTTCTAAAGTTTTAACAGTGATGTTGCTTTTGAATAGCTGGCCTGTGCTGGAAAGAAGAGATTATTTTTTTTCATGCAGCTAATGGAACAGGTCCTTCACATTAAGGACAGCAATATCTGTTTTGACTCCTATAGGCTTTGAGTTGGATCCTGGATGCCAAAGATCTGAGATTCTCTCTCTAAAGTTCCGTGGCCATCCGCACCCATACCTGGACTCATCCATACCCGAATGCTCTTCTAGGTGACCTCTTGGTGACCTTTAGCACTTAATGGCATGTGTTGCCCATGACAGAATGAGATTGTACTGAAGCAACTGGCTCACGCCAATGCTAAGTGTCAATTACTTAGGAAGAACCTTGTTGAGGCCAAGGCACCAGAAGGAATTTCAGCCTTGCAATAACCCACACCACAGGCTGGAAAGCCTGGCTGTGGAGGGGGACTTCACAATGCTGGGTGAGGTACCTAGGAGGCTGAATGGAGAGAGGTGAGCACCCAAGAATGAATTCCTGTCTGAGTGCTCTACTCAGCATGACAGGACTTTCAAATCCAACTATAATGAGCACTGGAAAAAAGAGTCAGGAATATTTTCCTCTTGCTTGTATTTGGCACCCTTGTGAAACTGGGCTTTAGAACCTCAGATGCTTCTCTGGGCTCAGGGAAGAAATGTTATGCCCTTTATTTCTGTTATGCCCTGTATTTCCTCAGGCTTGGAYGAAGGAGAATGTACCCGTGCTCACATTGTGCGTGATGCCACAGTCCCTTCATCCAAGAATCAGGAAATATGGCTTGTATCCTCAGCCTCAGAGAGTTTGTCTCAAAAATTCCCACATCCCAGAAGAACCCTGTAAGCACCAGATCGGTTCTTCAGGGACGGATAAACCTCCACCCTTCTTGCTGCAGATGAGTCAGGGTGAGCCATGACAGGTCAAGCCGAAGGTCCAAAAGGAGAGTAAATAAGCAAACACCTGATGCCACGCTCTCCTGAGGAGGACACGCACAGGGAAGATGGGGTGTTCCCATCTGCCAAAAAGCCTTAGGTACAGTGTTGCACAGCAGAGAAACCCAGCAGCAGCAGTTCACTAAGAATCTTCCTTCTCTGTTCAGAGAACTGATTCCAAAGCAGAAGCATTTCAGTTGCAAACACTGTAGTGGGTTTTGTTTTCTTTTTCCAAGTAAAATCTGTTTTCAGTTAGCTTTACACAAAAATCCTAGAAGAAGCTGTAAATTTTAGGGGTTTATTATACTCAAACGAGCAAGCACATAGCAAACAGAAAGAGTGGGAGATGATATATGATACATTAATATACTTAGCCCTTTTGTTGACAAAGCAATTTTATCATCAAGAAGAGCTCTCAGGACTTGTAACCTTAATTACTTTCCTTTTGCATACAGTAGGGTGACAAGAAATACACACCAACCCCTGACTTTGGTTTTCTATACATATTTCTCTTTTTATCATTTCACGTCTTGTTGCTTTCCGAAACCCAGAAAGCGAACTGAAGTCTCCGGTTCTTTTCAACCACATTTTCCTGATTCCAATTTAATTTCTAATTTTGCTTTTAAAAGGCATCACCAAAAAAGGGCCACGAATGTATAAAAATACTCAGGGTCAAATTGAGGTGCACTCTGCGAGCAACGGCACAGATGGAAAGAAGGGACATGTCTCTCTTTCATCCAACACACCCACTGCTGGAAGCATGGTTCAGGGGCAGTGGGAAGGAGGCTTAGCATCATTAGCTGGCAAGAGGAACAGAAAAAATATTGTGTCACTGCTTTGATTAGGAAATGCAGCAAGTTTCATTCATGGCTATATTTGTTACCTAGCACACTTTGGTTTGCTGCAGCTACAAGCTCTACAGTATTTTCAAAACACAGTTCCAAAAATATTCCTGTAGAAGAAAAAAAGACACTTCTTAGATATATTCAATTGGTCTTGATGCCAAGCTCTGTTTCAACAGTAATGCATGCACATTTCTAAGAACTGGAGATTTATTCATTTCTATTGCAGTGTGCTGAATTAATTTATCATAAAGTATGAATCATATGACACCAACATTTACTTGAAATACAAGACCAAATCTAATAGTTACCAAGTGAATTGAGATATCTTCTCTTTTTTTCCTCTGTGTATCTCACAAAATACTTCTAAAAACTACTGTATACTTCTTCCACTATTTGGACTTGAATGAAACATAGTACTCAATATAGCAATGAATTCTAAGTCAACTGAACATATATTTTGCTGTTATTAAGCAACATGCTAGCAACAATAGCAAAGCATCTAAACAATGAAGTAAAAATCTGGAAGCTTTCATATATTTTAAAACCTAATTCATGAGGCCTCACATTAAAATAGGGACATATGGTTTCTCTGCTCACCAGACATGCTTTTACCTTCATCGTAACTACATAGCTCTTAWGAAATCAAGGCTTCTTGAGCTCTTCATAAAGACAGTTTATAATAGGTAGATATTTCATCTGTTTGAAAAATTGCAAGTCTTAACTGAACTGCAACTCGTTAGCACTCCTGAAACTCCAGTGCTTTATCTATTACTCTGAACAACGTGAGTGATGTGTCAAGTAGAGGAGAGTGACAGTGTTTTCCGACATTCCCATTTGTAGAAAGCAAGAGGAAACCTAATCCTAAAAAAATCCTGACAACACTGGTTGCCACGCTTCTTAATTTTCAAGGAAGGGAGAGCTAGTGGGTGTTAAATTGCATATGCCTGCATGCTGCTCCATAGAGAGTAATGCATGGGAGAAAATCCATTTATCAAGACTCCAGTTGCAGGTTAGTGTGCCCTAAAAGTAAATACATGACAGCTTGTCTCTGCTGTCTGTGCCAGTTGGTACAACTACAATACTGTTTATCCATCTGCACGTGGCTCAGCAGGTTACATAGCCCATGCCATGATATCATAGCTGGTGCTGTGTCACTTGAATGCCTTTCAGTGCATTAAATGACACAATGAAATGAAGCAGAAAGACTGATGTGACATTTCTCAATAGGAAGTGTTTATCTCTGCTYCATCATTGATTTAATTGACTTGCAAACCACTCAGGACTCTACAAACATTAAGTGAAGAGATCTTTAGTGGACAGTAACACTTTACTCTAAAGCATCTCTAAGTACACTTATTCATAGTACAAATGGTCAATAAATAACATATTCTAGATACACACACTGTGAATATCAACAATTACATTTACCTTGGAGCTTCCCTATCTATATATTTGAAGGAAATTTATGCTTAGCATGCTAAAAATATTTATGGTATTACACAGTGAAATCTCTACTTGCCCATATTACTTTCCCTTACTTTATTCCAGTTTGTGCTTTAGAGTCTTACAGCTCAATCACCAGAAGTTTGCAAGTAATTGTCATTAATGCATTAAGTAGCAAAATTAGTGTCCATCATATGCATAAAACATTTATTTCCTTGTCCTCTTCCCAAGAGGAGAGGCATGCAGAGCATTGTTTACATTTGGTACAGAGTTCTGGCCTTTTTTTTACCTTCCATTCTTTTTTTTGTCTTTTTAATATACTGTGGAATCTAAGACTATCACACAGACTGGGGCCCAGAGAACAGGCCTGAAAGGATGCTGAGCACGTGTATTCCACATGTCTCCATCTACCACAAGTCATATAATTCCCAGCATGCCACAGAAAAAAGATTTGTGAAGATTCTTGCAGGACCGTGTACTGCCACAAGAAGGGAGTAAGAGAAATCAAGATCACTGGCAATGTCCTGTTTATGTTTGCTGTTTGGTTTTCTCATGGGACCACAGGAATTGATTTATTTGTGCCTCTGAAGAGAAGCCCTCACTGCCTTCCAAACACCCATGGGCCTCACCAATTGGGCTTGAGGGAAAATGTGTTCCTGATCCCAAATCCGGTGCTTACTTTATGCACCCAAGAGAGCAAATAGGAGCCCCTACACATCCTGCATGATATCCTTGTTCTTACTGTGGGCAGTTTATCGCTGGAGAAGGGAGCAAGAAGAAATTATCTTGAAACACAAAACAAATTTGGAGTCAATTTTAATGTCAAAGAAGAGAGAAAAAGTCTTTGGTGTCTGCAAGTGGCCAGCAGAAATGGGAAGCCTTTCCTTAATGTGACACAACTCATCTCATGAACCGAGATCACACCTACTTTTAGCGCTGATCAGAAGGTCCAGACATGAAACTAACAAAGTCTGATGGCTCAAATGTAAACCCCATGCTGGGTTCATCATATCTTGTTATTTAATCTAATCTGTAAATTTAACTTAGAAGTAATTTTTTATTCTTTCTCCCTAGACTCTGTTAGCTGTTTCAGAATCCACTGTTTCAATGGTTGAGAAAAGTTTTCTAATTTCTGTTCTAAATATGATTATGTAAGGCAGGCAAGGTCCAAGAAATGGGCCCCAATTTGCCAGGCCTTTGGAAGGGAAGTTGATGGAATTCATGGTATTCTTTAGATAGGACTTCATTCATGAGTCTGATTATTTGTCTCCTGCAAAGATCATCATCATTATTACATTCAGTTTCATTACAGCAGAGGAAGGCTTTTGCTGACCATGGTCATCACCCAGGAGCATGGGGATTTCTTGGTTTGCACATGTAATGGTCTGTAGAAGCTGGAAAAGAAAAGCTTTTCAACAGCTTTAAATCACCTCTATGCTGTAGTGTCCCGTGCCATTTGAAGCTTCTTCAGCTTCAAAAGCCTGTGTACATCACATTGCTGTACCCCAGCAAAAGGACATAAATAAGCAAAGCCAGGTTATCATCTACTGAGATAAGATGGAAACTCTTCACTGGCATGAGATGACAGAAAAGTGGCAGCTGTGATGACATGTAGGATAAGCGGGATTTATAACAATATTTCTAGATTGCAGCCTAAATCAACCTATCAAAGCCAAGAGAATTATTCACTATGGCTACAAAGCCATTAAGTACTTTCTACCATTCACTCACACAATTTCTGTCATGACTTTATTTTAAATCAATCACTCTTTACTATAATTTTACCTGTCAAATAAATGGGCTATTCTGGTAGTAATAGTGTAAAAGAAAGGTGGAAGAGATGTAAAGATTAGGACTTCTCCAGTGAGATATCAATTTAATTCATTGACCTGAAATTCTATCACTTATCTTAATGGARACAACAATGTCTTGGTCATCATTTTTAAAAGATAAACACAGGCTTTGGTGGACAGAAATGCATGCATATTCCTGTAAATATGTCTATTCACTGGAATTATGGAATAATCCATAATTTCAAGAAATTACCATTTGAAAAAGTAGTCCTTTCTGGATCTAAAATATTACTTTTCAGTAAATGTTCTTGCAAACGTCATATAATTCCACCAGGACGGGTGTTTATCTAATAGCATTTGACAATGGTATAGTCAGATGTCTATGTGTTTATTAAGGGCAAGGAATACTTGTTCTCTGTGTGAAAATTAACAATTTCCTTTTAGAGGTTTCCCGGTGGAACTTTCTTTAACAAGTCAGGATGGACACACCATGTCTGTAAGTCTTGAGCTCAGATTTGTCTTGGATGTTAGGAGCTTCAAAAGTAAATTAAAGAACAAGCAGTGCAAAAAACCCACTGAGTAATAGGTATGATGATGTTTGAGAAGGCAACATATCTATTTATATTATAGAGATATATATAATATATACCTATATTATACAGTATTATTTACAAACATGCTTATATATGTGTTCAGAGCACTCCTTAAATGCTCCGTCCTGAAATATGCTGCAGGTACTCAGGGTTGAAGGAGACATTTGTTATCTTCAGTACAGTGGATATCAGAATGCTCCTAAACTGTAATGTAGCTTCAGCAATCAGAGTTTGTTTTAAATCCTCTGTCATGTCAAGCTGMCATGTCTTTTCGAAACCAGGATGAGCATTGTGGCAAAGTGCACAGAAGTTTTTAGAAATGATCTGTCAGTCTAGGAATGTTTTCAAGCTTTTTTACTACAAATACCTTCCTTTTAAGTAGGCCTTACTATTTTCTTGATTTAATCATAACTGAATTTCCTCTGAGAGCCTGGTCAAGTATTTCAGCAGGCACTAGGGAACAGTTAATGACAAAGTCTGTAACATTCTGTGCACTGCTCATCGTATTTCTATTATGTTAATAATCTTCCCCTGGTTTGCTTGCTTGCTTTTTTGTCAAATGTGAAATATTCTTCAGGCAGGAACACGGTTTGGATGCCACAGATTTTTCCTTGTGTTTATGCTGTATTGCAGGAAAACAATTCAGCAATGCAAGGAAGAGAAGAGATTGCTATTACTCCTCAATTCCATCAGTGTGGTGGCGCGACAGTGCACAGGGTACATTTTCTGCTACATGTACAGTTGAGAGAAGGGACTCAGGTACTCACCAACGTATCTCTCTGCAGACAGCTGTTTAATTTGCACAGGATTTGTGTCTGTGGATAGCAAAGCCTGTCCCCCTCCCCTGCCAGTTACCAGGCTGGTGCCCACCTGAGGAGGTGTTGAGGAGGCCCTGATAGTGACAAACACTCCCAGCAGCAAAAGACTCACTGCTGGCACATCTGTGGGAAACACGTGGGAAAAGGAGCCACATGTGGCCCCACAGCCCCAAGCAGAGCTCTTGTAGGAGGGACAGTTTCCTCCTTTCAGAAGAAAATTTAAACAAGAGCTTATGTCCTAAAAGCATATAAGTAATTACTTTTCTACTCAAAGCTCCGGTTCCAGGTCAGTCAAGTTTCTTAGAACAGTATGTATTTTTTAGTACTTGATCTACCACATAATATAGCATACTACAGAAGCAATCTCATTCTATCAAATACACAGGTCACTCTGAAATAATTTGCACTGCAAACTGAAACAATTACATTTTACGGCTTAAAACACTCTTTTCCACTTTCATTGTCACCAAGGCAAATTGGCTTCAATCAAAAAATTCCCTTTAAAACAAACAAACGAATGAAGGGTCACGAATATTCAAAAATAACAATGCAGGTCTATTTTGGTAATCCTCTTGGCAGAGTAATGTGGAAGCTTCTCTCAAATGAACTGCTTCCAAGTTTCAAGGGTACAGATCATAAATAGATCGTCCAGGAAATTCACAAAGTTTGGGTATGATAAGGACAGGGTAGATAATTAAAGGCAAATTTTGAATTTACCTATCTGACTAAGTTACAGAGGTAGTGGAATTTGTCCCTCGAACAGGGCACCAGCATGTTTCTTTTTCTTAACCCTTTATGGTGTTTTTTTTCCAAATTAAATCTCCATCCTTTTCTTAGCAGAGACTTTATCTCTGGAGCCAGAGATAGCCTTTGAGCCAGGCAACGAGAGGACACAGTACAATAAAGGACATAGAGGTCTTTGTGATGACAACAGGAAAAGCTCAAGGAAGAAAAGAGAGTGGCGCTGAAGGATGTGTGCCAGAGAAGGACTGGGGTGGGAAGGGATGCCGGGGCCAGAGAGGGAAGAAGGTGAGGGAGTCCTGGAAGTCGCTGTTATTTCAAGAGATGGCACAGATAGGCAGAGATCAGACTACAGAGCGCGGCCGCTGACCTTTCCCGAGCTTCATGTTACAGCAGCCGTGGGCTGCGAGCACCGACAAGAGCTGGTCCGTCCACAGCCGCTCTCCGAGAGAGCCCCTCGCTGCCTCACGGGGACCCCGCTCTCCCTGCAGGACAATATTCGCCCTCTACAGCTGGTTCTAAACCCCTGCGAACCTCCCGATTTTCGTGCAGGCTGTGTTCCCTCAGTGTAGAGCTAGCAAAAATTTGACACCTCAGGAGAAGAGCAGGAAAAGGTGTTTTGGTTTCTTTACCAAAACATACCAGTTTACCATTGTCAAAGAAATCAAAATGGATGTCTGAAGCATTTCCAACTTAAAGGACAGAAATTATTTGGGAATACTTTTGCTTTCTTTTCAAGATATTCTTTTCTACTGAAGAAAATAAATCTACAGATTTTACATATATATGTATTTGGAGGGGTAAAAGTATGAAAATAGGCACTGCTCAGTTATTTCTCTACTTTAAATTTTATCTGACCAGGAAAGGTTAACTTTCTTCTGGCCATCTCTCCCTGCATAGGCATATTAAACTGGGAAAAGACACGACATCATTGGCATTGGAAAGATTTTTTCATTAGTAATAAAAAGAAAAGGGCAGATTCAAATTTGTCATTTTACTAATAAAGAAAATGTTTGCATTAACCAGGACACTTTCTCCTAAAGGATCCTAAAGCATTTTAGGAAAAACCTCCAAAGGATAAAGGATGTGCTATTGACAGTTGGTCATTCTTCTGCTGAAGGTCAGCACATTGTTGGCAGCAATACTACCCAGTTATTTAAGACAGGAAGTGAAATATATTTCATTTAATTGCAGGAATAATGTATGTGGTGAGAGCAGTACTTTGATATGGCATTTGGTCACGTCACACATTTAATAGCTGTGTTATTGTGACAAGTGCTGTGCAATTCTCCACAGCGCAAGTGGTCAACATCATTTAATTTGAATGATGGCATCTTCAACAGTATGGCACTATCCTGAACTTCAGCTGGGACACTGATTCAGTGCTGACACAGAGGGGATATGCTAACAGGGTAAATTACAGACGTTGTTCTCTACACAGTGGTTACTTAGATGTTTTCTCCTCAAGGCAGAATCTTTGTTACACTTATTAGTTTTGAGAACTGAAAGGTACTTAGAATGTGAAAGCTTCCTTCAGAGAACTGGAGTTACTACTCATTCTGTGCTCTTCTGATTAGGTAGGCTGCAAAACAAAAGCTAAATAGATAAACAGGTCAAGTTCTGTGAGATTTCAGAATACTTTTTACTGAAGTCTGGATATATCCTCGAAACAACTTTCACTCTGTTTTCCAGAAATGTTTTAGGGAGTTTGCTTTCTTTAAAAGTGGGATAAGCCAGAAGTTAAATCCTGCAGCTTGACTTGTTCAAACTTGTATGCAACTGATCCTCTGCAGTGAATACACATACAGGCACCACAGAAGGTATCACATAAAGAAGGTGCAGTACAGCTTCTTTTTACAATAGAAAGCCTCTTGTGCTTGTTGTTTAGAAGCTTTTTGTGCCTTTTGGGTGTTCCCTCGTCCTGGAACTGTTTTCTGAGGTATGTGAAGAAGTATGGCCTCTTAGTTACTTCCCCCAGCCCATTTTGTGAGAGTAAGACAAGTTAATTGTGCTTGACGATATGGATGACCCTTTCAAGTCATGTAAAATGATACTGCTCTGCTTATCACAGGTAGATAACCATTAATATTATGTGTACTGGTTATGGGAAGAGAAAGGGTCTTGTTTGTTTTGAATGTTTTCAAAGGTAGGAAACAAAGGGTCCTGTGGGGACATCAGCACACAACAGACAGTGCAGCCATACAAATCAAAGTTAAAAGACAGGAACCTGCAATAAAAAATGGGTGAAAGACAAAAATCTGGTTGTTTCTTTATAACAAGGCTAACATGTCTCACTGAGGTGTAGAGCAGTGAAGAAATAAAATCATATCATATTTAGCTCAAGCAGAACTCCTAACCAGAGGTCTCTTCTGGTCAGTCACTATTTTTACTGAATGAATTCCCCAGTTCTTACTCATTTTTAACTGGCTTCATGTGTGTTCATAAAATACCTTAAAAAATGGGCATCTCTCAGAGTATGGGTCGGAAAATACTTTGTCGTTTTGTTCATTTAAGATCCAAAGAAAAGGGGGTCTAGAGCCTGAAACCTTTGCATTATTGTAACATTAATCATTACAGCTAAGAAGCAGAGGTCACAGTCCTTAAATCTAACAATAAACAACTTGTCTCAGTACAAGGGTCTTTCTTTGCAAACATGGGCACCACTCATATTCAATAGAAGGGCAAAGCAGGTTGAAGAAGAATCTGTTCAGCTGGGTAAGTGATGACTGTATTTATGAGCAGAACTTCGCCTTGGTGAAATATTTAATACTCACAGAACAGAATTTTCAGCTTGATCCAGCCTTCTGAGACCAGTGGACTTTGGAGTTAGCCTTTAAACTGATCATTTAAAAAAACTCCACACCTAAAAAGCCTGAAAGTAAAACACCTATTCCTTTGTAACACACAACATCTATTGCACTCTGACGAGTCACATTTTTAAGTCAGTGGAAAATGTCTCATTAGCTTGAGCTGGCTTTGGATCAAGCTCCTGAAGGTTTTCAAAAGACATTGCCAGTGTCTGAGAGCTATAGACAGCCTCATTTTTGGAAGCAAAATGTAATAGTTTCTAGTGCTATTTTAAGATTGTATACCAGGCACTGCATCATTTGTGGTAAAAGAATATGCTAAGAAAGATCAAGTATATATTTCATTTGACAGATTTTGCGTTATCTGTAAAACAAGAATGTAAAGTATAGAATTGCCAGGCAGGCAAAGAGCTGATTGAGGAAAGGGATCTCTCAACAGAGCTCAGAGGAAACACCGTGTTTCAGAGAATAATGAAGATCCCAGATCCCCAGTGCCTCAGTCGCTTGGAATAATTAGGGGTTCACTTACTAAGGGTCAGATCATCTCATTGACCTCTAAACTTTCTGATCTTTAAGAAGCTCCTCAAAAGAGGCAAAAATCAAAAAAGAAGGTACTATCTGGCTTCTAAAGTGAGTTTTCAGTGAATCAAAATTATATTATTTCTCTGAAGTTAATTAAAACATTCTAAATATTTTTGGGTTTGAAGCCTTTCGAAAAGGCAACTATTGCCTCAGCTGAGTGAAAACTTTATTTATTTATTGTACTTTACAGAGAAGAAGAAATGCACTTTTTAAATTACTCCAAATGAAAATTACCATTGCTAGTTATAAAACAACACTCTTTTTTAGGGCAAATTTGTTTACATTTTGACATTTGGGTTTTATTGTGGAAAAGCTGTCAATTTGAAATTTCATGAAAAAACAGAAATTTGGGGGAAGCAATCAAAGTGTTGGGGCCCATTTGTTTGGAAAATCCTTCTGAAAGATCACAGTATTAGTTCGTAGATTTGGAATTGTAGGCACATAGAAAATGTATGGTTAATAAAATATGCCATGTAATGAAAATTTATTAGGATGGTGAAGTGGGAACAAATGGGTGAGTCAAAAGATTCAGTACAACATTTATCTTGCAAATACAGTTGTTGAAATGCTCTTAATCCTTTTGATTTCAACAAAAGACCTATAATTATTTTTTTATCAATAATAGAAAATCTCAACATCATAGGAATTGAAACACTTCGTAGCTTGTCTGAACAAAGACACATAAAAAATCATGTGGTTGAAAATGAATATTTTGGTAATGCTACAAATGCATAAAGAAAATTATGTACTTGTTAATGAATAGTATGTGTTCACGTTTTTAACATAAGGTTGCAAAAAGATCCTATCACAAAGGATGTCCAGGGCAATAGAATTCAACATTGATACCACTGTGTTGTATTTGAGAGTTAAGTTACTGTAATGGCTACACAATTTTAGTTCACTTGTAGCATGAGACATTAAAGATTCTAATTAGGAAGAAAATAATACCATTGTGTGCTTATATTTTTGGCTGTGTTTTACAGAACAAATGGAGCTTCTGCCTTTCATATGACCCCTGATACTGCCATGAAACATCTCTTTAAAATATTGCATGAAAACTCCTTTTCAAAAAAAATCTTACCATTGCTGTAACAATGTACTTACCTTCCTCTGCTATTAAAACAGAATATCAAACTAGCAACTAGCAACTTCAGACATAGTAACAATTCTCTGCTACTCAGAGAAAATCTCTCACAAAAAGAAGTGTCAGAAACATCGCAAAAACCCCTTGACCTTGCTACTGCCCTTGATTTTATGTAGAGAGCACTAAGATTTCAAAGATGCTCATGCACCCAGTCTCTTTGAAATCATGATACTTGTTAGGTACATAAATACTTCAAAGTATTTAAGCTTTACACTGCAGTGATAGACTGCAGTGTGCAATTCTTCAGCAAACAGCAGTGCTCTTCCAAATTCAATTCAAGAGTAATAGGAATACTTGATCACTTTGATGTTCTGAAGTAAAATTCCTCCTTTTAGCAGTTTTCATGTAAGGTTTCATTTTATCTACATGAAAATCCTCAGATATTTTGCTGAATCCTTTGRGAAAAGCTCTATTGACCTACACGGAAAATAATTTGCAAGAAAACACTGCAAGCATAAGTTTTAGAGCTCTCATAAAACATTATGCATGGGACAAGTGAGGCCATGTTACATAGAAGAACGGACTCTGTCCATAGAGTTATCAGTTAGGTTAGTGGTTAATGTGTAATCTTCAGTCTACAGACCCTGAAAAACGAACTCTCTGCACTCCATATCACCTCGAAAAATGTGTGGATATAGTCACTTTCCATGATCTCATAACCGATTTTGTTAACTTCACACTGTTAAGCTGAACCAAAGTTCTCCTTACATCTATTTTTCTGCCACAGAGAAAATTTTCATGCTGAAAAGCTACTTTAAAGTTCTGATACATGCAGTTTTATTATAGCGTTTTTTACCTAGATAGAGCATTGAAACTATTTTAGGTTTTCCTAAATTATATGATTCAGAATTGTAACACATACCTATATGAACATCTAGAAGATGTATTTTAATTAGCTTATTCAAGGATCTAATATACCATTTCATATAAGACCATGATCACTTTAACAAAACTGATCAAGCAAGGTGCCACTAACTTCTAAATTTGAAATCTTTTTTTGTTAGCGTCTTTTTAAAAGCTGATCTGTATTATAGTAGACAAGCTTTTATGTCAAGCCTGATTTAAATGCAGATTTTTCTTTTACTATGTTGTCTTCTCACAAGCCATGAGACAGACACATAGTGCAGAGTTATGCAGATACCTTTGTAACTATTTTTTTGTTGCTGCTACACACTAGAACTACAAGTCCCACAGCAACACTTTTTGTGCTAGGCAAGAATGGATTTGGTTTTGTTATTTTCCTTTAGTATCATCCTTACCCAGAGGAAACTTAGTCAAATAGAAACGAGATTCAGGGGGACATTTTGTTCCCTAAAAACCCTAAATAAAGACCTTTTCCCTAAAATAAGACCCTGTTCCCTAAATAAAGATCCAACCTACGGAAGTGACTGAACTTTTATTGAACCCCAGAGTTTTGGCTTATCACTTAGGCAATGGCTGGGCTGGTTCTTATTTATATCCCTATTTAAAACAAGCTAGTTAATTCTTGGGTTTGCTTTCAAATTTAGTCGCACATGGAATGTCTTAATTGTTTGTTAAAGGAACAGCAGGTTGTGGTCAGGGTCAAATGCCCTTGTGCTCAACAGATTTTAACTTTACATAGTACTTACTCTTGAGACTATGATAAGCAAACCTAGAGGCAGATCATGCTTTATGTGAGGGAAGTGCTGAGTGTGCAGGTATGCAAGGGCAAGGGAAAGGAGGAGTTCATAGGACTGGGCATTTTTTACCGTACCAGACAGCATAGTATGTACTGGTAAATGAGCTTTCAGAGCATGCTTTTGGACACCATTGGATTCTGCAAGATTTGTAGCAAAACAATGCAAGATGTCTCCACTGCACAGTTTACTTGGATGTTAGCAGAAAGGTTTAGGTATTTGGGCTGGAAACTTGGTTATCTGTTCACTGTTGCTAGWTACTCATCACCTGCTTTGTAGGTGCAAGCTGGACAATAGACCTGCTGATGGTCTTCCAGTGGTGCCATTCCAGAATTCCCTGTTTACCTAGAACAGGTGGGCTCCTCCCTGAGTCATTCCAGAAGGATCTTCAAGTAGTTTACTCAACACAGCATAAGGTAACATGAGACTTCTGCTTACACATGGTGAAGATGTGGAGGAAAGGCAAGGGCCTGGTGGTGTGACAGAACCATGAAGTTCCACAGAAGACCTGCATGTAATCATGAGTCCAACAGCTGAACTACTGCAGCCATGAKCCATGGGCTGGTTGAGTGGTTTGTTTCTAAGGCAGATTCCCAGGGAGCTGGGGAATTAAGGCTCTCCTCATTTCCTTGCTGTCCTTCCAAACCTGATCTTGCCCATTCAGGGACAGATTATGAGGGGTATTGGAGGGTTGAATGGCAATGGGGAAGACATTTATAAATAAATCTCTCTTTTTTTAATGTGATTTGTGAAGTGTCAGGCTCAGGTGTAGCACTCCCTTTCATCACTGAGTGCCTCTCCCCATTGATGAGCAAATCCTCCTGAAAAGGAGAAGTTAAGAGGAGCAAATGAGGGGGAGTTCACCTCCCCTGGCTATGGTGGGCTGTGGGAAGTGGATGGCTCAGCCGGCAAACCACCTGCTCCAGCCTRGTGGTGGGCACAGTGTCTTTTTTCCATATCAGGCAGCCTCCAGGGAAGAAAAAAGGGTTAACTCAGACAACCACCAGTTCAACTCTCTGCTCTGCAAAGAGAAAAGAGAAGGCTGTCCTGTGTTTGCAACCAAGGGACTAGTTCTCTTTGATTTCCCTTTGGAGAAGAGTAACTGCCAACATTTCCACTCCCTGGAACAAGGGGTCTGGCTGAATTTATTTTCAGCACCCTCCAGGAAATGAGGCTGTTAGGTTTATTATCCTGAAACTAGAAGACCAGTTCAGTTTCTTTAGTAGGTGTAGGGGCATGGTTACTAAATTTACTGTGCTTTTTCCTACTGTTTGAGCCTTGGAGCGCAAGTCTGTTATTCCAAATAACTACCTGATGCCCAATGTGTCTTTGGCTGAAACGACTCAGCTCAGAGCTGCCAGCATGAGAAAAGAGCTTACGTAGGCAGCGACCTTCAGTTAGCTCCGGCAAAAGAGAAATCCTAAGAGCTGGGTAGAAATGTGTCTTTCTCCATGTGAGTAGTATAAGTTCAGGGCAGTGAGTGCACAAGTGATTAAGAAGGCTGGTTTACGGCAACATGTCAGTCTCCCACAAGACAAAAAGAAAATCCAGGTAGCATTACACAAGAGAAAGGTACATTTCTTTCTCTGATCTCTTTAGTGCTTACAAGATTTAGATAACATGCTTATCATGAAGCAAACGGAGATATTTTGCAAGTTTTACTTGGTGTGGTAACAACTGTTACCCTTTATACCTTTGTAAATACCCTGAAGCTGGCAAGAGTAAATGCATAAATAAAGTGAACAAACTCAGCCTAACTCCAAATACCTCTTGGCTTTTCACATACTTCTTTAATTAAATGATGAGGATGAATTTTTGTGAGGTTGTAATAAAATACATTTATTTAAATAAATAACTGACAAAATAGTCATAAGGCCAGAATAAATTACCATGATATTTTTAATTACTATAGTAAATTTTGGTAGGAGGGAATGAATAATATTAAAGGATTTAGTTAGCAAATTCAGAGAGGGATTATTTACAGGACTAACATCAACAACATAACATCTAACATAATTACAGATCAAAGAAAGTCTACCAGGCAAGCAAGACCCTTCTTGCAGAAGATGTGGCATCCCAGCCTTTAATTCTTGCTTTTCTCTCCTTTAGGTTTCTTTCCCAAGTACTTTTATTTCCTCTAGAATATTTAAACATAGATAATTAAATAATTTTTGTAAGGGATCAAATAACCCGCAGTGGTTGTCTGTTGGTTCTACAAAAGCTAAATGTCAGAAATGGCTGAAGAATATTGACTTCACAATCCCACTACCTAGAAGAGGAACAGGGTGAGGGGGAGATAAATAACATCACTGTTATTTAGCACAAATGCTCATTTAATTKTTTTTCTGAAGATTCACAAAGAGTTCTTCTGACTTTCGGAATAGTTGGTCTATGAAGTTATAGGGTAGAGGCCTTCCTTTCAGGCATGTGCAGAATTTAGCAGACCTGCCAAGAGGCTAAATTTAATTAGATTAATTAGATGCAATGAATTAGAGGGAAGTTTGTGAGGAATTTTTTTGTGGAATTTTCTTCCACCCAAATGTGTCATATTTATTTCTGCAATTTCTCTGATTTGCTCCATGTTTTCTGCCTGCGCTCAGGAACCTGGTCCACTCACTGAAAAGAGTATCTCCTCTGTCTAGACTGAAGGCAAAGGGAGGCTACCTAATAAAAATATTCAGAAGAGGCATTTATTTCCATGAAATTTGTCTCAATTTCTCCTTTCCCACATTTTCTGTCAGAATTCAAAACCTAAAAAAAAAAAGTTTGCAAAAATTTCCAGGTGAAGAAAAATATTAAACTTGTTCTAATAYTGGATCTTTGAAATTCCTGCACATTCCTCCAAAAGAAGGAAATAGTAAAATTCATAAAAGACATTCATTTTCAGTAATATTGTTGTAACTTGACAAACTTAAATTCTTCTTCAAAAGTGAATAAACCAGAATATTCTTCCAGAATAAACCACATAGGGCTTCTGTATCAGCCCCACACTACATTAGAATCTCTTTCTTTAAAAGTTTTGGTAGTAGGGTTTAAAATTAGTTATTAAAAGCTTTTCTCATCAACAAATCACATATCGGAAAAGGAGAATAACATGTCCTCGTTTTTCTCCAGCTTTCTGTGAGCTCCAAAGGGCTCTGTCCTTGGTCACCTTCCCTCCTCCCTCTGGAAAGGGCACCTCATCTCTGGGGAAGGTAATCTGTAAACACAAGCCCAACTGCTCATGCTGATGACTCAAATCCACCCGTCTGCTCTCTTCTGCCCAAGCCCAAAGCTCAGCCTGCTTCTCTCTGAATGTCTCACCATTGGCTCAAGCTCAGTATGGCTCACCAGAGCTCTTAGTCTGTCTTCTAAGCTCTCTTTGCTACTGCTTTTTCCAGTCACTATGGCTAACACCACTGGCTCATCTGTTGCTTGGGCCTTGAGCTTGTCTAGTACCTTCTGTCTAGGACTTTCTTCACTTCAGCTTTTCATATCGAGCCTCCGTGCAAATTTTGATACACAAAACTTCAAAGCTTTGACCTTCCTCATACTTCCACACAGCTGAAATTATCAGTCTGGCTTTCATCCTTTCACCACAAGATGCTTCTCCCTGATTTTCGCAGTCCACTTCCTGCTTGTTCCTCCATGCCCACAGCTGTAAGCAGGTTTCCCCTCTCCTCCCATCTTCCCATCGGCTCCCCTGTCATCAAGCACAACATAATTCTCCTCCGTGCAGTTTGCAGCCATACTGCCAATCTCAGACAACCCACAGCACCAGCTGTCATCACACATTTAGGAACCTTTCACATCAGTAAGGTCCTCTTTCTACACTGCTCTGCCACTCAAGGTGGAGCTTTCCATCAAAACATCCAGCACTCTGCCATTATGCACCTTCAACATTTCTCCAGGAGCTTTCCTTTTTCACAGTCTGCAAAACACCAGATTGTGGGCATGCTGCAAGTGTTACATGCACAATGACCTGTAACATCATGTTATTTTCCTCCATGTCTCTGAATGTAAGCTACCTGTTGTTTTGTGTTCTCCACTTTGATAGAAAGCATTAGATCATAAACACATGGAGCGTCTCTATGACCTGAGCATGCGTGGAAAATGGCACAGTGAAGCCCTGATCCACATCTGAATTACACAGACTCTGCAGTACTAGAAGTACAGAGATTTCATATTCAGGACCTTTGGAATGTGTCATTTCATTTCAGGACTAGGTTTGACTCATAGTTCTTTAGAGAAGAAGCTAGAAGTTATCCTTAAATGTTTAAAAAATGAATTATTTACAAACATGGTTCTTTTGCATCTACTGAAATCCAGTGCCTTTATTAAAAGGCACTTCTGGAACTGAATTTTTTTTCATTCTTCTTATTTTTGTCTTCATTGTGGAATGGTAGAAGCAATATTTTAAATTAATTGTTATACAGGGTGGTTAAAGCATTATTGTGTGCAACAATCTTGCACACTGTCCAATTTAGCTTGAATTTCAGATTTAGTGGTCACTGAATTGCATACAGTTTTATTTTTTTCTCTTTCCCAAGTATTGAGAGGTTCTTCTCAATGGCATGTGCAAGTGTCTCTTGGAAGCATATTTCTGGTGCTCTGATTCTAAAGTTTATTCTTTCTGCAGGGATCTATAGTTTCTATAGTGTAATAACCCAAACCAAATGTTTTGTGAGGCATGCCAGAAAGCTCTGTTTCTAAGCCATTTGAACACATGCGTTCAAAATGTATTAAACATGGGTAGATGATGACCGCAGAAGAAGATATTTCTAGATGTGGAGTATTTTAAAAGGAGCTAAAACTGTTTTCCTTTCCAAGAAAAATATATCAGATTCCCTATGTTTAGTGTATTTCAAATTCTGTCAACATGTCATAATCTGTTGACAGGAAGCTGCCTTCTGGTTTGCTCATTGCCAAGATTAGGGGTGACATTCCTACACTCTTGACATCAGTGACAAAATTCCTTTTACTTCAATAGGCAGAAGATTCCATCCAAAGCAAGAAAATTTTTATCCTTACATTTTCAGAACAGAAGAGAATGAAAAGCCTCCTTCCAATTCATACTTATCTCCATTTTCAGATACTGCCATGTAAGAATTATTTATACTGTCATCCTTTTCAATATAAAGGTTATCTTAGTTGCTTTTGAGGCCTGAAGACAAGAGCTAGCATATAAAGTGTTTTTGCACTATACAATAACAACAACAACAAAAGATACTTCAGAAAGTCAAAAGCAAACACTGAAAATTAACACTTATATTTCCATTTTACTAATACGGATTTTCTACCTTTCCACGCAAAAGAATGAATATAATTTCTCTAGATAGAAAATGATGTTTATAAAGACAGTTCTTTTTTCAGGGTGATGTTTGGCGGGACGAGGTGGACAAAAGGCTGATTCAAGGTTCAGTGAAACAGGTGGGGGAAAAAAGTAGACATGAAAACTTCTATTGACTTTGTTGGACTTTATGTCACACCCTTCTCCCCTGTTAAATACTGTGTAGCAAGAAAAGTGCAACTCTGTCTAAGTTTTCTGCAAGACACTTCTTAAAAAGATTTTGGCAAAACACATGAACCATGAGTCCCGGTTGAATTGTAGAAGATTGGGATTCATTGCCAGAAATGCTGAAGTAAGCATAATCTAGGTGTCAGAAACACACAGTGGTTTGGTGCATAGGTAGTCACCCGACCTACAAACTTTGCAAACACTGGAGATCTCTGTGATAACTTATTAAACAACCCAAGCAAACCAAGTTGAGTGAGACCCGAGTATTGACTATCTACCCGGGGACACAAGGGCACAGATTTTGCTATGTGATCTCTGGGTTCTGGCAAATCCTCCCTTTAATGGCAAATCATATGTTAAAATGTAATAATAACAAAAAATAATCGACTAAAATTTTTTGGTCAGTTTCATCTATGATTAGAATTTTGTTCATTCTTCAGGTCACTGCAGAAGGAAAAGGTGAACCTAAAACCTTTAACTTCCATCTTCAAAGAAAAGCTATTTTTGATTAGGTGTAGTTATACTATGATCTGTGTGTTCATCCTAATATGTCAGTTTAGATACATTTATTATACTGTAAACATGGTTTAGATTGCCTACCTGATGAAATACTTTTGAATATTACTTTGTAATTGCAATTTCATACTAACATCACTACATCACTTAACAGACTTCAAACCACCAGCAGTGTAAGCACCTGTAAACACACCAGTGCACAAGCACAGGGAAAGTTAGAGAATGATTCTGCAGTGTAACACTGCCTTCAATGCCCCCATTCTGTCCTCAGTTTACCACAATGAGATATTGTTTTGGTTGATCGTATGTTCAAATATTGACCAGACCTATGTCATGTAGAAGTTTCTGCAACTGATATAATAAAACCATGTTTTATTATGTAAACCACTTCATCATTGAGCTCAAAACCAAGCAATTCTTTAATTATCCATTAACAATACACAATTATCATAATTAATGTGTAGAGTAGATGAACATAATTTAGGAATCAAAGAATCACTGAAAATCAACAGGACGTAGGCTCTTGAGTCAGTGCTTCCAAAATAGCAACCCATCAGGGCAGACACTTTGAGAGTCACATTCCTCCGAAACTCAAGTTATTTGTACACCTCAGCACATGCTCGTCATAGGACAAGACTGAGGTTCTGCTGACACCTGCTGATTAATGTCTGAACAGCAGAACTGCTGTCATACAATCAGGTAAATTAAATTAAAAACATATATAAGAAAACAGGAGTAAAGGTACAGACATATCTTCATTCCATAACAAAAAAGTTTCCAGTTTTTGCGAAGTCATAATGGGAGTGAGGTTGGGGAAAGGGTGGCAAGCAAAGGTAAAAACAAAATTTGCTGCTAGATTTTTTTGTCAGATCTTCCCTGACCAGGATGATGAAGTCACTTCCTATTGAGTCAATATACTACTTGCAGTGAGTCATTGTGGAGATGCTGACTAAGCTGAAAGAGATTTGCTAATGACTGGATAATCAGCAGAATTATAATTAATATCAGCAGAGACAAGTATCTGTTTTGCAAATGATCAGAATGATGGTAACATGGGAGCGTGATAAGATGACAAAGACTACTGAGAGATTTTCAAATTTTTTGTTTTAAATACAGGAAGATAATTTTTTGCTTACTCAGCAACTTATCCTCAAAACTCAGCAAATATCATAGCTGAACTCTGCTGGCATTGATTAGGCACAAGAAAAGGTAAAATTTTAGTACAAATTTACTTTTTGCTACAACACTAAGCAGTTGAGATAGACCTCAAATTTTCAGTCACAGCACAGTCTTAATGTCAATCACTTTTAATTTTGTGTTAAGTAAACATACTGAAAAAGGGAGAAGAGTGCTACACCTTTCTTTATAAGGATTTCTGTTAGCTGACTGGACACTGCACTCTCATTTGTACAGGGGGTGCATGGTGTCAGGTAAGAAAACATGTTTTGGGCAATGTTTTAGACACCACCTAAACCTGTATTAACTGCTTTTCTGATGAGAAAAGATCAGACAGTGTAGATTTTCTCCTTTTGCTGTTGTTCATGTATGATCCTTCCTTCTTTCCTTCTCCCCCTCGTACCCCCAAAAAACGAAGGACAAATTTACAGTAAAGAGAAAATTCTGTCCCTGGTGCTCACCTTTGAAAGAAAATTACTGCTCGTAAAATACAGGTCCGAAGATTTATCTTGGACAGCCATGTACTTGGGGTGTTTTTGAACATTCCCGCCTTCTCTGTACCCAGGTTGAATTGGAAGGTACTGTGATGAATTACTGCTGTTCTTACTGGATGCTTGCCAACCCATTCAGGAATTATCCCGCTCTGCTCTGAAAGGCTGCTGAAGCCTGAGGAACTCCGAGCACTGCCATGTGAAGCTGCGGAGTGGCGTGTGGCCAGGCTGCCCTCTCCTGCTAGCTCAGGGCGTTCCAGCTGCGCGGAGGAAGCACAGCTGCCCAAAACTTCCAGCACACCTCAGACTGGCTCTTTTACAGCTTTAAGATGCAAAATGTGGAAATGCCCAGTATATTGGGATGTATGGCTGCTCAGTCGGAAGTACTCACAAGCCTTGCCTGAGCTGCTAAACATGCAGTCGTTCTGGACAAACATAAGTACATTCACCCCCGACAACACCTTCAGGCTGAAAAAGACACTTTCATCAGGCAAACTGCAGCTCTGAATCAGGTGCACGGCCTCTGCTGTCTATGAAAAGAATTTGCAGTCGGCTGCTCAAAACTCCCAGGCACACTGCGCACACACAGCTTGTTTGTGTAGCACACTGGCAAGCTGAATGCTTGAGCTAATAATTCTCCCTATGATGCAAATTTGTGTGCATATACAATTCTGTCTGAGAAGCTTTAGACAGAAACAGCCTTGGCTTGGCAGTATTTACCCGAGCAAGTTGCTCAGACAATTAGCAAGCTTTTATCAGCACTGGGCATGTCAAGGCATTGCCATTAACCTCCTTGCTGGTGGCATGTTCTTGAGCTCCAGAACAAAAGGTGTTGTCGGCAGCTGTCCTACTGCAAAGGGAGAAGGTTAACAAAGAAAGAAGGTAAGAAGGAAAAATGGCCGGAAGAGAAGGGGTGAGAGAAAAGAAGCCTCATAGGTGTTGTTTAGGATGTAGGCGAAGATGACGAACACAGTTATGCCACTTAGTAACAGTGACCATTATCAGGCTGGCATATTTCCTCATATGTACACAACCCTCAGCCTCGCCACAGGATGTCCAATTAGGATGATAACTCCTTCCAGTAAGAGAAGGCAATCAAGACGCAGTTCTGAGCTGGTAACTATAAAAATTTGATGCCATTTCTGAATGTTTTAGGCCATTGTCATTCCAGGTGGTTACTTTATTAACAGCCATGAGCACTCTTTGGGCTGACCAGACCTTTAAATACCACCACGTGCAAACCTCTGTGTCTCCAGCTGGTGCCATGCTCCACACGTACAGGAGTTCACCCTGCATGAAGAGCTGTGAAGTCCTCCCCAGTCTGACAGGGCGGCTTGGCAAGGGCTGCAGGCAGCAGCTTCACTTGAAAGAAAAGAAGTTCAGCCACGTTGCCAAGCCATCTCCTGTCCCCTGCCTGTTTCCAGTGTACTGTAGGCGTACACCTGGTCTCTCCCTGGGAGGAAAAATGTTTGCAAGTTTTCTGACCCAGGAAATCCTGTTGTAAAATAATAACCCTGTGGATGAGCCTGACATCACCCACTTGGAACACCTTTACTGGGTGCACTTTTATCCAGACTGGCTGTGCAGGCCAGACTCTGGGCTGGTGTGGGACTGCAGACGCTGACAGTGGGGGCAAGGGGGACAGGCACCAGGCAAGCTCCAGGGCTGGTGTGCTGGAGTGACCATCTTCACTGGGAATGGGTGGCCAACTTGTCCTTCACTTTTAGGGCGAAGGGAAGTCTCTGGCAACTTGTACAGATGTGTTGGATGGAAATGCACTAAAGGTTTGGGTGGACCAAGCCAGGTTTAGCCTGAAGAAGAGAGGGGTGACCTTATCACTTTCTACAACTACCTGCAAGGAGGTTGCATCCAGGGGATCAGTCTCTTCCCCCAGGCAACCAGTGGCAGGATGAGAGGACATAGTCTTAAGCTGTGCCAGGGGAGGTTTAGGTATAGGTAGGAGGAATTTCTTCACAGAGAGGATGATTAGACATTGGAATGGGCTGCCCAGGGAGGTGGTGCAGTCACCATCCCCGAAGGTGTTTAAGGAAAGGCTGGATCCTTTCCACTTGGTGCCACAGTTTAGTTGACAAGGTGGTGTTTGGTCATGGGTTGGAATCGATGATCTCAGAGGTCTTTTCCAACCTAGTTGATTCTGGCTTAGAGCCGCCTGAGTCACAGAATCAGAAACACAGAACCAACTCCACCCAGGAAGCAGCTCCTGTTTTCAGGGCAGCACAGAGGGGAGCCCTGTGAGCCAGACCCGACTATCTCCCTGCACCCTGCGCTAAGGCTGGGGAATTAAGAGGAAAAAGAATGAAAACCCATGCCTTTTTTTTTTTTCTTACAAATGTTTACTACAAGGAGGACAAAACCCGGGTGGTGCCGGGTACACAACTCCGCCGGAACAGGGTGCCCAGGCGGGGAGAGCGGAGACCCAGGGCGGCCGGGCGGCAGGGCCGGCCCCTCAGCCACCGCCCCCTCAGCCACCGCCCCCTCAGTCGCCCCGCCCCGCCCCGCCCCGCTGCCGCCTGCGCGGCGGGTGCCTGCAGGGGGCGCTGCGGGGCGCGGCCGCGGCGGCGCTGTGCTGGCGCTGTGCTGGCGGCGCGGTGCCGGCAGGGGGGGCCGTATGGCGGCGGCGCTCCGCCTGTACCGCGCTGCGCGCCTGCTGCCGGCTGCTGCTGCCGCCACGGCCCGAGCCACGGCCCCAGCCCCGCGGCCGCCTGCGCGCCTCGCCTCTTCCTCCTCCTTCTCCTCCTCCTCCTCCTCCTCCTCCTCCTCCTCCTCCTCCTCCCCCCCCTCCTCCTCTGCTTCCCGCCGCTCTCCGCCGTCGCCCGCCATGCAGGCCTTCCAGTACCCCGAGGTGTACCGCGACGAGACCGCCGTGAGTACGGCGCTCGCTGGGGCAGCCCCTGGCGTGCGGCGGCCGCCGGGCCCCGGTGCGGGGCACGCGGCTCGCCATCCCCCGCGGGGCCGCCTCGGGGCGGGGGCTGCTGCCTCGGCTCTCGGGGCTTTGTTCGGCTCCGGCCGCGGAACGCCTGGCGCGCTCCCTGCAGAGGATCGCGGGTTTGTCACGCCCGCGGGCCGCGGCGGTTGCCGCGGGCTTGTTGGGGCGCGATTCGGGCCCTTGCGCCGGTGCCTCCGGGCACGTCCCGCGTGTGCGGGGCCGGCGGGGCCGGCGTGTCGGAGCAGCCGCCGCACGGCACATCCCGGAGCTTCGGTACCGCTGCGTGTGTCAGGGAAGCTCAGGCCTCCGCCCGGGCTGCAGCAGCGTCAGCAGAGGAACAAATAGGCTATTTATATAGGATGGCTTATCTGTAACGTAGTCCCATCTCGCTGTGTTCCCACCGTAACTGGATACACAGGGGATTACGGTATAAGTTTGGCTAAAATGCGTTCGGTTTTCTTCCGCAAAACGCTGTGCATTGGGCACCGGCCCGAGAATTATTTACATTGCGTTCAAACCAGTGTGTTTGCCGACGTGAGCCAAAGCTGGAAAAAACCTGAAGTATTTACTTTCGTAGTTGACTGAAGGGCTGAACTGTGCAAGTCCTAACAGCAGGTATCTAGTCTTGTTTTGTGTACTGGAGGAAGGAAGCAGATAAATTCAACCACGTTGATTAGTCTTTTGTGGTTTGTTTGTTTTCTTTGTTCGTTGTTTTGGGGGTGGACTTTTGATTTTTTTAAATTATTAATTGTATATATGCATTATGCACGTTTGTGAGCAACAGTAGTAGGGAGGGCTAGACCAGAGACAGTTTGTGTAGTCAGGAACCATATTTTGGGTACATTCAGTAATGGAGTTTTATAATTTGGCTTGAACACCTTAGGGGTCTTGGTTTGGTTGGTGGGGTGGGTTTTTTTTGCTTGCTAATCTGTCTTGTGGAAGGAATTTATGTTTATTTCACCATTTTTCTGGTCTTCTGTGTTCTTTTTTGAGGACTACTCTGCTGCTGTGGTGCCATCACCAAAGAATGGAATTAGCAGCTCACCTGGGAACAATCTCTTGGTTCTCTCTTTCTTTACTCCTTAGCACTGTATATTTTCGTGAAATTCGAACTGCTCTCCATCATGCTGACTATTATTCCTTGATGGATAGAGTTTGGTTGTGTGCATGTCTTTTTTAAAATGATTGTCTTTTTTAAATTCAGGTGTCAGATTACCATGGATGTAAAATAAGTGATCCATACTGCTGGCTTGAAGATCCCGATAGCGAGCAGACAAAGGTAAGCTTTCTGTGTTGGGAATGGCTGTTTTCACATGGTTCTCTTTTATAGGCTGGCTGCAGAGGTACTCTGTTTTTGAAGAATCTGCCAATACTTTTGGAAAACTTACATGGTGAACAGCAGTGTAGTTCATGTCATACCTCATGGCGCCAACAACGATGCCATTATCTTGTCTCTGTGTTCTAAACACTGGCATCTATGCAGTATGCGTGATGSTGTCAGGAAGATGATGAAGGGCAAGATCTCCGTGCAAAAATATCCTACAATATGGCTTTCCATTAGTGAGATTCCTTCTACATTCTCCTGCGTATGTGCTTACCTAATACATTTTCATGAGCCTGAGGTTGGTCAAGTAGAACTTACGGTAACTGTCAAGAGCAAGATAAAATATGTACAGTTAGGAGCTGATTCCCTGCTTCCAAATCTGTCAGCGTATATAAATACTTGTGGATTAAAAAGGTTTATTTGGGATCAGGTTTTAGTGAAAAACTCTGTCATGGATGTTAATGTTGAAAATGAGATATTTAGAAAGTTGGGAAAATTTTGATTTTTTCATTCTGGTATCTTTAAAAAAGAGTAAACATAGGACACTTTTGTGCCAGATTGAGAGAGATGTATGTGTGGGAGATATGGTTATGTCTTTCTTTTATAGATTCCTTACAGACACCTATTAAAGTGCTAGCAGTTCACAAACAAGTGCACGTAGAAGGGTGGAATTTTTTTGTAATTGGCATAATCAGGTGTTTTTGCAGTGAGAGTAGAGTGCAAATGGTGCTGTACCTGATCCATTGTAGTTTGCAGGATTCCATTAAGTCAAGTGGTTGTGTGGTTTCTCTCTGCCTTCCCTCCATTTCTTGCACCAACACTGCTTCTGTCCCTCCTTTGCATGGATATAACCATCACAAGGTGATGCTCTGGGAGGAAAGACTTTTGTGGATTAGTTTTCTATTGCCACACATGCTTAATCTAGTTCACCCTAAGGCCACATAATAGTTGGATCGAAGATGGTTCAAAAATGGGATCTTTCCTTTTCTAGCCACCCAAAATCTACTTTTAATTAGGTGAAAGTCAAATAGATCTAGAAGTTTTTCAGCCGGGTCATGAAGATGATCTCTTTATGTATGTGTGCAGTGCATTTATCTGCTACAAAAAAGAAGGTTATTGAAATCTGCAGGTGGCTAAGCAGGACTGTTTTGTGTCTGATGCACAGTCTTAGAATTGATAAAGCCGATCATCAAGTCACGTCGTCAATCTCCTGTAGAAAAGCTATAGTTCAAGAAGTATGCATTTCCATGTTCACAGTCTATGTGCTTTACTGTGTCACTTTTTTTTCCCCTGCTTGGTTGGAGCAGTGAGAGGCAGCTATAAGCAAACAAAACTCCTTCTCCCTTCTCTATGTAAATAAAAATGAGCCCCTGGTCAGATGGGGAAGTTCCTATCTTACTTTGGGGAAAGGAAGTGCAGAATGTGAGTTCATGCTCTGCTGCTGTTTGGCCATTGAGTTTTAAGACAGGTTGAGGAAACATCCCTGGAATAGTTGAAATGTGCTACACTGGTGAAACACTTCTAGTGGTGACATAGACCACAACTGCAAACCCACACTTTTACTGTTGTCTTGCATTTGGCTCAGTTGGACTTTTCAACTTCTTATTTTGTTGTAACACTTTGTGGGAAATAAGCTCTTTTTTAGCCTACAGCAGTCTTTTGCTGCTATGTCAGTCATATATAGTACCCTGCCTCACTGACATTATAGGCAGTAATGCTTAGCTTGTTCCAGATATAAGGGATGGACAAGTGATGAAAGAGCAGGGATTCATGGAGGGTTGGTTGTACTATTATGAACATGTGTATGTTTGAATTAAGAGTAGAACTGAAACTCTCAAATCTACAATTAAATGGATTTGTAGTTATAATAGACCAGTGTTTTGTTCACATTTTGATAAATTTTCCAATTGCACTTTGAATTTTTCTTTAAAATTTTTCTTTACACTAAAAAAGTAAATGCTAAGGGCAAGTCACAAGAAGTGTGATTAATTTTATTTTGTAATACTTAAGAAAGGTATGTGCTCTCTTGTAGGAGTTGCACTGAAGTACTCTTGACTGAAGATATATATATATATGTATATAGCAACTGTAAATACTTTGCAGACTAATAACAAAGACTGGTAATGTTAAAACAGTTTATATTCTGAGACTTTTCCTTGGAAAGTATACTGTCATTGGAATCATTATCTTGACAGAGTACCTTAGTAGAATGTAGAAAGCTGATAGGTTGTAAAAAAGCATGGTTAAAAAGAATTTGTGGCATGTGTTTCTCAGATGAAATTTAGTTAAACTGGTTTTTTTTAAAGTAACAATTGGCCTACTCAAGTAATGGCCAGACACTTCAGCCTCAAGTAGACAATCTCTGCTCTTAGTACAATGCTTTAGAAATTGTTTTGCTTTTCAAATTACCTTATTTTCTGAAATAGCCACAAGGAGTTGCCTTACTTGGACCTTGATTCTGTCCTTTCTTCTGCTGGCACAGTCTATCCTGGTTCAAGGCTTATGATACATTGTCAGATGCAAATATCTAGAGGTACAATAAAAATCTTTCTCTCTAGGTCCATGCAGGTGTACAGTTACTGTTAGCCCTGTAGCCTGGGTGGCATCTGTTTAGCTCAGTGTGGTGGATGGAGTTGTTTACTGTGAGAGCTTCTGCTGACATATGTTCCTATACTTTACCTAGAGCAATATTTCAATTATGTATTGCTATTTGAACATGAATGCAACTTCATGCTCAAAAGTGTGGAAACAGAAAGTTTCTAAACTGGACTGTCTTTTTCTCCGTAAAACTCCTTCCTTTTTCACACAACAATAGCATTCCCTTTTACAAATAATCTTGGAATATTTGATGCATACTAATTGAAAATGAGAAAAATATATTAAATTCCTGTAAAAGCAAAATTACTAGTGATTCAGTTGTGAGTGCTATAATTAGTATGTAAGCATGCTCTTGTGCAACAAGTGCTTGTAAGGAGAAGTTTGTGTCTCTTCTTTGAACACCACTAATGAAAGCAGATGTGGTAAGATGTGTCTGTGCACTTAAGAGTGAGTAACACACAGTTCCAGTGTACCCTTGCAGCTGTGTTGTCATTTTGGTGGTGTTACTGAGAGATGAAACAAAAGTTGTGTGCCAGTTTCTGTTCACTAAATGCAACTGAAAAGTGCTTTTGCCCATCCAGTACAATGGATGGTTTTATACATGTTTTTATAAGCCATCTTTTGTCTGAAAATGTCACAGCACTAGGAGAAGTTAGTTTATTTGTGTAGGATGCACTGTCTAGATTTTTCTGTATGTAGTCCTTGAAATTAATGTGTTTCCATTTAGAGAAAACCAATTCAGATACACATGATTCTTGGGTAGATTTGATTAAGCTCTTTCACCATCTGATGGGGGGAATGGTTATAGCAGTACAATGTGGAGGCTGCAGGCCGCTGACCACTGGGATGTGCTGTGCACATATTAATTCTTCACCTGAAGAATTAATATGTGACTGAACACTTATAGCAGCTGGTAAATGTGTGCCGGGTACTCTTGTCTTTACAGCAGCTGGCTTTTCTGAAGGTCTGTGAAGCACAGGTTGTGCAGTGTGGATTGTAGCCCTGGTGTTCCTGTGGGTCATGCCCTGCGATGAAGTGTAACTCGGATGTTTCAATGCGTTGATCTGATTGCTGTGTGACAGATTCAGGACAGGTAGAAACAACAGCCTCCTTCAAAGCAGCTGGGAAAGASACACGTGTAAGCAAGAGATGAGTGGACATGGTTTCATGCTGGGGATGAGAGGCTGGAGTCCGAGGGTGATACTGCAGCTGTCACTGTGACATTTGGCTGTGAATTACAGCCACACATGGTGTCCTGTCCTACCTACTTCGTGTTAGAGACAGGAAAGCCTGCACGTCTGCTTGTTGGCAGCTTTGATTCACCTTAACATACTTAGGTATTAATTTTATGTTAATATACCATGCTATAAATAGGCATGGTGAAACACCAGCAGAGTTCCATGTTTTCCGTGCATGCCATGGGAGTGGCAATCTCTAACAAACAGCTGGAGTAGTGTCAGAGACTGGAATAGTTCATGCCTTAAACACTGATATAAAAGTTTTGCTCATTGTAGCAGAACTGTGTGAAAAAACCCACCCCTCCCTAAAGATGCCTGACTGAAACTTTGGACTGAAAGTTAAACTGCCAAGATTAGATAAAGGGAAACCCATGATTTAACCATCTCAGACCTGTGGAGAGCTAGACAAGGCTGAAAACCAGCAGCTGTGCTGAGAATCTTCCCTGGCTGGGAGTGGGGGAGACCATAGTCTGCAGACCCAATTGCTGGGAGCAGCTTTGCACAGATTTACCCCCCAACCGAGGTGGGGGGAGCAAGTTTCGCTACATTGTAAGCTCTGCTCGGGGCAGTGAACCTATCCTCCCTTATGCACACTGGCTGTGGAACCCCCAGCCCCGGGAAGGCCACAACCATGGGACATTCACGTGAGAGGCAGCTGAGGGGGCAATCTAATCCAGAGACCCCCCGAAGTGCCCCCCAGACTCATTGCTGAGGCCTTGCACCACAGGACTRTACGTGATGCAAAGTGATGCAACAGATCCAGAGTCTGTTGTAAGAGACAGTAGCAAACTTGTCGCCCCGGGGGGGGTGTGCCTGGATTTTCCTACCTACCCTGAATGTATATTAATCCATGGAAGTCTACATTTCTTGGGGGACCTTCACCACCACAAAGACCAGATGGAGAGGATCAACAGAATATTGTTGGGATCCATGGAGTAGTGATGTTTTGTCTTTCTGTCCCCCCACCTCTTTTTCTATTTCTTTCTCTTCCTTTTTCTCTCTCTCTCATATCTACTATCAAATAAAATCCATACTGTTGACACTGGTATATGGTCTCATTTGCACCTTAATTCAGGCAGAGAAATTTCTAAATGATTTTAATAACCGGACTGTAACAAGTAGTAATGGTTTTGATCACTGTCCTTAAGTGTTTGTGATAGGGAACTGGAGTGTTTTAAAGMAACCAGACTTCTCAAAGTTTTCAGAGACTGGGTATTTTTGCCTTTTGTAACTAAGAACTGATCTATGGACAGTACTTTGGGCTTCTCATGGAATACTGGCTGGGACTAATTCTGTGTGTTGTGTTAGTAAGAACAGATGATGCACATAACGTTTTGTATCATCTTATAGCCCTTCCCAGCTCCTGAAATGATTGTGCAGTCTGTGACAATATTTACCATTTAAGCAAATATAAAGAGAGTTTTTAAAAGCCTGGGGTGTTTTTTGGGGTTTTTATTCTGGTTTGAGGGGGTTTTTTTGTGTTTCTTTGGTTTTTTTGGTTTGTTTAGGATTTCTTTGGTTGTTGGGTTTTTGTTTTGTTTTGTTACTTGGAATTTTCTTAAGGGGAATGACAGGAATGTCTTGTCTTTTGGCTGGTTGCCCCAGTGCATGCCCTGAAGAGACCTTATTCAAGATATAAATTGAGTTTTATTACGGTATTGTGGCATAATGCAAATAAGTATGTAAGATTTGTCATGTATGACACTGCACAACCTATATAGGGGGAAGGATGTCTGTGATGCATTGCTTCTGAAAATGTTTCCTGTAGAAAACATCATTTCTGCTTGAGTTCATATTTTTGGGGGGGGATTGTTTTCTTCCAGGCATTTGTGGAGGCTCAGAACAAGCTTACAGTACCCTTTCTCGAGCAGTGTCCTGTCAGAGGACTGTTCAAGGAACGAATGACTGAACTCTACGATTATCCTAAGTACAGCTGCCACTTCAAGAAAGGAAAAAGGTATGTAAAGAATGTCTTTGTAGGCAGTGATGAATGTGAAGCAAGTGAGAAGCAACTACTAATTAGGAAGACAAAATATAAATTATATTTGTATTTATTCCTTTATAGTTGGGGAGTAGGAAAAGTAAGCCAATCTTAACATGCGTGGTTGCGTGATGCAGAGCACAAGATGCTTGACTGTCTCCAGTTCCCAGTCGTATTATCTTCTTCTTCTTTTGTTGTGTTTTCTTTTTATAGGAAGAATTGTGAGTTTATCAGAACTCAGACAATATTGTAGAATAATTGTTGTGAAAGTAAAGCTTTGAGGAGTTCCTTTCAGGCTTGGTCACTGTCAGTGTAGTTAAAGGCTCATCCTCCTGAAAATAGCATGAGTCTGTCATGTGCAGTTTGTTCCAAATATTTGCTAGAATACTGCTCTTATGTTGGTCATTCTTTGAGTAGCTGGTAGGCTTTTTTTGTTTAGTCATAGCCAGTGAAAAGCAGTGGGAATTCCCTTGTGAAAAACTGTTCCTGTAGCTGCAAGGGATAAGAGAAAAATCGTTTGGAGGACTTACAGCAACTGATGCAAAAAGATCTGTCTTCTGGGAAACAAAGAAATCCTGCTATATTCCAGTGCCTAGCCTACTTGTGTCCTTGTTTTAATTCTGTGACTAGGTGAAGAGATGGTGTTTCCGTGTCTTACCCAAGGTCTGGAGACTACAGCTGCTGTCGAATTTTATGTGACGCCTTTTAGAAACACTAACAAGCTTCTAGAGAAAGRGAGTAAAGGAATGAAACTGGTATTGACTTAATAACATCTAGAGATTGTTTTAGGAGTTGAAACAGAGGTGGGGCAAACAACCAGCCACTCTTAATCCTGGGAAACACAGATAACCTATTTCAATATTTTCGATTTGTTCTATCCTTGTTGAGTGGGCACCCAAATGTGCCAGGTATGTGTTCACCATCATCCACAGATGACAAGAAAGAGTAGAGAATATCTCATTGCCTTAAGATTTCTCCATAGATACTGAGAGAGATTTGTTTTAGTGGTCTCTGCTGTGAGGAAGGCACAGATACTTATTACAAAGGGAGGGAAATTCTGTACTTTGTGGAGTTTTGTGAAAGTGTATTGGGTGAACTCAAGCTGATGGTGATTTAAATTGCCATGGATGTGGCACAGCACATCAGTGTATATAGGTGTGAGGTTTAAGCCCAGAAGCAGTGGAGCTGTTCAGGACAATGCTGCATGTGGGGACATATGTATGCCTTATTGAGTGAGTCAAGCAAAGCTTCTAAGTTTGTATGTGATGTTCATGCAGATGTAGCAGGTGACAAGGTCTGGTCAGTGACTGCTCTGCCTTCTCTGACCCACTCTCCCTGTGCAGTGCAAACATGCCTGGATGTGGTTATCTTCAGTGCTGTCAAGGCTTAATCCTGTAGAAGTGCTCATGGCAGTGATAAATGCAGTCTCTACTAAGAGATGAAAATTCTTAATTTGATGCAGCTGACTGTCCTCCAGGAAGAACATTTGTGCCAGGAGCTTGATGTGCTTGTAATATATGACACTTTACTTTGATTTTAATAGATGTCTTTTTCTATACTCTGTTTCTTGGCATGTGCTGGACTTAAAGCAGTTTAAAAATTATACAGAAAATACCTATATTGTGGTGTTTGCAGTGGTCAAGATGCCTCTACCAATTTAAATAACACTAAGTAAGGTGTGGGGGAAGAAACTATTCCATATGAAGAATTTTCTAAACTTCCCATGACACTTAAAAATTCTTAAATTTAACTACTCCAGTTTTCTGATGAAGAATAGCTGCTATAGGACGGTGTCTGAAGAGTTGTTCTGTAGAATCTGCAGAAAGGAAAAGTGCCCAGGGAGATGCTGTGTCTGTCTCATTGTTTGACCTTTGCTTCCCAGCTTGTTGCCCAGCATTGCAGAGGTGAAATTGGGAAGAAAATGCATGGTCAAACAGAAAATTACTCTTCTTTTTCTATTTCTTTTAATCTTTCAGTTTTGCACTTGCTGAACATTATTTTTACTACTTTGAACATATTACTAGCTGAGATTGTTAACCGGGCCTTTGTGAGTATAGTTTCCCCGTCTGGCTTTACCAAGTTCCCATGTTTGTATCCAAGTACTGGTCAGTCTTAGAGAATATATGAACTTATTTTTAGGTTTGAATGTTGCTCTGTAAATTCCCCTGTTCCCCCAGGTGAAGCTGCTGTCTGGCTTGTTAAGTCACGTTTGTGTAGTAAAGCTCTATGAAGGAAGAAAAGTGTAGTATGTCTGACTTGCGTAGAATAGGGGTAATTTTTTCTTTGAGCTTTGTAGTGTCTTATGATGTGAAGAGCATCACTCACTAAAGACAATTCTGTAATTATCTGCTTCTATAACTTTTCCAAACACACACATTTTTGGGGACATTGGTAAATACAGATGAAACAGTTTTGGTTCTGTTTCATTTGAACATAAGTCTGCCACCCAGTACGGATTGAAAGCAACTATATGAATGACAAAGCTGAGAACATAAGGGATGGGAACCTGTGCCAGTACTTGTAACAGAGAAATGCTGCAGCTGCCAGAGATGTTTAACATAGACAGTTATGTGGAGTTTATAGTATACTTAGCATTCTTTGAAATGCACTGTGGCAAATGCAGCTTTTATTTTTAAAAGATGTTTTGGATGCATTCTACAGTCTCTAGCCATGATTCCTACTCTACTGTGAAACTTGTGCTTCCCTTACCTGTTTATCTGTCTTTTGTTTGCTTCATGACAATCTCGTACAACTTTTTTGTGCTTGCCTAACTGAAAATCGGAGTTCTTTCTACTTATTTTTCCCTCTTTTGTTCTTTTAGGTATTTTCACTTCTACAACACAGGGCTCCAGAATCAGCGAGTTTTATATGTACAAGACTCCTTGGATGCCGATGCCAAAGTTTTTCTTGATCCAAATAAGCTTTCTGATGATGGTACTGTGGCCTTACGAGGTTAGTGAGACAGCAGTTCCTGCTGAGTAAGTCTCAGTCTTCAGCAGAAGTTGGAAATTTAATCAAAGTAATCACCGATAGCCATATGTGGATTTCTGTGGTGTTTCAGAAGGACACTTCTAAATCTACATTGTGTCCACAATTAACTTGGTTCAGTTTCACAATGCTTTTTTTCACAACTCTGTAATAGGTTTCCACTGAAATATGAACAGCTCTTGAGGCTGTCCATAGCAAGGAAAAAAAGTGTATGTATTTATATTGGTTAGTTCTCTTAAAATTGTATTTTGCATCTTTAACACAAATCAGGAAGTTAAAGTAAGAGACTGTGAAGGAACATAGTGTTAACTTTTATGAGAGTCACAAAATTGCTTGTGTTCACTAGGGCTGTCACTTCTCTTAGCTGTCCATGTTCCCACTCCCCAGTGGCTTATTGTAGAAGCAGACTCTTGAACCCAGAAGTCCTTTAAGTCTGTTCAAGGCCAGTTAGTAAAAACAGAGGACAGAATTAGTGAATGTTTCCCTAAGGGTGACCTAGTTGAAAAGAATCAGTATGGTTGTTTTTAATGAGAAGTCGTGCCTTAATCTGTGGATGTAAGGAATTGGGTTCATATAATCTCTGTGTCTTCCTAGAAGTCTTATGGGAAAGTCTCCTTCCAAATGCACTTAGAAAACCAAGAGTTGTGTAACAAGAGGGAAAATTCCTGATGTTGATAAATACTTGATTTAAGGGCAGGGAAAGGAAGAACTGATGGGCTGTCAAAGTGGATATCACCAGTAAAGCTCTATCAGGAACTGTGCCAGGACTTAAAGTGTTCAGTATGTTGATGCATACTAAAAGAAGGGGTGAAGAGTGAGGCAGCAGAGTTTGGTGACAATACAAAGTTATTCCAGGCTGAAGGATGGATGAAGAGCTGCAGGAAGGCCTTAGTAATAATGGGTGGGCAATAAATTAAAAAGTAAAAGTCTCTGTGCAGGTAAGTTAAGTGATGCTCGGGGGGAAACAATCCTAACCTCATTTGTGGAGGAATGGATGGAATGAACTCTTGGGCTGACCATGACCACTTGGGAACAATGCTTGGCGTGTAATACATAGTTCCATGAAAATGTCAACCTGGTTCGCAGTAGAAGCCAAACAAGCACATCAAATATCAATTTATTTATCAGGAAGAAATTTATCCCTGGAAGCATTCAAGAGATGAGTCTATGTGACACTTATTACTAAGATTTAGTTGACAAGGTGGTGATCAGTCAGATGGTGAACTCGTTGATTTCTGAGGTCTTTTCCAACCTTCATGATTCTATGGTTCTATGAAATAGAGAACAAAACAGAAGACACCATTAGATTAGCAACCCAGGAGTTTATACTGTAGCATTGAGTACTAAATCGAGTTTCAGTCTTTTCAGCTCAAAAGAGACTCTGAAATACAGTTTGGAGGAGGGCAGTAGAAGCAATCAAGGGTGTGGAGCAAAGATCAGAAAAAATTGAGTGTGCCTGAATCAATCAGCTTGGAAAAGGGACAATTTAGCAAGGATATTCTAGAGGTCTACAGAATCGTTTGTGGCATGCAATAGCATGGAGAAAGGGAATAAGAGTTGATTAGTCATTTTTTCTATTACAAGAGTGAGAGAATAATCAAACAAAAGCAGTGGGAGTCAGGTCCAAAGCAAACAGAAGAAGGTGATGGTTCGTGCTGCAAGACGTAGATTTGTAGAACGCCTTACCAATGGATGATGATGGTGGAAAAAGGCAAGCTGGACGCAGTCAAGGAGAAGGGAAGCATTGAGGAATATTAGCCAGCTACTGCATGGAAAAGAAGTCTGCTGAGCTAAAAATGGTCAGAGGTGATAAGAATATTTGAGGGAAATATTACATGTGCTTGCATTGTTCTTGCATTTATTCCAGCATTCTGYTCTTGTTGTGCTTGCATTCCATGGTATCAGTACAGGCTGGGGATTGAACAGATTGAGAGCATCCCTGCTAACAAAGACTTGAGGTGGATGAGGGGCAGGCCATGACCTGCCCATGTGCACTCACAGCCAAGAAAGCCAGTTGTATCCTGGGCTGCATCCAAAGCAGTGTGGCCAACAGGGTGAGGGAGGAGCTTCTGCCTCTCCTCTCCACTCCACTCTGGTGAGACCGCACCTGGAGTGTTGCATCCAGCTCTGGGTCCCCCACTGCAGAAAGGACATGGACCTGTTTGAGCAAGTCCAGAGGAGAGCCATGAAGATTAGAGGGCTGGAGCACCTCCCCTATGAACGAAAGGCTGAGAGAGTTGGGATTATTCAGCCTGGAAAAAAGAGAATGCTCTGGGATGACCCTATAGCAGCCTTCCCATACCTTAAGAGAGCCTACAAGAAAGCTGGAGAGGGACTTTTTACCAGGGCATGTAGTGATAGACAAGGGGGAATGACTTTAAACTGAAAGAGAATAGGTTTAGATTAGATATTAGGAAAAAGTTCTTTACTGTGAGGGTGGTGAGGCACTGGAACATGTTGTCCAGAGAAGTTGTAGATGCCCCATCCCTGAAAGTGTTCAAGGCCAGGTTGGACAGGACTTTGAGCAACCTTTGTCTAGTGGAAGGTGTCCCTGTCTATAGCAAGGGGATTGGAACTAGACAATCTTTAAGGTCCCTTCCAACCCAAACCATTCTATGATTATATGATTGTTCTTACTTGTGTAGGCATCACATTGTGGTTATTCCTGAGGACAGCTAGATGGAATTTTGTTCTGAATCAGAATGGCCACTCTTATGTTCTTATGTGGAAGAACATATTAGTGTGGCACAGTGGTGCCTCAAAACTATCATGTCTATGAAATGCAACTTAACAATAATTCAGTCTTTTCACCTGAGTTGATTTGCAAGAGTAAATTTGATCCTTTTCACTATGGTGGAAGCTCTTCTTTATTCCTCACAGTTGGATAAAGTGAAATATATATCACAGATCTTAGCTGGGAATACTGGTGATTAATCCACTTGYGTGCTAGTGGCAAAAAAGTTTTCCAGTTACTTCAGTTTTCATGGGTTTGTAGGGTCTAGTTTTCAGTGACTCAATTTTTAAGTAGTATTTATGCTACGTCAGGATACATAGCTTGCATCTCAGTTTCTGCTGGCTTCTTTGGTACTGTTTCTCTCTTAAAATACCATTTTTAGGTTCTCTACCTGTGTGCATTTTCATTTTCCAGCTCTTCCTCCCATACTCAGGAAGGTAGAAGAAATGTGATTCAAACCATAATTCAGATGTTGGACATAAGTTACATTACTGGACATGGATACGTACTGAGTATCCATGCCTAAACTTGGACCTGTGAACTAATTGAGAAGTTCACAGAGRCTGGAAAAGTGCTGGGAATCCCAAGTAATAGCAGAAGTAGTTACTTGCACTGTTTTTTAGAAAATAAACCTTCTCTCAGTGTTTGGTGAACCATTCTTTTAACTAATATCCCAATTTAATCTGTCTTCATCTTGTTTGTTTCCAATTTCCTAGGTTATGCATTCAGTGAAGATGGTGAATACTTTGCATATGGCCTGAGTTCTAGTGGCTCTGATTGGGTTACTATCAAGTTTATGAAAGTAGAAGGTCCTGAGGATCTCCCAGATACATTAGAGAGAGTGAAATTCAGTTGCATGGCATGGACCCATGATGGAAAAGGCATGTTCTATAACTGCTACCCAAAACAAGATGGGAAAAGTGATGGTAGGTATGACTGTACTAATGGCATGCTATGTGGAAGCAAAATGACTTTTCAAGTAAATTGGTGAAACAAATAATTAGTTCTGCAAATTTATACTGAAATAATTAGCTGTACTAGTTTATACAATTAGAGATCAGACGTGCATCAGATCTTGTATGGCCGAAGCCTATGCTCAGTTACTGTGAGTTACTTCTTATCTACCTGACCCTCTTTTTCTMTTAAAAGTTTGCTGCTCGTTTTCTTTTTCCCTGGAATGATTTACTTAGCTTTCATATGGGGTGTTATTGGCTGGTGACAGCTTACTTAGATCTTTCCCGTCATGCATTTGTGTGGGCATAGATGAACTGGTTTGGGAGATTGACCTGGTGAATAGCAATGTGGGGTATAAGTATTTTGTTATTCAACCAGATTAATTCATGGGTGGTTCACAGCAAAGCAACACAAAATATTTATGGTAGCAAAATTCAAGGAGCACCACACAAAGTGGAATAAATTGCTGAGGAGCGTCAGTGGGGAAGGAATTTAGCAGCTCTTATCATAAGGCAGAGCTACTGAAAAATTTCTTCTGGAGATGTGTTCTTCAGTAAACTCTAGAGAGCCTGAATTGTGCCTCTGTATTTGCTTTTGAAGCCTATCATTTTGYTAGACTTGCAAGATAGATACCAACCTTGTTTTGTTGAGATTTTTTTTTACCTCCTGTTTGTAGTTCAGAAACTGAAGTGTTAGAAAATGTTACAAGAACGAAATTTAAAAAAAAATCAAGTGGCATCTCATGCAGTGCTTCAAAATACATCACTTTTATATTTTCAGCAAATGGAAGTGTGAAGGTTTCTCAGAATGCTGATTAGCAGCAAATCTCCCCTTAGTTGCTCAGGGTGGAATGGAAATGAAAACATCGTTACAGGGTGGCAGGAATTGTTGTTTTTCTAGAAAGCAAGGCTTGAAAAGGTAAATCTTCAAATTTGGAGAAGGTATTATCAACAATAAAAGGAAAGGGTAACTGAACAGGTTTCCAGCATGAAGTTTTCTTTTGTTCCGCAGGAGGGTGTTTGTTTGGACTGGAATGGTTGTAGCTTGGAACCTTTCCTAGTTCTCTCTTCTGAATTTCCCTTTTTTATGCAGAGGGATACAGAAGCTTCTAAGGGTTTCATATGATTGTTGTTGGATTTCTTTGAGAACTTACTGGTTTAAATATCTGCATTTCACTAGGCACTGAGACCTCCACTAATCTGCACCAAAAGCTGCATTATCATGTGTTAGGAACTAACCAGTCGGAAGATATCCTATGTGCTGAATTTCCTGATGAACCAAAATGGATGGGTGGAGCTGAGGTATGGTAAACATCCTGCAGCTTATCATTATCATGTTCAGTTTTTCAGATTCTAACAACTGATAGTGGATATTAATTGGAAAATATTTTGTTGAAAGAACACTTTTTATTAATGTTGTAGAGTTGACAGTTAAACTAAGAATCATTGATTAAGAATTCCTGAAAATAAGGCTGCCTAGTTTGCTTTAAATCACTCCTCCAGCCTGCAATGACGCAATCATATACCCTTTTTCTTCACTGAGGTCATTCTGCCTGATACACATTCCAAGACAGAGAAGGATCATTTGATGGACAATGTGCCACTGTTCTTGTTTCTTCTTGGTCTGTGTTTAGCCCCAGCTTCCACTCCTGCACAAAAAACTTATTATAATCAGCATGTACTCTCTGCCGTGTATTTTTTTGGTTATATTTATTTTTGTGATGTCTTCCCTGAAAAATAAATATGTCTACTCTGCTTAATTGAAGAATGGAGATATACAGGTCAAAATCTGTTAATACTGCGTGTACAATTGGAGAATTCTTAAGTTTCCCTACAAGAAGTTTTATCAGCACAAATATGGTACAGACTGTTATTGGAAATGGAACCAGTGACTGCTGCTGGAATCGATTTCTTATGCTTATTTTGTTGAACTACTACTATATAATGCAAAGGTCCAGTGAACCTTTTGTAATTAATGTGTGTTTTATTCTCTGTTATATTTAGCAGTGCTCAATTGAGTGCGCTGTTCCAAAGTGCTGTTGAAATGTAGTGATGGTCATTCCATTTATCAGGGAACTGATGTTTTTCCAGTGGATAGACCTGTTGTAATACTTTGTACTCTCCTGCCTACTATGTTAGATCAGTACATTCTGTTTCTATATAGGTCTCTTTTGGTCTGATGCTTTTGACAAATATGAAGTGTTTTTACCCTGATTTGGGGTATTCAGTTCCTAGAAATACTTTTCTCTGAGAGCAGCACTTCTGAAAAATTTGATCATCAATCTGTGTCACTTTTCAACACATTAACCCATGAAAATGTTAGGGATGTCTTTTCTGTAGGCTGACAGAAAACAAAGGTTCTTTCAAAGCATTTGAACAGTGGGATTTAAAATGAGACAGTGAGTGAGAATGTGAAGGGCTTCCCAGCAAAGTGATAAGATTGAGCTTTCTCTAACAAATCAGAATTTTCTGTAGGTTCTGCAAATAACCCCAACCTTTTTTACACAATCTCATATATTCATGAATCATTACTTTAGCAACTGACCTGAGCATCAATGTAAACCTGAAAGTGGGACTTGGGTTTTTTATTTTTTTGCTGTTAAAAAACTAGTCAATTCTGTTGAGTTTAACTGGCAATAAAATGGAATTTGGAAATCGTTATTCTTATTTTTCCCTAGTTCCATAAATAAATGGGCTTTGTGTTGGGCACAGATGTATCCACTGATTCACATGAGTGATGCATATTATTATTATTGTTATTCCTTTCCAGTATCGTGAGCTAGAGTACACATGTTGTTTYGGAGGCAAATTCATTTTCCATGGCAGGGAGGATTGTTGCAGTCTGATTCATTAGAGTCTTGCTGCAGAACAGGGAGGTAAAGGAATGTAGTGCAGCTATGAGTTATGAAACCATTGGAGTTGGAACAGCCCCTTAACTGTTGTGGAAGTGGGGAGGATTGTAAATAGGGAAACACCTCCATACTGTTGGCTCCTGTTTAATAAATTTATGTCATTGAATGGTATGGCTGCTTATGACATGTTTTTTGACCTCTAGGAGGCATAAACTTTCAGAGATGTTGGTATTTAAGAATAAATGCTATTTTAAGGAGGAGTGGAAAAGCAGAGAACCACCTCAGTAAATAATCATTAACTTTTCAAAGTGAGAGTACTTTAAAACAGCTGATATTCTGGGGTTTTGCTGTGAGCTCCAGCTGTAAAACATGGCTCTCTTATACTGATGCTAAGGAAAAATGGTTTTTAATGGTTAGGCAATTAAAAAAACCCAACAAAACCAACCAAAACAGTGCAATTGCAAAATGCGGTTTCATCCTTGTGCAGTAGGTGAAAAATCTTCTTTTTAGGCCATTCCAACAAGTTTTTGGGTCAGTTTTTCTAAATGTTTGAGAAAGTGGAAGACCACAAAGTAATGAGGGAAAAATTAAAATATCATTAGTCAAAATCAAATTATATGGCTTTTTGGTGCTGTCCTAAATATGCTTCCTTGGTGCTAGTATGCTGCTATAGATTTTAAAATACAACTTTGCACAGCTCAGCATGTTATAAAATGCATGGTTTAATGTGTTCTGTCAGATAAATTAAAAAATGTTTGTATTTTACCAGCCTTGCTGGTCCAGCTAGGCAGAGACATTTGAGTTCTCTCTGTGTTTTACACAAGCTTCAGTGGAGACAGTTGGGTTATGGTGTGGGTATTCTAGTCTCAAGTACCAAACCTTTCTCTGTGGTGGGGGCAGAGTTGAACTTTCATACTCAGGTTTGAGCAGAATTTGCAGGTCTTGCAACCATTGGGCCAAGGAARAGAAATACCTCGCTTGCGAGTGAAAAGCCCCTGACAAGGAGATCCCTCAAAGCCTACAGAAATAATAATGTTGCCATGATGCTTCAGAAAAAATAATCTCAGGTGCACTGCAGGGAGTTAGAGTGGTGTGTACTCTCAATTGAGGTAGGAAACTAGGTCACTCATAAGGACAAAAGAGGGTTGTATAAAATTTTGTCAGCTTAATATATTTACGAGACAATATGCAAGAAAATAGCTTCAGGGTTTTTTTCCTCATTATACATTCAACACCAGCCCCAAGTATGCTTGATTTTAGCAAAATCTGTGGTGCTGAAAATGGTGTTGGCAGAGAAATATAGATGCATTTCCAGGTCTTTACTTGAATGGAATTGTTTGTGAGGAAAAAATCTGTTTATTGTTAGTCAGATATGTAAGTTTTGAATAAGAGACTATCAAACCTTTTCATTAGTCTAGAAAAAGCATGTGCGTTTCTGGTACAGATTCTAGAGTGGTGGGAGAGTTGTGAAGACCAGGGATGGAGTTAATTGAATCACACCCCAGCAGAGGGCAGTCTGGTATGACGATTTTTAAAACCTTGGTAATGTCATAGGTACTCAGGGAAAACAGGACCTTCCCATGCTTCTCTGTTTAAGTGGCATGTTCTGGCTTCTTCTCCAGACTGACTGAGCATATCTCTCTTTCACAGACAGACTGTTATTCTCAAAGTTAAACAATAAGTTATATAACAGTCTTTCACAGTTGGTAGTGCTAAAAGTCCCTATGGTACCAGCAGGGAAGTAAACAGAGGAGAAAGGAGCGGGCGAGGGGAACCCTCCTATCCCAATTCTGTCAGCAGTAAAACAACTACAATTTTTCATGTTGTCTAACAAAAACTGKGCGCTGTCTCTGAATTGACAATTACTTTTTTTTAATTTTTGATTTTATATTTAGAGCTGTCAGTTAACATCAGTGGTTCTAAACCAGGGAGGTGATCTTGCAAATGAAATTCAGAGCACAGAGGAGTAAGCTGTGCCAGATGTGTGCTGCCTGTAGTTCTCACTGCAGGAACATTGAAGCATGCACAGGGGAAGAGTGAGCAGCATGAAGGGGAAGGGCTGAAAACATTGTAAGTTTGCTCAAGTGAAACACCGCTGGATAAAACGGCTGTGGGAATTTTTTTAAAGCCTTACACTGTCTTAGTCAAGGCCTAGTGTGAATATCTTCCTACAGCCCTGGCAATAGGCCTGGAGAATTTTCCTATTAAGAAAGAGGCAGGTAATCATGGCTTCACATGGGACTGTGGTAGATGATAATCTCTTACATAGCTGGGTTCCAGATGCTTTGGTGCTTTCATTGCTCAAAAACAAGCTGAAAGTCACAGTAAAAATTGTGTGTGATGTTTGTCACCCCAGAAGGCTACTGATTTTATTTTGTGCTAGACTTAGAAAAGAGAATGCATGTAAATATGCACGTACCTATTGCTGTGTTCCTCTTCTGAACAAAGCTGCCTGGTATCCTGTTGGAATTGAAGCAGTCATAAGCACAATTATCTGGGGTCAAAACCCCACTTCTCTGGCTTTGGTAGGGCTCCTTCAACCCCAAATTTAGCAGAGGCTCCAAAGGGTATGGTCAGAATAGAAATGCTCTTTATACTAGCACATTGTATCTAAAATCCAAGAATAAAAACACAGCTGGAATAAGGAATTTGAATTAATGGCCAAAGCAAGTTGTCTTACCTGGGGAGTGGGTGGATAGAACACATCAGAATGTTGTTTGCATATAACTATGTCTGTGTCCTGCATAAAATGTCAGGCCTGCACCTCAGAATGTAGGAAGTGGATTCTGAGGGACCAGACCCTGAAATTACCCATTCCTCTGATCACTCATCATTAGGGCTTCTGAAACCTACTTGATTAAAGCAGTACTCTGCAAATAGAAAACAAAACAAAGCCTTTACAGTCTGAGAGCAGCAGCTTCAGGTGGCTTGGATTGTGCATATAGTCCCAAGAGGTTGGTTTGTGAGAGAGAGTTCTTGCCCCAATCCTGAACATCTCAAAAGGCTGCAGGAACATAAAATGTGATAGGAGCTTTTTGCAAGCTTCAGTGACTTTCTGGCACCACTGCAAAGATGATATCAGAACATAGCTTTATGTTCTGTTCATTAAAAAAAAACCAACAAACCAACACCACACCCCACAGCCCCCCCCCCCAGTAAAAAACCATAAAAAACACCAACCCTTTACAATAATTTTATTTCATGAAAAAACTGTTTCCTATTCTAGGAAGGAAAACAGTTTTGATTTTTCTAATAAAAAGTGAGATAATAAAAGTGGATTTTGAACGGCTGGGAGACTACAGTGGGAGTTCTTTGTCATCATGCAAGCAGATCTTTGTGGCACGGGAGCATGTGCATATCTGTGGTATTAGAACACTTGAGGCTGTTCAGACAGTGTAATTGCTCTTTACTGGCCAAATGTTTCAGTGAATAATTTTTTTCTCTGTAGAAGGCATGKGCTTTGTGGATTTTTTTGCTTAATATTTTCCTTTGTTCATGTGATAGAAAGCTTTAAAATACTCATAAATAACAAAAGAGGTAATTTCTGCATCAAGCGAAAGGTTCTTGCATGTAAATTCTTCATAGTCGAGCCATATCCAGGGTCAGTGGTGGTATGCAAAAGTCTTTGTGCAGCATATATCTAAAGTTAAAGAAGTAGCTGCTGTCATGAGTCTGTTTTATTGTGGTGGTTGGGTGCATTCCTAAGTAAGTATTTTAAAAAAAAATCTAGTCAGTTACTCTGGGTGGGTTTAAGCTATTACGTCCACAGCATATACTGAAAATTGTAACAGTGTTAAAATGCAGTTTATTGATGGCAATGAGTTTTTAGTTCCTAGTTATTAATGCCATGCATTGCATGGTTACATCTTTATTGCCACATGTCTTTCTTTTTCTGGATGATTTGGTCTTCCATGGCTGGATACATGGAGTTCAGTTAGTAATTTGACCTTTTGGCTCTGTTGGAAGGCTCTGATTCTGTCTCTGATTTTTGTGAAGTTTGATTTTTTAATTTTTTTTGGACATGATTCATTTGCTGTGCTTCATTGGAAATGCATTAGATTGCAATGACAGTGCTCTGTTTCGTATGCAAAAGGTACCAGTGCATGAAGAGCAGTAGTTTGTGAAATAACTGCCGATGCAGATCAGGTTGTAGATTATCATAGTGTTAATACCTGCAGTTAAGAAGAGAGTTTCTTTTCCTCAACACAGGCATATTATCTAATAACTGAATTTTACTTATTTAATTTATGCAGTGGTTAGTTTTTTCCCACCTTGATAACAAAAAAGGGCAAAGGCAGTAAAACTTTCAATTTATTATCTAAAAAGGAATGATGTGTATATAGTTGCCTTAATATAATACTATGCACYCAAAGGACCCCTATTTGTGAACTAAATACAGAGATTCCTTATCCTGAATCTAGCAGTGATGACTGTCCAGGTAGTGTTCACAGAACTTGCATTAATATTCACTGTTGGCATGCACATGACTTGAAAGTAGAGCACTCTAATAGCTTTCCTATTGACATTTTATTTCAGTGATACATAAAGCCAGGAAGTCTAAAAACCGGACAGCTTTCTCCTGTTCATTCTTTTTTGTTGTTGTTTGTTTAATTATGTATGAATTTTTGGGCTGAAATCTGCTGCTGCTGCTGCTAGACAAAATATTTAACTTTGCTTTTGCTGTGGATCCTCATAATCCTTTGGGGTTCCTTATATGGCTTRTATAATGAATTAATTGTATTTTGTAATGAAAGAAAATATTTAAGTGGTTAGAAGATTCTATTTACTAMTTAGGCTTTAAATAATTGTTCTTATATTGATACTCCCTGATTTCTTGAGGTTACAGRTAAACTTCATCTCTCAATTTTTTTCTAAGCAGTGATTACTTTTCATCAAAATGGAGAGAACAGGTGACATTGAAACAAAATTGCTAGGAAAAAAAAGAACCCACAAAAAATACTCCACTATAAACCAAAATTCCCATGTAAAGATTTTACTTTAAAGGTTTTGATGCTTGAAAGAACAAATAAAATAGTACTTGGGAGTATAACTATCTTAATGACACTGTTGCGTATGTTGGTATGGTGTAATGATGGTCATAAAAATACTTAAGAAATAAGAGATGTAACAAACTCAAAATTGCTAAGTGACCAAATGGCAATAGTTAAACGAAAAGCTTCATATMAACATCAGCTCTTTGAAATAATCCTTCCTTTACTAGTCCTGAGTTAGGGGTTAGTGCTGTGTTATGCCGGTAAAATCATTCTTATGCTGAAGATTTTTAAAAGCTGCGGTTGAAAGGCTACAAGATTTCTTCTGTCCTGTTTTGACAGATACGAAATGTTGTTTTAAGAGTTGCAATTGTTTTATGGTTTCTTACCTTTTACCAGTGGGTGTTGTTTGAAATTATAGTAATTATTTTAATTAGAGAAATGTGCACTGACTGGCRTTTTAGATCTCTCTCAGAAATTCTTGAGATATGTTTCCTTTTCATCTTAAATGTGGGAAACCAGGTCTGACAATGCAGCTGTCCCCCTTATGCTGAACCCTGAGTGCATTCTGAGATTTCAGTGAGGTACGAGTGTGAAGTTTCAGTTAATAAATTTGTAAGCCAAGAGCAAGGAATTCAGCTCAGCTCATGAAGATGATGTAGCAGTATAAGAATAACCCAAATGATAGTTGGTAAATCCTATTTCCTTTCGCCATCCTGAAACCCAGACTCTTGTCTGTTTACAGTATAGGGTCAGTGGCATTCGGGCTGTGATTACAGATTCCTCAGCTGCAATCTGAGCTGCCTTAAGCAATCTCTGCCCCTGTTATTCATGTTTCCAGCTGCTTGGTGCAGTGTGTTAGCTTGGCCATTTGTGCAACTGAACAGTGAACTGATTGAGATACTAATCTTGCAGAGGGGCTTCTTTTATCCTTTTTTTATTGTGGATTGTTTGGGGTTTTGTCCTTTTTCTTCCTCCTTTCCGTCTTGAATTCTTTGTTTTGTTTGTTTGGGTTTTTTCTCCTCTGGATTCTTCTTTTTTCTTTTCTGCTGTTTTGGTTTTTAAATTTTTTTTTGTTTAACATGCTGTTTCTTCAGCTGGATCAGTTCCCCAAACTGGTTTACTTTACCAGTGGTTGATGCTTGTACTGGCATGACATGGGCAATGAACTTGCATGGACACAAGCAATGATAGCCATAGGAAGAGCTAGAGGTGGAGACTGCATAAGCTGGTACTGCTGCCAAGATTGCTCATCAAACTGTAACTTTGCAATGTGGATGTCTAAATCTGCAGTACAATACTAAACATTTTAGCGTGCTGCAGTCAACTGTCTTGTCCTGTTTCTGTCAAATTCACTGATACAAGAATAGCTTTAGTGATAGAGACAAACATAATTGGTATCCCACCAGCAAGATGCTTTGGGAATTCTTACTTCAAATTAAACATAAACTGCTATCAACTCTTAGTCCAGCTGGGAATATGGAACGAAAAATTAGATGTATTCAGATTTGCTCAGAGGTTTGAATTGCCCTTGCAACAGCATCAGAAATTTGCAAATCTCTATTCTTTCTTGTGTAAGGCGATCAGTCTTCTCTTAACTGTTTAACTCACAGCATCAAAGAATAAATTTATGTGGGTTCTGACCATGACTGGAAGACTTTTGTGTGTCATACTCTTGAGTTTAACTGAAATTTGTATTTCTGTATACCACTTACAATTATTTTATATGTTTTTTCAGTTGGTGAGGAAGTGAAGGAAACTTGGTGCTTTCACAAGTATGGACAAATGTTTAAGCAGCATATTGCAGTCATTTTCTTAATTAAAATTGACACCTGCAGTTATTGCTTATTGAAAAACACCAAAGATGCATCTTTCAAGAAAGATCATGTAACCTTGGTTTCCATTTCTGGATATACTTGTTTCTAGGAAGGAGGTGGCAAAATATCTCAATTTTGCAGGCTGCCCTGTTAAAGCTATCTTTGCTGTTTCATATAATGGGGTGGATTTTTGGTACAGTAGGATTAGGTGTTCTATTTGTCTTGTAAGCTTTCGTCTGTATGGATTTTTTCATGGTGTAGTTACCTGTTAACAAAATACTTGTAAAAATTGGAATTTTGGAAACACTCACTTGGGGATTGTTTTTGTTTCAAGGAGTGTTTTGTTGTTGGGGTTTTTTTGCTAACTTTCATACACTGAGATTTGTTTCTGTTCTACTAGGTCCCCTTCTTATGTGTTCAGAACTGCAGATCTGTTGGAATAGCAGTATAATTAGAACCTAATTCTTCTGAAAAATATTTTGCATAACTCATTCTACAGATATTTTGCATAACTAATGTTACAAATATAAACTGAAATATATCTAAGAAGTAATTACAATATATGAATAAGAATTCTTTTGAAGATGTGTATAGTGCCAAGTGGAAAATTTCCAGAACCCAGATTCATATTTTGTGACTAGGGCTTTAAATTTCCATTCAATATGGTCATATAAGAATGTGGACAGGAAACAGCCTTCTGTGTCAGCTCTGTTAATAAAACATCTAGATATGGTAATTTTGGAATATCCTTAAAACAGCTCAGTCAGGAGACGGAAGCTTTAAGTTGCTGACTTCTTGTTACTTCCTTGTTGAACTTGCACTTTCAAAAGCTTTGTCAAGAAATGGAGTATGTTTGTGAAGCCTGAGTAGCAAGGAGGATTAATTGATGACTTTCTGTACTAGCAGACACCTTTTCAGAAATTCTGTTGTGTGTGTACATCCATGTGCAAAAGTGAGCCAAGAAGCTTCATCAGAGAATTTATAATGTGACTGTAGCTCATAAATGTTCATTTAACAGCAGCACTAGATTTTTGTGTGTGTGTGAACTCACTTTTCAATTTGGACTTTTTTTTTCCAGAGGATGAACTGTCTTTGATTTTTCTGTAACTTCTTACAGGTGTCAGATGATGGTCGATATGTCTTGCTGTCTATCAGAGAAGGCTGTGATCCAGTGAACAGACTATGGTACTGTGATCTACAGAGAGAGTCTCAGGGTATATCAGGTATGTGTTGCTTTGTAAGTTTTGCTTCATTTTAACACAATGTATGACTTGAAATACTTTATGTTTGAATTAATATATATATTTAAATACGTGTATTGCTTAACCACCTTAATGCAGAAATTATGACAAAACAAGCACTGTTAACATTCTGTTTTCTGTTGTGTATCAGTAGATGAAAAACTCCATTCTTAGTTCTRTCATTTGTTTAAAAGGTCACAAGGAAAAATTGGTATAGTATAACCAGCCTTACCAGTGTATGTTCCATTTCTTTCTACACCGGTAGTACTTTACCATGTTTAAACTTTTTTGTATTTTGAAAATTTCATGTATCTCCCTTCAAGTGCTGATAGCACTTCTTTGAAAAAAGTAACTGGCTTATAGATTAATTTTTTTTCTACATATAGTACTAGGAAATAAACAAAAATCCTCAAGTGTTATTTGGTAGCCCTCTTGTTATTACAGTAGAAGTATCTACTTATATTTCAAATACACTTTCATGAAATGTTTCTTCCTTGCCTTCTAGTTGGATTAGCCTTTGGCTTTTGTATATTGGGCTTTGTAGCCTCAATGGTATGAGCTGAAAGTATGGCACTTTGCTCCATATGGCTGTTGTTGATGGTTGGCATAGTTAGCTGGTTTATCCTTATGGATACCTGAGATGTGGAGAAGGCTTCAGAAGAAATTTTTATCATTTAGACTTAAGCCACTTTCAGTCAAAGTGAAAAAATCCCCTGTGGATTATCAGGGACATGAAAGTCAATGGAGATTTGTCCTCCAACTGTGATGTTCACAACAGCTCTCTCCTGTGTGGATTCTTGGATAAGATGACACTCTGTTTATCCTGCATTTTAACATAAATTGAGTTAGAATGTGAAGTGACTTTCTAAAAACCCATACACCACCAGGTTCCACTAGTTCCAGTGTTCAGAGACTGAAGTGTCTCTTTGTTGCATACAAGATTCTGTTTATGTGTTGTACTCTTTTTTAAGAGGACTTTCAAGATGCACCCTTCCTGTGCATTTGTTTACTTGTATCATTAAGATGTTCAGCAGGGCTTTGTCGTCACTGGGAGGTCGTGGTGATCTGAGATGGTGAAGTTTCAGAACCCATCTGTGGCTTAGAAGGAGCAGTAATAAGCACAGTTATATTTCTAGAGAGCTCCTTAAACAACCTGTTTTCTATTCCGACTTTTCCGAGAAGTGACAACTGTAAGTCATAGATCAATTTGTACTGTGTTAGACAAGTGTGTTCTCAGAGTTGAAATAAAGTCTAACAGCTATAACTGGGAAAAGGCACTGGAATACCATAGTGAAGTAATATTAGCTGATATGAAGGTGCATGATTCAAGTGACATATAGGGTGGACAAATAAGGTAATTCTGTTTGCTTTTAAATTTGTAAACCCATTTCCTTGAATGTACTTTTGGCTAAGTTGTGTATGTGGTAACAAGGCTAAGTTGCTCTAAGCCACATGTTCATTAAGCTCGTACAACAGCTCTTTACATCATTGACTGCTGTGAGATCCAAAGTGTGGGTGAGATGATTAATGAATTTTCTTACCTTATGCTGTAATGAAGGACTTCGATTGCTGTCAAATTCTGTGTTGGAGGTAAAACCAGAATCACCTCCAAATTCTAGATGTGATAAGATGATGGACTGACTGTACCTTTTTAGACCATTAGCTGAGGGTCCTGCTCTCCTGTGCTCCTTCAGGATGATTCAGTCCATGTGGAATACAAGTACTTTTCTGGACAGATTTGGACCCCTGTGCTGATTGCAAAAGGTGACCATGGCTGTAGCTCACATGCTTCTAATATTAAAGGAAGGAAAAGAAAATATAAATACCACAAAACTGAAAGCAACTTTAAAAAATTAAAGCAGGAACGTTTCTCCCATGGCATTTGAAAAACATATACAAAGTTGAGGTGAGAGAGAAAATGATCTGATTAAGACACAGATGTTTGTGAAAGATGTCAGAAAAAAAGAGAACTAGTTGCAGGACTATTTGAGTGACTATTAGTTATTTCAGAAATTGTACTGACTGACAAAGAGAGAATCAGGGAAATTGAAAAATGGAAGAAAATGGACAGTATTATAGGTAGCCTAGGATCTAGTAGATAACATGTCTGATATAGATGCTGTTTTAAGGACAACGATTTGACAGTGAAACTCCAATTTAGTGGCCATACAGAAGAGGTGAAATAACATTGGAGAGGCTCTGATTATTTCAGTCAAAATGCTTTCACATCCTGGAGATGCTTGCTGAAGACAGATGTTCAAATAAGTCTGAATTTGCAACTGAAAGCTGAGAAAATGACCATTGTATTCTTATTTATTTATGCTTTTAACACCTTATTAAGGTGATATTGACTAAACTACTCACTAGATTGTTGAAATCGATCAACCAAGGAAATCTTCTGTCAAGAAACAGGACTATGGTTTTGTAATGAAGAGGGGAAAATAACAGCTAGTAGTTAAGGGAAAGGACCTAATATATAGAATGTACCTCAAAATTGAAGGGACGCAACTAGTATTATAAATGGTCTTGTAGTAACTCTGTACTTAGGTTGTTCTGTCTCCCTCTTCTTTTTTTTTTCCTCCTCCTGTAATCGACCCCTTTATCCCCATTTCTTATATCACTTCCAGTGTTTGGACCTGACCTTCAAAATCCCACAGAGGCTGGTTACAGGAGTGTCCTTTACACAGTTTAATTTGTTTGAAACACATCAGAATTTAAGTCCTGTTGGAGCAATAGGTCAAGATAAACACACGTGTGTGTATTTATGGAATAAAACCATCCTATGGTTGTAGAAGCTCCTGTGCTCAGTGTACTGACTGTGTCATTCTCCAGCAACATCCTGGCTGTAGCAGCAAGGATGAGTAGGTAGACCTGACTTCCCTTCTCTAGGTGGAGCAAAGCAAAGGCTAGGACTTCCCTCAACTACGAAGGGATCAGGGTAATAAACCATTCCTGTCATCAACATTTTATAGGCTTGTTAATGTTACTGGCTCTTCTTGTACTTAATAGTAATATTGTGGTTTCTAGCTTGAGGCCCTTGTATTCTGTGAAAGTCATTTGTGTTTCCGTGAAGTGATTCATAGTTTGGATCCCTTTGATGGTATGTTGTACAGCTTATTTAGAAATAGTCATTGTTTTTATAATTTTTCTCATTTCACTGAGGCCTTAAGAAAAAAAATTTGGAACACTTCATGCAATCTGGCAATGTTGTAGTGGATATGCAAAGGTTGGGAGGTGGCAGATTTCATATGATCAAATACAAGTTTAAGTTGTCTCTGTCATGTATAGAATTTATTGTTATAGTTTTTCATTTTCAGTTATATTCATCATTGGGGACTTGTTTGATTCAGCTGAACTGTGAACTTCAGCACACATATGGACATATAGGAAATGAAATACTCATGAAATATTTCAAGTCTAGTGTCAACAAATTTCTCATAGGTCTGAATTTATTTCTATTCTAAAGTCATAGTTTAGAAAGAGTAAATGTGCTGTACTTAAGGGTGGTTAGTATTAAGGTTGGCTAGCTCATTTGYGGGCTTTGTTTCTAACTGTAGATTAGAAATGTGATAAAATTTTTTGAAATGTTTTTACTAATATGTTAAGAGACCTGTTTGCTCAGAATGAAGTTTTATTTTGTTTGTCTGAAAGACAAAAAAAAATTATTTTCCCTCAAAGAGCACAGTAGCTGGTTGAATTATTTTGCTTAAATTTGCAGAGTAGAGTGGAGAAGCAGGGTGAAAAGGGGGGATCCATCTTAGGGRAAAAAAGAAGAAACAGGAGTGTGAAATTAAACAGTATGTTTCATGTGTGGAAATAAAAAACGCTTAATAAATATCTGCCTGATGGAACTTAGAAAATGGCTGTGAATTCAGGGATGAGTCAGCTACTGTGGGAATCATTAAGCAACACAATATAGCCCATAACAAGCTTACAGGAGCTCAGATATTTCTTTCCCCAGTAGGTGAAAGGAACGTGTAGTCCTCCCTTTTTATTTTTATTTATATATGGCATGTTTTTATAGCAAGAAAATACTTCCTTTTTAGATTTCAAATTAAATTCAACAGTTTCTGGCTGTTTTGAAAAGATTAATCCAACCAGATAAGCACATTCAATCGAAAAAAACAAAGCTGTAAAATCTTTTTTTGCCTTCTTAAATTGTGAACTTCTTCCATATTTATGCTCAATTATGTGCCTATCCCATTTTTGTTGTTTGTCTAGACAATACAAATAAAAAAGTAAATTTGCACCTTTTCGATTTGAGACACTTAAAGGGAAAATCGAGATTGTTCTACAGGAATCATCAAGAAATGGAACAAAATGATTTTGCTAACAATCCAAAGTAAATTGCTTTGATGAAGAGGAAACCTCTAGTTTAACTTTCTCACAAGTTATCTTTTATGAAAAATGGTTTGCCCAATATTTGCCACTTAATTATTGCTTTAGTAATCTCGAGTTAATGCATTTCATTAACTTCCTGCGCAGCATGAGTGGTCGCTTCTTTTTGCATATACACCCTTTAAATAATAAGTGAGGTGATAATGATATCATCAAAGACTCTCTGGAAGCATAACATTTTATTAATTCTGTTATACTGAAGGAAGTTGTGTCCTGTGCATTCATTGATTCTTGATGTTTTTCTCAGGCTTTGGTTCTGTGGAAGTTAACTTGCCATGTGTTCAGCAGGAAATTACCTTGTCTCTGAATGGAGATCACATGTAATAAATGAGAGTAGACTACTTATAAATGTTTACGAAACTTAAAAGGATTTGACTTCTACGTTTGAAAATTTAAGTGTATCAGATAGGTCTTCCCCCTCTACTGTATGTGATAGTCATATTTTTGTCAACAGCTATAGGTTAATCGAATTTGCAGTGCAGTGCAGTCTTCTGCAATAATCCTTGTCAGATTGTTTTTCCCAGAAGATAATATACACAGTAGTGTTTCTGTTTCTTCCCATGAGCAGTACAGGGAGCATCTGAGCATCTTTTCTGCCTCCCAGATTAGCTGAAATGTTCTTCATGCTTCCCTTCCCCCCTTCACAGGGTTTCTACTGTATACAGACTGAGTCATTTTCCTCTTCAAATGTTCAGGTCGTTTGCTAGGTTTTTAAGTGGGTTATTGTGAGCTATTTGTGCCAAGAACGCTCATTTTTAGAGTAGAAAATCACTGTGGTAAGTAACCTATGACAAATACATAATAGCTTCATTTTTAATGGGAATTTTAAATTAGTCTGAAAAGATAAGAGATTTGGGGAGATATTGTTTCCCCTCCTCTCCTGCTATCACAGGCCTCTTGTGAATCCCACCTGGTTAACCCAAATTGTGGTGTAGTTTTTGTGACAAAACTCTTTAGAGTGTTAAAAATTGTGAGGGCTACTGACTAGAATTTTATCTTTACAACCAACTCAACACACTTTTTAAAAAAGCTTTTTTAATCTCATATGAGTGTTTTATAAATACTCCATTTCTCAAGACCTGTGGTCATAATTCACAGTATTGTGCCAAGGCAGTGCTGGGAGAAGACACCACTGAGACAAGACAGTTGGGCTGCTCTTCCTTTCATGCTTGCTTCTTTAGTTGCTTGTAGGGTGAGGTTTAAAAAGATATGGAAAAATTAAAGGTATGGGATTCTTGTTGGGATTTGACCACGCTGTCAGCCACCATACAGTTTAATTTTGCTTTATGAAATTTCAGTAGCAGGAGTGCAACCTCTGTTGGATGAGGAACGACAGCACTGTGAGTTCGTGTCCAGAAGGTTATCCCTCATTCAAGACTCCAGATTTACCTACTTGGCTTGCTAAGCTGCTTTTCAACTCTTGACTCCTGTAACAAACATTTGAAAGTGATCTAATGCTAAGTATTTCTTAAAAAACCACACGTACTTACCCAGTAGCTGAGCATTGTAAGGCACAATTTTTAGAAGCTATTTTATCAAACTTGTCTTCCAGAACGCAGACAGCATGCAGGTTTGCTTGTTTGTTGAACCAGTCAAACAAGAGAACTTCTCTCATTAATCACTTTGCTTGACTGTTCTTGGTGTACCTGAAAATGCCTCATAATAGCCAAAGAGCTGGAAACACAGTAATCAAGCAATTATATATTGGCAAACCTTGTTGTACACCTCACCAAAAAAAGCCCAAAAACGCACAAAAAACTCAACCAACCGAAAATCACCAACAAAAACAAACCAAAAACAAGCCAAACAAACAAAAAAAAAAGCCAAGAAACCCAAACAAACAAAAAACCTCCCACAACCAGCCAAACAAAAAAACCCAAACAAACCACAAAAACAGTGGGTTTTTTCTGTAGCATGTCTCTCCCTATTTCTGTGCCTGGTAATAATTTTGTTTTTCCCTTTTCTTGAGAAATGAGATTGTTTCTTTTCGATTAGATTGTCAGCCTTGACTGTTTATTCTTTTGAATATGATTTGGTGCAGTGAAGAAGGAATTTAGCACCAATCTGTTGGTGTGCAACAAGAAATAAATGAAAGCTATTTAATCACCCTTGACTATAAACTTAAACCAACATGACATGGCCTATTGGTCTTTTTGAAGTTGCCCTTAATATTGACCTTTTTATTTATTTTGTATTATGGTAGCAGCTAGGAAGCCTAATAAAAAAATCAGGATCCTCTTCTTGTGAGCACCACAGCACTGTTTTATGAGTCACTGACTTAGAGCTCTGGGCAGAGCCCCACTTTGCTCTTTCAGAGGGAGCTGAAGCATGAGAACAGAGGGAAAAAGAAGGGATATAAGCCAACATGGGGAGCAGGAGAGGTAACTCTTCTTATAACCTCTGGGCACATAGAAACTCTGAAAGGCTGCAGTGACTTCTGGAATGCAAAAAGCTGAGAGGGTTGGCTAATTGGAAAGCACACCTGAGTTGCTAGATTGGAAGGCAAGCTAAACACAGCTTTGTCTAAGTAGGAGATACAGGGGCTTTGTGAAGAGAGAACAGTGGCAGAGGCTCTTATGCTTGAGTACTGGACTGCTTGGAGGTTGGTAGTTTGTGTCTGGTGAGAACAGTGTGAGGTGGTGGGAGGACATGTAGGGGAAGAGGAGCTAGTGAAAAATGTTTGAGAACCTCTGGCTCGAAAAGATATGATAAACATTGAGCAAACACAGAAGTTCACAGCTTGCTGCTGCTTAGTCATTGTCAGCTGGAACTGCTTTGTACTAGACTGGCAGAGAGAGGTTGCAAGAAGGAATTTAAGAGCAGGACTATCAGTCATAAGATTTTTTATTTTGTTTCTTTTTTTAGAAGGTTGTTCTTTTTTTCCCCACACTGAAGAAGGCATGTGTGTGACTTGAGGGCAGGTGGAAAAAGGTAATGTTTGTCCACTTCCTGTTGAAAATAGGATTATTTGGCCTTCTGTGCTTTAGTTTAGTCTTGCAATTTATGAGGCTCTGTTAATAAATAAATAAGCAATGAACAGTGCTATATATAGTAACATCAAAGGGATGAGTCAGTATGTGCTGCATAGCCTGAAAAAGTGGATCAGAACCTTTGTAATGAAAATGAATAAGAGATAGTGAGGAGACAGTTGACATCAGCTATAAAGTGGAATGTGGTGGGAGGGAGAATACTCTTCCCTGTTTTGAAAAACTTTCCTGTGATTGAAGTAACTTTTAAAAAAAGTTTCAAAAATGAACATCAAAACAAGGCCATTGTATCCTAGTTCCCTAACAAATGGGTAGAAAAAAATTAGTTGTCTTGAAAAATATGTGGAAGCATGAACAATAGTGTTTAAGAAAAATGTTTCCTATCTCTTACATGTCAGTTTCAAAGAGTTTTGCTTTCACTGTGTTTTTTTATTGTATGTATAAATAAATATATGTATAAATACGTATTTTATATGTATTTATTTTTGGAGGSAAATTATTAGCAAGAAAAGTAAATAAAATTAGGAACAAAAAAAGAGCTACAGGGTGTCGTCTATTTGAATTTCTGTAAGGCCTTTGACGTGATCCCCTACAACATCCTTCTCTCTAAATTGGAGAGATATGAATCTGATGGGTGGACAGTTGCGTGGATGAGGAATTGGTTGGATGACCACATCCAGAAGGTAGTGGTCAACAGCTCAGTGTTCCAGTGGACATGGGTGACAAGTGTCTGTGGTCTATGGGACCATACAAACACAGGGGTCCCATGCTGGGAGCGGTGCTGTATGGACCGTGGGATTGAGTGCACCCTCAGCAAGTCTGCAGACATCAACAAGCTGAGTGGTGCAGCTGACACACCTGAAGGATGGGATACCATATAGAGGGACCTGGACAAGCTGAAGGAATGGGCCCATGGGAATCTCATGACATTCAATAGGGCCAAGTGCAAGGTGCTGCACCTGTGTTGGGGTAACCCCCTATATCAGTGCGAGCTGGGGGATGAAGGGATTGAGAGCAGCCCTTCTGGGGTTGAAAAGGACTTGGTATTGGTGGATGAGAGGCTGGACATGAGCCAACAGTGTGCACTTGCTGCCCAAAAGGTCAGTCATATGCTGGGCTGCATCCAAAGCAGTATGGCCAGCACGGCGAGGGAGGGGATTCTTCCCCTCTACCATGCTCTCATGAGACCCCACCTGGAACATCCAGCTCTGGGGTCCCCAGCTCTGGAGTCCCCAGCACAGAGAGGACGTTGTCCTGTTGGATCAGGTCCAGAGGAGGACCATGATGAAGAGCAGAAGACTAGGAGCACCTCTCCTATAAGGAAAAGCTGAAAGAGCTGCAGTTGTTCAGCCTTGAGAAGAGAAGGCTTCAGGGAGACCTCGCGGCTGCGTCTTAACTTAAAGGGAGCCTGTAAGACAGATGGGAACAAACTTTTTAGCAGAGCCTGTTGCCATACAAAAAGCAGTAATGGTTTTAAACTAAAAAAAGGGTAGGTTTAGATTAGGTATAAGGCAGAAGGTTTTTACAAGGAGTGTGTTAAAACACTTAAACGGGTTGCCCAGAGAGGTGATGGATGCCCCATTCCTGAAACATTCAAATTCAGGTTGGATGGGGCTTTGAGCAACCTGATCTAGTTAAAGATGTCTCTGCTTATTGCAAGGAAGTTGGCCTAGATGACTTTAAAGGTCCTTTCAAACCCACACTATTCTATAAATAGCTTGCTGTTAATTTGAGGAAGGAGATCTTCATGCTGCTACTCTCTGACTGGATGTTACATTTATAAGTCACAGAATCTTAGAATGTTAAGGGGTTGGAATGGACCTTAAAGATCATCTAGTCCCAACCCCACCTGCCATGGGCAAGGACACCTCCCATTAGACCAGGTTGCTAAAAGCCTTATTCAGCCTGGCTTTGAACACCACCAGGGTGTTTATAATGGAGTTATTTTTTAGATGAGGTATTCGTGCTTTTCTTTGTTTATATTAGAGAAAGTGTTGTATGAGGGAGAGAGATTACCTTTGATGCCCACTTTTCTGTTGCTATGTTCTGCTGTCTGAGGACATATGCTATAACTCTCCCAAAAAAAATCATATATATTCTCGTCTGTCTTTTGAGTGATTATCCCAGTAGAAGTGAAATAGAAGCCTTGAAACTGTTTGAGAAATGTCTGCCCATAAAAGTGCTTGATTTCTTTCTTCTGGATTAATCTTTGATTATATCTTGACATGTCTGAACTTTTTAACTCAAAGGAATGGATATTGCTTCCTTCCATTTATTTATTTTTTAGATGGCAAATACATTAACTTTCCACGATCATTGAGTAGCTGTCATCCATCATCTGCAGAGTGAGTGGTACTGAGAACCCTCTCAATAAAAACACAAAGTTGCGTTCCTTTCAGGGACATCTTAATATCTCCTTTCCAGTGTTCCCTCCCTCAGATGTTCATAAGTGAAGTCAGGTCCCAAGACATAGAGAGATCTTGCTTTTAAAGATTGTCCAAATTGTTCGAAAATCTCTCTTCCCTTTGGAGACCAGAGTGAGACAATTAAATATTTGTGGCTTTAAAGAAGAAAGAGGAAAAAACCCCTGAGTTCTTTTCTGTAGCTGCTGGACTCAGAACAAGGGCTTGAGAGCAAGCTGAGTATTGCATGATTCAAAAAGAAATTAGATTCTGATGTGGAAGTAGATGTCTAAGTGAAGGGCTGTGCTCTGCCATTCAGTTCCCAGAATACGTTATCGACRTACCACAGGGGCCCTGAAACAGTCTCTTACAATTTCAGGCATGCGGTGTACCATGAGATTATCTGTCTTCTATTGAACATAAAACTAGTGTGGATTAATACTGTGAAACACTGAGAGATTGCCTGGAGACATTGTGGCTGCCCCATCCTGGAGGTGTTCCAGATTGGACAGGTCTTCGAGCAACCTGATCTAGTGGAAGGTGACCCTGTGCATGGCAGGGTGGTTGGAACTAGATGACTTTTAAGATCCCTTCCAACCCAAGTCATTCTGAAATGATGAAAATCTAAGAGTTAAAAAATCATGATCTTTCCTTGAGTAGAAGCTGATTTACTTCATGCATGTACAATAATAAAATCTGGCGTCACTCTTTGGGTTAGAAAGCCAGTCCCATTGTTATGAGCCAAACCTGGTTCATTTCCTGAGCTTTCTCAGCACTGCCCCATTTCTAGAAAAACTGTCTTGCAAAAAACRACAAGACTGAATTGAATTTATGGAGATGAACGTTTATATATTCACTTGATAATTTTTACTGCTAGAGCATATGAAAAACACCAAATGTGAGTGTTTGCCTTTTGGAAACTTTTTTTCACAATGTCAGATAAGCCTGCCATTAAACCCTATCTCTCCAGCAGGCACAGACAAGAGGTTATTTGCCATGAATTGATTGTTTGGCCTTTCCATGAAACATGAAATATGGAAGTATTGAGAACATTTYGTGAAGTGATTAACAGTGACTCTCAGCCGCTCTGTCCTTTCTGTCTAAAGAGGGTTGGCAACAAGACCTTGTGATAATTCATGCTGTTATCAGTTTGTTCAAATTAGCTTTTCCTTCTCCTGTAGTTGTCATCATTCAGTTACAGACCTGCTTCATCACACAGAGCTCTCAGCAGACCAGTGAATGTTTTACTATGTTCAGAGGCCAGTACAAGATTGAGGACTTATTCTGTGATGCTTACTGGTACAATTTCCCTTTTGGTCTTCTATGGATCCAAAAATTTTGTTTAAAAATTCTGTCTGTACTCTGAATGTTGCTTTTGCCCTTTGTAGAAGCCTAGCTCTGTAGGATTATGATTTTCTGTTGCATGGCTTTATTGTCCACCAAATAAAGGTTGTAAGTTTTCTACCTGCAGTTCCTATTGTAATGCAATTATGTGATGATGAATAACTGACTGGTATAAAGTATATAGGCAAAACCATTTGTATCTTTTCAGCAATGTGTTTTAATGCAAGGGCTGGCAGGGGAAAGGATTAGGGTATAGCAGCAGTATTCAGGAAACTGTCATACTTTTCCTATATGTAATGAATCTGTCTCATTGTATGCTTGTGTGGATTAAACTGAAGTCTTCAGTGGTTCAGGTGTTGAGTAGCCTGGACTACAAATGGCACTTCTTAGTGACTCTCCTCAAAGATACATGTTCTCAGAGGGCTGCTGGTTAAACCTGTAAATGTCTTATCAAGATCCAATTCTTCAACTCCTCCCTCACCTCTTTTAACATTCTTTTAACAAAGAATGGACAGAGTGCCCGTTGGCTTTTGAGTRCTTTTTGAAGTTATAACTTATACTGTTCTTTTTGTTACTGAGAGGCAAGGCCAGAGTGCTTGAGAGGGGGGCAGTGCCATGCTAGTGAGCTGCATGGACTGTCGCTTCCTTGTGTTGCCACTGGCGTGACCTGGGGAGAAATGGGGCGGGGGGGAGGGGTGGTGTCCCCATAACTTTTCAGCCATGTTAGTGTCCAGTGAACTGGCTCTGTTTGTCACCAGGTTGGTATTCCTAGCCCAAAGCAGGAGCATCTGAGGCAATGCTAGAACATCCCTTTCGGTCACAACCACAACTAGGTCACCTGCACCGAGCCGTAAAGAATCATCCTCTCATGTCTGATATCTGTGTCATTGCAAAGGGTTTCCTTCTCTCACTGGAGAACGACAGCACGTACTCTGTGCAGCAATGACGTGTCTGGTGTAATGGCTGCCTGTAGTTGCCTCATTACCACCTCTGATCTTGGACATATTTAACCACTCTAATGAGACAGTGCTTTAGAGGTCCAATTCATCTGCAATATTTGTCTTCTAAGGACTATATAACAGCCACTTCAATAAGATGAATGCTCTTGTTTTTGTATAGTAACAACTAAGTGTACCCCTGTAGAACATCAACCCTCTCGCTTTTTTACTAGCTGTTCATTTGGGAGTGGATGAATGAGTTGCAAGGAAGCAGTGTAAATCCCTAATGTCACGTTATTGTCCTTTTCTTTCCACGGAATCCAAGTTCTGTTGCACTCATGGAGACTACAACTACTGTGCACATTTAGCATTAAAAAMCTGGGGGTTTTCAACAGTCTGGCGATTCCTTTTTATGAAGTTTTGTTCTTTAGTAGGGTGGTTTCATTCTGTCAGATACCAATATTGTTAAGGTGTTACTCTGCAGTTAAAGTTTTTATTTACTAAATTGCTTGTGCATGTGACTTGGGATCTTGAAATTATTTCACTGGTGTTTATCAGAGTTCACTGTAGGCTGGATTTGCTTTGTTTTACTGGGCATCAAAGCAGGTTTTCTCAGACAGAAGAACTCACAGCAGCTGGAGTGACTTAGCAGGATTTTTCTTCAAAATGAAATCTCTTGAGAAGGGCAAAACTTTGGATCTCAGCAAAAATCAAGGTTTAACGGGCAATGTTTTCACTCAGGATACTAAGTTGACTGGATTGTCTGGAAAGTTTGCATTACAGTAGTATGCAAAGTAGAATTTAATTGGCTAATCTATCACTTTGCATGAAGAGACAGGGAAGTTTTCCTTAAACCAGAACGGCAATTAAGAGATATGAACTTTATGAATGTACCAGGCCTGACTATACTCTGTTATTACATCTAATGGGTTTAAAATGACCTTAGTCATCTCACTGCTTCCTCAATTATTCTTTTCTTTTTTTAAATTTACAGTAATTACAGCTCAGCTATTATCTACTTGGATTATTCTGCTCAGCTTTTAATATTACAAAATAAGCTGAAATGCTTTTTTATTGATGCAAACATTGCATTATAGAGTTTCACAAACACATTTATGAACAGTTTATTTGTTTATACTTAAAAGCAAAGACCCAACCTGTAGTTTTAGGAAAGGGGCAGACAGTGCACCAAATGTTATTCTAAGATACTAAGAGCATTAGTTTCACATATCAATAGCGATTTTGATTTTCAGCATAGCTAATGTATGATACTTCTGATAGTAAATTTGGGTGATAGGTTGTGGCTATAAGATGCATATTGCATCTCTTACCTAGCCTTGCTGCTTTTGTTTCTACTAGCCTCTCAACCTATTGCAAAACAGGAAAATGTAAATARAAACCAGTGGAGTCTTAAAACACCATCTCCAGGTTGAGTCAATACTACTCACTCTGTACCAGTCTGAAGCTGAGGCAATTCATGTTTGAGAGAAGTCCACTGCTTTTACAGAATGTGATATTCTRGAAGTTTGATAAGGAAAATGCAATTTCATTCTTCACAAACCCAGATGTTTTAGCTAACTGTAGTTGTCTTTTGGTGGTGAGAAGCGTCCTGCAGAACAGCATTTCAGAAATGTTTTTTCTGAGTTGAAAGGGAAATTCCTTTTGTTGAAGTTTATTGTACTCATTCAAATAGCATCATTTCTATTATGTGGGAAGTTCCAGGCTTTTGAGGAGAATGGAAAACTTTCCATTCAAAGTTAATTTTCTTGCAGGAACTAAAATTGCCAAACATTTCTTTAAAATCAAATAGTAATTTTAGAAAAGCCATTAAAAGTAAAATTGAGCTTGAAAGCTTAGTGCAGTATTTTGACTCAACTGTGGCTCTTCATTCTAAGTCTGTAGAAGGGGGCACTTGTGAACTCTGTTGACAAAAACCTGATGTGCTCAACAGTGTTGGCTCCACAACAGTGAACCTACAGTGTGGTAGAARCCTTTCTGTAGCAAATATCTGAGCTTTCCGGGAGCCCCTTAGGAAAGCTGGTGAAACRCTAGCCTTAATTCTGTCAGTATTCTGTGTGTATTTTGCTAGAAATTCCTCAAAACCAGTTATGTTAACGTGTCTGTGAACTGGCAGTTTTCCACCGCAGCCTATCAATCTGGAGAATTATTTGGAAGTTCTTAATACTTAGTACACTTTTTGGCCTTTCCATAGCTGTACTACTTCTGGTCACTGCCTTTGTTCAAGAAAGAGCCTACAGCAATTGTCAGGAAGGCCTTGCCCTCAGGTGTTAAAAGGTTTTGTTTCAGTTGAAGAATTTACATTCTATGTTTGATCTTGCAGGAATTCTTCAATGGGTGAAGCTGATAGATAACTTTGAGGCTGAGTATGAGTATGTCACCAATGAAGGAACAGTGTTCACTTTCAAGACAAACCGCCATTCTCCAAATTACCGGTTAATCAACATTGACTTYAGTGATCCAGAGGAATCCAAATGGAAAGTTCTCATCCCTGAACATGAAAAAGATGTTCTAGGTAAGAGTTCATGTCAAGTTAAAGGCYTTCTGTTCTGCTTTTTTCAAGTTAATTCAGTAATTAGTCTATTGAATAACCTTTTACAGGCCTTCTTGCTTTTTTCCTGTGTTTAAACTTCGTTTAGGATTTGCAATTAAAAGACCTGCTGAGATGCAAGTGATTCAGAAATCTCTTTCTCTCTGTCCAACGTCTTGTGTGGCCCTATTGAGGTTGCTTCATCTGTACTTGTTTTAATTCTGTGTTTGTAGGAAATGAGGGGAAAGTATTTTCCTGTTTCATGTCAGTGTAATAAATGTTTACTAGACAGTCAGGGATTACAACAAGAAGGACTTTGTAAGCAGAAAGAAGGGAAAGAGCAAATCTGGCAGTAGTGCCACATGCTTTGAACAGAATTGGTCAGAATTTGAAACAGGATTTTCTTTTGCTCATGGAATAAGAGAAGTAAACAATACTTGAAAAAAAAGCCTCAGGGAAGTTGAAGGGCATGGAATTCTTAAAGTATAAAAGCAAGTTCAAAACATAAATCTTTGGGTTTGATATAATTTCAATAAAGGTGTCTTTTTTAATCCCATCATTTTGCAGAAAGTTCTATGAAAGCTTAGAATTAGTTTCAGGTAATGCAGAAAAACCTCTGAGCTGTTTTTTGACAGATGCTTAGTGTACATTTATGCAGTTTGCTCACCATACAGTACAAGAYACAATAATGATTTATCTGACTAGCGTAATTAGTTATTCAAAAATACTCTGCATTTTTTATTAATCAATTTTTATRCAAATGTCTTCATGCTTGCTACTTTTCCAGTGAAGAGCTGCTTTGTAGAATGAGTAGGATTCTCTTTGTGTATGTGATTTGATACGTGCATATACAGTAACTTCTGTCTTTCCTCACTGAGGCAAACCAATTTCACTACTATTTTGGTCATCTTAAGGCTTTTGTCACCTAAAAAAAAATCTTAATTTCTGTCTGCAGTTCGCAATGTGTCTTGTATGATTCCTGGCACAGCCTAGTTGTCCCCAGTGTGACATAAATGTTGATTCTGAACATATCCTGAATTGTAGTGATGCTGCAAATGGGATCTAGAATATTAAGAGAMTTTTAGTGAACAGAAACGTAGCAAATTACAGCTTGGTAAGGCACAAATCTTTTCTTAAGATTGTGAACTATTTGAATCAGGAACAATCTGCATCTTAAATGAAGTATGTTTCAAGGCCTAAGCAGAGAATTCATAATAGGTGTACGTGAAAAATTGCTTCCAAGTCTTAATTTTGATCATGTGCAAATTCACTAACGGTCTGTTAAGCTATGCTTAAATTATGAGGAACAGCAGTTTATGAAGTGGGACCAAATTGAAGCATTGACCTGACCATGGTGAGTGTCTAAGTAGAATGGGACAGAAACATGTGAGTGACATGAAATGTGGTTACCATGTATGGATTTACCTGAAATGTGGTTGAGGCAGCCAAAGGAGCTTTGACCAGTGGCTGTGTAGGCGCTGATTATTTATTCCTTCCCACTAAGATAAATGCCAGATCTGCTCTTCACTACAGTGCGGTATTTAGCTCAACTGCATTTTGGTTTCATTCTAAAGGCAAAGTCATGATGAGTTCATGTTCATGCACAAACAAAAAACAATTAATGCATGCAAAATTCCTTTAATGGCTTATACATGACAGCCTTGACTGCACAGACTTAACAAGAACTGCATTTAAAAAACTGAAAGCTCCGATGAATGGGTTTGCTGAGGACACTGGCCTTTAGACTGTAAACCCAACAGGCATTCAGCTCTTAAACACTTGAAAGCAAACATAATCTGTGATATAAAACCATCAGAGTGACTTTCAGGCATATGTTGTGTGTCATTAATCTTTTACTGTATTTGAATGTGAAGCCAGAATAGGCTGCTTCTTTCTCTAGCTTTTTGGAGCAGTATGTAGAAAAATTGGATTAAACTAACACGTGAAAGTGTCTCCATGAGTTTTAAGTAGATCTTAATAGATCTATAATAGATCTTGCAGTAAAGTGAATTTGAATTGTCCAGTTGCTTCTTTGTGACAGACACTTGCAAATTAGTGTTGTATCCTTAGCAYCAAGATATGGGAATTTTATCATGTTCAAGAAGTTGTACTCCTGAATAAATAAAAAACCCCACTTCTTCACTTGATATAGCCAGCAAGCAAACCAGTCTCTATGTTAGGCTTTTTTAACCATTCCAGGATTTGTTAAGGAAGACATAATTATAGCAAAGACAGTTAATAATTCATTCTTGAAAACCTTGCAGTCAAGCGAGTTTGATTTTGTGTGATCTCGAGATRACAATGTAACGAAGCTCCTTCTGCAAAAGCTAGAACAGCAGTGATTCAGAAGGTAAATGGGTAATGCTGCTTGTCCAATTTTACATATGTGTGGGAGTGATTCTTTAACAAGATGTAATTTAGCTCTATTAGTACTTCTTTATAAGCATTATAGGTAGTGATACTCTAGGTCACAAAAGTGTTTTATGGAGATATATGGGTCCTGCTCTGGTGTGATCTGCCTGGAAGCCATAGCCTGTTCATTTCTGTGTGTTAGCTTAGGTTCAATTTCATAAAAGCTGCAGTTGCACATAGAGAAACAGATTTATTTACAAATAATAAATTCAGGGTTGAGAATTATGAATCTCTGCCAGTGTCCATCACTGACATAAAGAGATGTTCCACAAAGTATCATTGCATTCTTAGGAAGATGCTATAGCTAATATAATCTAATCAAGAAATGAACACACATGCCTACATGGTGGTGCAAATGTCATTTGGTTTCCTCAGCATGTTCTTCAAGATAGATTTTTTTATTGGCTTTGACGTTCTTTATTTTCAGGAACTGTTTATAAGTGAGATAATTTGGGAAATAAAGGGAAAAAACCATGCACATTCCTGCAGCGAGGTTGTACACACACCTCATTTTACAGCTGTTAGGGATTTCACACAGAGATGAGGTAAACTTAGATCTGTGCTCTGTGAGCTGAGGAGAAGAAATAAATGACAGCTGTTTTAAAATGAAATTGAAGAGGGCGCCTCAGAGCATRTTGTAGTGTGATGAGACTCATTTCCTCCCCTTCAGAGTTTGTTTATGAAGTGTTACTTTTAATTTTAAAGGAGTCTGAAATAAAACCATAGGAGAGATTCACATCTGATGTTGGGCTTGTGCTTTACATGACCACATAGCTGCAAGTAGGTGTGCTAAATTAGTTGAAGAGCAGCTATGAAACCATAAATGCAGACTGACCTTAGCAGACACTGCAACCCTAGTTCTAAGGCATAGGATAAACCTGCTGATTTTAGAAGGTTAAATGATTCATTTTGAGAACTGTGACACCCCCCACTCCACCCAAAGTGCTCAATACTGGTAGAGCAGGGCAACTGGGGAGCAGCAGTTAGTATCCAGCCATTTCCTTTTGATGGTGAAAAGCAGAATAGATCTCCTGAGTAAGGAGGCTGAGAAATAAGACATATTCCTGGTTGTGTTGTAGATGTGGAGAGGGATCTTGAACAGTTCCTTGAAYCTCAGTTGGCCATTTAACAAGCAGAGGCAAAGCTGGCAGTGCTCCCTGTACCTTGCACACATCTGCACACCTAAACTCAGTGCTTGTAAAATGYTTCCCTTCCCTCAGCTAGAATGTGCACTCCCAAGTGAAAAATAGTACTTTTCTTTATACCTTTAACCTGCTAGCTAATTCATAAAAGCTATGGGGAGTTACTGCTGCAACTGAAATTTGTCTTTTGGCACTGTAGTGAAGCCAGGAGGAAAAGTCTGGAAGGACCACCATGAAATTATTGGTCCTGAGTGATAAAGATGTGCATGGGTGTGAGTAATCTCTCATGTTCATCTCAGCCATCAGGAAGCTTGTGTGCTCTGTGAACCCTGTGGTGTTTTTTTCAGAGTACCTGTAGCCTTACACGCTTGGGAGTTTGCTTGTGGAGTGGATGCATGAAGGATTGTGTGTCTGTTCTGAGGAGCAGTGGTGTGATCTTCTGTGGTTCAGGTGTGACCTTCATGGAAGAAGAACCCTGCAGAGACAGCTACCCTAGAAGTGTGGCAGAGAGGAGGAAATTGGCTGCAACACAACCAACCAGACTGAGCAGCTTATATATGAAATGTGGGGGAAAAAGTATAACAAACTAACTGCAATGTTGCTTAGTTCAAGTGTTTCCCAGCAACGAAAAGCACCACCTGAGATCTAGCCAAGCAAAATACAGTCCCTCAGTCACTGAGGACATGGAAAGAGGATGTGATCCACATACATGTCCCTGAGTGAGAGTTTTATTCAGCTTCCCTAGTGGGTCTTTTGTGGCTCTCTCTCTTTGCCATGGAAAGCCTGCATCAGCTATAGATGACTAAAGCCTGTAGGTTACTTAAGGAGGCATTACTGCAGATGTTTGTAGCTTCAGAAGAGCTTTGCCTTTCCCCACTCCATCTCTCATTTGTGTGTCTCATACTGAGARGATATAGGATATAAAATCCTTGACTTGTTGAAATTGGTTGAAGCTTTTCCATTAACTTTAACGTGGCAGGCCATCACTGAGAATGGTGTCTCAGAGAGAAGATGTATGCTTTATATTGTGAGGGCTTGTCAGCATTTACTTACATGTTTCAGAATTATTCGTGTTTTATTCTGTAAATTGCTCATGCTTTGCCTGCAAGTCTACCCATAAGTAGCCTCAAGTGGTGGTTACAGGTCATTTTAATTGAGATCAGCATTGCTACCTGTTAATCTGCAGAGACACTGAAGTTTATGGTCACTGTCTGTGATGACCAAAAAAACCAACATGACCTTCCTGGTCTGTCTGGCAACTACAGCTTGGGCAGTCCATTTAAATACATTAATTATTCGTTGAATGGACACATAAGCACAGTGTACAGCAAGGAACTCAGCAATTCCTGCTGAAGCTCTTCTAGCTACCTGGCTCTTCTAGYGTTGTATGTTCTCCATCAGCATTTCAGCCTGCATCTGTCAAAGCCTGTTTGTACATTCGGACACTTAACATGCTGTAGCTTTTGCTGCAGAAATGAAAGGTCAAAACTGTCATAAGTAATTAGGTTAGTGGCACAGATGTTTAGTGTGAGGATTCAACCCTTTTTATTCCTGAAACTATTTCAAAAAGTTGTTCATAGCAACATTACAGGTGCTGAGTTAGTGGCATGCCYTTGTGACTAATGAAAGCTGTCAAAATAAAAAAAAGTTTTGGAAAGTAGCAGTATATGAATTTCTGGAAGGTTGAACTAGGAGTTCTAGACATGGTTGAGCTCAGTTTTGTAGSCCTTGTTAAGAAGTAGATCTCCTCTAGGCTAAATTTTGCCATTGAAGAGTTGTAACCTACTGTAGTCATCTAAGTGATCACTGTAATCTTCAGAGAGAATTGGCCAGTACCAAGGATAATTCTTCACACCTGCTTTCAGTACATAGGACTTCCTCCAAGTGTGTTCATGTATTTGATGCATGAAGCAAGATGCTCAGTTCGGAAAACGCAACCTCTATGTGTTTATTGTTTAGTGATATAAATTCTGTGCCTGATGGATATTGCAGGTAAATAGGTTGATAAATTTAGGTGTAACCAGGAGAGTAACTGCTCTGTTCGTTGGTATTAACTGAAAATAAACTGATGTATACACTGGAGAGGTCTTGGGTAATTAGCTTTTTAAAAAATGTCACTTGTGTGAGTGAAACTGCTCAGCAAGCAATTTGCAGTATCCTAGAACAGGAGATCCAAAATAATTGGTTCAACTGTGCTCTAAAGGTGTTTATTTCTGCCCATGGTCTATAAAGGGTGCCGACGGCAATGGTGCCAGGCTTAGCATTTAGATATAGGAAATTTGAAAGCACACAGTCTTAAAAGCTTCCAGGAAGTACAGAGGCGTGCAGGATGCATCCTGCAATGCATGAGCAAAACCAAGAGGTTGATTGCTAATGCGACAAACTTAACAGTATCTGTGGTTCTCAGTGCTGAGCATAGGAATAAGAGAGACTCAGCTTGAAGCTTGCAGTCAAAAAATAGCTCTTGTTAATAATTCAGCATTGTTTTAGATTGTTGTGTATATAAGTGTTGGTTCTTAGTGTCTTCTTTTTCTTCTGGTCTTTCAAGTCTGCTTCAATGTTTTCCTCTATTTTGATTTTTTCATTTCTCTGTAGATTTTATTAAGGTAAATTTTGRGGGCAGTTAGCAATGGACCAAAACCAGTTTTAATACAGGTACTATACACAGAAGCTGTGTTCCTAAACCTCATGGAATGTTTTAAAAACTTTTTGCATTGTCTTATCATCTGTTGTATTCATCTTGCTGAGAGCATCTACATTGTAAACCAAAGAGGTGATGAAGAGTTAATATTGCTGCTTCCTAGGCAAGTTCCTCAGTGGCAGGAATCCCCACATAAGCCAGCAGCCTTATGCCTGGGTAATTGAATCTTTTTAATAAAAAGAGTAATATCGCTGCATAATATATATAAGTCAAAGTAATAATGTACTTCAGCTTTTAATGAAAAAATCCATTAAACCGAACTGCTTAATCAAATTATTAGTGAGGAATTAAAGCATCATCACAGTGTAATTTTAAAATAAAAATGCCGTAATTTTTTTGCTGAGACAAAGCTATATATTATTTACACTCGAATTTGATCTGAGAGTGTCCATAATCCATTTTGTGAAACTTCTTTCAAGAGGTTTTGAGAGTAAAACTGGACATTTTAATTATAGATGTTGCCAAGAATTCCAGTGGAGTTCATAGGATCTCATACTTAGTGCAGGGCCATTAATTCTGCGTGCAAAAAAAGTGTGTTACTGTTGGGATGCTAACTTTTTAATTCATATTTTGTGTTAATAAACCACTTTAGAATATTGGCAAATTTGTGCAGTGACAATGTAAAAAATATTTTAAATTACTACATATTTTCCTTGTTTATACAGCCAAGAATGATACTGTATTTCAAAATACATAATTGAATAGAACTATTAACTTAAAAAGTTTATTGTGTTCTCCAGCCTCACTTAAGAAATTTTAGCCACTCTAAGGCTAAAATAACATATCAATTACTAATTTATAAACAGTGTTATGTTATGCTGTACCTTATTATTTCAGGTCATGGCTTGATGGTTGAAATTTCAGATGGTTTTCTCTGGGATTTTGGTTAGAAAATTCCCAAATTTAGACTAGAAGCTCATGAGGCAGTTAGAAAGTTTGAGGGTAAAAAAAAATGTGAGTGGTGGTGTTTGGGAAGAGGGGAGTAGTAAAGCTTTATTTAGGTGTTTATGAAACATGGATTCATATGTCTAGAAAGTCAGACAAGTATTACATTTCATTGGCCCTTCAGAAACTATGCAAAAAGGAAAGTAGACTGTGTTGAGCTACTAGGATTTGAAGGTCTTTGAGTTCTAGGGGGTCATGACAGACCTGAACTCTATATGAAAGCAGGGACTGTTAAAGAAGCTAACTGTGACAGAATAATGAGTTTCGACCTTCAATTCATAAAAAAACTTGTTATCCTTAATGGAAGGGGCATGTGATACCACTTCAAACTTTTTTTGTGRAGCGTGAATGT